>CAWUFW010005804.1:0-633485 GCA_963921515.1 Calotriton arnoldi
TTGCACAAAAGCATTTGTAGGAAGGTGGAATCTGACTATATGGTTGCCCCCACTTTTTTCCTGGTGTTTTGCTGGTTTATGACTTAGTTGGACTGGGACCCTGCTATTCAGGGCCCCAGTCTATCTGCTCTCTCTAACGACATGGAGTGCACTCTAGGTGCACTAGTGATTGGATACTGTGGTGCCTTATGAGTCCCTAGTATATGGTACCTTAGGTACCAAGGGCATAGGTACTTCACAGGCCTACCAGGGGCTGCAGCATGTATTATGCCACCCCTGGGAAGCAGTCTAAATCTGACACCACAGGCCTGCTACTGCAGCCTGGGTGAGGTGGTGCTAGCACTCCTCACTGAGATATAGGTTTCCTATATCTCTCCTGCACACACATATAAACCTATCAGTCACCCCTAAGGCAGGCCCTATCAATCCTGAGGGCAGGGTGCTTGGCTTCTATGTGAGGGGGTGCCTCTGCCTGAGCAGGGCCCCTCTGCAGCTCTCAGAGTCTATTCTCTGGTGCTGTTTGTGGATGCGGTTAAACCATATACTATTAAGTGCATTATATCCTCGCGGTAAATGCTAACTTTGGAATGGCTGCATCAAAACATGTCGTGTTTGGTGTCAAACATCTTGGAATACTACCCCCCGCCAATCTTGGCGGCGGGGGTAGCATTCCACCCTTCTAGAGGGATAAGACATGTACCTGCTGTGGAAACGCGGTAGAATCCTAAAGAGCCCTGGCATCACAAAATGGATGCCACCAGTCACAGACACTGGGCTGCCCTCCTGCTGATGACCGAAACTCGCAGTGGAGGAAGCCCAACAATAGGCATCCTGTCACAGGGAGGTGTAACCACCTCCCAGACAGGGTTTAGTGTATTGGGGCTGGGTGGGTGCACTCTTAGAGTGCTTTGAAGTCCTGCACTGGGGGAGCAGAAGGCTCCTCTGTGCATATGCCAGTTCAAACCGGCTCAGGGGCTACCTGCCCCTGCTCTGGCGCGAAACTGGACAAAGGGAAGTGGGTGTAGCCACCCCCTCCCTTGACCCTCCCATAGGTGGGGTCATAGAGCTAGTCCATCCCCTCTTTTCAGTATAAGAAGGGGAACCCTTGAACTTGCTAGTTAGATAACCCCTGGACGACGCTCTACAGAAGAATCCTGGCCCTTCGACATTCCACTACCTTTGGAAGACAGAAGAATCTCCCTTGGAGTCAAGGAGTGACTCCCCTGCTTGGCAGGCACCCAAAAATGACAACGACGGTCGCAAACTATGCCGCTCCCGCTGGAGTACGAAGTCCCTGCAGCCCAAGAAGTGGATTTCCTGACTTCTCCAAGGCCATCGTGAGTCCCCAGTGAAGCTGAGGCAAGTGGACTCCACGAGTGACGAGGAACCGCGACCCCTGGGTACTGTGCACTATTGTCGAGTGCAACCCCTTCACAACGTTCCACGAACTTGTGCTTTGGACCACGTGTGGTCCCGACCTCTAGCAGGAATCCCTCCGAAGATCAGAGGCCTACATTATCCTGAGTGACCGTGGACCCCTGTTGAGTGATTCCGCCCGAGGTGTCTTTGCGATCCCTTGCCAGCCGGCTCGTGGGTCCCCAGAAAACTTCTTAAAGAAACCAAAGGGCTCCCCTGGTTGCTCCAGACCTGCCCTGACTTACCCTCGCTGGGTGAGTCCCTCAGACCTTGCTGGTTTGTGCCATCGACTTTTCTTCATCTCCCCGAGACTTGCTGTTGCCAAGGCTTGTTGGCTCCAATCGAGTTGCCGACACCGCAGTAAGCTGCAGACTTCGTGGGACACACAGAATCCAGCTCCTGGTTGTCGTCGACGCCTCCTGGACCTCGTGGCTGAAGAGTCAAGGCACCCACAACCGACCTGAATCAACCGACAACGGTGGGCATCCATCTTCCTTGCCCCGAGTCACTGCCAAGTGACTTTGAACACTGTCCCCTCTGCTTTCAGGTCATCCTTCTTCAGAATCCAGGCTTGGATTCCACCGGACACTTCTTCAGCTCCCGCAAGCAGCAAGTCTTCTTTGTTCGCCATTGAAAACTACGCCGCGACCCGACACCAAAGGACACCTATGCACCCGGCTTCCCTGGGTGAGGTAACTCCAGCACTACGGTGCTCCTGTGGGTGTGGGCCCTAGAACTACTTACCCTGTAAGTGACTTGCTTGTAGGTTCTCCAGAAGTCTCCTAGAACTCTTAATTTCCAACCGCGACTTGCCCCATTGAAGTTAACGGCGATCCGCGCCTGTGTATCTACACTGCACGCGTCCCCCGTGGGTCCTTTACTTACCTGCCTTGGGTGGTTTCGTGAGGCCCCAGCACTTCTGAAGGCCCTAGGCCTTGTCTCCCTGCAAGTCGTTGTTGCTAAGTCCCTTTTTTAGTATATGGTCTGGTACGCCCCTAGGGCCCCAGCCATATTTTGTGCTTAACTTATTGTGAAACGTTGATTTGTGCATATGTTTGTCTTCTAATCTCATAAAGAGATTAGTAGAGAGTTATTTAGAAATAAATACATATATATTTGATATATATACCTGTGTGGTGTCTTTTCATTTGGTGATTCAAGAGATTATATGGTAAAACAAGCTGCTTTACATTCCTTCAAGACTTAGCCTGAAGGCTGCTCTCCACAGCTACCACTAGGATAGCTTTTTAAAAGGTTGTCTTAAACCTATCTACCATAAGAGTCGATTTGCCCTGGTGCAAGGTGTCCACTTTAATTAGTGAACAGCATATACCAGGCCAACTTCTCACATTGGTGGCAGCGGTGGGATTCCAGCTTGCCATTGTTTTACCAGAAAATCTCTATTTGAATTACTAACTGAAAACCATTATAGGTACTCAAGGTACATATAAAGTCAAGCTTAGTATCAATAAGTTCTACTGAACTTAGAGCTGTGTGCCAAGGGATAGCACACCCTTTCCACAGCTCAAGCTAGGATCAGTAGGCCACAAACTAGTGAAGGTAGTACAACACTGCACAACACTAGAATGTCCTTAAAGGGTGGACCCAGTGGATCCACTCAGCCTCAATATAAGGACATGGCTTTCTCTGACTTGAGAGCCATGTGTGTTGACAGACACCTGAGGCTAGGACAGAGTCCCTCAACACTACACCTGATAGATCTGCTGACAGCAGATGACCTTAGATTGGCTCTAGGAGCTAAAGGGTCTGAATCAGTGGGTGGGTCAGTCATAGTATCTGGGTCAGATGATGAAAATCAGAATGACCAAGACTCTGTGATTGAAGGGCCAGGCTTCAAGGGGCCTGAAAAGGACAGAGGAATTCTCCCTAAGAGAACTGACAGAGAGGAGGAGAGGCACAGATCCCCTTCCAGGGAGTCTGACCACTCTTATCACTCTGGCAGAGAATTTGTCCAGCAGAGGAGCTCATACTTTTCCTTAAGAGAGACCTCCTCTGAGAGAAGGTGCAAACTGCTCCAGTATGAGGAAGCCAAAGTGGCCCTCAGAACCAAGCAGTTGGCACTGGATAGGGAAGCCCTGGAGATCCAGAGAGCTTCTAGAAAAGAGGGGTTAGAACCCCCTGGTGGCAGCAACAGTGTCCCTAGAGGCAGAGAATATATTCCTGACCATAGGAACCTGAGCAAGGTTGTTCCTCCCTACCAGAGTGGGGATGATATCCACAAGTGGATAACTGCTATGGAGAGGGCCTGTAGAGTACAGCAGGTCCCCCAAAAGCAGTGGGCAGCAATCTTGTGACTCTCCTTTTCAGATAAAGGAAGAGACAAGCTCCTCACTGTTAGAGAGGAGGATGCTGATGATTATGAGGTCCTGAAGAGTGCACTGATAGATGGGTTTGGCTTAACCACTGAGGCGTACAGGTTGAAGTTCAGAGATACCCAGAAGGCACAGACTCAGGACTGGACAGACTTTGTAGATTGTGCATCCAAGGCTCTGGAGGGTTGGCTGGTTGGCAGTAGGGTTACTGATTTCAAAGGATTTTATAATCTAATGATGAGAGAACAGATCCTTACTAATTGTCAAAACCAGCTTTTACACCAGTACCTGGTGGACTCTGATCTGACCTCTCCCCAAGAATTGGGAAAGAAGGCACACAAATGGGTCAGAACCAGAGTAAGGCTTAAGAATCAGGGTGGTGACCACAAGAAAGATTCTACCAAGTCCCAAGAGAAAGGTGGGGATAAATCTAAGGATAAGTCCACTACGGGGCCCCAAAAGTCCTCTTCTGGGGGTGGGTCCCAAACTCCTTCCTCTCCTGAAAAGAAACCCTATTGCCATGTCTGTAAAAAGCCTGGGCACTGGAAATCTGATCCCAGTTGTCCCAGGATTGGCAATAAAGAAAATGTTCCTCCAACAACTACTACCACCCCTCCTGGTACTACCAGTAGTAATCCTCCAGTTGGGAGTAGTGCACCCAAAAGTTAGGTGCTTTTGCAAGAGGAACAGAGGTGGGCCCTAGTTTAGACAGGACCCCTCAACAGACTCCTCAGACTCTGATGGTGGTATAGGATTTGCCACCTTTACCATGGGTCCCACAGCATTGGGCAGGTACAGACTGGAGCCAATAATTAATGGTCAGAAAGCTGTGGCATTTAGGGACACAGGGGCTAGTGCCACCATGGTGGCAGGGAAACTAGTCCCCCCTCACCAGCTTTTACCTGAGTTTAAATACCAGGTGACCAACATTGATGGTGTCAGAACAGATCACCTCATGGCCATAGTCAATCTCACCTGGGAGGGGGTCACAGGCCCAAAAAGAGTGGCAGTGTCCCCAACCTTACCTGTAGATTGCCTGATGGGCAATGATCTGGAAATTTCAGCCTGGGCTGAAATTGAACACCAAACCCATCTGAGGATGTTGGGTGTCCCTGTAAAGGTTAGTGGGGCTGTGATGGCCACAGCCCCAGCCCAAGATTTTGGAGAGATGGAGCCTGGAAGAATGGCCCACTCTCCCCCAGAAGAGAGCACAAGGGTTGAAGAAAAGTCTTCTTCCCTCCAGACAGTAGGTAAGGGTCAGCCTCCTCAGGGAACTGACCCTCCCCTAGTGAAGGAACTGCCACAGAGGTAGTCAGGCCTGGCCTGGCCCCACCCCTGATGGCAGAGGACCCTTCCAAGGTGGTACCCAGTCTGGAGCAGGTAAACTGCCCCTCTCTACCCTGCCTCAGTCAGCCCAGGGCTGCAGAGGTCAGGGAGGTCAGTGGACCCCCAGGGCCCCCTGTCCAGAGGAACCCCCATCAGCAGATTAGGGGCACCCAGTCTAGTAGCCCTAGCCAGGTGAAAATTCCTCAACCCACTGAGGGATCCCCCATACCTTTATGTAGGGACCTCCCCAGAAGGACTCTGTTAGGCAAGGGCAAACCTGGGACCAAAAGGTTCCAAACATGCCATGTCCCTCCAGTGTTCCAACCAAAGGGACCCAACCCCCAGCTGTAGGCAGTCAAAGGTTGACCCTTAGAGCAAAGTGCAACTCAGTCATGGAAAGACAGGCATACATGGTGACCAGTGATCTGAGGAAGCTGAGGCCAACCTTCCTAGGGCCTCACTTCCCTACTCAGACACCCCACCAGCCTTGTACTTTACCAAAGCACACCAGAGGTAGTGATTCCCCATGGTGGAGACCCTCTCATACCCTTAGGGTGAGGGATTGCTTAGTGGACCATAAGACAGGGGGCAACCATGCTAGTGCAGGTGCTTCCTTATATGACCACTTAATCAATAAAGGCTCAACTGGTCAAGGTTAGCCTTATCTCCTTTCGTTTGGGGGGGTTATGTAGGAAGGTGGAATCTGACTATATGGTTGCCCCCACTTTTTTCCTGGTGTTTTGCTGGTTTATGACTTAGTTGGACTGGGACCCTGCTATTCAGGGCCCCAGTCTATCTGCTCTCTCTAAACGACATGGAGTGCACTCTAGGTGCACTAGTGATTGGATACTGTGGTGCCTTATGAGTCCCTAGTATATGGTACCTTAGGTACCAAGGGCATAGGTACTTCACAGGCCTACCAGGGGCTGCAGCATGTATTATGCCACCCCTGGGAAGCAGTCTAAATCTGACACCACAGGCCTGCTACTGCAGCCTGGGTGAGGTGGTGCTAGCACTCCTCACTGAGATATAGGTTTCCTATATCTCTCCTGCACACACATATAAACCTATCAGTCACCCCTAAGGCAGGCCCTATCAATCCTGAGGGCAGGGTGCTTGGCTTCTATGTGAGGGGGTGCCTCTGCCTGAGCAGGGCCCCTCTGCAGCTCTCAGAGTCTATTCTCTGGTGCTGTTTGTGGATGCGGTTAAACCATATACTATTAAGTGCATTATATCCTCGCGGTAAATGCTAACTTTGGAATGGCTGCATCAAAACATGTCGTGTTTGGTGTCAAACATCTTGGAATACTACCCCCCCGCCAATCTTGGCGGCGGGGGTAGCATTCCACCCTTCTAGAGGGATAAGACATGTACCTGCTGTGGAAACGCGGTAGAATCCTAAAGAGCCCTGGCATCACAAAATGGATGCCACCAGACACTGGGCTGCCCTCCTGCTGATGACCGAAACTCGCAGTGGAGGAAGCCCAACAATAGGCATCCTGTCACAGGGAGGTGTAACCACCTCCCAGACAGGGTTTAGTGTATTGGGGCTGGGTGGGTGCACTCTTAGAGTGCTTTGAAGTCCTGCACTGGGGGACCAGAAGGCTCCTCTGTGCATATGCCAGTTCAAACCGGCTCAGGGGCTACCTGCCCCTGCTCTGGCGCGAAACTGGACAAAGGGAAGTGGGTGTAGCCACCCCCTCCCTTGACCCTCCCATAGGTGGGGTCATAGAGCTAGTCCATCCCCTCATTTCAGTATAAGAAGGGGCACCCTTGAACTTGCTAGTTAGATAACCCCTGGACGACGCTCTACAGAAGAATCCTGGCCCTTCGACGTTCCACTACCTTTGGAAGACAGAAGAATCTCCCTTGGAGTCAAGGAGTGACTCCCCTGCTTGGCAGGCACCCAAAAACGACAACGACGGTCGCAAACTACGCCGCTCCCGCCGGAGTCCGAAGTCCCTGCAGCCCAAGAAGTGGATTTCCTGACTTCTCCAAGGCCATCGTGAGTCCCCAGTGAAGCTGAGGCAAGTGGACCTCACGAGTGACGAGAAACCGTGACCCCTGGGTACCGTGCACTATTGTCAAGTGCAACCCCTTCACAACGTTCCACGAACTTGTACTTTGGACCACGTGTGGTCCCGATCTCTAGCAGGAATCCCTCCGAAGATCAGAGGCCTACACCGTCCCGAGTGACCGTGGGCCCCTGTTGAGTGATTCCGCCCGAGGTGTCTGTGCGATCCCTTGCCAGCTGGCTCGTGGGTCCCCAGAAGACTTCTTAAAGAAACCAAAGGGCTCCCCTGGTTGGTCCAGGCCTGCCCTGACTTACCCTCGCTGGGTGAGTCCCTCAGACCTTGCTGGTCTGTGCCATCGACTTTTCTTCATCTCCCCGAGACTTGCTGTTGCCAAGGCTTGTTGGCTCCAATTGAGTTGCCGACACCGCAGTAAGCTGCAGACTTCGTGGGACACACAGAATCCAGCTCCTGGTTGTCGTCGACGCCTCCTGGACCTCGTGGCTGAAGAGTCAAGGCACCCGCAACCGACCTGAATCAACCGACGACGGTGGGCATCCATCTTCCTTGCCCCGAGTCACTGCAAAGTGACTTTGAACACTGTCCCCTCTGCTTTCAGGTCATCCTTCTTCAGAATCCAGGCTTGGATTCCACCGGACACTTCTTCAGCTCCCGCAAGCAGCAAGTCTTCTTTGTTCGCCATTGAAAACGACGCCGCGACCCGACACCAAAGGACACCTATGCACCCGGCTTCCCTGGGTGAGGTAACTCCAGCACTACGGTGCTCCTGTGGGTGTGGGCCCTAGAACTACTTACCCTGTAAGTGACTTGCTTGTAGGTTCTCCAGAAGTCTCCTAGAACTCTTAATTTCCAACCGCGACTTGCCCCATTGAAGTTAACGGCGATCCGCGCCTGTGTATCCACACTGCACGCGTCCCCCGTGGGTCCTTTACTTACCTGCCTTGGGTGGTTTCGTGAGGCCCCAGCACTTCTGAAGGCCCTAGGCCTTGTCTCCCTGCAAGTCGTTGTTGCTAAGTCCCTTTTTAGTATATGGTCTGGTACGCCCCTAGGGCCCCAGCCATATTTTGGGCTTAACTTATTGTGAAACGTTGATTTGTGCATATGTTTGTCTTCTAATCTCATAAAGAGATTAGTAGAGAGTTATTTAGAAATAAATACATATATATTTGATATATATACCTGTGTGGTGTCTTTTCATTTGGTAATTCAAGAGATTATATGGTAAAACAAGCTGCTTTACATTCCTTCAAGACTTAGCCTGAAGGCTGCTCTCCACAGCTACCACTAGGATAGCTTTCTTTAAAAGGTTGTCTTAAACCTATCTACCATAAGGGTCGATTTGCCCTGGTGCAAGGTGTCCACTTTAATTAGTGAACAGCATATACCAGGCCAACTTCTCACAGCATTCCTAGAGTTGAAAGAGAAAAAATGTCGTGCCCCAGCACTAGGAATGAAAGTTTATTTAAAAGAAAATACACCAATTTGCAGTGAGAGGGAGGGCTGCGCTCTCTCAGTGCCTGTTCAAAAACATGAATGTGTTCAAAGATCTGTGATGTATTTCCCAATGACCTTTGACCCTAACGTCACAGAAATGCCAGCAAATGAATTGGTTTGTGATGAAACTGAATATGAGTGTCTAGATGTCATGAAAATATGCATAAAGCCAAGATCAGACTTTAAGGATGAACGTCTGATTCAGCCCAACAATGTCCATTTTGTAGATGGCCCATATTTGAAAGGTAACAATGACAAATTAAGAGCAGCACATGCTGTGCTTCCTATACATTATGTTGTCAAAGCTTCATGGCTTTCAGTAGTTACCTCAGCCCAAAATTCGAAAATGATTGCCCTTACCATAACATGCAGTATATCTGCTCAAATGGGAGTCACTGTTGTCATGGGAGAGAGAAATTCTAATTCAGTTGCACAAAATTGTGTTCTGTTAGCCTATACATTCAATGGGATTTTCACAGGTGAATCTGAAAAGAATACTGTTTATTTTGAGAAAAGTGACAACTGCATAGTAGCAAATGTGTTATTGCAAAAACTGATGCCCAGGTATAGATTGCCAGTTTCTCTGAAATCAGATCATAATGAGGTTTCAAAGATGATGTGTGCAGAACCACAGATTGGACAAGGATTGGATTATAGCTATCTGCCTGAAGTTTCAAGAATAATAAAGCAACACAAAGACAGCACAGAGTTACACTTTGCAAAAGACTGTGTTTCAGCATCACTGAAGTGGCTTGAATATATAAATGCAAATGCACTTGCACTTGTGAAAAACACAGATGAAAAGACTAGCCATTGCTGTGAAGGTCTGACTGATGTCTAGCGTGCAGTTTCTCACCAGATTGCAGCTGCTACACAAGATCTACATAATGGATGGTGCCAAAACTTTGATCTGAGAGATGTTGTGAAATGGAAAGGCCTGTTCCAAATGATCCTGGCAAAGACTGTTTTGAAATGTGGTGGCCTTCCAAATTGGGTGCATGCCTCTCACACGCATATGGTCCTGTGTCCCCCTGATAAAACAGCTCCTCTTCAAGAAAAGATGCCAGCAGTGGTCATAAGCCCACAGAAGAGGGTCAGTCAAGCTGTAAGGGAACACACAGAGTCTGAAGCATCACTAGAGAAAACTGAAATGGCACTGGAAAAGCAAAAAGTGGAAACTGACTCAGATAAAAGCGGTGTCAAAAGGGTGAAAGAGTCAGATGCAGCCTCTGAAGAAGAAATTAGTGCTGTGGGCCTACGAGTGGAGGTAGGAAAAAGCTGGCTGAAAGGGTATCCAAAAAGTCTACAGTGGTCCCTTGAAAAATCATTTGCACCCATAGCTTTAACATCTGAATCTGATCAAATTGAAAATAAAAGTGAAAGGCTTGGATTGAAAAAGTGCAAAGAATTGATGGTGCTCTGTCAGAGTTTCTCAGCACCTGAGTGGTCAAAATGCATGGAAAAAGTACAGAATGCCACTTTGAATGAACTGTATGAGCCACCCTGATGGCAAGCTGGTGACAAAGAGAAAAAGAAATGCTAAAACAAATAACTGGGAATTGTCAAGAGCTGAAGAGAAAAGAATCTTTGAAGGATGAAAGAAAAAGAAGAAAAGATGAAGAAGAAAAAAAAAAAAACTGTTCTGTTGAATTTTCCTTTTATTATTTTAGTTACTTAATTTAAAGAAGACTAACTGTTCCAGGAAGCTACTTACAGAACACTAAAATTTTGAGCTTGGATATATATGATCTGATTACAGACAAAACTTGTGTTGCCTTAGAAATAGAGGTAAAATTGTTATATGCTCAGCTTTTGCAATAAAAAAAAAAAAGTCACCTGTGAGATTAAATAAGTGTGATGATTTACAAATCATTTGAGGTATCATGATTTGTTATCATCAAAGGGAGGGTTGATGTAGCTCAGATTTCATCTGGATTCAGGCATTGCTTTATTTTTGTGTTTCAGACAGACTGCATTTTAAAATGGTACTTTTGGTGCATGCAAAGTGAAAAACATGAAAGAGGCCTGCAAATGAAATCAGTTTAGATTTAATCTCACTATAGAATGTACATTTAATTTAAAGAATGGTTGTTTTGAACTTTTAAAGTAGCACATAATTGTGCTGAATTAACATGTGTTTTTGCAGTGTAGAAAACACGTGATTTCAGTTTCCTTTAGAAGGCTCACTGTGGCCTCTTTAGCTTTGCCCAGCTTCTTTTCCTTGTAATCTACACCCCCTGTTCCCGTCTCAAGAGACCCTGGCTTTGTTGCATATTTAGACAATGCATATTCAGTTCATAACACATCTTCTTATAATGTGTATTAATTAATCAACCATGCACCAACACTACACATGGGGCAAACGCATTTTGCATGAAAAGCTATTTAAAACATTAGAGCATGTTGCTATGAGTATGTATTAACTGTTTGCGCTTTGAAAATTTGCACTAGAGCATGTTTATGCTATGTTGTACATTGCACATTTTTGCATGTTGTGCACAAATGATAGAAAAGCTGCTTTAAACTAATAGCTTTTGCTAGGTAATAACTAATACAGGGTACTAGTATGGGGGAGGTAAACATAATGGGTTTTATTTCATAAATTAATATTCTTTTGTGTTTGTTTTTGTTTTGGGCCCACTATAAAATGGCTGCCTAGGAATCCAGCATGGCTGAGAATTGTTAGCAGTGTGCTGAAAGAGAGACGCATGCGCAGAGCCAGCTGCATGAACTGCCAAGTGCCTCAAGTGAAGGCACATGGGTCAAGGCCACAATGAACTGTACATTCCTGTCATCGTGCCAATGTATCAGTATTTGTGGGAAAGTGTCATTTTTGTGTGCTATGTGAAAGAGAGACAGGAAATTGAGTGATACATTTTGTTGCAAGAAATGTTTTTATTGATACATGTTATGTATATTGTTCTTAGCATTAAGCCCTTATTGTCAGAACTGGTATGGGTTGGATTTGCAATGAGAACAGGATGGTGAGACCCTCATGTCATCTATGCTAACCAATCACAGTGCGAGTTTCTACTGAAACTGCAACATTATTAGTATAGTCAGCCAAGAATTAGAGTATATAAAATGACCCCATAGGGGGCGTGTCAGCCTTAGACGCCTTAGAAGTCTTAGAGGGAGGAGAGGAGAAGAAGCAGATCTGACACAGACATCATATGGGTTAGGTACGTGAACGTCGCGGGTGCAGCCTGGGAGGAGATTGCGTCCGAGGAGAGACAGAGGGAGGAGGGGTTCTTGCTCATATTTTTTTCAGAGAGTCCTTGCACGTCATATTTTTGGCAAGGCAGATCACATTCCTCTGTGGTCTTGTGAAGGGAGGGCAGCCTCTCTGTGTGAGACACAAAGAGACAGATTGAACAGACCAGGGCAGAGAACGCAGCTGATGGAACAGATTTAGATTTAGATTCTAAAACTATAAGTTTATGCTTTGACTAACTAACTAGTTCTGAAAAGATTTATTTGTCTTATGCATTTATTTCTCTTTATGGGAGATTTTTGCCAATTATTAATTATTGACTAGCCTTGCAAAACTCACTCTTGAATTATATTTTTCCTGAAACTCTTTAAAGAGTTCTGACTGACATAGAATTAGGGTTTTTCCTCCTTTATGGAGTGCTTTGTATGCAACCTATAATATGTTTTGTATTAATTCTATTTTTCCTGTTTTTCAATTCTGTAACCTGATTGATATTTGACTAATGAATAAAGCGTCAGAGAAACTTAACTTTTGACTAGAAAATAAAACCCTTTAAAATATTCACAACTCTCTTTATTGGCTTAAATATTAATTGTATTTTTGATTTTTCATGTTTATGTAAAGTCTCCTGAAGGTGATACACGATGTCAAAGGTCCATCACCTTTAAAGCGGTAAACTACAGGTAAATTATGTTTTGCATTGAGAAATTACCGTGAAATTACCGCTGGATCACCTCTATATGCTAAACTGCCTCCTACACCTGAAGTTGTTGCAACTTGCGAAGCCAGAAGGAAAAGAGTACGCGATCCAGAGCTGATATGAGCCAGGATTCACTGTGACTACCTGCAAGGTTAGTGAGGTGGGGAGGAGCTCTTGTAGTTACTTTGTGTATATGAATGTGTGCTTGTGTATGAGTCCGTGTTTTTGAGTGAGCATGTGTGAGTGACCAGGTCTTTTGTGTGTGTCTGCTTGTGTATAGCTGGTGAGGCAGCTGACAGGAGAGCGGACTGGTGGTTAAATGGTAAATCAGACATGTTATGGCCCTAAGCTTGGCAATACTGCATTACTATTGGTGACATTCATCCTAACAGTTTGAATATCCTTGCCATGAAAGTGTCCATACTTAGCATTCTGGTGCTTTCTGTTGACATTCTGTTTATTCTTGTTGTTAGGGAGGTACATGCTCGACCTACAGTAAGCAATCCTGATGTTTGCTGTTCTCTTTCCTCTCCTCTTTCCCTTCTCAGCCATTTGCCTATTGAGGCAGCTGCAAATGGAAAAAAATAAAACTTGCCAGAGCGTAACAAGTTTATGCAGAATGATGGTATCAACAAAGTTATCCTAGAGTAGGAGAAGGGGTAGTACCTTTCTGGATTGTATTTTCCTTGATTGGCTTGATCAACAATCTTGTTTGCCTAGCCCTTCTAAGTGGGCCGTTCCTCATGTTCCCACCGAGACAGAATAAATAATGAAGAAGGTAGGGAGGCAATAGAAAATGCAGTGGGGTTCTTGCTCACATGGTATAACTCAAGTAGTTAGTGCTTTACAGTTGTTCATACAATAGTTTATTTGAATATTGTTAAGAATGTAAGGGATATTTCAGCCTCAGAAACGTTAATATACAAGAAGTTTCAGCCAAAGTGTAAGATGCTCCAGCCAACAAGTATTTCGCCCTTTAGGTGGAGCTCAGGCCTTGGTGCTTTCTCAAGGCTAGTAGTCCAAAACAAAGTGTCTCAAGAAAACGTTTCAGCTTGAGTTTGTGTAGACCAAATTAGTCCTTCTTATATGACTTTCATTAATGCTCCTGCTTGGAATGTTGAGATGGGAAGGTTCTGTAAAGGAGGGGGACAGTAAGGTGGCAGCTCGCGGAGATGTTGGTGGTTGCCAGGGGTCATTCCTTGTGACTGAATAAACTGGATCTGTTCAACCACTACTCTTGTGTCACTGTCTCAAACCTGACAAGGAGTATGGGATGTTAAACTGGTGACAATAAGCTGTGAAGGAGTACCTTTTAATTTATGCCTGGAGGATCTTGGAAGATTTACCGCCCACTGTGAGTCACTCTGTCATTGTTGCACGAGGAATGGTCACATTGATTGGTGACAGGCAGGTGAAAAGTGTGTGTCAGGAACCTAGGCACACAAGTAGGCCAGTCTGTGGGGACTATCTCTGTCCCCTTGCGCAAAATGCAAAGTAATGCTTCTGGTGTCCTCAGACGACATGGTGATCTATCTTGGACCGCTTTAATCAAAAGGCGGTTCCCCAAGATGGCCGTTTAGCGCGAGGTTGGCGCTGCTGTCTTTGGGTGATTTACGCGAGCCCTTGAGCACAGCTGAGGCTCGCGCTGGCTCTGAGTACTGCGCACTTCACCGAGACAGTTAAGGCAGTTAGAGGTGTTTTGAATTTCCTTCGCGTAAGTGAAAGTGTAGCCAGGCGAAATTCTCTCGTTTCTTCACCGGCGGTAGTTAGTTTTCTACGCGTCGGTCCTCAGCAGTTAAAGAACACTTAAAATATATCTTGAGTCAGTTCGTGAAAAAGAAGGAGCTTACCAGTCACAAGGTCATCTGCACAGCGTCTGTGAAGAGAAGTTCCCAGTCACGCAAGTACCCTTTATGGAAAAAAGCAAAGAAAAGTCAATTAGTTTTGCTCATAGTTTACATGTTTCAAGTAGCAGACAAAAGTTTGTAAATATATTAGCAGCCTCATAGAAAATACAGAGTGTATCCGTTCTTCATAGATAATCAATCTTACTTGAATCTTTTGTTCCTGTTGGCGTTCTTCGCCTACTCCGAAAAACCTGTAAAATTAAAAGAAAAAGAAAGAAAGGTTAATAAATCAATAAGAAAAAGAAAAGAAATAATAACAGAGAGAATAGTAGATAAGAAGGAAATAATTGTTGGTTTTCTTTACAGGATATAACAACATCATCACCGTTTTGATATTGTGGTGTATTTAAAACTATCGCTACAAAATATCCTTTAGAAGAGGGGCAATAGCTCGGTCTCCTTTGGGTAGGTAGCATAGGAGTAAAGAAAAGAGTGCACATTAAAATATTGTTGTTGGTTAAAAATCAAGTTAGACTCTAGTAATCTTTGTTTGTATATTACAGTGTATACAGCGCCTGAATCAAGTTAGAAGTTGCTGTAGAGGACATCAGTCAAAGAAGACCAAGCTGTCTCTTCTCTGTCCCATACCCCTTTCCCCCCTGGGAATTCCTTCATACTTCCAGATTAATTCCTAGGGAGTGTGGAGGGAGACTCGGAGAGGCATTGGGAACGTTCGTCGTTCTGCTCCTGTGAAGTACCTGGGAAACTTCAAGTAAGACTCTTGACAGAGTGAAGTGCCCACAAATGTTTACTCACCCGAGCAGAATGGCCGAGGGTTTTGACCTAAAGAGTTGAGGGGGAGTTTTAGAAGTCATTCAAAAAGAGTTGCTAGCTGTTAGAGAAGAGAACAAAACACTCAGACAAGACTTACTGGCCTCTAGGAGAGAAACTACAGATTTAGCTAACAGAATGGACGGTTATTTCTCAGGCACCAGTTTTTCAACCCTATCTCAGAGTGCACCAGCTAGTAGTACCACTCCTTTACCACACCCTAGGAGCACAACACAAGTCGTACACTCTTTGTCTCCTGTTATTCCGCTTGGCCCACCAGAACGTTTTAGTGGTGACCCTCAAAAGGCCCGAATTTTTCTTACACAATGCTCCCTTCACTTCATGTGTCGGCCCACCATTTTCCCTGATGCACAGTCCCGGGTAGCCTTTATTCTATCGTACTTAAGTGGAGACGCAGCTGCCTGGTCCTTGCCCCTGGTCTCCAAAGACGCAGCTATCCTGTATGATTTTGACGAATTTAAAAAGGAATTTCTGCGGATCTTTGACCGAAGAAGAGTTTCTCAAGCCACTGACAATGAGTTACTGGAGTTAAGGCAAGGAAACAAGGAATTAGTTGCCTACCTGGCCCAATTTAATAAGCTTATAGTAGAGACGGATTGGCCAGAGAATAAAAGGGCTGCATTGTTTTACAGGGGCTTGAAAGATGAACTCAAAGATGCTCTGTCCCAAAATACCCAATCGACCCACTAAAGTTTCCGCCCTTATTGATTTGGTCCTAGAATTGGATTATAGACAATCTGAACAAAAAGGCGAGAAAAGAAGGGAGTTTCGCCCTAGTGTGCCCAGATTTGACCGGATGAGATCTGAAGGAACTAGGTCAACAGAGAACATCCAGACTGGAGAACCCATGCAGATTGGGGCGGTTAGGGGTCCTCTTTCCAAGGAAGAAAAAGAGAAGAGAAGATTGAATAACCTTTGCATGTACTGTGGGGTCAGTGGACACTTTGTTAAGGTCTGTCCGAAGAAGCCAAAAACTTTGCCGAAGGAAAACTTGCGGCACCACCAGTAGGAGGGGTTGGACTGGTGGATGCTAAAGAAAACACAACTCCAGATTCACACCTGTTGGCGAACACACTGCAATCATCTGCTCCGCATTTAACTCTTCCAGTCACCTTGAAATTTAGAACAATTGTCCTATCTGACATATCGGTCATGATAGACTCCAGAGCCACTGGAAACTTCTGCGACATAAAATTTGCTTCAAAAATAGGATTGCAAGCAATACGAAAAACTAAGAGTGAAGCAGTAAGAGTGGTTGATGGTACGAATCTTTCTTCGGGTCCTATTGTTAGTCACACCGAGAAGGTGAAACTTGCTCTACCAGATGGTCACCGTGAAAGTCTACAGTTTAACTTAATCGATGCGCCACAGTTCCAATTAATCTTAGGACTTCCATGGTTAACGGAACACAATCCTCAAATCGATTGGGAGAAAAGATTGATTAAGATGAACTCCGAATACTGCAAGGAGTCCTGCTATCACGGCAAGGATCAAGTGAAGGAGTCCAGTTTAGCTTCCTGTCTGTGTGAGAACGGAGCATCAGTGTGCATGATACGTACCGAAGAACTTCCAGAAATGTACCGGGGTTATGAGGATGTCTTTAGCGAGGTCAATGCTGAGACACTTCCTCCTCATAGACCTTATGATTGCAAGATAGAGCTGGAACCAGGAGCGAACCTTCCGTGCAGTAGAATCTATGCCCTGACTGAAAAGGAGGATACCTATTTGAAAGAATATATCCAAACCTATTTGAAGAACGGTTTCATCCGGCCTTCCCAGTCCCCAGTCTCTTCACCGTTATTCTTCGTGCCAAAGAAGGAAGAGGGTGGTCTAAGAACCTGTATAGACTATCGTGCTCTGAACAGAATCACAGTTAAGAACAGATATCCATTGCCTCTTATTTCTGTGCTCCTGGACCAGGTTAAAGGGGCCCAAATCTACACTAAACTCGACCTCAGAGGGGCTTATCACCTGATCCGGGTTCGAGAGGGCGACGAATGGAAGACTGCATTCAGGACCAAGTTCGGTTTGTACGAATACCAGTTTATGCTCTACGGTCTCTGCAATGCCCTGGCAGCTTTCCAATATTTTATAAATGACGTTTTGAGTCAATTTATTGACAAGTGTGCCATCGTATATATTTACGACATTTTGATTTACTCAGCGTCAGAAGGAGAGCATCAAGAGCATGTCCGTGGAATCCTGGAAAAACTACGGGAGCACAGCCTATATGCCAAACTTGAAAAATGTGCATTCCATGTCCACACAGTGGATTTTCTTGGGTTCGTTCTATCACCAGAGGGAATCACTATGGATACACAAAAGATCAAGGCAGTGTTGGATTGGCCGTCTCCTACAACTGTAAAGGAGATACAGCGATTTATTGGGTTCGCAAATTTTTACAGGAGATTTATTCAGGACTTTTTCCAAAAGGTGATTCCAATAACTCGTTTGTTAAGGAAAGGCGTTCCTTTTTCCTGGTCGGAAGAAGCGGAGGCTGCTTTTCAGTCCCTCAAAAAGAGTTTTACTTCGGCGCCTATCCTCCTCCATGCAGATCCTGCTGAACCCTTTTATGTGGAAACGGATGCATCTGACCAGGCTATTGGAGGCGTTCTATCCCAGAGACATAAGGAAACTGGTCAACTGCATCCGGTTGCATACCACTCCCGGAAACTTCTCCCTGCTGAAATCAACTATACAATTACCGAGAAGGAGCTTTTAGCCATTAAAGATGCCTTCAAAGAGTGGAGAGCACTACCTGATGGGAGCCCGACATACTGTGACAGTATATACGGACCATAAGAATCTGCAATTCCTGAAATCTGTGAGGACTTTGACACCGCGTCAACTCAGATGGTCTTTCTACTTTGCGGACTACAACTTTGTAATCACCTATCGCCCTGGAAGCAAGAACGGCAAGGCGGGCGCCTTATCCAGGTTGGATACGGAAGATCAAAAGATGGTTATAGATGACCTAAAGATAATTCCTGAATCGAAAATTGTGGGAGCTGTTACCAGTGAAACCTTAGAGGAGAAAATAAAAGGGCTTCTTACTCCAGAAGAGCTTCAGCAATGGGTTTTGGCAGATCCGTCTCGTGAAATCCAAAATGGTTTGCCCTATAATGGTGGAGCCTTGTTCATACCTACCTCGGAATTACAAGAACTAATTTTGCACGACTGTCATGATCACCCAATGACTGGTCATAAAGGAGTAAATAAGACTGAAGAACTGATTAAAAGACAATTCTGGTGGCCAAAGATGACTAAAGACATCAAGCAATATGTATTAGGTTGTGGGATCTGTGCTCAGGGAAAACCGACACGACAATCACCTCAGGGGTTACTACAACCAATGCCTACCCCTCCTCACCCGTGGCATACGGTGACCATGGATCTTATTGTAGACCTACCTTCCAGTCGGGGCTACAGCACAATCCAGGTTTTTGTGGATGCCTTTACCAAGATGGCCCACTTTGTTCCACTAAAAGACACCCCTAGTGCTAAGGAATTGGCCACACAGTTTGGTTTAAATGTAGTGAGGTTACATGGAATTCCTAAAGTCCTCGTTTCTGATCATGGTACTCAATTCTTGTCACATTTTTGGAAGGTTTTCACCACAGGTTTACATATTGAAACTAGATTCTCCACTAGCTATCACCTAGAGACAGATGGACAGACAGAGAGGGCAAATCAGGAGCTAGAACAGTACCTCACATTGTTTTTGTTAGATCAAGAAGGGGATTAGTCAGACCTTCTCTGGGCAGCAGAATTCGCACACAATAATTCCCAGAATAGCTCTACAGGTCATTCCCCATTCTATTTAAATTATGGCCGCCACCCGAATTTGATGATGAACACTAGTGAAGTTTCAGTTCCAGCAGCTAAAGATTTCGTTCAACATTTAAATGAAATCCATAAAACAGCTAAGGAAAGGTTAGAGAAATCAAAAGAATTGTACAAAAGTTATGCAGATAAAAGAGAAGACAAGAAGAGAACTATTCAATTGGGAGCAAGGTTTGGCTTAGCACCAAGAATTTGAGGCTCAAAGGGAACCGTAAATTCCAACCTCGATTCATAGGTCCTTTTGAAGTAGAAAAGCAGGTAAATCCAGTGACTTATAGGCTGAAACTCCCTACACACCTACGAATACATCCAGTCTTTCACGTCTCCTTACTGAAGGGATCCTCACCTCATCTTAGACCCAGAACTCTTCCAAAACCAATCCAAACTGATTATGGGGAGGAGTTTGAGGTTAAAAGAATTCTAGATTCTAAGTCGAAGAACAAGAGGCTGTACTATTTAGTGGACTGGAAGGGCTATGGTCCTGAGGAAAGATCGTGGGAACCATCCTCCAACGTTCATGCCCCAAGATTAATTAAGACTTTTCATGACCAATATCCCCTTAAGGCGAAGCTTGGGGAACCCCCCTTGCGGAGGGGTACTGTCAGGAACCTAGGCACACAAGTAGGCCAGTCTGTGGGGACTATCTCTGTCCCCTTGCGCAAAATGCACAGTAATGCTTCTGGTGTCCTCAGACGACATGGTGATCTATCTTGGACCGCTTTAATCAAAAGGCGGTTCCCCAAGATGGCCGTTTAGCGCGAGGTTGGCGCTGCAGTCTTTGGGTGATTTACGCGAGCCCTTGAGCACAGCTGAGGCTCGCGCTGGCTCTGAGTACCGCGCACCTCACCGAGACAGTTAAGGCAGTTAGAGGTGTTTTGAATTTCCTTAGCGTCAGTGAAAGTGTAGCCATGCAAAATTCTCTCATTTCTTCACCGGCAGTAGTTTGTTTTCTACGCGTCGGTCCTCAGCAGTTAAAGAACACTTAAAATATATCTTGAGTCAGTTCGTGAAAAAGAAGGAGCTTACCAGTCACAAGGTCATCTGCACAGCGTCTGTGAAGAGAAGTTCCCAGTCACGCAAGTACCCTTTATGGAAAAAAGCAAAGAAAAGTCAATTAGTTTTGCTCATAGTTTACATGTTTCAAGTAGCAGACACAGTTTGTAAATATATTAGCAGCCTCATAGAAAATACAGAGTGTATCCGTTCTTCATAGATAATCAATCTTACTTGAATCTTTTGTTCCTGTTGGCGTTCTTCGCCTACTCCGAAAAACCTGTAAAATTAAAAGAAAAACTCCTTTGGGTAGGTAGCATAGCAGTAAAGAAAAGAGTGCACATTAAAATATTGTTGTTGGTTAAAAATCAAGTTAGACTCTAGTAATCTTTGTTTGTATATTACAGTGTATACAGCGCCTGAGTCAAGCTAGAAGCAGCTGTAGAGGACATCAGTAAAAGAAGACCAAGCTGTCTCTTCTCTGTCCCATACCCCTTTCCCCCCTGGGAATTCCTTCATACTTCCAGATTAATTCCATGGGAGTGTGGAGGGAGACTCGGAGAGGCATTGGGAACGTTCGTCGTTCTGCTCCTGTGAAGTACCTGGGAAACTTCAAGTAAGACTCTTGACAGAGTGGCAGCTTTTAACAGTGTGGGCTCCCAAGTGGTTATTTCCCACAGAGGTAGGAAAAACAGTATCATGAGCAATTTACCTGGAACCAAATGGCGAGGGTGCGCGGTAACATGTGTGTGAGAACCGTGTTGTAAGTTGTTCAGCAAGGAAGGAATTCTGAGCGTGCACCGGCACGAGGGGACCCAAGAGCCATTTGCTTGCATTGTGTAGCGATAGGAGTCGGGAACTGTACTAGCTTGGGACATTGCAGGAATGGTTTCATGAGGAGGCAGGAATCGGACCCCAGCATGTTCGTTATTCAGTGTGTTTTTGATTCAGGGGAAGGTAGCAATGCAACGTTTCCTCATCTGTAGAGCCTGCCCCTGTTTAACAGGAAGTGGGTTTGATTGGATAGATAGTTCCAGGAAGTAGTGGGAGGAACTGTGTGAGAGCTGAAATGCTAACCTTTCTACATTTAATGGAAGTGGATCCTGAAAACAATTTGATGGGTAGTTAGAAGAACTGTAATGCTAACTTTTCTACTGTATTGACCTGCCTAGGCAGCACTCTATCTCCTCTGGTCTCAGGGATCTTCATTGTCTGAGAGTCAAAAACAGAATCAAGTTCAAGGCCCTCTGCCTTAGGTATACGTACTCAGGACCCTCCTTTCTGCAGAAAGCCTTATCATGGTACACTCCTACAAGAAACCTAAGATCAGCAGGCTCTTTCAGAGTAAATGCCATTAGATTTAAAAAATCGAAATGGGGTGGCAACAGCTTTGTGGTTAGAGCTGCGACAGCCTGGAATCTTCTTCCACTCAATCTTAGATCATCCCCTTCCCTGCCCCAATTCAGAAAACTTCTAAAAACTTGGCTCTTCAATCAGTAGGTTGTCCTTTCCCCTTTCACTGCTTACAGACTCAGCACCAAGACACCTTCGGGTATACGTTGCGCTTTACACATAATTTAACATAACATAAAAATAACATATTGTAAAATTTGTTGAAGTGTTGAAGGACTAGGTCATTAAATGCAGTAAAGGCATAACAGATGTAGAAACAGTACTATGGATGTAAGGTATTGCATGTGATGATAATGCATATGTATTGCAGATATATTATCATTGCATGTAAGGTATTGCATTATCATTTGCTCATTCAATCATTCTCTAGTCAGTTAAATGGGGCAAGCACCAGTTTTGAGATGGTGACACAAGAGAAATGGTTGAACAGATCCAGTTTATTCAGTCACAAGTACCAACCCCTGGCAGGCAGTGCCTACCATCAGGTGACGTCATTTGTAACACCTGAGATGGTGTACCAGTTTGCTCGTATGCCATTTGGTCTGGCTTCTGTGTCAGCTGTCTTTCAAATAATCATGCAAGGCACATTGTAGGATTGTACAATGTGTTGGCTTTCCAAGATTATGTTTTAGTTTGGGATGTAAACAAGGAACAGCATGATGATATATTGGTGAAAGTGTTGGAAAGATTAGAACAAGCTGATCTCACCATTGGGTTGGATAAATGTGAATTGGTGTGGAAGAGTTGGAATATTTAAGATATACCCTGTCGTATGAAGGTGTCAGACTCAAATTCAGTTTGGTAGAAGCCACAGAGAAAGGACCTTTGCCTCAAGACAAGGATCAATTATTTTAGTTTTTGGGTTAAGTGGAATATTACTTCAAGTTTGTGGATCATTTTTCTGAAAAGGTTCATTTATTGCACACTTTAATGAAGAAGGGAGTACATTTTCAGTGGACTCTGTCCTGTAAACCAGCATTTGCAAGTGTAAAGGACTATCAAAGCTGTGGTCTTAAAACCCCTCAACCCCAGTGATGAAACCATAATTGTAACTGATGCAAGCAATTATGGTCTATGTACTGTGTTCATGCAAATTTATGAAGGGCGTGAGAGAGCAATGGCATTTGCATCATGCACATTAAAAGGTACTGAGAGTACATACTCCACCATTGAGAAGGAGGCACCACCTTGTTAGTAGGGTGTGCAAAACTTTAGGACCTTTGTGTGGGGTATGAAATTTGAGTTGTGCACTGATCATAGCCCATTGATTAACTTGTTTTCTACAACAGGAGCTAGTAGAGCTACTCCAAATATCACGAAATGGTTGTACCATCTTCAAGAATTTATGTTCTCCATCAAGTATGTGCCAGGTATAAAGAATATCAATGCTAATTGTTTGTCATGATTACCATTGAGCTGTGGTTCTTTTGAGAGGATGATGAATGAATGGTGGCCGAAGTATCTGATGTATGCACAGGAGCCATTAGTGAAGAGGAATGGAGAAATGCAATTTTGTAAGATGAGGAATTGCAGATGTTGATAACGTCTATACCAAGTAAAAAAGGTTGGGAAATTGCAGAGAAGTTTAATGCGTTCAAGAATGTGTGGGGAGAACTTTCAGTGGTAAATGGAATTGTGAGTAGTTGTGAAAGGCTGGTTGTACCGATTAACTTGCAACAGTGACTGTTGCTTTTGTTACATGATGGTCATGGTGGCATGTCAGCGATGAACAGGAATGCATGTGTTGATTTTTGGTGACCAGGCATTGTTGTATTCCTCTTAGGGTGTCCATAAACGGGCTTTCCAGTATCATGTCCATATATAGGCATAATTCGCCCTGCCCTGTATATAGGCATAAAATCCCAGCCCTTATTTAGGCATTAAACCGTGCACTCCAAATACAGGCATGGTCTCTGACATCCGTCCACCCTAACGTCACAACGAGTTCATGAAGAACAGACCCTTAGGCTGCGGGAGTTTCCCTAGCCCAGGACTATTAATTTCTTCAAGGACTCGTATATTATGCATGAACCATTATTCCTTAGGGGTTCATTCATGACGTCTTCCGCTGTCCAACTCACGTCAATACTAACATTCTTAGGTACTTCTCAGGTATAAATATACCTTCCCTAGCCCCTGTAAATCAGAGGAGACCTCGACTTCAGAGGAGCCCGTTTCCCGGCCTGACGCACTGAGAAGACGCTGTCATCCCTGCACGCAGAGAGTCCAGCTTCCAGTGATCTGACTTCCCTTGCGGGGTGTTGGAGTTCGAATCTGGCAAAGAGATTCCTACCTCTCTCATTCTTCAGGTATGGAGCTGACAAGAACCTAGAGGGACTCTTGGCATACTAGGCATACTAGGCTTAACATACTCTTAGTATACCATAGTAAGGAATACTTCACCTACTTCATACCTCTCCCTACACCTAGGTTAGGTTAGGTACATTGGGGTAGAACTAGATTAGAAACGCATCGTATTAGTACTCGCATTTTTAGTCTGTGTTATTTATGTCAAGGCATATGTACTAAAAGATAATGCTATCGCAGTATTATTTATTTCTACTGCTTACACTGTACATTATTTATCTCGCATACTGTCTTGTGATCGTAACAGCACATTTTACTTACACCAGAAACAAGACTGTTCAATAAATCTTTTATTGAAACACCCGTCTGTTCTTTCTGTGTAACTTGGAGAAAACTAAGCATGCACGATTGAGCTGAGTGAAATAGTTATCTATTGTTTCCACGACTCTGGGACACGTTCTGATTCTAAAGGGAAACAAAGTGGTCATGTTTTGCGGCTGCCAGAAACTACTCCCTTCTTGTTATCCAAGGAGTTTCTAGTGGCCTCTGAGCTAGCTGGCACAAGTAATTAAGTTTAATATACTCGATAGGGACATACTGACCTTAGTCCTATGTCAAACCTATAGGATATATTATTCCAATGCGCAGAGCCTATTAGGGAAATAGGAGCTACACTACATGGCGCCCAACGGTTTGGTAAAGCGGTAATTCAACGTTAGATACTGAGTAACTCAGCCATGCTTTTTCTCTCAGAGACCCCTACCCATATACTCCAAAAGACGTCTGGAGTGGGCAGGGTTAAGTATCCACCAAGGCTACATAGGGAAGCACCCTATATATTAGCTGTTTGGTTTGCTCAACGTTGAAGGATACAGTGTTCCAAAATATTGTGCACCTTATCTTTGTTTCCTTGAAACTTGTTCTACATTATTCAAAAAACAAAAATGACTGAAACGGGAAACGATGAAGCTGCGGCTGATCCAGCCCAAGCAGCAGTTTTTAACTTTACAGGTTTAAATGAAACCGAGGAGGGTGTTATAGACATCCATCCAAACTTAAGAAGAGCCATCACTCTAAAACTTATAAAACATGGCCTACCACCAAGAGGAGGTAGAGCAGTTTTCGTGATAGAGGCACATGAATCCTTTCAGACAGAGGTATTCTATTCATGGGTAATATTTCCTGAATCAAATTCAGTCACATTCATGTTTCACTTCTACAAAGAAGATGATCCACCAGAGGAATACATTCCTTTCGAGGATATAGAAATTCCATTAACATACCAAGAGCATCAACTCTGGTTTAAAGGCGCCCTAAAACATCACAAACACATTACCAGGCTCGGTCCACTAGGTAGACCAGGAGCAACATGGCCGATTCTAGCCGGCTACACACCTCATCCTGACATTGAACAGATGTCACACGAGGAATTACTTACTCAACTCACAGAGTTAATAAAAATCTACAGACAAGTGGTCCAATATGTCATGCGGACTTTTACAGTCCAGCAACCATTAACAATTCCAAATCCAACTCCCCAACAGGGGAATACACTAAAAATTACACCACAGACTCTATACGCAGTCATGGGTAAAATGCCCACAAAACGTGAGCAAATTCCATTCTGGATAGCTCAAAAAATTACTCAAATCGAAGCAGTATTTCCAAATACTAGCCCGTATGAGAAACACAGAATACTGACAATCAGTTTACCAATGGGGATCACACCACAACTGGAAGACTGCACCACTTGGGGCTCAGTCTTTGCTGCCATCTATACTAAAACACATGGCATTCCGTCAATTGCGGTAATACCTGATGTCCTGAAACAAATTCAAAATGAATACGGGGCAGAACCTGCTCTAAATTTAGGTATGAAGTTACTGAAAAATTTCGACTAGGTCTCAACAATAATATTATCTAATATTAAAGGGGAGGCAGCAGCAGTGGCGATCCGCCAAAAATTAAGGGAATTTGATGTTACAGAACATCAAACTGAGCTACCCAGAATAATTGAACAATCTTATGCAGAATTAGGCAGAGATAGTTTGGGTGGAAGACCAGTGAAGCCGAAGCTATCTGAAAGTCCTGAGAAGGACTCAATTAAACAAACTCCGACATCTTCAAAAAGAAGTGGGAGACTATTAAACAAAATTCAAATGAGAAACGTTCTCAATCCCGAGGTAGGTCTCCTCAAAAGGAGCCCTCTGAAAGGAGGTATAACCTCAGGAATAGGGATAATTTGAGAAAACCTGACAGGTATCAAGATACTGATACACGTTCCTCTCGTCCCTTTCAGATCTCATCACAGACTTCGGAAAGAAGAGGACGATCGGAACATAGAGAAGAACGCGTGAAATCGAAAGACGACAAACACGCTCCAAAAACCAAAGCAAAACCTCAATTCTCCAAAAAGAAAGTAGCGGGTCTAAAGATCAGACATGCAGAGAATACTGAGATCACAACTCGAGAATGGGCTCAGACAATGCTGGACAGTGCAGCAGAAGTCACAATAGCTCACCAGAACCTGAAGGAACTTCTGGAGATAGTGGACTTGAATGAGTACATTAAAGTAGAAACTGTAGACACCAGGGTTAGTACTCCACAAAAGTTATATGAAATAACTCTCCGGATGGAGGGAGACAAACCTAGACAGGTGAAAGCACTTTTTTGGGAAAGACTATCAAAGGGCTATGACATACTTCTAGCGGAAAAGGACTGGCCACCACAATTTGTCAGGGAGTGCCCACACGGCGAGGACATTATTATGCCTGCCTTCTCCAACTATATTCCAATTCACCTAAGATATACATATGCCAGGAAATGGGCAGTGGCCCAGGCCCCAGCATTATATAAAAATCATGTAGGATGGGATGAGGATTCACCTCACCATAAAATACATCTGAAACATGAACCTACTGCACAAAGGCAGTACCCAATAAAGCAAGAAGCTAAAAAACAGGTCAGGGAGATCTTAGATCAACTTGAATATCAAGGGGTGATTGAAACATGCACCTCCTCAATGAACAATCCTTTGTTTCCTGTCTCCAAACCAGACAATACATATCGTCTAGTTTTGGATTACAGACACCTAAACACTTGTTCTAAAACTTTTGCAGTGCAAAATGCACATAGCACAGCATTAATGAATAACATTGTGTGTAAAAAATACAAAACAACATTAGACATCTCAAATGGTTTCTTATGTCAAAACATAGCACCTGAAAGCAGGTACTTAACAGCATTCTCCATAATGGGGACCCAGCGTCACTTTTGTCAACTCCCACAAGGGTTCAAGAACAGCCCAGGTTTATTCTCAGCGAGGGTAACGGAGTTACTACAAATTTATGACAATGAGGCATTGTCCTATGTCGATGACATCTATCTGACAGACGATGACCTGGACAAACACTTGAACAGGGTGAGCACCATTATACTGGGCTTCGCCTCTGAGGGCTACAAGTTCAACTTTAAAATGTCCAGAATTGCCCATCTCAATGTCCTATTTCTAGGATATGAGCTTTCAAGTGAAGGCAAGAGCTTGGCAGCTAACTTTCTAGGAGAAATGTGCGCTGCTCCAACCTCCAAAAACGCTAAAAACTTACAATCCATCCTGGGTTTCCTAAATTTTGGAAGAACATACATTCTAAATTATGCAGAAAGGGTTAAACCTCTCTACGCATTAATCAAACCTGATTTTTCGATCAGAAACTGGACACAGGAACACACAGAAATCTTGCGTTCACTCCAGGCTAACATGTTAGCAACAAACACTTACAAACACGCGTAAGTCAACGAAATTTGGTGATCCGAATAATTTCGGGTCAATGCGGATTCACCTACTTAACCTTCAATGAGGGTGAGAAAATACCAATCGCATACAAATCTCATTTGTACACACAAGCGGAAATGCGCTTCAGTTCAACTGAAAAAAATTTAACAGCAGTTCAAACCGCTGTAGCAAAAGAAAGAGCCTTAGCCCAAGGGAAACGCATTATTGTCGTAACCCCAGTAGCGGCTTTAGAAGCGGTCACAAAAGCAAGCATTCCAAATGCTAAAGCATTACATCCAAGATGGATACAATGGGTTAATTCTCTTGCTGCAACAGATGTTGAATATGTTTTTGATCCAGATTTAAAAATACAAGCATTCCTGCAATATGAACAAGAATGTCCTCTGTCTACTGAAATTCTGCCTCTCGATCAGTACGAATTCATAATTTACACTGACGGATCCGCACAACCCGCAACAGGGAGTAAGCAAGCTTACAGTGCAGCGTGTGCAATCGTTAAAGGTCGCATGCGAGATGGCATCTTCAGACCTACGGTCACAAAAACTCAGTCTCTAGGAGATTGCACAGCTCAGCGAGCTGAACTACAAGCATTCAAACTGGCACTTGAAAGTACAGATCGAGAATTCTCCACACTAATAGTGTGCAATTCCTTTTACTGTGTTCAGTCGTATAATGAATATATACAAAACTGGCTTGAAAATGGTTTCAAAGATGCGAAAGGAGGCACAATAAAGCACAAAACGCTTTGGGAACAAGTAGTTGAGTTGAAAAATGAACTACCAAAGGCTCACGTGATTCACACACTGAGTCATCAACGTGATGGCGTTCACGTTGCAGGGAATTCATTGGCTGATGAAGCCGCAAAGGGGGCTGTGCAGACGGCTTCCGTAGCTGCGATCACTCGTTCAAAAACAAAAATAGACGGTGAGATAATGTTGGCTGTCAATGCTTCAAGCAAAGGCAGCAGTGCAGCGTTACCAAAAAAGTTTCCACTCAAGTACTCTTATGTAATTGATGCAAACAACGTTCCTTTTGCTCAAATCCCTGGAGTGGGGGATAGGGTAATTCCAAACATGGAACGTAGAGCAGCCTTGATTTATGAAACACATTTGGGGGAAGGTCTGTCACATCAAGGGATCTCTAAAACAATGTTGACGTTAAAAGAGATGTACTGGTGGCCTGGGATGAATACAGAAATTCACATATTCATCAACAACTGCTTAGACTGTAAATTACAGCGAGGGAGCCACCAGACACCATGCTGCTAATGCGGCAACCCAGTACAGACACCATTGTTAGACAGCATTAGACTATCTACGCGCCTGCATCCTACTGGACAAAGGCATTCCCACAAATACTGAATCTAGGTTCCTATGGATATGGCCTCAGCGCTCGGCTGACGCTCGAACTGTTATAAAAGATTTGCGAGTCTTTATCGGCACATACGCAATAGGCACGCTACATTCTGACCAGGGTCCTGCGTTTAGCTCTCGGGCTTACAAAGAAGCCATGGCCAGTCTGGGCGTTGCATTGCGGTACTCCTCTCCATTCCATCCTGAGGGAAATTCGGTTGTGGAAAGGAAAACCGGGACATAAAGCAGTCTATAACAGCTAGGGTATTAGGTTCGGGTGATGGGTGGGTCAAACACCTTAATGGGGTCCAACGCTCATTGAACAATCTGCCAAGAAGTTCTCTAGGGGGGTCACTCCATATGAGGTCCTATTTGGGACAAGAATGTGGGTACCAGACCTTGAACACGTAGGCACAGTGGTGGAAAATAAACCGTTTGATATCAAAGATCGTTTGGCTGTCTTACAGGAACTCAATGAACTAAGATCGAAACAAAGCAACGTATTCCTACAGCCAACCACCACTGGGGAAAAATCGGCGGTCCCAGCAACGCCTGTCTGGATTCCAAAAGTTGGGGATCTAGTCAGAGAAAAGATTGCGGACAAGAAGGAATTTGGACCTTCTTACAGACAACCAGTACCTGTCCTAGCAGTTCAAGGAACAAGAACAGTACTTCTGCCACCCCTTGCTGGAAGAAAGGAGAAAACATTTGTGTCCATCGACCTCATCAAACTACAGTATGTGGCCAATACTAAATAGTAGGCCTCGTGGACTCCGACCTAGTAGCAGACGCACTCCTCTCGCTACTATCCAAGAGGTTCAGACTGAAAGACTGATAACAATCGAGAATTCAGCTGTAACAGATGGAGGACTAAGCAATAACGCTATGGAACTCATCCCTCTTGAACACCAAGTAACAGTTCGTCCAAATGCACCTGTCTACACCAATGTAGCAAGTGATGAACTGGTTCCAGTGATTTCTACAAATCCTGATGCAATTCCAACAATTGATAGAACTGCTTCTGGCTATTTCATTAACTTTGATACGTTCTCAGAAGATCCCAGTGAACCTGAAACGACGCCAGCATCATTCAAATTCAAGCAGCAAGTACAAGACTTTCTTCACTTTCTGAAAAAGACTTATTTGGTTTCTCCATGGATTGAACTCTGGATTACATCTGGACTTTTTGTTTTCCTGCTCTGGCTAGCTTTGGTTACAACTGTGAGCGTGCTTATAAGTGGCAGATACATCCATGTGAATACTGAAAGAAAAGGCGTGAACGTACTATTTGAAACCTCATAAATCTTCCCATCGTGAAGCAAGAGACTTGTCATCAGTGAACATCACAGCTGTTCCTATAAAGGATGGTATAGTGTGGGACAAAACAGATTTTGACATCTTCGGCCCGACGGAACAATTGAACATTCCACATTTGTTTAAAATTTCACTAAGTGATCTAATTTCGTCCAGTACCTATTCTGATGATTGGGACTTTGAGACTGTTAATGACATAATGTTTGACCTAGAAAAATCTGCTGCATTTTCTAAAAATGAATACTTAGAGGGTTCATCAGACTATGAACAACTGTATTGTTATAACCACTATGGTCATCATTATTTGCATAAATCTGCATATCCAAGAAATATGTTTATGTTTAACCAATGGGAGCATTGTCCTACACCACCACACGCTAGTTCAAAAACATTTGCTAACAAGTTTCCATATTTTTCAGGATACAACACATCTAATCCAGAAATGTTTTACTATAAAAATGTAAACAAGACAGGACTGAAAATTATGTTAACAAATACAAAACAGATTTATTCTGCATTATTTAATGACCAACTGTCTAGACAGGGTTTCGACTTTTGGAAAGACACAATAGACACAAAAACTGTCTGGGGTACTAAAGATTGGCAAGTGCAAGGGATGGAAGCTTTATTTAGAGCCTGCATCATCCCTGAACAAATAATGTTTTTGAATGAAACTGTCCAACAAACATCTTGTCTTGGATTAGCCAAGATCAAGGAGATGAACACACCTTCTGTACCAACACCTGCAAGTGATAATAATACACAGGCAGTGGTGACAGTTGACAATATACTACAACTCAACAGATCTAATCCTGATTGGAAAAAATGGTTGATCTGGCCCATAGACATGAATAACTGTCAGGAAAGATTCCTGAATAAAACTCAGGGCTTTACTATTAATAGGCCAGACCCAAGATACGTCCAAAGACAACATCCGGGGGTAGTAACAACATACAGTGTAGGAAAATTATGCCTCGATTGGCTGCATAAATCTACACTACAGGATGTGAAACAACACTTAACCTTACTTAAAAAAGACGCAGACCTTAGGGAATTCTTGCTTGGACCAAGAAAACCGCGTCAAAAATGTTTCATATATGCCAGCATTTATGCTGCCTATGATGAAGCATGGAAAGTATCACAGATGGAGGCCGCAGAACGAATACTTGAACTTGATCGTATTAATTTAGAGAAAACACTCTCTGTGGTCGACAATGGGTTAACAACTTTGTCCTCCAGAATATATTCATTGGATGGCATTGTATCCTCTGCTATCGACATACTAGAACAAGATTTGGCGATGTTACAGCAAGGCCAATCTCAATTACGTTCTATTGTGTTATTAAGCAGGACGCTGCAATCTTTGCGAGCGGGCTATGTGCTTTGGCGTTTTATCAACACGTCAGCTCTGTTTGCAGAATACAATCTGACTGATAAACAGATCGAATTGGCACAAAGAGGAGCAAGGTATACAGTGCTGAGCATTGAAAAACTGGAAAAGTTACCATTCACAGTGGCAGAAAAACCAGCTACAGAATGGCTTATTCATGGCAAAATAACATTACCTGTGACTACTTTTCAGTTTCAGTATTGCCTCAGACAAATGCAAGCAGGCAAATATGAAAGGTTGGGTAAGGAATACATTAAGACATCTTGGGATTTACCGTATACATATAGATGTTGGAGTGGGGATCGTGAAGTGTTTTTGAGCGGTACACACTGTAAACGTGCACTGAGCGGTTCACTTATATGTCAGGACATTTCTTTACACGGGGCTTGTAATGGTTCTGTGGCAAATTTGTCTTGCCATCAGCAGGGTACACCAGCTGCTGTGATTAATCCAGCGTTTGGACAACTTTCTAATGGGAGTTACCTCATGTTGAATGATCAAAGTTGCTGCGGCATGCTGCCAGGCATCCCATATTTAGTAACGGTCAACTCCAGGGTCACTTGCTGTATGCAAGTATTGTTTGCCCCACTAGACACAGTCAGGGAGTCGCCTCTATGGCCTTCGCTGAACGTCTCTTTTATAAGATTTGATACTTTGAGCAGAATGAAAGCCATGCTTTTACAGCAAACAGTGTCTTTGACCTCGGCCAAAGAAACTTATGATCTACAAGTAGCAAGGACTTCGGCTGAGATACAGACTTTAATACGTACAAACTGCCCTATACATTTCATAGAAATGATAGGACGTATCTTCAATATGTCTGATACAACCGGAATTGTACATGTATTTAAGAGCATCTGCTCCGGTCTGTTAGCACCTTTCCAGGCTATACTCGGAATCATCCCGAACTTTGCACATTCGGTGTTTGGTGGCATACCATTAATTCTAGCACTTGTTGCCCGAATTCTATTTCTCTTCCTGCTATTGCGCTATGGCCAGCCTATTCGCAGACATCACTCCGAGCGAAATGGAGAAAGCTCTCCTTGAGCGAAAGTGTCGTGAGCGAATAGTACAGCTATTGGGCATGACTCGTCTACGGGACTTGAATATCACGTGGTTCCTGTCATTCAGACCAATCTGGCAAGATTGCATCTTACCTGTTCTACGATGCCTGCTATGCGGTGAAGAATGCGTGTTAGACACTTGTCTCACATTTCCATCAGCTACGCCAACGGATGTCGATACTCTGCTGGTCCCGATAACGGCCCATGCTCTGTGTTGTCCCCAGAGGCTACCAATCCTGATGTCAGCATTCATTGAGATCTCACAGACGCTTCCGGCTGCTGCTGAGGTACGAGAAAGATCTACAGGCACACAGGTAACAACGGACGCGAACATTGCTGCGGCAACCTATGCTGAAAGCGATGCTTCACATCTCTGTGCAATTAATCTACTACACGAGGTGTTCCAACTGACACCAACTTCAGTGGATGATGTTTTGTCTACAGAAATAGATGATCTCATGTTTACACCAGACCCGTAAACTGACTCTGATTCAGCCCACAGTGTTCCAGAGATGCAGTAACAATTTGGCCTTCATTTTCAAAAATAACTTGGAACTCTACCAAAATTGAACTTTTTTCCCATTTTTCGAACGAAAATGGCACTTCAATCTGCTTAAAGTAAAACTAGCCTTATAGCACAGACTTCACAGTACTTCCACGGACACTTAGTCATCTTGTGTGTCTAAAACAGTTCATTAATTTTCATGACATGAAATAACTTTGATTTTTGAGAAACTTATCGATCATTTTCTGTCACATGTAAATATTACTGCTTATTTCATTCCAATTGCATTTATTTTTGAACTTTATGCCTGAAATGAAAAGCATTTGCTTCAGATGTACAGTACCTTTTGCATTTTTACTATGTTTTTTAATGCTTTTAAGAAATATTTTTAAATATGCGGTACTCCATTTAATGTTTAGCATTTTAAATGTTTAGCATTTTAGTATTATCGTACACACGAAAGTGGAGTGGGTGTTGTATTCCTCTTAGGGTGTCCATAAACGGGCTTTCCAGTATCATGTCCATATATAGGCACAATTCACCCTGCCCTTATATAGGCATAAAATCCCAGCCCTTATTTAGGCATTAAACCGTGCACTCCAAATACAGGCATGGTCTCTGACATCCGTCCACCCTAACGTCACAACGAGTTCATGAAGAACAGACCCTTAGGCTGCGGGAGTTTCCCTAGCCCAGGACTATTGATTTCTTCAAGGACTCATATATTATGCATGAACCATTATTCCTTAGGGGTTCATTCATGACGTCTTCCGCTGTCCAACTCACGTCAATACTAACATTCTTAGGTACTTCTCAGGTATAAATATACCTTCCCTAGCCCCTGTAAATCAGAGGAGACCTCGACTTCAGAGGAGCCCGTTTCCCGGCCTGACGCACTGAGAAGACGCTGTCATCCCTGCACGCAGAGAGTCCAGCTTCCAGTGATCTGACTTCCCTTGCGGGGTGTTGGCGTTCGAGTCTGGCAAAGAGATTCCTACCTCTCTCATTCTTCAGGTTTGGAGCTGACAAGAACCTAGAGGGACTCTTGGCATACTAGGCATACTAGGCTTAACATACTCTTAGTATACCATAGTAAGGAATACTTCACCTACTTCATACCTCTCCCTACACCTAGGTTAGGTTAGGTACATTGGGGTAGAACTAGATTAGAAACGCATCGTATGAGTACTCGCATTTTTAGTCTGTGTTATTTATGTAAAGGCATATGTACTAAAAGATAATGCTATCGCAGTATTATTTATTTCTACTGCTTACACTGTACATTATTTATCTCGCATACTGTCGTGTGATCGTAACAGCACATTTTACTTACACCAGAAACAAGACTGTTCAATAAATCTTTTATTGAAACGCCCGTCTGTGCTTTCTGTGTAACTTGGAGAAAACTAAGCATGCACGAGTGAGCTGAGTGAAATAGTTATCTATTGTTTCCACGACTCTGGGACACGTTCTGATTCTAAAGGGAAACAAAGTGGTCATGTTTTGCGGCTGCCAGAAACTACTCCCTTCTTGTTGTCCAAGGAGTTTCTAGTGGCCTCTGAGCTAGCTGGCACAAGTAATTAAGTTTAATATACTCGATAGGGACATACTGACCTTAGTCCTATGTCAAACCTATAGGATATATTATTCCAATGCGCAGAGCCTATTAGGGAAATAGGAGCTACACTACAGCATGGATAAACAAAATGAAAGAGTTGTTTGTGATTATGCACCTTGTACTTGTAGTGACAAGTGACATATGTTGCAGGATACGTCCATAAATCCAATTGCACTTCTTTAAAGAGCAGGGGAAAAGGAAGCCATTGACATATGTGGCCAATAGATTGCTTAGGAATCAATGGTAGATTTGCCATTGTAATGATGGACTACTATTCAAACTGGCCCAAGCTAGCATTTATAAGGGAAGTAAAGTCTTCCAATGTGATTCCTTTTTCTGAAGATATTTTTAGAATGGTTGTCCAAGGGTGATTTTGTCTGACAATTGTCCACAGTTTGTCTTGGAGGAGTTTTAATCATTTCTCAAGAAATGGGGAGTGAAACATTACAAGACTGCAGCATACCATCCCCGTGAGAATGGTTTCGTTGAGCGTTTCAACCGTATGTTGGGGTAAATATTCAGTTGACAGTGTGTGTTAATTTGTGTTGGATGAAGCAAGTAAAAAACATGTTGTTGAACTATAGAACCATGCCACTGTCTGTTACTGGGGAAACCCCTTTCTTTTGGTTAAAAAGAAGAGTATCATGTACGGTGGTGGTACCAGTTGAGATGGCGAGGACAAATTGGCAGAAGGTTGAGAGTGACATCTTGTGTGAAAGAGTGAGGAAATATCAAAGTCAGTATGCACTAAGACACAATTCCAGAATTAAGAGAAAGGGGAGAAAGTTCGAGAAAGGAATGTGTGTATGAGTATGTTCTGGAGATGTAGGTAGAAAGGGTTTATCCAAATTACCTAATCCCAAAGATGTGCATGATGTGAAAGGTAATATGGTGAGACTTTTGGATGGAAAACACTGTAACATAAGAAGAATCACGTTATGAAATTAAGTGGAATGACGTGAATGGACTGGGACTGAAGTTCCATTAATAAATTAAATGGATAAGCGAGTATTTACCCGGGTAAGGATGAGATGCAAGGAACTGTGATTATTATGAGTGTACTTAATTTCAAGTTTCCTCTTCTACTTATCTGTTAATGGTCATGCTCAAAATGTTGAATGTTGGAAAAGTAATGTTGCTTAGTTACTGGAAACCATATGTAATTTAATTTTAATATAGTGTTATGTTCTTTGTTTTACTGTTATTTTCAGTTGTTTCATAGGGAAGGGGGATGGGTTGTATTCTTGTTATATAATTTTCATTATTCCTCCAACTTGGAATGATGGGGTGAGAAGGTTCTCTAAAGGAGGGGGAGCAGGAAATTGAAATTGAATTGAAATTGAAACAGCATTTCTAAAGCGCGTGGTTACCCGAGGGCATCCCAGCGCTACCAGCAGTGCGATCAAAGACTACGAGCGGTATTTAGGGAAAGAGAAAGGTTTTAATTTGTTTCTGAAAGATCAGATAGTTAGGTTCCAGACGGATCTGCAGGGGAAGGAGATTCCATAGCTTGGCAGTTGGTGGAGACTTGGCTGCCTGTTAGGGGTTGTTACTTGTGAATGAATAAACTGGATCTGTTCAACCACTTCTCTTGTGTCACCATCTCAAAAGGTACTACAGTCTGTACCCTGTGAGGTGATCCACATTAGTAATAGCTTGTTAATCAGCAAACTGAAAAGGTCTTTCTCGAATGTGGTGAGGAAAGGAAAACAGTTGCTGCGGTCAAGAGGAGAAAAAGCCATTACGGAGGCTCACGGTCCCTGTGGTCAAGTAATGCGTATTGTCTACAGAGTACAGACTGTAGTACTACACACTACTGGAACTTTTTTTGAGACGCTTCATTTTGGACTATGAGCCTTGAGAAAGCCCCAGGCCTGAGCACCACCTAAGGGGCGAAACACATGTTGGCTGAAACCTCTTACACTTTGGTTGAAACTTCTTATACTTTAACGTTTCTGAGGCTGAAATATCCCTTATATTCTTAACAATATTCAAATAAACTATTGTTTGAACAACCGTATATCGTTAATTACGTGAGATTTATCTCATGTGAACAAGAACCCCACCGCTTTTTCCATTGTCTGCCTACCTTCTCCTTTGTTAAACAGTTATCCTGTTGGTTCTAATGGTATTTATTGCATAAAGACTAAGATTTTAAGAGCACTGAAGTGGGTTGTCGATTCTTGCATTAAGTGTACCTGTATATGGATTAATGTACTAACGCCTTTTTCTTGTATAAGGATTAATGTACTAACAACTCTTCCTTTTGGAGTAATAATCAAATAGCTGTCCAGTGCATAAATGTGGCAGATACCTGACATACTGGGGGAATCCTTGATGATATTATGGCTATCCCTGGCATCATAGTGAACCAGCTTTAACATATTATGGGCGCTTGTGTCAAAATGGTGGCTATACCTTGAATAAGTGTTGTCCATATAGTGGGCATTCTTGATTACATTGATTACATTGTGACTATCCCTGGCAGAATAATGCTATAAAAGTAAGCATAATAGGGCATGCTTGGAGACAGTCACATTATCCATGCATGATACTGGCCAAATGCCACTGTTAGCAACATTATAGCTGTTCCTGACATAAACAAGGCCCTTCCTTGACATATTGTGGAAATTCTTGATGACATTCTGACTATCCAAGCCATAATAGTACATTTTGGCCAACCCTGGCATAATAGTGACCCATCCATGGCATATTCCAGGCAGTCCTGTAGGCATTCCAGCTATCCCTAGAATAGCAGTGGCCCACCCATTGGCAGCATTGTGGTAAAAGTGGCCCATCCCTGAGGGGTGGGGATGGCTGGATCCCAAAATGGCTGCCATAGCTTGGTGATCCCGGCTGAGATCCAGTACTTTCTGCTGACCGCATTCCCATAGAGATCATCTTCCTGATCTGAGCCAGTCTTGGCTAGACTTTAAACATTATTTTAAAGAAGCAAATCATTTACCTGGAAAAACAGGCAATCCAAAATGCTGGTATTTTACAGACTCTGACAAATGACAAAACAATTTTTAAAGTTTTTGCCTCAGGGTCGGTGAAAGAGGCAGATGTAAAGCTGTGAATACAGTGTTGAATGGCTCTGTTCTAGGTCAATATTCAGAGGACTGGGCTGCATCACTCTGGTCCTGGTCGAGCAGCTGCTCTGGAGTGTGGAGTGAGGGTACTGGGAAGCCCTGTGACAGCCTGTCTCAAGGTGTGAGAGAGCACGGGTGGCTGCAGCAGCACCATGCCCAAAATGGATATAGGGAAGCAGTACCGGAGATTTGCAGAGCATCGCTGTTGGCTGGGACCAGGAGATAGGACATCATTCTCAGGGGAAAGCATCTGTTGTAGATGATTATTCAGGGAAATGTGCCCCTCTTTAGAACTACAGCAGGCCCGAAGTAATCCGGGCCGCTGCAATGGCCAACATCGAAGTCAGCAGACTGCCTGACAGGAGGCCTGAAAAAGCACCCAGGTGAAGGGTTTGTAACCCATGGATGCACTGCAGCGAGGGCCCAGCGAGAATGCATAGAGTGACATAGGAGTGGAGGCGGTTGAGGGTAGTGGCCAGCAGCATGGACACAAATGGAAGCAAAGAAGAAAACGGGAGAGGATTTTTAAAATCTCAATAAGGCTGCTTCCAAGGAAAGGATTATGGAAACAAGGTCCACCGACGATGGCTAGGGGCTCAGAATGGGTGGGTGCCTACTGTTGAGCTCAATCTCAGTCCTGAAAACAGAGCTGCTGGAGAAAATTGATTCTGTAAAAACTGTGGCCCAAACCACGGAGAAGCAGTCTAGAGAGCCTCAATAAAAGATTATTATCAATGGAACCAAGAGCTGGTCACGTTAAGGGCAGACTACAGGCATTAGTAGTGTTGGATGACATGAGTTGCAAAAAACAGTGAGGTGAAAGAAATGTTAACCTTCAAAGTTCATGTTACTGAGCTCTTCCTGGAACTTTGACTTGAAACTTGAAGTGTTGGATAATGTGTGGAGGGGAATGAATGTCAGAGTACTTGAGGTGCCTGAGGAGATAACAAGCGGAGCCCTCCGTGACTGGATGAAGGCTGTTCTGAGTGACCTTCTGGACATGATGGAAGGTAAGGCACTTTAATAGTCAGGAGAGTGTACAGGCTACCTGCAAGGTGTGGAGCAAGTGTCTGTGGCAACCGTGGAATGGTAATGTTGGTAGTCTAATCACAGGACATGAGAGACCAGATTATATGCCTGACCATACAGAAGAAAGTGGGTGTGAGAGTTGGTAGAAGCCAGACTTTTATTCTCCATGAATATGAGTGTGAATACACTGGTACGAAAAAAACGTATGGAACACAGAGGCTGTCCAGCCTTGGAAGGTTTTCCGAACTGTTTGTGGGTACAACATCTGCAGAAGAAATATGTTTTGTTACAGGTGGAGACGGTCAGGACATTCATGGAGAAACAGCGTTTGGACAGTGTGTGACCTCCTTGATAAAGGGACTCTTGTTGCAGTTACAAGACGATGCTCCGGTGGACCAGGGCAGAGGTCAAGTTCAGGGTGCCTATGTAGGGTACTCACTAGAAAGAAGGGAGGTGAGGGTGAGATGGACTAGGCAAAGATATGTTTTGTGACTTTTGATGTTCTCTCTCCTCTTTCCCTTCTCAGCCATTTTCCTTTGAGGCAGCTGAAAATGGAAAAAGATGAAACTTGCCACAGGGTAACAAGTTTGTGCAGAATCATAGCCCCAACAAAGTTATCCTGTTGGCTCTGTTGGTCTTTATTGCTTAAAGAATAAGATTTTAAGGAGCACCGAAGTGGGTTGTCAATTCTTGGATTAAGCGTACAGGTTTATGGCGTAATGTACTAATGACTTTTTCTTTTGTAGTAATCAAATGTTGCTATTACTCTGCAATTGTCATTTTGATACCAATAAAAAATATTGAAAGTGACACATTTCTGACATATTGTGGAATTTCTGGTGACACTATGTCCGTACCTTGCATATTGATGCCCATCCTTTAGAGAGTGTGTGTGTTATTGCTTCATTGTTGCTAAACATTGCATAATGATGGCCCCGGCAAGATGGTGCATCCGTTATTTATCAAGGTCATTATTAACATAATTCTAACTCTTAATGTCATAATGGTGATAAAATCAGTCCCATATGAAGAACATCCCTGCTATTTGATGGTGATGATATAAGGGTACGAAACAAAAAAGAAGTCCGTTTGTGACAGAAATTCCTCACAGCAGTCCTCATTTTGCCCCCAAGCAATCATCTGGCACAAGGAGGAGGGGCACACAATCACTGATGTGCTATAAGTGATACAGGCTTCCCGCAGTGCTTGTTCCGAGCATCAGCCCTCATTTTGCCCTTAGGTGGGGTGTGACTTCATCCCCCAGCATTCATCTGGCACGAGGAGGGGCACACAATCACTGATGTGCTATAAGGGATACAGGCTTCCTGCAGTGCTTGTTCCCCACATCAGCCCGCATTTTGCCCTTATCTGGAGTGGGACTTAATTCCCCATCAATCATCTGGCATGAGGAGGAGGGGCACATAATCACCAGCATGCTATAAGCGCTACAGGCTTCCCGTGGCACATGCCGGGCGAAGACTGGGTCAAGAGCAGGCCCGTCTGTGCCCGTCCGCGCCTGGCCAAGGCTGGGCTGGAACATGCCTCTATGCCCTGCATCAGGAACAAGGGCTCCTCTCTAAGGTAAAGCTTCAATTTGCAGTCTTCCATTAAGTCTTCTCTTTAGTCTTGAAAGGGACTGGGCCCATTTGTTCAGTTCTCCTCCAATATCGCTCTTCCGATGGTTCTTTTTAGCAGCATGAAAGTGTCAAGGGAGTAAAATTTAATAAACCAATTTAAGATACAGTGTAACTCAATATAGCTGCACAATAACTCAGGTCGACAACCAAATGAAGGCTGGTCAAAATGTATTACAAATTCAGAAATAGTTGGACATGCATGAATCTCAGCATGAGAGTATAAAAATACAGAGGAAAGAGAAGAAATCCTAATCTCCTGAAAAACTTTACTTGGTGCAGCATAAAAGGAACCACAAGTTCTATGACTATTATACATGAAATCAGGAAGCTAAAGTTAAAGTTCCCCTGCATCTGCACTTCATAGGTATAAAGTATTTAATTCTATCTATCCCTACTCTAACTCTAGACGTGGCATCCCTAAATTAGCATAGAAGCAAAAGGTTCAGGTGAGGAAAGGTATCAGTGGTTAGAAAGACCCATAAGATGAGACCCATAAGATGGATCAGCAGCATGAAGAAAAAAAGCAAGATAGCACTCAGGTGCTCTTAGGGAGAGAAGCAAAAGGGATTGGGGTATCTGTCTCTCTCTACAGTGCATCATATACTCAAAGTTGCATTCAGCAAATGTCCCATAATGTGATTCTCACACGTACTCTACGGCAGGCTCAGCCTTGAAATTTTCCATGATGTCGATTCCTTTCACGGCCTTCTCAATGTATGCCCCTCTGCAACAGTTTGTCCTTAGTCTTTTCTCCTTCTCCCGTGTGAATGCACCTCTCTCCACCTTATCTTCGCCAGGCCAAGCTAACTCCTTCATTCCTCAACTATCAAATGAAACAATACCCTTACTCTTTACTAACAAGCCTTCCTCCACCTGCAATGCAAAACATTGGAACAAGCAACATTCTACAAAACTCAAATGAGAATCTAAGCATTAACTTCAGAAACGAGAACATTCAGAATGTACTGCAGACTCAGGCCTACAACTTAGGCTAAAATAATATGACACTATGTTATTTACGTTTAACATTTCTATAAAATCATTAGCATATTCAATAGACATGCTCACTAAACTACATTAGTACATTTATTTCATCCATATCTTTAACCTTAGAAACATTCAAAATACATTTAATATGTCAGTGTGTCACACCACTAATGAGCCTCATAGAAGTGTGTTACGACGTTTATACATTTTCAGTACAATTCTACGAATAATTTGTTAGACTTCACATTGAATCGTGCTAATTTCACAAGAAGAGGTTAATTGGTTCATTTTTCTTCTAACCCCTAGTTTCACCAAAACACTGAATAGTATGTGAGTGCATACTACAAGTGATTACATTGCACTCCTAACAGGTACCTCATGTAGGATACGAATTTCCACTCTATCAGTCTTCTGTTTAGCTCTTGTGTCTTAGGCAAAATGGGGACAAGGATGGCTCAAGAGATTCCCCAGGAGATGTCCCTGGCTAAGAAGCCACGTAACCAACCTTCAGATGGTAAAACATTGAAAGTAATCTATGACCTAATAGAAGAGGTGGAGTCCATATTTAAACCCACACCCTCAGATTTCGAAGTAAATGGGAAACCCTTGGCAAAAATCTTTGAGAAAAAGAAAAAAAAAAGATGGCAAACCAAGGATCCTCCAAGTATCTCTAATGGATGTGTGCAGAGGGAGTTACCTCAGATGGAGATAGCTAGTGATCCTGCTTCTTTAAGAAATTCTTGTGATATTTTAGTCCATTGTGAGAACCGCTTCGCCATTCTAGCTGACCATGATCAAGACCCTCCCCAGGCCCAATTGACCTGTGAAGCTGCAGCACAGGGGGGTGCCTGTTAACCAGAACGTTGTAAAGGTGGTAGATGCTCTAAAATTAGAATTGAAGGAGCTAAGGGAACAGGTGAAGTTATTAACATCACAGTTTTCATCAATTGCCCTTTTGCAGCAATTGCCCCCTTGATTACCATGGACAAAAGCATTGTTCACCAAGGGCTTAAGGGCAACTTCGCTCCTCTTGCAGACCATCGCTTTTCCTTGCTGGAAGGTAGTCATAGCTTTTCTCCACAGGTTCTTAATCCACCCTCTTAAACAAGGCTACTCCTGGGATGGAAACTGGGCTGCGAAACCCTAGCTTTTCACTTAATTTGCTTGGGCGTGGCAAGGGACCACACATCTCAGAAAGGAGAGACTCTAGCCCTTTTGTGACGCCAGTGAATCAAGCACCCCAGGCAGTCACCTGATATGCACAGCCCAAATATAAGCACGCCCATAGATTTCCATCAACTGAAATTCCTTCATCAACGACTTAAGCACTAAGAGCAGGGTGGTTTATATGCATAATGTGCCTAAACTCCCCAGAAGAGCAACAGAAGGATATTAGTCATTGACTTACAAAGTAGTACAATGGTTGCGTAGTGTGTGTAAATGCTTCTCTCTAGTACATACTGACATTGAGAGGGTGCCCTGTCAGTGAGGTCCCAGGAGACAATTTTGATCACATTGAAATCACATTAATATCACAGAGCTTGGCGGAGGATTTAATTGCCAGGGAAGTTTGAACATCTTGTAAAGTTTCTTCCAATTTTAAATTAAAGTTCAGCCCTCCCGATATCAGGGCAACATCACGTCAACAAAATTCCACTTTCAATCCGGTTTCCAACGAGACCTCACTCCAGGCACCCACTTACAGTGAGTGACTCAGTGAGGGAATAAGTGAACAACACCCCGTTCAACAAGTTGTTCGTTTTTCTCCGATTCCCTTGACGAATGGAAGATCCTTTCCTGGAATGTAGCCAGGCTAAAATCAAAACTGCTGACCCAGATTGGGGGTCTTTTGTGGATTCTTTTGACATTGACATTTTTCAAGAAACATGGTGTGTTGACCCTGTGTTCAGATCAGGGTTGGCAAACTACTACTGTGAGGCAATATCTAGGGGAAAGGGGTGCCCTGCTGGCGGTCTTGTAATGTGGGTTAAAACGTCCTTTAATTGCAGTCTTAAAAGGCTCCCTTAAATTCACTTGATATCCTTGGCCTGTTATATTCAGTTGTTGGTGGTAAGTCTCTCTTCATTTTCAATCTGTATAATAGACCATGTGGCCATAACAGAAAGTTGTGCATATTTATTAGCCTTGAGGAATTTGTTGATGGTATTTTGCCGGGGATCTGGCTATAATCTCTAAGGATGACCTTGGCATCTACGAGGAGGAAGATAGGGCCTGGGGCATACGGCAACTAGATACAGCACCGCTGAAAAAGCCCTCTGTTCTAGCAACTCAACTTCTGGGGCTTACATTGACCCTTGGTCTTAGAGCCTGCAATGGCAGATCCCTCTCAAGTTTCTATGGAGCCCATATGTTTAAGCGATATATCCAATCCAGTAGAATTGATAATATCCTTCTCTCTTTGGAATTATGGCCATATATGGTGAATATGATGATCATTCCCAGAAGTAAAGGTGACCATAATATCCTTCAACTGATAATGAAAGGGTCCCTACTAATAAAATGTCAGGATCGGCGGGCCGCAGCGCCTACCGAATCGCAAGTGAAGCAACGGGAGTAGAACTACATTTCCCATGATGCCTGGACGAGGCTCATAGGTATTTAATATCAGTGGACGCACATAACCGGCGTACGTAATTCACGTTCCGGTTCCGATTCTTGTGACCTGTATCGGCTGATCGGGTACTGCGTTTCGTTCCTGGTCTCACGGAGAGAAAGGTTCCTTTTTTCCGTGGACTTTGTTTAACAATTCGGCGTGTATTGGCAGGGCCCTGCCTTCACGCGCGACGAAGACAAGGAGTCTTCAATACTTTGTGGCCAGCGACCTCGAGGACCCTGCATTGAGGTATTGTTGGGCTGGCTGTTATTTCATTCTGGGAGGGGAAACTGAACAGCATTCCCGCTGGGTTCAAGGCTTCTCTTGGCTGCAGTCTTCTGTCTTCTTTGAACTTGAAGAGAGGATTTTGGGCTGAAAGGGAGTAGCCTTCTTCCGTTTCTTTGTACTCAAATCAGAAACTAGGTGACATAACCTTTTGTTTCTGGTACCTATTTATTTGATTTATTGAGCAGAGGAAATCGCTATCTCCAGTGGCTTCCCTGGATACTGTGGATTAGCGTTCATTGAGAAAGTGAAGAGATACATTGGACTTCCATGTTGTAGTTTATTTCTATTGGTCTCCTTACTGATAACATTGCAGTAAATACAGGCGTCTGTGTTTTTTATTGACAAAGACTTGGATTCCCTTACACTGTCTCTTTCTATCCTGTATGCGGTATGTAGGTTGGCTGTTATTTTTGCATTACCTTTAGTATCATGGTTTTAAGGTATGTCGCATGTTTGATGGTGCTAATTCCCTGTATTCCTATCTTAGTAGGGTCTAACAGGAAGAAATGAATTGATGGTTATAGTTCCAGAGTACAGTCCCGTAGGAGATTGTGATTATACGTTTTAAGGTATATATTCTCCAGGTTCTTAGTGAGACTTACAGAGAGTAGACTGGGTTTGTGTGCATTTACTCAACCTTGTGTTGTTTTGTCTCCACAGCTTCCAATTCCCTGCAGTCCCTTTCCTTTTTCCCCTATCCCTCGCTTGACCACTTCACTACTCTATGTATATGTTTAAATTCATTGAGTTGGGGATGTCAGGAGGTGGACAAGTTTGAGCAGAATTCCGGTTCTGAGGTGTCATCATACTGCGGGTCTTGCATAAATTGCATGCATATGGTCTTTGTGGACAGAAATCGGTCTTTCACTCCATACCCAGACACAAGCTATGGGCCATCCGGGGTAACATGGAAGTGCCTGATGGTGTGAGAAGTTGGCCTGGTATATGCTGTCCACTAATTAAAGTGGGCACCTTGCACCAGTCCAAACGACCCTTATTGATGATTAGGTTAAAGAGAACCTTTATAGAAAGCTATCCTAGTGGTAGCTGTGGAGAGCAGCCTTCAGGCTAAGTCTTGAAGGAATGTAAAGCAGCTTGTTTTACCAGTATATAACCTCTTGAATGACCAAATGAAAGGAGAACCACACCAGGTATATATAAAATATATATATTTATTACTAAATACTCTCTACTAACCTCTTTATGAGATTAGAGAACAAGGCACACAATTACACAGTACTAGAACGACAGTAAATAGCACAGTACACAGTGGGCTCCAGGGGAGACCAAACCATATACTAAGAAAGTGGTATAAGAACCACGACTTGACTAGACACAGTGCCTAGAGCATGTGGAATTGCTGGGACCCCAAGGAACCACCCAAGGTAGTGACACAGGGGACCCACGGAGGACGGGTGCAGTGTGGGAACACAGACGTGAGCTCCGTACAACTCTATGGGAAAGTCGCGGTTGGAATTTTAGAGTTTAAGGACACTTCGGAGAGGACTTCAAGCAAACCCAGCTAAACTTAGAAGGTTCAAAGGCCAGCACCCTTGTGAGTACTGAGATACCTGTGTTACCTAGCCCAGGGAAGCCAGGTGCATAGGGGTCAAGTGGTGTCGGAAACCCTCGTCATTTTCTATGGCGTGTTGCGAAGAAGAGCTGCTGCCGTGGAGAAGAAAAGTGTCCGGTGTGATCCAAGCCTGGAGCGAAGATGTGAAGAACCTGAAAGCAGAGGGGACAAAGTCTGGGTCACTTCACGTGACCAGGAGCGGAGCAATCAAATGCCCACCGATGTCGGGTGCTTCAGGTGCGAAGAGGTGAAGCTTGACTCTGCAGCCACGGGGACCAGGAGACGTCGACGACAACCAAATTCCGCAGGCGAGCTGTCCCACAAAGGATGTCGATTGCGGAGGGGCCAGTCTCCGGATTGGAGACCAACAAGCCTTGGCAACTGCAACCAACGCGGTCAGAGTAATGATGCTTCTGTGAGGACCAGCAAGGTCCTGGGGACTCCCCAAGCAATGGAGAGTCAGGGCATGTCTGGAGCAATCAGGGAAGCCTATTGAAAGTTAGAGTTTCCTTCTTAGGGACCCACAGGTCAACGGACCAGGGATCGCGAAGGAACCTCAAGAGGAATCACAAAATGGCGGCCCACGGAACACTTGTTGAGTGTAGGCCAGCAATCTTCGGTGTAATTACTGCTCGGGGCCAGGGCTACAAGTAACCCAAAGCTCAGCCTCAGGGGTCACCGGAAAGCTGATGCTTCTGCAAATAAACACGGTGTCCAGGGGTTCGGGTTGCACAGTCACCACGAGGGATACGGGCCTCAGACTTGCTGTGGGCACAGATCGACCTCAGAGACCTCGGGAACTCACCTCCTGTGTGGCAATATTCTTCGGAGTCCTCAAGAGCTTTGGAGATGCCAACCGGTCAGTTGCGTTAAAGGTGCCTGCCTTGCAGGGGAGTAACTCCTTTACTCCAAGGGAGATTCTTCAGTCATCCAGCATAGTGTAGATCGTCGAAGTACTTGGTTTCTGTTGCAGAGTTTAGTCCAGGTAAAATCTAAAGTCCTGTAGCCAGGGGTTCCTACTTTATACCCAAGGAATGGGTGGGACAAACTCTGGGGACCCACCTATGGGAGGGTCAGGACAGAGGGGTGGCTACACCCATGTCCTTTGTCCAGTTTCATGCCAGAGCAGGGGCTGAGTGCCCCTGCAACCGGTTTGAGCTGGACTATGCACAGGGACACCAAATGTACCCCCAGTGCAGACATCAAAGCACTCTTGGAGTGCACCCACCCAGCCCCAATACACTAAAGCCTGTCTGGGAGGTGGTCATACCTCCATGTGACAGGAAACCTATTGTCAAGCCTTCCCCTGCCGGAGTTTCATCCAGCAGCAGGAGGGCAGGCTCGTGTCTGTGGCTGGCAGCATCCATTTTGTGATGCCAGGGCTCTGTGAAGCTGGTACCGGGTGTACCGGTGCTGTCATATTTCTCCCTCTAGGAGGGAGGAATCATACCTCCCACACCAGTTACTGGTGTGGAGGTATGATTCCAAGGTGTTTGACACCAAACACGACATAATTCCTTGCAGCCATTTTAAAGTTAGCATTTACCGCGAGGTTATAATGCACTTAAGAGTATATGGTTGGCTGCATCACAGACAACCCGGAATAGTGGTTCCGAAGGCTGCAGAGGGGCTCTGCTCATGCATGGACACCCTCTCACATAAAACCCAGCACCCTGCCTTCAGGATTGATAAGGCCTGCCATAGGGGTGACTGATAGGCTTATATGTGCAGTGATCAGGATAGATATAGTGAACCTATATCTAAGTAAGGGGTGCATGCACCACCTTACACAGGCTGCAGTAGCAGACCTGTTGTGTCATTTTGAATGGCCTCTCAGGGGTGGCATAATACATGCTGCAGCCCCTGGGAGGCCTCTGGGGTACCTATGCCCTGGGTACATAGTATACCATATACTAGGGACTTATAAGGGTATCCCAGAATCCAATCTGGAGTGTACCTAAAGTACATGCAATCAATTTAGAGGAGAAAGCAGATAGACTGGGGTCCTGAATAGCAGGATCCCAGCCAAACTAAGTCGAAAACAGTGAAACATCAGCAAAAAGTGGGGGTAACTATAAGAAGCAGATCCTACTCTCCTACACAACCCCCCCCAAACGTCAGGACATTAAACTAACCTTGACCAGTTGAGTCTTCATGTTCTCAGTGGAAATATCTTGAGAGTCCATCTGCATTGGCATGGTTACTCCCAGGTCTATGTTCCACTGTATAGTCCATCCCCTGTAGGGAAATGGACCACCTCAAAAGTTTGGGGTTTTCACCCTTCATCTGTTTTAGAGAGGGGCTTATGGTCTGTCTGAACAATGAAGTGAGTGCCAAACAAGTATGGCCTCAGCCTCTTCAAAGCCCAAACCACAGCAAAGGCTTCCCTCTCAATGGCTGACCAACGTTTCTCTCTGGGGGTCAGCCTTCTGCTAATAAAAGCTACTGGCTGATCCTGACCTTCATCATTCAATTGTGATAACACAGCCCCTACCCCCAACTCAGATGCATGTGTTTGGACAATGAATTGTTTGGAGTAGTCAGGACTTTGCAGAATGGGAGCAGTGCACATGGCCTGCTTCAGGTCATCAAATGCCTTTTGACAGCTGACTGTCCACTGAACTTTCTTTGGCATTCTCTTGGAAGTTAAGTCATTCAAAGGGGTCACTATGGATCCATACCCTTTGACAAACCTCCTATAGTACCCAGTCAGGCCCAAGAAAGCTCTGACCTGAGTCTGGGTGGTTGGAGCAACCCAGTCCATGATGGTCTGGATTTTGCTCTGCAATGCTTGAACCTGGCCTCCACCCACAAGGTGGCCCAGGTATACAACTTGGCTCTGCCCTATCTGGCACTTGGTGGCCTTGATAGTGAGGCCTGCTTTTTGCAGGGCCTCCAAAACATTTCTCAGGTGGACCAGGTGATCCTCCCAGGTGGAGCTAAAGACAGCAATATCATCTAGATATGCTGCACTATAGGCTTCCAGGCCTGTAAGGACTTTGTTCACCAACCTTTGAAAAGTGGCAGGTGCATTCTTCAAACCAAAGGGCATCACCACAAATTGGTAGTGCCCACTAGGGGTTGAGAGTGCTGTTTTGGCTTTTGCATCCTCAGCTAGTCTGATTTGCCAGTAGCCAGCTGTTAGGTCAAATGTGCTGAGAAACTTGGCTGAGGCCAAAGTGTCTATAAGCTCATCTGCCCTAGGGATTGGATGGGCATCAGTCGTAGTGACTGCATTGAGACCTCTGTAGTCTACACAAAACCTCATCTCTCTCAGCATGAGAGTATAAAAATACAGAGGAAAGAGAAGAAATCCTAATCTCCTGAAAAACTTTACTTGGTGCAGCATAAAAGGAACCACAAGTTCTATGACTATTATACATGAAATCAGGAAGCTAAAGTTAAAGTTCCCCTGCATCTGCACTTCATAGGTATAAAGTATTTAATTCTATCTATCCCTACTCTAACTCTAGACGTGGCATCCCTAAATTAGCATAGAAGCAAAAGGTTCAGGTGAGGAAAGGTATCAGTGGTTAGAAAGACCCATAAGATGAGACCCATAAGATGGATCAGCAGCATGAAGAAAAAAAGCAAGATAGCACTCAGGTGCTCTTAGGGAGAGAAGCAAAAGGGATTGGGGTATCTGTCTCTCTCTACAGTGCATCATATACTCAAAGTTGCATTCAGCAAATGTCCCATAATGTGATTCTCACACGTACTCTACGGCAGGCTCAGCCTTGAAATTTTCCATGATGTCGATTCCTTTCACGGCCTTCTCAATGTATGCCCCTCTGCAACAGTTTGTCCTTAGTCTTTTCTCCTTCTCCCGTGTGAATGCACCTCTCTCCACCTTATCTTCGCCAGGCCAAGCTAACTCCTTCATTCCTCAACTATCAAATGAAACAATACCCTTACTCTTTACTAACAAGCCTTCCTCCACCTGCAATGCAAAACATTGGAACAAGCAACATTCTACAAAACTCAAATGAGAATCTAAGCATTAACTTCAGAAACGAGAACATTCAGAATGTACTGCAGACTCAGGCTCTACAACTTAGGCTAAAATAATATGACACTATGTTATTTACGTTTAACATTTCTATAAAATCATTAGCATATTCAATAGACATGCTCACTAAACTACATTAGTACATTTATTTCATCCATATCTTTAACCTTAGAAACATTCAAAATACATTTAATATGTCAGTGTGTCACACCACTAATGAGCCTCATAGAAGTGTGTTACGACGTTTATACATTTTCAGTACAATTCTACGAATAATTTGTTAGACTTCACATTGAATCGTGTTAATTTCACAAGAAGAGGTTAATTGGTTCATTTTTCTTCTAACCCCTAGTTTCACCAAAACACTGAATAGTATGTGAGTGCATACTACAAGTGATTACATTGCACTCCTAACAGGTACCTCATGTAGGATACGAATTTCCACTCTATCAGTCTTCTGTTTAGCTCTTGTGTCTTTGGCAAAATGGGGACAAGGATGGCTCAAGAGATTCCCCAGGAGATGTCCCTGGCTAAGAAGCCACGTAACCAACCTTCAGATGGTAAAACATTGAAAGTAATCTATGACCTAATAGAAGAGGTGGAGTCCATATTTAAACCCACACCCTCAGATTTCGAAGTAAATGGGAAACCCTTGGCAAAAATCTTTGAGAAAAAGAAAAAAAAAAGATGGCAAACCAAGGATCCTCCAAGTATCTCTAATGGATGTGTGCAGAGGGAGTTACCTCAGATGGAGATAGCTAGTGATCCTGCTTCTTTAAGAAATTCTTGTGATATTTTAGTCCATTGTGAGAACCGCTTCGCCATTCTAGCTGACCATGATCAAGACCCTCCCAGGCCCAATTGACCTGTGAAGCTGCAGCACAGGGGGGTGCCTGTTAACCAGAACGTTGTAAAGGTGGTAGATGCTCTAAAATTAGAATTGAAGGAGCTAAGGGAACAGGTGAAGTTATTAACATCACAGTTTTCATCAATTGCCCTTTTGCAGCAATTGCCCCCTTGATTACCATGGACAAAAGCATTGTTCACCAAGGGCTTAAGGGCAACTTCGCTCCTCTTGCAGACCATCGCTTTTCCTTGCTGGAAGGTAGTCATAGCTTTTCTCCACAGGTTCTTAATCCACCCTCTTAAACAAGGCTACTCCTGGGATGGAAACTGGGCTGCGAAACCCTAGCTTTTCACTTAATTTGCTTGGGCGTGGCAAGGGACCACACATCTCAGAAAGGAGAGACTCTAGCCCTTTTGTGACGCCAGTGAATCAAGCACCCCAGGCAGTCACCTGATATGCACAGCCCAAATATAAGCACGCCCATAGATTTCCATCAACTGAAATTCCTTCATTCAACGACTTAAGCACTAAGAGCAGGGTGGTTTATATGCATAATGTGCCTAAACTCCCCAGAAGAGCAACAGAAGGATATTAGTCATTGACTTACAAAGTAGTACAATGGTTGCGTAGTGTGTGTAAATGCTTCTCTCTAGTACATACTGACATTGAGAGGGTGCCCTGTCATGAGGTCCCAGGAGACAATTTTGATCACATTGAAATCACATTAATATCACAGAGCTTGGTGGAGGATTTAATTGCCAGGGAAGTTTGAACATCTTGTAAAGTTTCTTCCAATTTTAAATTAAAGTTCAGCCCTCCCGATATCAGGGCAACATCACGTCAACAAAATTCCACTTTCAATCCGGTTTCCAACGAGACCTCGCTCCAGGCACCCACTTACAGTGAGTGACTCAGTGAGGGAATAAGTGAACAACACCCCGTTCAACAAGTTGTTCGTTTTTCTCCGATTCCCCTTGACGAATGGAAGATCCTTTCCTGGAATGTAGCCAGGCTAAAATCAAAACTGCTGACCCAGATTGGGGGTCTTTTGTGGATTCTTTTGACATTGACATTTTTCAAGAAACATGGTGTGTTGACCCTGTGTTCAGATCAGGGTTGGCAAACTACTACTGTGAGGCAATATCTAGGGGAAAGGGGTGCCCTGCTGGCGGTCTTGTAATGTGGGTTAAAACGTCCTTTAATTGCAGTCTTAAAAGGCTCCCCTTAAATTCACTTGATATCCTTGGCCTGTTATATTCAGTTGTTGGTGGTAAGTCTCTCTTCATTTTCAATCTGTATAATAGACCATGTGGCCATAACAGAAAGTTGTGCATATTTATTAGCCTTGAGGAATTTGTTGATGGTATTTTGCCGGGGGATCTGGCTATAATCTCTAAGGATGACCTTGGCATCTACGAGGAGGAAGATAGGGCCTGGGGCATACGGCAACTAGATACAGCACCGCTGAAAAAGCCCTCTGTTCTAGCAACTCAACTTCTGGGGCTTACATTGACCCTTGGTCTTAGAGCCTGCAATGGCAGATCCCTCTCAAGTTTCTATGGAGCCCATATGTTTAAGCGATATATCCAATCCAGTAGAATTGATAATATCCTTCTCTCTTTGGAATTATGGCCATATATGGTGAATATGATGATCATTCCCAGAAGTAAAGGTGACCATAATATCCTTCAACTGATAATGAAAGGGTCCCTACTAATAAAATGTCAGGATCGGCGGGCCGCAGCGCCTACCGAATCGCAAGTGAAGCAACGGGAGTAGAACTACATTTCCCATGATGCCTGGACGAGGCTCATAGGTATTTAATTACAGTGGACGCACATAACCGGCGTACGTAATTCACGTTCCGGTTCCGATTCTTGTGACCTGTATCGGCTGATCGGGTACTGCGTTTCGTTCCTGGTCTCACGGAGAGAAAGGTTCCTTTTTTCCGTGGACTTTGTTTAACAATTCGGCGTGTATTGGCAGGGCCCTGCCTTCACGCACGACGAAGACAAGGAGTCTTCAATACTTTGTGGCCAGCGACCTCGAGGACCCTGCATTGAGGTATTGTTGGGCTGGCTGTTTTTTCATTCTGGGAGGGGAAACTGAACAGCATTCCCGCTGGGTTCAAGGCTTCTCTTGGCTGCAGTCTTCTGTCTTCTTTGAACTTGAAGAGAGGATTTTGGGCTGAAAGGGAGTAGCCTTCTTCCGTTTCTTTGTACTCAAATCAGAAACTAGGTGACATAACCTTTTGTTTCTGGTACCTATTTATTTGATTTATTGAACAGAGGAAATCGCTATCTCCAGTGGCTTCCCTGGATACTGTGGATTAGCGTTCATTGAGAAAGTGAAGAGATACATTGGACTTCCATGTTCTAGTTTATTTCTATTGGTCTCCTTACTGATAACATTGCAGTAAATACAGGAGTCTGTGTTTTTTATTGACAAAGACTTGGATTCCCTTACACTGTCTCTTTCTATCCTGTATGCGGTATGTAGGTTGGCTGTTATTTTTGCATTACCTTTAGTATCATGGTTTTAAGGTATGTCGCATGTATGATGGTGCTAATTCCCTGTATTCCTATCTTAGTAGGGTCTAACAGGAAGAAATGAATTGATGGTTATAGTTCCAGAGTACAGTCCCGTAGGAGATTGTGATTATACGTTTTAAGGTATATATTCTCCAGGTTCTTAGTGAGACTTACAGAGAGTAGACTGGGTTTGTGTGCATTTACTCAACCTTGTGTTGTTTTGTCTCCACAGCTTCCAATTCCCTGCAGTCCCTTTCCTTTTTCCCCTATCCCTCGCTTGACCACTTCACTACTCTATGTATATGTTTAAATTCATTGAGTTGGGGATGTCAGGAGGTGGACAAGTTTGAGCAGAATTCCGGTTCTGAGGTGTCATCATACTGCGGGTCTTGCATAAAATGCATGCATATGGTCTTTGTGGACAGAAATTGGTCTTTCACTCCATACCCAGACACAAGCTATGGGCCATCCGGGGTAACATGGAAGTGCCTGATGGTGTGAGAAGTTGGCCTGGTATATGCTGTCCACTAATTAAAGTGGGCACCTTGCACCAGTCCAAACGACCCTTATTGATGATTAGGTTAAAGAGAACCTTTATAGAAAGCTATCCTAGTGGTAGCTGTGGAGAGCAGCCTTCAGGCTAAGTCTTGAAGGAATGTAAAGCAGCTTGTTTTACCAGTATATAACCTCTTGAATGACCAAATGAAAGGAGAACCACACCAGGTATATATAAAATATATATATTTATTACTAAATACTCTCTACTAACCTCTTTATGAGATTAGAGAACAAGGCACACAATTACACAGTACTAGAACGACAGTAAATAGCACAGTACACAGTGGGCTCCAGGGGGAGACCAAACCATATACTAAGAAAGTGGTATAAGAACCACGACTTGACTAGACACAGTGCCTAGAGCACGTGGAATTGCTGGGACCCCAAGGAACCACCCAAGGTAGTGACACAGGGGACCCACGGAGGACGGGTGCAGTGTGGGAACACAGACGTGAGCTCCGTACAACTCTATGGGAAAGTCGCGGTTGGAATTTTAGAGTTTAAGGACACTTCGGAGAGGACTTCAAGCAAACCCAGCTAAACTTAGAAGGTTCAAAGGCCAACACCCTTGTGAGTACTGAGATACCTGTGTTACCTAGCCCAGGGAAGCCAGGTGCATAGGGGTCAAGTGGTGTCGGAAACCCTCGTCATTTTCTATGGCGTGTTGCGAAGAAGAGCTGCTGCCGTGGAGAAGAAAAGTGTCCGGTGTGATCCAAGCCTGGAGCGAAGATGTGAAGAACCTGAAAGCAGAGGGGACAAAGTCTGTGTCACTTCACGTGACCAGGAGCGGAGCAATCAAATGCCCACCGATGTCGGGTGCTTCAGGTGCGAAGAGGTGAAGCTTGACTCTGCAGCCACGGGGACCAGGAGACGTCGACGACAACCAAATTCCGCAGGCGAGCTGTCCCACAAAGGATGTCGATTGCGGAGGGGCCAGTCTCCGAATTGGAGACCAACAAGTCTTGGCAACTGCAACCAACGCGGTCAGAGTAATGATGCTTCTGTGAGGACCAGCAAGGTCCTGGGGACTCCCCAAGCAATGGAGAGTCAGGGCATGTCTGGAGCAATCAGGGAAGCCTGTTGAAAGTTAGAGTTTCCTTCTTAGGGACCCACAGGTCAACGGACCAGGGATCGCGAAGGGACCTCAAGAGGAATCACAAAATGGCGGCCCACGGAACACTTGTTGAGTGTAGGCCAGCAATCTTCGGTGTAATTACTGCTCGGGGCCAGGGCTACAAGTACCCCAAAGCTCAGCCTCAGGGGTCACCGGAAAGCTGATGCTTCTGCAAATAGACGCGGTGTCCAGGGGTTCGGGTTGCACAGTCACCACGAGGGATACGGGCCTCAGACTTGTTGTGGGCACAGATCGACCTCAGAGACCTCGGGAACTCACCTCCTGTGTGGCAATATTCTTCGGCGTCCTCAGGAGCTTCGGAGATGCCAACCGGTCAGTTGCGTTAAAGGTGCCTGCCTTGCAGGGGAGTAACTCCTTTACTCCAAGGGAGATTCTTCAGTCATCCAGCATAGTGTAGATCGTCGAAGTACTTGGTTTCTGTTGCAGAGTTTAGTCCAGGTAAAATCTAAAGTCCTGTAGCCAGGGGTTCCTACTTTATACCCAAGGAATGGGTGGGACAAACTCTGGGGACCCACCTATGGGAGGGTCAGGACAGAGGGGTGGCTACACCCATGTCCTTTGTCCAGTTTCATGCCAGAGCAGGGGCTGAGTGCCCCTGCAACCGGTTTGAGCTGGACTATGCACAGGGACACCAAATGTACCCCCAGTGCAGACATCAAAGCACTCTTGGAGTGCACCCACCCAGCCCCAATACACTAAAGCCTGTCTGGGAGGTGGTCATACCTCCATGTGACAGGAAACCTATTGTCAAGCCTTCCCCTGCCGGAGTTTCATCCAGCAGCAGGAGGGCAGGCTCGTGTCTGTGGCTGGCAGCATCCATTTTGTGATGCCAGGGCTCTGTGAAGCTGGTACCGGGTGTACCGGTGCTGTCATATTTCTCCCTCTAGAGGGAGGAATCATACCTCCCACACCAGTTACTGGTGTGGAGGTATGATTCCAAGGTGTTTGACACCAAACACGACATAATTCCTTGCAGCCATTTTAAAGTTAGCATTTACCGCGAGGTTATAATGCACTTAAGAGTATATGGTTGGCTGCATCACAGACAACCCCGGAATAGTGGTTCCGAAGGCTGCAGAGGGGCTCTGCTCATGCATGGACACCCTCTCACATAAAACCCAGCACCCTGCCTTCAGGATTAATAAGGCCTGCCTTAGGGGTGACTGATAGGCTTATATGTGCAGTGATCAGGATAGATATAGTGAACCTATATCTAAGTAAGGGGTGCATGCACCACCTTACACAGGCTGCAGTAGCAGACGTGTTGTGTCATTTTGAATGGCCTCTCAGGGGTGGCATAATACATGCTGCAGCCCCTGGGAGGCCTCTGGGGTACCTATGCCCTGGGTACATAGTATACCATATACTAGGGACTTATAAGGGTATCCCAGAATCCAATCTGGAGTGTACCTAAAGTACATGCAATCAATTTAGAGGAGAAAGCAGATAGGCTGGGGTCCTGAATAGCAGGATCCCAGCCAAACTAAGTCGAAAACAGTGAAACATCAGCAAAAAGTGGGGGTAACTATAAGAAGCAGATCCTACTCTCCTACACAACCCCCCCCCCAAACATCAGGACATTAAACTAACCTTGACCAGTTGAGTCTTCATGTTCTCAGTGGAAATATCTTGAGAGTCCATCTGCATTGGCATGGTTACTCCCAGGTCTATGTTCCACTGTATAGTCCATCCCCTGTAGGGAAATGGACCACCTCAAAAGTTTGGGGTTTTCACCCTTCATCTGTTTTAGAGAGGGGCTTATGGTCTGTCTGAACAATGAAGTGAGTGCCAAACAAGTATGGCCTCAGCCTCTTCAAAGCCCAAACCACAGCAAAGGCTTCCCTCTCAATGGCTGACCAACGTTTCTCTCTGGGGGTCAGCCTTCTGCTAATAAAAGCTACTGGCTGATCCTGACCTTCATCATTCAATTGTGATAACACAGCCCCTACCCCCAACTCAGATGCATGTGTTTGGACAATGAATTGTTTGGAGTAGTCAGGACTTTGCAGAATGGGAGCAGTGCACATGGCCTGCTTCAGGTCATCAAATGCCTTTTGACAGCTGACTGTCCACTGAACTTTCTTTGGCATTCTCTTGGAAGTTAAGTCATTCAAAGGGGTCACTATGGATCCATACCCTTTGACAAACCTCCTATAGTACCCAGTCAGGCCCAAGAAAGCTCTGACCTGAGTCTGGGTGGTTGGAGCAACCCAGTCCATGATGGTCTGGATTTTGCTCTGCAATGCTTGAACCTGGCCTCCACCCACAAGGTGGCCCAGGTATACAACTTGGCTCTGCCCTATCTGGCACTTGGTGGCCTTGATAGTGAGGCCTGCTTTTTGCAGGGCCTCCAAAACATTTCTCAGGTAGACCAGGTGATCCTCCCAGGTGGAGCTAAAGACAGCAATATCATCTAGATATGCTGCACTATAGGCTTCCAGGCCTGTAAGGACTTTGTTCACCAACCTTTGAAAAGTGGCAGGTGCATTCTTCAAACCAAAGGGCATCACCACAAATTGGTAGTGCCCACTAGGGGTTGAGAGTGCTGTTTTGGCTTTTGCATCCTCAGCTAGTCTGATTTGCCAGTAGCCAGCTGTTAGGTCAAATGTGCTGAGAAACTTGGCTGAGGCCAAAGTGTCTATAAGCTCATCTGCCCTAGGGATTGGATGGGCATCAGTCGTAGTGACTGCATTGAGACCTCTGTAGTCTACACAAAACCTCATCTCTCTCTTACCACCCTGGGTGTGAGGTTTAGGTACCAAGACTACTGGACTAGCCCAAGGGCTATCTGAGGTTTCAATCACACCCAAATCCATCATCTTCTGGACTTCAGTCCGGATGCAGTCCCTGACATGGTCAGGTTGCCTGTAAATCTTATTTTTAACAGGCAGACTGTCCCCAGTGTCCACTTCATGAGTGCACCAGGTAGTCTGACTTGGAGTCAGTGAGAACGTATGTCTAAACTGGTTGAGAACCTTTCTGCAATCAGTTTGCTGCTGGTCAGTGAGGCTGCCTCCCAAGGCAACACCATCTACTGAACCATCAACAGGGTTCTGTGAGAGCAGGTCAGGGAGTGGATCACTCTCTTCCTCCTGTCCCTCATCAGTAGCCATGAGCAAGCCCATGTCTGCCCTGTTAACATATGGTTTCAGTCTGTTGACATGGAGCACCCTGTGGGGGCTCCTGGGAGTTCCAAGGTCTACCAGGTAGGTAACCTCTCCCTTCTGTTCAACAATTGTATGGGGGCCACTCCACTTGTCTTGGAGGGCTGCTGGGGCCACAGGCTCCAACACTCATACTTTCTGTCTGGCTGATAAACAGTCAACACAGCCTTTTGGTCAAGCCAGGCCTTTTGTAATTCCTGGCTAGCCTCAAGGTTTTTAGTTGCCTTCTTCATGTACTCAGCCATCCGGGAGCGGAGACCAAGTACATAGTCCACAATATCCTGTTTAGGGGGTTTGAGAAGTAACTCCCATCCCTCCTTCACTAGACACAATGGACCCCTAACTGGATGTCCAAACAGAAGCTCAAATGGGCTGTAACCAACCCCCTTCTGTGGAACCTCTCTGTAGGCAAAGAGAAGGCAGGGCAAAAGTATGTCCCATCTGCGCCTAAGCTTTTCTGGGAGACCTTTAATCATGCCCTTCAAGGTTTTGTTGAACCTTTCAACTAAACCATTGCATTGTGGGTGATAAGGGGTGGTAAATTTATAATTTACACCACACTCCTTCCACATAGCAGTTAAGTAACTAGACATGAAGTTTGCATCTCTGTCTGATACTACCTCCTTAGGAAAACCCACCCTGGAAAAGATTCCCAGGAGGGCCCTTGCCACCACAGGAGCTGTGGTGGTCCTGAGGGGGATTGCCTCTGGGTACCTAGTGGCATGGTCCACCACCACCAGTATAAATCTGTGCCCAGATGCAGTTTGAGGGTCTAGGGGACCAACAATGTCAATCCCTACCCTCTCAAAGGGAACCCCCACCACAGGTAGTGGTATCAGGGGGCCTTTGTAGTGTTACCTGCCTTACCACTGGCTTGACAGGTGACACAGGAGCGACAAAACTCCTTGGTGTCTTCAGACATATGAGGCCAATGAAAGTGAGGGACAATTCTGTCCCAAGTCTTGTTTTGGCCTAGGTGACCTGCCAATGGGATATCATGTGCTAGGGTCAAGAGGAAACTCCTAAACTTCAGAGGTATAACCAACCTCCTGGTGGCTCCAGGCTTGGGGTCTCTACTCTCTGAGTAAAGGAGTCCATCATCCCAGTAGATCCTATGGGACCCACTAGCACCCCCAGCAGCCTCAGCAGCAGCTTGCTGTCTGAGGGGTTCAAGAGAGGGGCAGCTCAGTTGCTCCTGGCTCAGATCTGCCCTGGAAGGGCCCCCTGTCCCCAATAACTCAACCTGATCAGGTTCAAGCTCATCTGGGACAGTTCCTTCTTCAGGACTAAGATCAGCTCCCTCAAGAGACTGATCTGGATTCTGAGGCAGGGGGGAAGACACTGTCTTAACCCTACTGCTCCTCCTCTTGGAAGGTGCCTGGTCCATTTTTCCAGGATCCAGGACCTGTTCAGTGTTAGACATTATTGCCTGTGACCTGGTCATAGCAAACACATCTGCAGGGATACCCAACATTTCTGCATGAGTCCTGAGTTCCACTTCAGCCCAAGCTGAAGTTTCTAAATCATTGCCCAACAAGCATTCAACAGGGAGGTCTGCACTTACCACAACCTTCTTAGGGCCAGTTACCCCTCCCCAGGAGAAATTAACAACTGCCAAGGAATGGTCTGTCCTGACATTGCTAGCATTGGTCACTTGGTACATCTCACCAAGTATGATTTGCTCAGGAGCCACAAGATCTTTTGTCACCATTGTGACACTTGCTCCTGTGTCCCTGAATGCCAAGGCCTCTTTTCCATTGATTATAGGCTGTTGTCTGTATTTGCCCAGATTACTGGGGCTTACAAATAAGGAGGCCATATCCATGCCTCCATCACAGATCAACATAGCCTGAGTTGGAACTCTGACTAGGCCAGAGCCCATCTCAGATCCCAGGGTTAACCCTACTACACCCTTATTTGGAACACCACCACTTGGAGCTGAACTAGGGGGAACAGTTGCCTTAGGGGCAGTGGTGGTTGGAGTTGAGTCCTTGGACTTGGTACAATCACTTGTCCAATGGGTCTTCTGTTTACAGATTTGACACCATGGTTTCTTCTTGTCTTTTCCCTTGTTGGAATGTGACTCCCCACCAGATGCAGATTTTTGGGGCCCTTGAGAAGACTAATGGTCTTTACCCTTCTCCCCACCCTTATCAGAGTTTTTAGAATCTTGCTTCTTGGAGTCACCACCTTGGTTCTGAACCTTCTGCTTCACCCTGGTTCTGACCCATTTGTCTGCCTTCTGGCCCAATTCTTGGGGAGAGGTCAGATCAGAGTCCACCAGGTACTGATGCAACAGTTGATTTTGACAGTTATTAAGGATCTGCTCTCTCATGATTAAATTATACAATCCTTTGAAATCACATACCTTACTGCCAAGTAACCAGCCTTCCAGAGCCTTAGTAGCACAATCAACAAAGTCAACCCAGTCCTGAGTCTGTGCCTTTTGGGTATCTCTGAACTTTAACCTGTATTGTTCAGTGGTTAGGCCAAACCCATCAATCAGAGCACTCTTCAGGACTTTGTAATTATCAGCATCCTCTTCTCTTACAGTGAGGAGCTTGTCTCTACCTTTGTCTGCAAAGGAGAGCCACAAGAATTCTGCCCACTGCTCCTGAGGGACCCTCTGTACCTTACAGGCCCTCTCAAGTGCAGTTATCCAATTGTGGATGTCATCCCCACTCTGGTAGGGAGGGACAATCTTGTTCAGGTTCCTATGGTCATGAGTATGATCTCTACCTCTAGGGACACTGTGGCTGCCACCATGGGACTCTAGTCCCAGCTTCTGAGAAGCTCTCTGAAGCTCCAGGGATTCCCTGTCTAAGGCCAATTGCTCTCTCTTGATCCTGAGCTTAGCTCTCTCAAACTCAAGCAGTTGGCACTTCTTCTCATAAGAGGACTCCCTTTTATGAGAAGAAGTCCTATGAGAAACAGAGCTCCCTACAGATGTACCAGAACGATTAGATTCCACAGAAGGAGATCTAGATCTTCTTGGTAAACTGTTAACCCTTCCAGGTGGGGTAAAGAGAGACACACTGGGGTCTCCTTCCTCACCTTCAGGAAGAATTGGATTTTCCAGGTTAGAATCATTTTGATCCTCCTGGCCAGCATCAGAGTCCTGGTCATTGAGGATTTCACTCCCTGGCCTTTCCTCTTCTGCTGTCCCACCCCCTTTGCCTGCCTCATCAGACCCTGGGGTCTTTCTCAGGTCATCTAAAAGCAAAGTCACTATGAGCTTTTGGGTGTTTGGGTTTTTCCCTGTCTTCAGTTTCCTTGATGCACACATGTTTCTCAATTCTTGGAATGTGAGAGTGTCATACTTAGTTGGCAATGAGTCACTGACTTCAGGCCTTGAAGACATTCTAGTGTGGTGTGGTGTATGCACCTACCTACTCTAGTGGGAACTACTAAACTCTCTTGAGTTGGAGAAAGGGTGTGCTGGCCCTTGACACCCAACTCAAAGTTCAGTAGAACTTACTTTATTCTAGACTTGATTTATATGTACCTAAGTACCTGTAGTGGTTTTCAGTTAGTCATTCACTGAGATTATCTGGTAAAACAATATCAAGCTTGAATCCCAACCGCTGCACACCAATGTGAGAAGTTGGCCTGGTATATGCTGTCCACTAATTAAAGTGGGCACCTTGCACCAGTCCAAACGACCCTTATTGATGATTAGGTTAAAGACAACCTTTATAGAAAGCTATCCTAGTGGTAGCTGTGGAGAGCAGCCTTCAGGCTAAGTCTTGAAGGAATGTAAAGCAGCTTGTTTTACCAGTATATAACCTCTTGAATGACCAAATGAAAGGAGAACCACACCAGGTATATATAAAATATATATATTTATTACTAAATACTCTCTACTAACCTCTTTATGAGATTAGAGAACAAGGCACACAATTACACAGTACTAGAACGACAGGAAATAGCACAATACACAGTGGGCTCCAGGGGGAGGCCAAACCATATACTAAGAAAGTGGTATAAGAACCACGACTTGACTAGACACAGTGCCTAGAGCACGTGGAATCGCTGGGACCCCAAGGAACCACCCAAGGTAGTGACACAGGGGACCCACGGAGGACGGGTGCAGTGTGGGAACACAGACGCGAGCTCCGTACAACTCTATGGGAAAGTCGCGGTTGGAATTTTAGAGTTTAAGGACACTTCAGAGAGGACTTCAAGCAAACCCAGCTAAACTTAGAAGGGTCATAGGCCAGTACCCTTGTGAGTACCGAGATACCCGTGTTACCTAGCCCAGGGAAGCCGGGTGCATAGGGGTCAAGTGGTGTTGGAAACCCTCGTCGTTTTCTATGGTGTGTTGCGAAGAAGAGCTGCTACCGTGGAGAAGAAAAGTGTCCGGTGTGATCCAAGCCTGGATTGAAGATGTGAAGAACCTGAAAGCAGAGGGGACAAAGTCTGGGTCACTTCACGTGACCAGGAGCGGAGCAATCAAATGCCCACCGATGTCGGGTGCTTCAGGTGCGAAGAGGTGAAGCTTGACTCTGCAGCCACGGGGACCAGGAGATGTCGACGACAACCAGATTCTGCAGGCAAGCTGTCCAACAAATGATGTCGATTGCTGAGGGGTCAGTTTCCGGATTAGAGACCAACAAGCCTTGGCAACTGCAACCCACGCGGTCAGAGTAACGATGCTTCTGTGAGGACCAGCAAGATCCTGGGGACTCCCCAAACGCTGGAGAGTCAGGGCACGTCTGGAGCAACCAGGGAAGCCCAATGAAAGTTAGAGTTGCCTTCTTAGGGACCCACAGTTCAACGGACCAGGGATCGCGAAGGGACCTCAAGAGGAATCAGAAAATGGTGGCCCACGGAACACTCGTTGAGTGTAGGTCAGCAATCTTCGGTGTAATTACTGCTCGGGGTCAGGGCTACAAGTAACCCAAAGCTCAGCCTCAGGGGTCACCGGAAAGCTGATGCTTCTGCAAATAGACGCGGTGTCCAGGGGTTCGGGTTGCACGGTCACCACGAGGGATACGGCCTCAGACTTGCTGTGGGCACAGATCGACCTCAGAGACCTTGGGAACCCACCTCCTGTGTGGCAATATTCTTCGGAGTCCTCAGGTGCTTCGGAGATGCCAACCGGTCAGTTGCGTTAAAGGTGCCTGCCTTGCAGGGGAGTAACTCCTTTACTCCAAGGGAGATTCTTCAGTCATCCAGCGTAGTGTAGATCGTCGAAGTACTTGGTTTCTGTTGCAGAGTTTAGTCCAGGTAAAATCTAAAGTCCTGTAGCCAGGGGTTCCTACTTTATACCCAAGGAAGGGGTGGGACAAACTCTGGGGACCCACCTATGGGAGGGTCAGGACAGAGGGGTGGCTACACCCATGTCCTTTGTCCAGTTTCGCACCAGAGCAGGGGCTGAGTGCCCCTGCAACCGGTTTGAGCTGGACTATGCACAGGGACACCAAATGTGCCCCCAGTGCAGACATCAAAGCACTCTCAGAGTGCACCCACCCAGCCCCAATACACTAAAGCCTGGCTGGGAGGTGGTCACACCTCCCTGTGACAGGAAACCTATTGTCAAGCCTTCCCCTGCCGAAGTTTCGTCCAGCAGCAGGAGGGCAGACTCGTGTCTGTGGCTGGCAGCATCCATTTTGTGATGCCAGGGCTCTGTGAAGCTGGTACCGGGTGTACCGGTGCTGTCATATTTCTCCCTCTAGGAGGGAGGAATCATACCTCCCACACCAGTTACTGGTGTGGAGGTATGATTCCAAGGTGTTTGACACCAAACACTACATAATTCCTTGCAGCCATTTTAAAGTTAGCATTTACCGCGAGGTTATAATGCACTTAAGAGTATATGGTTGGCTGCATCACAGACAACCCTGGAATAGTGGTTCCGAAGGCTGCAGAGGGGCTCTGCTCATGCATGGGCACCCTCTCACATAAAACCCAGCACCCTGCCTTCAGGATTGATAAGGCCTGCCATAGGGGTGACTGATAGGCTTATATGTGCAGTGATCAGGATAGATATAGTGAACCTATATCTAAGTAAGGGGTGCATGCACCACCTTACACAGGCTGCAGTAGCAGACCTGTTGTGTCATTTTGAATGGCCTCTCAGGCGTGGCATAATACATGCTGCGGCCCCTGGGAGGCCTCTGGGGTACGTATGCCCTGGGTACATAGTATACCATATACTGGGGACTTATAAGGGTACCCCAGAATCCAATCTGGAGTGTACCTAAAGTACATGCAATCAATTTAGAGGAGAAAGCAGATAGGCTGGGGTCCTGAATAGCAGGATCCCAGCCAAACTAAGTCGAAAACAGTGAAACATCAGCAAAAAGTGGGGATAACTATAAGAAGCAGATCCTACTCTCCTACAGATGGAATTCTCTCAATTATGATAAGAGTGCATGAGCTAAACTTTCCTCGGGTTAGGTGGTGTAGAAATGGTGAACTGACTAACAGTTTTCAAATCCAGAAGGGAGTGTGCCAGGGCTGTGTCCTGGCTCCCACTCTCTTCTCATTATATGTAAATGACATAGGGTCTGATTACGAGTTTGGTGGTGCAGGAGCAGGCCGGCACGCCACCGCCCTGCTCCTGCATCGCCAAATTCGACCGCCTGCCAGATTAGGTGTTTTCTCCTTGTCTGGCGGGTGATACTTTGGTGTTCCCACAGCAGAAAGGCACCACAATGGGAATGTCAAAGCCCATTCCTGCACAGCATGAAACTGTGAAAGGGGGTGCATGTACACAGGGGGCACACCATGTGCCCCCCTGCCTGCATCCCATGGGCCATGAGGCACCAGGGGGCCCTGTAGGGCCCCATTTGTTTCCTCACTGCCACCCTAACAAAAGCGATCTCACTACGTGGTTAGGATCGCAGTGAGGAAAATTGTAATATGCTTGGCAGTGCAGCAGTGGCACCACCAAGCATATTGCTGCCTCAAGTGCCACCGCACCAGAGCCAGGGATCAAGGATCCCTGGCGGCTGCAGCGGTCCACTCATGGTCTGACCGCCATACTCATAATACGATGGTCAGACCACTGGTGCAGCAGTACCCGACTGCCACCACACCTCCACCATCGGTTTGGCAGTCCGATGGACCGCCAAACTCAGAATCAGGCCCCTAGTGAACTTCCTGGACTTTCCTGTAAATGAAAAATCGGGGCACTCAAAGTCCGGACATTATTGTTTGCGGACGATACAATGCTCATATCTAAAACCCTGTCTGGCTGGCATGCTTTAGTGGACCACTTTTTGTTACTCTGTGCCTAAAGGGGTATGGACCTGAATATCAAAAAGAGAAAGTTTATGTCCTTTAACCCAACCACATCCAGGAGGTGCAGTATGCAGGTGTATAATGAACTGCTCGAACACGTTAAAGACTCACTAATAAGCTAGACTGGCCTTAGAGAAGAACGCACTTAAACTCCAGCAAGAGTCCAGGATGATCTTCATGACGACAAAGAAGACTAAGGCTAGGTCACTCTCCCAAAAAGTTGACATATTGAATGCTAAGGCCTAGAGAGAGGTCCTTCATGGTGCAGAGCTTCAGGGCAATGATACTGCTAAGAACCTTAATGCAGTAGAAAATAAATTCTAGAGGGCTTTGCTGAACCTTCCACAAAGCACCCACCCCCGACTGCTGCAGTTCTTAGATGTGGGTATTTTTCCAATAGCTTTAGTAAGCAAACTTAGACCTGAACTGTATAGGCTCCTTCTTGCTGAATTGATTTGTCTGAATATCTGACAGAAAATTCCTTGGCTGAGGTTTGTTAAGGATATAATTTTCAAGCTCGATTTAGCTGCCCTTAGGAATTCTCCTGCTGATGCCACCTCTATTCCTAGATCTGTAGTGAAAAACAGACTAAACTATTTTTTGTGGGAAGAGGAATTGAGGAAATGTAATCCGGGCAGCTGGACAAACAGTTTTTTAGATTTTAAAGTGGTTCAATTTTTCAAGCCTTTTCTAGACAAGATTACTTGTCCCCTAGCCAAGCAGTTGCTTATTTGATTTCAGTAGAGTAGCAAGGGGGGGGCGGAGAGCCCCAAGTGACTCAGGTTTTGGGGGCGGCGGCCTCCCCCGCTCGTACCTGCGCCGTCCCGGGGAGGCAGACACGTGGGAATCGCCAGTCCCCCGCGCTCTTACATGCAGGCCGCCGTGGGCGGCAAACTCTGGGGTCGCCACGGCGGCCAAAGGTCTAGCTACGCCACTGTTCGATTTAGATATGGAACATTACCCATCAATAGTTTCTGCATCCGTTGGGGACCCAATTCATGCACCAGCACTTTATGCCCTACTTGTAATCTGGAGGAGGAAACCTCACACCATTTCTTTTTCTTTTGTAAAGCCTATGTTATCCCTCACAATAAGTAGATTAAACCAATGTGTCTTTCATGAAATGTTAGGCGAATAGAACATGCGCTGAGAATAATGAGCTCTGATATGAACGAAATTATCTAGATCAGTTTTGCTAAATTCTTATTCTACGCATGGATTATTCGCAAGAATGCTTCTGTGCTGACGTTGACCAATGACCCACTGTGATTATATTGCTTATCCAAGAACTTTTGTTAAGCAGTGCCTTCTTTGCACTTATTGGGGAGAGGAGTTGTCCTAACATCTAGGGCGGTCGACCTGGAATCTGGGGAACTGGGTTCGAGTCTCGGCAATGACGCTGAACATCCTGTGATTCTGGGCAAATCACTTAATCTCCCCGTGCCTAACAAAAATGAATGTGTCCTCATGTAAAGCAACTGGTGCTATGTAAAGCGCTCTGATACCCAATACATTCGGGTCAAGTTCGCGCTATATAAAACTCTGTAAAAATAAATTGTAATTATGGTACTTTTGAGAATGTAGGCGCAGTCTCAGTTGATTGCTGGTGTTATTAATAGTCAGCTCCTTTGCATCCGCACTTTATGATATTTTTAACGTTGATAATGCTATAATGAGTTATGTTTTTAGCTTGAAACATACTATGTATTACTATGAACTATTTTACTATCGCTGATTTTATCTTAATTATAACGATTTCGACTGTTTTGATTACGATGCATAATGTTTTTAGAGATTTATAATCCGAAATAAACAATTTTGATAACAGAAATACAATATTTGCTTGGTGAAATGGCAAGCTGATGTGTGTTTACTAAAAATGAAAATCTGTTCTTTGGAGCTTACAGTTTTATAATGAGAATGGCAAGCCTCTGTTTGGAGATATTACGCTTATTTGTCCAAGATGAAAGCATTGAATTTCATTATGAAGTGTATGTGTTTTCAGACACTTGCAGTCTTATGTTTCCAACAAAATTACTGCATTTCAAAATTGCTTTTAAAGCTAATATTTGAGCGACAATTCGGCCTGAGTTTGGTGAATTGGGCAGACATTTCTGACACTTTTCCTTTCCTTTCTATCTTTCATCCTTTCCTGTTCCTTCTTTTCATTTCTTTCCTCTCCCTCTCCTCTCTTCTGTAATCCATTCACTCCATTCACGCCTGCCCCAAGAGTAAACGGGGCCAGGGCCCAAGCAGACTGTGTCTAAATGATTCGGAGCAGGAGACTTAAAGTAGGCCCCTAACAGGGTCCATGCATACGATTGCGAAACAATAAAAATAAATAATAGACGTGAAAATATACTTATAAAATGTATGCCATACCCACTGGACACGTTGCCAGGAGCATGGATGGTCATGGAAAACCGGACACATATTGACCCAGATCTAGGATGCTCCCCCCACCCCCCTTTGTCGTATGCATTCATAACTGTCATACCCATAGGAGAGGATGAGATAACGAAGTCTGCACCTCAAACAAGGAACACCAAGTCAGAACATAAAGGAAATTAAATTGCCCGACAACAGAATGCATAAAAAGATGATGAACGAAATGAAATGGTAGCTACATTTTCTTTGATATAGTAAGTAAGTAAGTAATTTTATTATGCATGATTAATTAAAACCTTTGCATACACATAACAATAAAAGTTTCTTGTTCATAATTCAATAGATAAAACAGTACTAAAAGCCATCATTATACATTATATTAAAATTTCACGTTTGGGCATTACGCTCTTCAACGGGTCTAAAGTGCTTGTGCGTCAGGGAAAGCTGAGCTGGCGGTTGCTTTCCAAGTTAAACAGCCGTCCTTGTACATCTTATTAAAGTTCACGTTTTTGCGCATACAACCATCATTGAGTTTAAAGTGCCTGTGCGAATGTAAGGTGCTATTGTTAGGCTTATTGAGTCTGACTTCAAGAGCAGACCGGTTCGCTATTTTTATTTAACCAATGTCCTCTTGCGATGCATGTTTGAGTCTCTTGGTTACTATGTCGAAAGATTTTGTGAGCCGGCAGTTTAGCTGTGCCTCAGCTGGATTGAAGCACAGCTTTACTGCCTGCCTACAGGTCCTGGTGCCGTTCTGCTTGAATAATGGTCGTAATAAAGTGCTTCTTATTTCCATTAAGTTGGGGCAGATGTAGATAATGTGGATAAGATCCTCGTTTCCTCTTCCGCATAGGCGATAGGACTGCGGTCCTGGTCTCCTTTCCCATGGTGGAAGATGTGGGATGATCGAAACGACGCCTAGCCGCAACTTTAGGAATTTTTCCTTTGTCCTCGTTTTGACTCCCGTTTTCAGGTAAGATTGCGGTTTGAGTGCTGTGTAGTCGCTAAGCACTATCCAGCCATGGGCCCTTTTAGCCGGTGTTTCTTTGTCGTCTAAGACAGATACCATTTGTGTTACCTTTGTCACAGTCTTTTTGAAGGTCAGGTGATCTGTTGGGGTTCCCCAAAGGTCCGTCAATCCCAATAACTTTAGGGAGTCGAGCAAATACTCCCTGGCTGGTGATTTTTCGTGGCGAAACAGCTCGATCCAAAAATGCGAGTTTTGGGATCCTGCCTCAGCGCTTCGGATCTTGTGCCAACTTTTTATATACGCGCCCCTCCTTTCCACCGATTGTTTTTGAAGCCCAAATTCTAAACGTATTTGGGCCGGTGAGACATGTTTTGGTAGATGGAAAATTGCTCTGTAGGGGTTAGCTATTACTATGTCCAGAGCTGTAGCATCTTTCCCTTTTAGCAATTCGCTCCCGTATGTTAATGTTGGTTGCAATTTTGCACGTATCAACTGTAGCAAAGGGTCAAATGTTAGATCGGGCAGCATTTTCTTCAGGGGCTTCATTGCTAGATAGGTCATGGTTCTCTTTCTCCGCAGGGACTCCAGCTGGGGTTTGAATGAGCTTTTGTGATCCAGAAGTATTCCAAGATCGAAGGCTGTGGTGTAATCTATAAAACATAGAAATAAGGGATATTTTGCCTCTTTAGCCGCGTCCATCAACAAGGCTAATGCCATGATGTTAGTAGTGGCCTCTTGTCCACGGCAAAACCCAGTTTGGTTTATTGGGATAATAGAGTTTTCTGATGCCAAAGATGTTAGTTCATCCAAGATTGTTCCCGCGTAGTACTTTGCATCTATGTCGATGAGAGCAATTAGTTGATAATTGTTTGGAGCTTTCCTATCGCCCTGTTTAAAGATGGGGCTCATAATTGATCCTTTCCAGGACTCCAGGATTGTTGTTGCGCATTTTATATATATTCTTGAAAACTGGTGCTAATGCTTTGCTCCAGTAATCCGTGTCATGTTTATACAGCAATGGAGGAATTCCGTTGGGGCCTGGGGCACCTGCGAGTCTGCCCCTGGCTATTTGTCTCTTTATCTGCGTCGCTGTTGGACCATAGAGCTCCTCTTTGGTGGACAATATAGGGTCCGAGCCTACTGCCGTTTCAATCCCCTGATGTTGTTGTGTATTCCAGGAGGAGTCGTTGTGCTTTGCTTGGTGAAGTTGTGTGCCATTTCTTCCCTATAGATGTTGCCTATGTCCTTTCTTGCGATCCCCAGTTCTTTGTCTGCTTTGTCTTCCTTTTGCACTTTGTTGTTAAAGTGGCTGAAAGATATTCTACCCAGACAGCCTCTGTTATTTTAGAATCTATTCCTGGGTGGTTTGGTCATTGGATTCTGTTGATTGTTTGCCAGAACTTGGCGCTGTTCTTTTGTTTGGCGTCATGAAGTAACTTGGCCCATAGTTCATCATTCTTTGATCTTTTTTGATCCCATTTCTTTCTTTTTATTTGTGCCTTCAGTTTCCGGAGGTCACTTTGCAGGTCCAGGTTTTGCGGGGTTTTGCGAAGCCGCCTTAATGTTTGGTTTATTGTACGTTTAAGATTTTTTGATTCTGGGCTAGTTGCCATCCTTGTTGGGATGGCTGCCGTTTTTCTCGATTTTGTCCCTGTCCCGGTAGCGAGTTTCCCACCAAGAGTCGTAGTGAAGCTTTCCCATGCTTTCACTGGTTGGGTTGGTGTATCTTTCCCTTGGTTGTGTAATATTTTAGCGGTGGTTGATATTTCCTCGATGTTGCTTGGTTTACATCTTATTCGCTTGAGATGTGAGGTCCCTTCTGTGCCAATGGTTTTGCGTGCCTCTAGTATGTGGGCTGTGTTTGCTTTTAGTATCACTTCCTGGGGTAGGTGATCGCTGTGTTCGTTGTCGCCTATTCTGAAAGAGGCGATTTTGTTGAACATGGGTAAGGTTATGAAGGTAAAGTCTAGTTAAGAGGAGGTTTTTGATTAGTGGAATGTAGCAACCGGTGGATTATCCCCCTCAAAGCGGCCGTTCAGTGCTCTCAAGTTTAGGTGTTCGAGTTCCTGAAGCAGGTGCTTCGAGCATCTTGTTGGTTTCTGAATGTTTGCTAGGCCCTTATTCGGTATTCCCCAAGCGGTGGTTAGATCTTGCACAGGGTCCTCTTCTTGCCCAGAACCTAGAAGATGTAAATTGAAATCACATGCCAGGATGACGTGGTCGGCGTCCTGCTCTTCCATAACCCTTTTTATTTCTTTGACCAGCTCTTGAGCTGCTTTTGATTTTTGTTTGGGGTGTACGTCGGTGTTGATCATTATAACTTCCTGGCATTAAGTGTTGAACTTGAGCGTTATCGTCACAGCCTGAATGGCGCTTGGAGCTTCAATTTGGGCCTCTATGGGCGAGATTTCTCCTAGTGTGGTTATTGAGGCCAGTATCATCAGTGCCCTGAGTGATGACCAAAGTCGGATCCCTTTATAGCTGGGGCAAAGTGTGACGTATACCCCTGAAGCTCAAATGTCTTATCTTCCCAGGTTTCCTGGAACAGTATCACATTGAATGTATTTAGGTAGTTTAATACCTCATGGTCCTCAGTCTTGCTAGCTAGGCCATTGATGTTCCAAATGCACATGCAGGTTTTGTCTTGCTCTGCTGGGGCTGTCGGTAAACTGCGCATCCCTTGTCAATTGGATCGCTCTGTTGTTATTGTTCGCTGTATTTGCGTCCTCCAATTCTGAGTTGTAAATGGTGGGGTTATACCTAGTTGCCCGAGGCTTGTGTTCAGGTTGGTGACCTTTCTGCGCGTTATCTGCGCGCCTTGGGTGCTGCTCCTTGCTCCTTTTAATACTGAGGTGGTGGTTTTGGGTGATCTGTTAGTATGGGCATTTAGAAAGGGAGTTGGATAGGGTGGTTTTGATTCAGCTTTCAGCTTTATCCCCCAGTGTAGGAACGTGTTTTCTTCTTTCATAATTTTGTTGGCTATCTCACTAGTATTCCCTCTTGTTTTAGTTGCCTCTGGGCATTGCCGGTTGTTGGTTGGTTGAAATTCTATAGAGAGCAAATCTACTGAGCTTAAGTTTTCTAGGCTTGTAATGGAGTGTAGGAGCCGCAGTACGTTCCCTCTATTTAGTATGTCCGCTCTTCCCCGAGATTCGTACTCAGGAAAAAAATGATGGTGTCCATTCCCTTTGCGTCTCTGGCCTCCGTTTCCTGGGTAGGGATTGCGTCGTGCGGTGGGGACCTTGGTTGAGCACAATTGCTTTTGCCGGCTCCTTGGTTGGCGCTAGTGTAGAAAGTTTGTTGGAAATCAACTGACATCTGAACTTTGTCTAGTGTGTTGGTACTGTGCTCGTTCTCCCTCGTTGACCATTGTGGTGACTCCCTAGAGTTGTTCGGTGGGTCGTCTCGCAGTTTAGGCCTTGGGGTTTGTTCCACTCTGGTGACCTTGCTAGGTTCTTGCGTCGCTGTGGCTAGCACCTTTCTTATTTGAATGATCTCCTGTATGTTGTCATCTGTTGGGGTGCTTTGTGTTGATGATCTTGAAGATGGCCCCATGGTTGATGCCGGGGTGATGTTGGATCTAGTGATGGGGTATTCTGACCTGTCAACCAAGATGGGGATAGAGGCACGCCTGGTGTCCTCGAATTCACCGGGAGTTGCCAGGGGCTGGTTTTTGGCGCAAAGACCCAGGGCGGCTATCTTCCTGTTTCTTCCCTTCCTTTTTTGTTTGCGGCATGCTTTCGGGGGTGAGCCGTTCTTGTTGGCTACACTCTCTTTAATTGTTGCTGTTACTTCACTGCCTCCTGGGGGTGGTGTAAGTTAATTGGCATGGACCCCGTTTTATGATGTCCGGGTGTTGTTGTTTCTGTCCTAGTGGTCCATCACTTGGGTAATTGTGCGATGTGTTGTTTATTTTTAAGTCTGATAGTAGATCTCCTAGCATTGATGACAACGTGAGTAATTTGTCGATTATTGGAGCACAGGTGCATTCTGGTTGTGGAGTTTGAGTTCCTTGAGCCACTTCTTGCCCCCGCTTTATGAGACTGTTGAGTTCTGCTAGCTTCCTATTTATCCCTGAAGTAAAATCTGCTAAAGTTTGAAGGACCGTGAGCTGTAGGTCCAGTTTGTGCGATTGGTATTGAAGCGCCGTAGCTGAGTATTTCATAGTGCTTAGTATGGTTGCCCATATAGGTTCTGTATGTGTTGGTCCTGTGGAGTTGCTTCTCTCTGCATGGGGCATGCTTGAGGCTGCTGTGGGGGAACAAGTTAAGACAGGCTTAAAGTTATACGAGGCAACAAGTTCCTCCCATTCCTGCCAGGCAAGGAAGGTCATGTCACCATTCGTTGAGTGGGAATCTTTGTAAGGAAGCGGCAGGCAGTGCGCGGGTGGTGTGTTGCCAGATGGTTTGTTAAGGGCTGCCAGGGCATCAGCTTGTGTGATTAATGTCTGTAAGGGAGAGCTATTTTTTGGTTGTGATGACGGGACCCAGGCTTTTTGTTCTGTCCACTGGCCTAATTCTGGAGAGAGGGCTTGGGGGTCCTTAGGGCCCGCTCGGTCATTAGTTTCCCCTTGTTTTAAGGTATTTGAGGAGTCTATGTCTGGATGGCTCTTGGTTTCCGATTTAGTTTTTTTTTTTAGCCTTTTGGTATCTTATTTGGCTGCCTTTTATGTTTCTGGGTATCTCCGGGGCTGGCTCTCTACAGGCTCTGTCCCCTGTTGGATTGTTGGCCTCTCTGTTTGTCCTAGTTTCTATGTCTTGTTTGTTAATGTCCAAGTCTCCGTCCGTGGCCGTGGTCTTTTCGTGGAGTTTGTTCTTTGGATGTGACGGTGGTTCAGCCGGGTTAGCGGTGGTCTGTGGGATGTGATCGAGTCTCCCTGGTTGCATGGGAGTTTGCAGCCCCTTTATGTCCTCACTTTTGGAGTAAATAACTGCTCCAGGGTCTTTCAGAAAGGAGAATGTTGCATAGATTTTTGCTTGAAAGGTGCATGGATTTTTTCTTTGAGATGCCCCCTCAATGTTTGTAAGTTCTTTTGACTCCTGGCTTTTCGGTGCCGGCTTCAGATGGATTATAGTTTGGAGATTTTTTGTGGTCGCCGGGATGTGGGTTTCACTGGCATTTTTATCACTGATGGGGGAGCTGAGAGGGGTACAGATATCCCTGCTACCCATAGCTGTTTCGCTTTTTTTACTTGTTTTGTCGAATTCCGAGGTGAATTTGGGGGCCCCCTTGCCCTCACACTTGGCTTTCCTTTGCATTGGTTTGAATTTAGATCTTATCGGGGACCTCCTTACTCTGCCTGACCTCATATCTTTCTTGTTGCCTGGTTTGCACGATGCTTGATGCTCGTTGCCCCCTGGGGGTGCTCTTTTGGCCCCGCCTGGGCCTCCCTTTGACCCCTTGGACCCCTTTTTGGACCCCCTATTGGACCCTTTGGTCCCTCTAGGCCTCCCTCCGGCCGTTCTAGTCATTCTGGTCGCTCTGGTTGCTCATCGCTGGCACGCGTAGGGCGCCTGGAGTGTTTGTTGTTTTGTTTTGTACTTTTTACTTGTGTTTCTGTTTCCTGTTTGCTGGTTTGTTACCCAGGAGCTATGGTGCTAGTGAGCTGGTGAGGTGCTAGTGAGCTGGTGTGGGCGGATTCCCAGTCGGTTCTCGGTCGGTTGGCGCCCCCCTCCTTGCCGCCCCCTTTGAGGGGTTCTTCTAGCGCTCCCTGGTGCTCCCTGGGCTCTAGTCGGCTGTTGGGCTATTGGGGCCCGGCTGCTAGCTGCCACTGTTGTCTGTTGTATGGAGAGATTTGGGGGAGTGTTTAGAGAGAACCAGAGGGGCCAGGAAAGCCTGGTGAATGGTGGCAGCCTCCCCCAGCTAGATGTCACCTTCCTCCTGGCATTGGTTGGCTGGCTGGTTAGCTGGTTAGGTGATTGCGGGGACGGGCTGACTTGGGGTGGCTCTCTGGGATTTTAACACTCTCTGTTGCACCACTGAGACCGCCTCTTGTAGCCTCTTGTTGCTTCTGTAGCTTCTACTACTTGTAGGCAGGCAGGCAGGCTGGTGGGCAGGCAGACAGGCTGGCAGCTGGCAACAGGCGGACGAGCGGGGCACTCGAGGTGGAATCCGCAAGCCGCACCCAACCTAGTTGGGCCGCCTCCGCGGGCTCCACCCAGTGCACACTCGACAGCCACCTCTAATGGCTGCGCTCGTCACCATGGGGTGGTTCGTGTCATGTCCGTTGGCCAACCACTTGGCCGCCGCACCGCGTGCGCACCACCGAAGTCCTCAAGACCCCCACCGACTGGGCAACTAATAGAGGGTCGAAGTCGGCGTTAGGGGACAGCAATGGGGGGGGCAGCAGCTCTCGCAGCTTGGGGCTTGCAGCCTGGGCTGCGGCTTTCAGCTACGGTCTGTTTCGGCTTTGGCAAGCGCTGGCAGGCTGGCATTGGGAGCACTGGTGGTGGCGGCGGCTCCTTGGCTCTCGCGCTGGCTTGCGGTATGTGGTATGCAGCTGCGGCCGCGGCCGCCTCGGCTTCAGAGTTGGCGAGCGTTGATGATCGAACTGAAACAGGTTGATATAGTGACTGATGCTATATGTGTACAATGTTCTTTTTATGATGAACAACTCGTGGAAATGTTTTGTCCACTGAAAACATACCAAGATACGTTTAAACAAGCATTGGCATAGCCAATAGGTCTCGCCGTTGGGGCCTTAGAAGTGTTTAGCCAGAGCTGTTGGCTTTGCCAAAGTCTTTAATCTATATTGGATAGGTCACACCACCCTTAAGCCAGCACTTCAAAAAGAAATGCAGAAGGTCTATGAATATAAAACAACTTGTAGAACGATATATAACTAAACAGTTGGCCTAACGGCTAGGGCGGTCGACCTCGAATCTGGGGAACCGGGTTCGAGTCTCGGCAATGACGCTGAACATCCTGTGATTCTGGGGAAATCACTTAATCTCCCCGTGCCTAACAAAAATGAATGTGTCCTCATGTAACGCAACTGGTGCTATGTAAAGCGCTCTGATACCCGATACCTTCGGGTCAAGTTCGCGCTATATAAAACTTCGTAAAAAAAAACAAAAAACATAAATGCACATTAGTCATGCTGTGTTGGTATGTGATCTATTAAACAGTATGGGGTGTTTATAATGTATAGGCATTACTAACATGTTGAACAGCAAATGAACATAATATACCAGTGCCAGCCTGGCAGTTCCTTTGGGTTTTTGGGGAGTCTGCTCACTGCAGCCCTGGTACAGGCTTCTGGGAGCTGAGGGCAGCACAGCTGCAGCTGACGTCCGACCCCTCCAGTCCAGTTCACTGTAACGTGGAGACCGTGGCCGCTGCCCGGGTATACAGAATTACACATAAAACTACGAGTCCCAGAATGGAACGGGCTGTTAATGGAAAGATTAGAGTCTGGCAGGAGGCTCAAACATACTCAGGATTCTGGCATATCACTTATTCTCCCCATACCTAAAAAGGAATGTGTCCATCTGTGATGAAACTGGTAGTCATGTAAAGCGCTCGGACACCTTCGGGTAGCGTTTGTGCGATAAAACTGCAAAAAAGGGGACTTGGCCCCCACCCCCAAATAAATTCGCTTTGAAAGTCAAATGCATTGTTTGCATCTTTGAAGCACCCATAGTAACAGCAACTTGAGCCACGTAGAAGGACAGATGTCATCGATACAAACCGCAAACGTGAGCAGGTAATTAACATTAAACGCATCTGAAGGGGCAACTTGAGCCACGTAGAAGGACAGATGCCATCGATACAAACCGCAAACGTGAGCAGGTAATTAACATTAAACGCATCTGAAGGGTGCCCTGGAAGATAATGAAGGCGTCAGTGTCCTTCCGGGGCTGCGGAGCACCAGATAAATAAACAAGCAGCTCAAGAGGAGTGGTGGGGGAGGGCACACGGAGACAAGGGGGAGTGGTGCAGGGCAGACAAGGAGGCACTGCAGCTGCCGCCCTGCGCGCCGCTGCTCGCTCCCGCCAGCAAAACGCCGTGGGAGAGAACCTTTTCAAAAGAGGTGGGACATGCACCCACCTTTAGCCATTTGTAGGCTACAATTACAAAATGACACACGCAAAAGCCAACCCAATGCGTGGGGGGAGTCAGACCCACACAGAGTAGTTTAGAGTAGTTACAAGAAGCCTCGCAGGGCAACGCATGCGCGCTGCGCTAGGCTCGACCTAAAAAGGATTTCTTGGGGAGGGTGAGCCCTAATACTGGGAGGGGGGAGTCATAAGGGAAGCTTACCTCCTACATCAAATATTTATTGCAATATATCTCTAATGCCCATTCAAATTCTCTGTAACTTAGTCAATTTATGCAAAAACTGTGCTGTAAAATGCACAATTTGGCCCTTATTTGTAAAAAAAAAAAGACACGGAGGACATTAGATCAATCGGTACTGATCGAGGCAGGTATTTTCGCTCAACAACTTCATATGTGCACTTTCACTAGAAAAGTTCAGAATAAGCTCATTTTAAATGCAATTTGCAAAAGAAGACATCTCACAAAGAGGCTTGACAATCAGTCATAAGCACATTTCGCCATGTAAAGGACTAATCAGTGTGTGATGCATATGACCATGCAAATAAACATATAAAAACAGCTCCACTATGGCTACATTAAATTCTACTGAACTTTTTGGGGAATTTTTGATGTAAAGCATTCTCACTGAAAAGCAGCATCAACACAGCTCTTTTTGTTCATTAATTTTAGAGTGAAATTCTGTAAAACAGGGCTTTAGGAATGGGGTTGGTGGTGACATGAGTGAAAACTTAACAGGGCATACATAGTCATGACATCAATTAGGGGTAGCAGTTTACAACACTGTCTTGGCCTTTGTTACTCTGGCATTGCCCTTGCTACCTCCGGACTCAGGGTTCAAGATGGCAGTGACGTGAATAGGTTTTTTACTGTTTACGTTCTTTAGTCTCCACTCATGTCTATCCCACATCCTCTCAGGTTTAAATAGAAAGCCTTTGCGGAACTAAGCGTGTGGAAAGTGGTTATTGTTTTTGTACCTGGAGTCAAATTGTGAGTGATGTAATTTCCGGTACTCTTGGCATTTAGGTGTACTCCCGTCCATGGGTCATTAGCCTGTTCTCTTGTTCGCTCTCGTGGTTTTTTTCTTGCTTTTTTCTTTTGCTTACTCGTAATAACATTGCGATTATTTGGTAAACATCCTTCTTGTGTTAAACGTGACCTTCATTTCCTAACCCTACAGCGAAGAGAACCACCTGACTAAGGAAGGCCAATTATCCACAATCAAACAACGAGCAATAGAAGCTAATTACATCACTAGGGTATTAATTATTATGAATGGAATACGAGGCATGCGTGGCATGGTGCTCTATCGTTGATAACACGGCGCTATTCTCTCGTAATTGCTCATACTTGTACTTTCTGATTTCAGACCTGAGTCACGATGTAGTGCGATCCTGTTAAACAATAAAGGCCGTAAAACTAAAGTCCCACGCTGCTGGGCTGTTCTGGGGAGTCTAATTAAAGGGATACAGCGGAATTAACCTCATGGTGGCCTGAGAGATGGCCAGCCTCATGGCACAACCACAGTAGTGTAGCAAAGATGCCATGGGCCCTGGTGCAAATAGCCCCTTTCACTGTTGTTGGGCTAGTAAAATACAGCAATTATCAGGGCTCAGGGGCCCCACCAGGGCTCTGGGACCTGGTGCCTCTGCACCTGCTGCACAAATGGTAGTTACGACCCCTGCAGAACCATTGCTCACAACAACAGTCCCTTCATGTACTGGGGTGACAGTGGACCACATATAATAAAATGTTTAAGAGTTTGCATAGGCAACATTTTTATTAGGTGAGTGTACTCCTGAGTAATCCCCGATTTATGGTTTTTCATACTCCTCTGGGATTGGAGATCTGCTTTTTTGAGGGACGACATGTGGAAGTAAGTAGCCACAGGGCACGCAAAACCTTCTGATACTTTTGGCAATGAGCAGAGGAATCTGGGGGGGGGGCTGCAAAGCCTAGCAGTTGATGAAAAGACAGGTGGCCGTGAAGAGATGGACAGACTACATTATAGAACGGAAGGGAGGTGGGGGTAAGGGGGGGGGGTGTAAGGGAGCGGAGGGAGGAAGCCAGGAAGAACTGTCTTTACTCCAGAATAAAGCGATACCAAAAGGGATGATGGACGGAGCGCTTGAGCAAATCAAACACTCACACCCAGTCAACTGATCTGGGTTTAATCCATCATCATTCTTTAGCTCACTCCACCACCCCAGTTCAGACATGGCCATATGCAAATCAGTCTGACCCTGTGCCTCATGGCAACAGTCCAGCCCGAACTGCTAAGCCATGTCTTCCCTGGACCGGAAACAAGCATCCTGGGACCGGTTTCTGGCTATTCAGCCGTCATCAGCCAGGCTAGCTTGAATCCAGTGGCAAAGTGAGCAAGGGACCCACGTCTGGGCATACCCTGCCAACTTAGGGCGAACAAAACGATACCAAAAGGGATGATGGACGGAGCGCTTGAGCAAATCAAACACTCACCCCCAGTCAACTGATCTGGGTTTAATCCATCATCATTCTTTAGCTCACTCCACCACCCCAGTTCAGACATGGCCATATGCAAATCAGTCTGACCCTGTGCCTCATGGGAACAGTCCAGCCCGAACTGCCAAGCCATGTCTTCCCTGGACCGGAAACAAGCATCCTGGGACCGGTTTCTGACTATTCAGCCGTCATCAGCCAGGCTAGCTTGAATCCAGTGGCAAAGTGAGCAAGGGACCCACGTCTGGGCATACCCTGCCAACTTAGTGCGAACAAAGCGATACCAAAAGGAATGATGGACGGAGCGCTTGAGCAAATCAAACACTCACCCCCAGTCAACTGATCTGGGTTTAATCCATCATCATTCTTTAGCTAACTCCACCACCCCAGTTCAGACATGGCCATATGCAAATCAGTCTGACCCTGTGCCTCATGGGAACAGTCCAGCCCGAACTGCCAAGCCATGTCTTCCCTGGACCGGAAACAAGCATCCTGGGACCGGTTTCTGGCTATTCAGCCGTCATCAGCCAGGCTATCTTGAATCCAGTGGCAAAGTGAGCAAGGGACACACGTCTGGGCATACCCTGCCAACTTAGGGCGAACAAAGCGATACCAAAGGGATGATGGACGGAGCGCTTGAGCAAATCAAACACTCACCCCCAGTCAACTGATCTGGGTTTAATCCATCATCATTCTTTAGCTCACTCCACCACCCCAGTTCAGACATGGCCATATGCAAATCAGTCTGTCCCTGTGCCTCATGGGAACAGTCCAGCCCGAACTGCCAAGCCATGTCTTCCCTGGACCGGAAACAAGCATCCTGGGACCGGTTTCTGGCTATTCAGCCGCTCATCAGCCAGGCTAGCTTGAATCCAGTGGCAAAGTGAGCAAGGGACCCACGTCTGGGCATACCCTGCCAACTTAGGGCGAACAAAGCGATACCAAAAGGGATGATGGACGGAGCGCTTGAGCAAATCAAACACTCACCCCCAGTCAACTGATCTGGGTTTAATCCATCATCATTCTTTAGCTCACTCCACCACCCCAGTTCAGACATGGCCATATCCAAATCAGTCTGACCCTGTGCCTCATGGGAACAGTCCAGCCCGAACTGCCAAGCCATGTCTTCCCTGGACCGGAAGCAAGCATCCTGGGACCAGTTTCTGGCTATTCAGCCATCATCAGCCAGGCTAGCTTGAATCCAGTGGCAAAGTGAGTAAGGGACCCACGTCTGGGCATACCCTGCCAACTTAGGGTGAACAAAGCGATACCAAAAGGGATGATGGACGGAGCGCTTGAGCAAATCAAACACTCACCCCCAGTCAACTGATCTGGGTTTAATCCATCATCATTCTTTAGCTCACTCCACCACCCCAGTTCAGACATGGCCATATGCGATGGATTTAGGCCCAGATCTCTGTACTGGGGTGAATGTATGACATTGTTCTGCATTCTGTCCATCAACTGTTGTTTTTACATTTGTCACCCCGAGTGGGACGGGTATGCCCAGACGTGGGTCCCGTGTTCTCCATGCCACTGGAATCAAGCTATCCTGGCTGAAGAGGGGTGAAACCCCGAAACCGGTCCTAGGATGCTTGTTTCCAGTCCAGGGAGGACCTGGCTTGGCAGTTCGGGCTGGACTGTTCCCATGAGGCACAGGGTCAAGACTGATTTGCATATGGCTGGGTTCAAACTGGAATGGCATGGTGAGCAAAAACGATGGATTTAGGCCCAGATCTCTGTACTGGGGTGAATGTATGACATTGTTCTGCATTCTGTCCATCAACTGTTGTTTTTACATTTGTCACCCCGAGTGGAACGGGTATGCCCAGACGTGGGTCCCGTGCTCTCCATGCCACTGGAATCAAGCTATCCTGACTGAAGAGGGGTGAAACCCCGAAACCGGTCCTAGGATGCTTGTTTCCAGTCCAGGGAGGACCTGGCTTGGCAGTTCGGGCTGGACTGTTCCCATGAGGCACAGGGTCAAGACTGATTTGCATATGGCTGGGTTCAAACTGGAATGGCATGGTGAGCAAAATAAACGATGGATTTAGGCCCAGATCTCTGTACTGGGGTGAATGTATGACATTGTTCTGCATTCTGTCCATCAACTGTTGTTTTTACATTTGTCACCCCGAGTGGGACGGGTATGCCCAGACGTGGGTCCCGTGCTCTCCATGCCACTGGAATCAAGCTATCCTGGCTGAAGAGGGGTGAAACCCCGAAACTGGTCCTAGGATGCTTGTTTCCAGTCCAGGGAGGACCTGGCTTGGCAGTTCGGGCTGGACTGTTCCCATGAGGCACAGGGTCAAGACTGATTTGCATATGGCTGGGTTCAAACTGGAATGGCATGGTGAGCAAAAAACGATGGATTTAGGCCCAGATCTCTGTACTGGGGTGAATGTATGACATTGTTCTGCATTCTGTCCATCAACTGTTGTTTTTACATTTGTCACCCCGAGTGGGACGGATATGCCCAGACGTGGGTCCCGTGCTTTCCATGCCACTGGAATCAAGCTATCCTGGCCGAAGAGGGGTGAAACCCCGAAACCGGTCCTAGGATGCTTGTTTCCAGTCCAGGGAGGACCTGGCTTGGCAGTTCGGGCTGGACTGTTCCCATGAGGCACAGGGTCAAGACTGATTTGCATATGGCTGGTTCAAACTAGAATGGCATGGTGAGCAAAAAAACGATGGATTTAGGCCCAGATCTCTGTACTGGGGTGAATGTATGACATTGTTCTGCATTCTGTCCATCAACTGTTGTTTTTACATTTGCTCCAGAATAGTCATAATGGATAATATATTTTACATAAAGTTCAAACTTGAAGGTTTTCAGTTTTATTTTGAAGAACAGGAAGGATACAGAGCGTCAAATATTTGCTGGTAAAGCATTCTATATCGAGATTGCAGCTCAAAAGAAAGGTTGCATGGCTGATTTCGAGTGCTGAATTTTTGGTCTGCAAGGTTAGATTGTGAGGACTCCTCATTCTTGCTGCTGTATCACCGAAGAAAATGGTCAGGTGTCCAGTCAGATAAGAAAAGACATTGCTGCAAAGGCGCGAAGGAACAGTATATTCCTTCTAATCTAGACAAAGATCTGAGTGTCATCGACCTACGACATACATGCCAACATTTTAGAAGAGGAAAGTGGGAGATTTACAAAAAATAATAGGGAAACTGTATCTTCACCATCAACTTATGTTGGATTGGGAATCGGGTCTATTGTCAGGTATGGGACTTGCAACTGTGCTGCTGAGGGATTGGATATTACAAATGCAAATATACAATTGTTTCCCCTTGCCTGTCAGGAACACGGATAAAGCGCCATGGCAGGCAGAGAGAGTGTGACAAAGGAGCAGGCTACTGGCAGTGCACACTCTGAGTCACACAAGACAAGCCCCCTGTCACCAGAAGCCTGGGGGGAAATCGGGTTTTTGGATGTAGGAGTCGGGAGGTGGGAGCATAGCCTTGAAATCGGTAGTCTCCCGCCTGAATCAGGAGGGTTGGCATGTATGCTATGACTATGGGCCCAAATTTAACAGTTCATGTTGACAGAAAGTGGGGCTAGTCAGATGTTGAATATAGGTGGAGCACTGGGAGAACCCTAGGAGAAACCACTAGGTTGCTGAGCGGAATTATACCAAACATGGCAGAAAGGTAGGTCTTGGTTCAGAAAGCGACCTTTTTTTTATTAGGTGTACTTCTGTCCAGCAGTTTTTAAGATATTAAAGGAAAAATAAATGTGTACCTCATCATGAGATCTGATTGGTTGTCAGCACTTAAACCAGGGGACCAATATACATGATGGCACCTCACTGAAATGCATTGCAGTGAATGGCAGGTTTTGGGGTTTAAAAGAAGGAGAACGTATGAAGGGTGATAGCAGATTGTAGTTACAATATAAATCATTTATTGAGGGTACCATATTCATTTTAGGAAGTGGGGTGTGTTCTAAGGTGATTTTAACCTGTGAACATGCCTTCTGCTGGAATTTCATGAATTGTGTTTGAAAGAAAACTGTTTTCTCGTGATTTTCCCAGAAGCTAAAATGAGAGGAAATTTTCTGTAAATTAAAATTACCATTCTCAGCCTTATGAGAATGAAGTCTGACATTATCAGTAAAACATGTACTTCCAACTGGAGCAGCATGTCAGTTGATTCCCTTATGTTCTACTGCAGCCTCTCAGAGTGTTCTATAAAACAACTAGAGCGCTAATAGTTTTACTTATGACAAAAGTATGGCACACCTGAAGCCATCTTGATTGAATCAAACTGGTAAAACTTTAAACATTTAATTTAGAAAGGAACAAAATAAGGGGTTCATTTTGTTGTATAAATTATGGTTAGTTTGGTAGAAAGAAAAACGTAGGGCACATTTTATGCAAGTTCTCAAATATCTTCCTCTTCTATTTCATTAAAACATTCTGACATGCAGACTGAGCATGCACTTTGAACACAGCAGACTGCCAGTTAACCCTGGTGATCAGCAGCTTTACTACAGTGTTCTAATAAGTAACTAGAGTGCTATCGTTCTGAATTTATGCCAAAAGTGCGGCACATCTGAACTCCATCTTGATGGAATCGAAGTGGAAAATTGAAAGCATTTTCTACTGAGGATACTGCAGAAAATGAGGAAACTAGGGAGCTTCATAACAAATAAGTCTCCCAAGATGGCCACCAGAGGAAAAATAATTCAAATGTAGCACAAATATCACCCAAATGTAGCCCAAGTATGGCCTAATGACGGAAGTGTGCAAAACACTTCACTTTTTTTTTTTTTTACAGTTTTATATAGTACAGACTTGACCCAAGGGTATTGGAGTGCTTTACATGAGCATCAGTTACATTACACAAGGACACATTACTTTTGGTTTTAGGCATAGGGAGATTAAGTGATTTGTCCAGAATCACTGGATGTCGAGCTAACGCAGCAACTCAAACCTGGTTCCCCAGTTGCAAAGTCTGCAGCTCTGGCCGTAACGCAAAATTCTTTCCCCTGAGTGTAACATATAATCAAGTGATCAACTGGATAAAAAAACGTAAAGATAGCAAATAATTCAAAAGTGCTTTTTTGCTTTTTGAGAACTCAGAATATATGTCCTCATTTTAGTTTTTAGAGCACTAACCATAATTTCTATGGGGATAGGACCTTCTCATTTTTTTAATTTCTAAAGGAAATGCTTTAGGTATTACAGTTTTGATTACAATAAGGTGACAGCAGGTGTGCCACACTTTTGTAATAACTATAGTATGCTAGCAATGTAGTTGCTCATTAGAATACTGTTGGGAAGCAGAGGTCAGGGGCACGCACTCGGATAATTGAGGGCAGGGACGAGGGTGCAGAGGCAACAAGTTGACCACGCTGGGCAGGCAGGAGGGGAGTGGCAGCACAACAGACCATGGGGGGCAGAGGCAACAAACCAACCATGCTGGACAGGCAAAAGAAGCTGTGGCAATATAACAGACCATTGAAGGCAGAAGGAAAAGGCTGTGTAATAAGTCCACAAGCCACAACGTTGAAGGGTAAGGATGTATTCCATAGAAGATATATCCAACCGACATGACAGGCAGCAGCCAGCACACAATCCAGGTTCCACCTTGGAAACAGTTGTCAAGGTGGCACCTGCTCTAGGTAACACATCTTCTCCCTTACGACAAGCAAGATAGTACCCATCTTACCAAAAATTAAATAACAGCACTGAACCTTTTAGTGAAACGTCCAGTGGAATCAACAAAAATATAAACATGAAACACAAGCAGTGGTAAAGAAACAGCCAGCAAAACAAAAACAATTTCACAGTAATTTGTAGCATTGCCACAGGAGACTGAACATAAAATGAACACCGAAGCTTAGAGATAATCCTTATGCTATGCAGGTGGTCTTCTTTCACTTTCACATCTCAACGACCTCTTCTCCTCCTCAGATGACGGAAGAGTGTCCTGTGCCACAATCACTTTCGGCCTCCTCATCTGACTTTGAATAGATCATTTTTCTTTATTCCACCACTTGCCATTTTCAAGTTAAACCACTCTGCCCTTAACAGTTTTGATACGAAGAGGTTCAGAAAACTTGGATTTTCCTTTAGGGATCAAGCCATGGAGTTTAACTCTCATCCAATCGCCCACTCTGAAATTAGCTTGACATCTCCCTTTGGTTTTCGCCTCACTTGCATATTTTTGTTGAGCTTTCTCACTATTAAATTTGACTTGCTCACGTTTCGCATCTGACACCATTTAATTACCCATCCATGGTCTGAACAATTTAGTGGTGGCCAATCTGCCTTTCAATGATGCAAATAGTGAAATATTGGTGGTGGAATTGGGAGTGGCTTGCAATGCCCACAACAAAATCCTTAATTCATTTTTCCAATCCAACCCACTGGCCACATACAATTGAATATTATCATTTAAAATTATTTTGCAGCGCTCAACTAGGCCATTGATGCGAGGGAGATACAAAGAAGTTGTGATATGCTTTATGTCCCAATGAGATAAAAATTCCTGGAATTCTTTGGACACGAATGGCACCTCATTGTCTGTGACCAGTTCCGTGGGGAGCCTTCTCTCAAGAAAATGGTTTGCAAAAATTTAGCCACTTCCTCAGTGTTGGCCATTCTTACAAATTTAACCTCCTGGCATCTAGTTTCATAATCGACCAACACCAGACCGTACTTTTATCTCACACTCAACACATGCATAGGTCCAATGATGTCCAAACCAAGTTTGGACCATGGTTTCTCCGGAATGGGTATAGTGACCTGTGATTTGTGGCTTACAGCACACAACATGCATTCCCTCACAAAATGTTCCACAGATCGATCCATACCTGGCCACCAAAACATTTCCCTGATCCTTCTCTACATGGCTCCTATCCCCATATGCCCCTCGTGGGCTAATGTCAACACTTTGTACTGCATGACACGAAGAACCACCAGTGACTCCATTCTCCTAATCCCTCCATCATGCATGCTTAATTCCGCGCAAACATGTTTAAAGGCTTTCACCTCTTCATCAACACCCACATCCGACCATTAAGTACTCAACATACCTGCCACTTGTTGAATGATGTTGAAGGAGCCGGGGTCCACGTTCTAGACTTACTCTGGAACCCTTGGCCGATGGACCATTGGTGCCTGCTTGGAAGTGTTTAGGGGAGAAGAACCATTTACCAATCATATATAACAATTTTAATAAACCATGACTCTGAAGAACCACTGACTCTTGACTAAGTTTAGTTAGTTTATTACAAGGCCAAGAACAACTGGACATACAAACACCTCAGATGAGGGTGTAAAGATACATTGGAGCTAATACAAAACCAAACCTATGGGTGAAATTAAGTCTGTGAAGCATACAAAGAATAACCAGCTCTAGAAGCAGGACACAGAGTATAACTGAGCCTACATCAAGATACTTCTTCATTGGAGGTTTGTAAGTGAAAAGCATTAGTCTGTCCCTACTCTACCACTAACGTGACATCCCTACTTAGCATTTCCCAGGCAAGTTCAGGAAAAAGGTGTCAGCGCGTGAAAACTTCCTAAGAAGTACACTCACGATGAATGGGTCAAGTAGCATAAAGCTGCTGAGCTCGTTCTAAGATGCTCTTTCCTCTCTGCAGATCTCCCTTGAAGACCCCTGGGCTCTGTCCCTAACCCCAACACCAAAATCATAGGACACACCCATCGTCACATCACGCAATAATCCCATCCAGCTAGACACCTCCTCGTAGGTAACTTTCCAGGCGGTTGCAATACTCCTAGCGCTGGCTTGATGATCTTGATTTCTAGGTCTTCTCCGGTGAGAAAGAACACCATCTCACATTTTCAGCATCGCGTGTTCAAATGTATCCTCTCCTCCCAAATCCTAACTCCTAAAACAAAAGCTTTATTCTAACCAACAAAGACGAGTTTCTCCACCTGCGACAGAAACATGAGAAAGAAAAGATTCTGCATACACATGTGTTTTGCTAGCAAGCCGTCTAGAGAGCCAGGGAGAAATACACATGAGGCCTACAATTTCGGCTAACATAAGAATCAATAAGGAACTTCATTAATCACACGTATATATGAACATTATTACTGTGCACGTTTAAATCAATGCATTACATAACAGTAAATTAATTTCATTTCCATGTAGAGCACAATTACAATGTTAATTTCTCCACGTTACACAAAAATATCCTTGTTACTTAACTGTACACGATATTACATTACACGTTCTAAGAACCAAATATTAACATGACAAAGGAGTAAATATGCAGGTGCAAACTACCCATGATTGTGATGCACCCCTACAAATTAAGAGCACCATCGTGCTCTATCAATGTCATCCTATTCCACAGCATTCTTCCACTCATACTCCAAAATGCACTAATAAGCAGAACCCTGCAATGCAGCCACCACAGCAAAATATTCATCTAAACTATCCTCAGTTCCATCATTCTTGAGTGACAACCTGGATATGCAGTCTGAATTTTTTTTTTGACACCTGGAATGTATTGCAACTGAAACTGAAATTCCAACAACCTGTAATGCCATTTGGCTAAGCGAGGCATTGCCTTGCCAGCACCCGATGTGGTAAATACACCCATCAAGGGTTTGTGATCCATGCAAATAACACGTTGCGTGCCCCATAAATAATTCCTGAAGTGATTAACACCACACCAACACGTCAGAGCTTCACTTTCAATTACAGAATGGGTGGATTCCACACTGCGCAGACCTCTAGAAGCAAATGCCACCACTACTTCCCTACGATCCCTTTTCTGTAATAGAGCAGCCACCAAACCATGCTGACTAACATCTGTCACCACAACTGAAGAATCACAGATGTCAAATGGCTGCAAAGGAATGGCATTACCTAATTTATTCTTGATGCTCTCAAATTCCTGGGCTTGTTGTCAGTCTACAAAAATTGCTGATTTTTGTTTCTTGAGAGTCCTCATGTGATAAGTTTTCCCACTGCAGTTGGGAATAAATTAGGCATAAAACTCTAACATACCAAAGAAAGAGTGAAGCTGATTGTTGGTCTGTGGCACTGGAAAATCTTTTATGACTTTCACCAAACTTTCTTTGGGTTCTACACCTTGGAAATAATTTGTAGCTCAAATAATCCACAGAGCTCACTACAAACCTACACACGGCTGCTTTCAACGTAAACCCATTTTCAGTTAAAATGGTTAAAACTTTACCTAAAGTTTTATTGTGATTTTCCATATTGCTCCCATACACCAAAATATCATCCTGGAAGCATTTCACATTGGCAAGCCACTTGAATATGGCTTCCACCACTCTTTGAAAAACAGCAGAAGCTGAAGCAAGGCCAAAAGGCATTCTTTTAAACTTAAACACACCAGCCGGGGTAACAAACGAGGTTAGATGACAACTATTTTCAATCAAAGCTATCTGATGATATGCAGAAGACAATCTAGGGCAGTAAAAACCCTTGCACTCTTTAGGGAACCCAACATTTCCGTGATGTTGGGCAAAGTATGCCTATCCACCCATATTCTTTCATTAATATCACGCAAGTCGATGCATATCCTAGGACTACCATTTCCTTTTCTGAGAAGAACCACAGGGGTCAACCACTCAGAACTCTCAATGGGTTGAATTATGCCTTGTTCACACAGGGATTTCAATTCTAAATCCATTCCCTGCCTCATAACTAAAGGCACCCATCTAGCTTTATGAACAACCGGTTTCGCACCCTCTTTTGTTACAACGTGATGAGAAAAACCTTTGATCTTACCTAGCTTTTCGCTGAAATCTTCAGGGAACGCTTTCTCCCACACTTGCTCCTCTAGCATACATACCAATTTGCATCCCTCCTTGAGCAAAATTTGTTCAGGACTATTGGAATCCAAAATGATTCCCATATTCTTCTGATCCAACCACCCTAAAAGGCATGCCCCATACTTTGCCACATAAACCGTGCCCAAAGTCTTTCGTCCTTTGGAACTCACAGTACCCTCAAACTCACCAAGCACCTCAACAGGTTTACCCCATACGCTACAGTTCTAACTATGGACTTTATCAATTTAATACTGTCAAACTTTTGCCATTCATCAGGACCAATCAAAGTAAAGAAAGAATCAGAATCGGCCATCCTGGGTACAGAAATTCCACAGATATCAACTTGACAAACTGGTCTTTTGAACATGCTTGAGTCAATCTTTAGAACCTTACAATTCTCTTCACCCTCCACTAATGAATCAGAAATCATCAAGATGCAATTCTCCTCCTCACTGTCCGAATTAGAATTGGTTTCAAGCACACTCTCAACAGACAGAATTTTCTTTGTTTAGACTTAACAAAATAATTTTTAGAGTTGCAAACTTTCGCAAAATGCTCCATCTTTTTACACTTGGCACATGTTTTGTCTGCAGCAGGACTCGTAATAGCATTACCCAAATGATTCTTGCTACCACACCTATAGCATTCATAAAACTTGTGTGCCGAAACCAGAAAATGTAGCACACTTAACTGAAAGGCAGCGATCACTGCCATCACAGATGACGGTGAAGGCAATGAGCGGTCACAACTGCAGAGAGCTGCTCCAAATCCAGACCTGAATGCCAGATGAATCTTCGGCTGCGCAGAGAGTTGCCTGTCCTGCTGGTCACGGGGTTCTTGACCACTTGTCACCAATAAAAAGTCCAAGAAGCCACAACGTTGAAGGGTAACGATCCATAGACGATATAACCAACAGACAGGACAGACAGCAGCATGCAACTGACAAGCTCTCATATTCCAGGTTTCTCCTTGGACACAGTTATCAAGGTGGCACCTGCTCTAGGTTCTGGCACATTACCTAACCCAGTGGCAGTACAACCATGTATGCCAATAGACCCAATTCAGGCCGGAGACTCCCGATGTCTTTAAGCCCAAAAGGGCTTTATTTAGTGTCTCCTGCCTAAAATCGCCTCTTTTTCAATGTAAGTTAATGGGGAAAATCAATTCCCCAGGTGTTTTTTTTCCAAAATCTCCCTCTTCCCAAGTTCAAAATGTTGACAAGTAAGGTACATTGGATCACAGAGGGCAGGAGGAATGGGGTAGCGACATGGACTCGGATAACAGAGGGCAGTAGGGAGATGGGCAGGGGCACAAAACTGACCTTACAGGACAGGATTTGCAGCAGCACAATACACCTCACAGGGCAAGCAGGACGACAGTGCAGCACAACGGACCGTGGAAAGCAATGGGGAGGGGACAGGGCCATGCACATGGACAACAGAGAGTAGAGAGTAAAGAGGCAAAGGCAGCAAGCTTCCTATATCGGACAGACAGGAGGGACAGTTGCAGCATAACAAACCATGAAGGGCAGGAGTGAGGGGGCAGGGGCATGACAACAGACCAGACAAGGCAGGAGGGAGGGGATATGCACATTGAAAATGGGGGGCAAGGGGCAGGGCAGGAGCATCAAGTTGACCATGAAGGGCAGGTGGGATGGGCACTGGACACACAGCACACCATGGAGGGCAACAGTGAGACTATAATGGCACATACACAGACAGCAGAGGGAAGGTGGGAGGGGGTCAAGGGCAGCAAGCTGACCACACAGGGCAAGTGGGAGGGGCTGTGGCAGCACAGAAGACCATGCATGGCAAGTGGGAGGCTTAGTGACAGCACAACAGCTAAGGTGGGCAAGAGAGAGGGGGCATGGACATGCACAAAGGACCATGGAGGACAGAAGGGAGGGGCAGAGTCTGAAAACAGACAAGAGAGGGCAGGGCAAGGGGCTTCACAACAGACCATGCAGCACAGGCAGGAGGAGCAGTTGCAGAACAGCGGAGCATGGAGTACAGAAGGGAGTGGCAGCAAAATGGACCATGGAGGACAGGAGGAAGGGGATAGGGGCATGGAACTCGGACAGGCAGGATGGAGGTGGCAGGGACAGGTGGCAGGGGCAATGGCAGCGCAAGAGAACACTCTGAGTAGATAGGAGGGATAGTGGCAGGTCCATGGAACATGGTAGACAAAAAGGAAGGGGCAGGGGCATGCACACAGACATAGGAGGGCAAGGGAATGAGAGTAGGGGCAGCAAGCTAAGCACAGAGGCTAAGCAGGAGGGCAATGTGGGGCATAGGATTGGGTAACGGAGGGCAGCAGGAGTGGGCAGGAACATCAAGCTAAATGGAGGGCAGTGGCAGCACATCGGACCATGCAAGAAAGGAGGGAGGGGCTTGTGCATGGACTCAAACAACAGAGGGTAGGGTGGAGGTGGATGGGTAGCAAGCTAACTGTTCAGGGCAGGTGGGAAGGGCAGTGGAAGAACAACAGACACACAGGGCTCTAATGAGGAACTAGGGGCATGGACATGGACAATGGATGGCAAGGAGGGGGGGGCAGTAGCAGCAAGCTTGTATGGGGGCAGCACAATGCCAGGCCAGGCCCTGCGTTCAACCCCCTCCACCGTGCATTGTGATGGGCATCTTACTTAACATTAAAAAAAAAACTAGAAATTCTCTCAAAAAAACAAAGGTATAGAGATGTTATAGTTAGGAAATAGAATTTAAAAAGTGTTCGTTATAGTTAGGCTCAGATTTCACTCGTACAAAACCAGTGAAATTCAGCAGTTATAGTTACCCAAGCTAACTATAACTTATGTCCCTGGAATGAACTGCTTATGAACTCACACATTACATCACTTATGACATGGTCAGTGACATTACTCATGATATCACTCATGACATCTTTAGATAGTTATAGTTAGAACCATGTTTCTATAGAAAAAGTGTTTTTTGACGCGTCTATATCTTTGGCACCATTTGACGAATCTTCATGAAATTTTCAAAAAAATGTGTCATTGTGAGTCTTGTAGTGCATGGAAGTTTCGTGGTGATCTGCCAAGTGGGGGCTGAGATAAAAGGGTGTAAAAAAAGTGCGCTTTCCCATGTTAATTCCCATAGGACCTTTAAACGCGACTACAGCCTTAACCGCAGAACGGAATTACACCAAATTTGACAGAAAGCTAGATTTTGGTTGCAGATTGTGCTTTTTTTATTAGGTGTAAATACATTCAGGAGTTGTTGAGAAATTTAGGAAAATAAAGATAGTGATATCTGTAGCCACGGATGTTTCGCAAAGATTTCCCGATTAATTGCGAATGTGAGCACCAGCAGGAATACTGTGATTGGCTGCTTGCAACGTGTACAGAAAGTTGTGGCTGCCATTTTATGGATCGGCGAATGGTTCCCAGGGCTGAAAATAGAGGACAAAGCTGATATAAGGGGTCAGGGTACGGATACCCTGCCCCCATGTTTGACATATGGGAGTGTTAATGAAAGAAGTTATGTGTCCAAAGTCATTTTTTAAACCATGCATGATATTCGCGAATAAGCTGCAACTGCCAGCACAGCCCATCCGTGTAACGTCATGATGACATCTATTATATCGCGATGTCATTGTGAATATTTGTGAAAACAAAATATATACACACACCCACCCTTAATTTTACTTAGACGCTCACACACCCACTCACAAATACTCACACAGCCAGTGACAGATGTATTTAGAGACTCTTTTCCCAGTAACAGTCCCACTCTGACACTAACACACCCACTGACAGATCCACTTTGAGACTTATACATCCACTCACAGATCTACTTAATGATTCATGTACCCACTGATAGAGCCACTTACATACTCACCCACAAACCCACTCATACACTGATGTACCCACTGATAGACCCACCCAGAGATTGATGCATCCACCCACAGACCCACTCAGAGACTCATGCAACCACTGACAGACCCACTCATAGACTCAGACAGCCACTCAGAGACTCACTCAGACACTGATGCATCCACATACAGACCCTCTCAGACACTGATGCACCCACTGACAGACCCACTCACAGACTCAGACACCCACTCACAGACCCACTCAGACAGTGACGCATCCACTGACAGACCACTCAAACACTGATGCAGACCACCATCAACTGTTTTAATTCCGACCTCATAATTTCAATGTAGGCGGCCAGAATTGAAACCGGCCAGTCATTCCTGCTGGATTCCGAAAGACTCAAGGAGCCCATCGGACAGTCGGAGCCTGGCCTGTGATTCCAATGGACGGTGTTTCGGTTGATGGGATTACGATGCTCTCTTTCCAACAGGCTTTCCATGCCCGGCTTTCCGACATGGAAAGCCTGTTGGAAAGTGAGTCTGGGGGCCCCTACAAGGGCTCCCTTCTCCTTGCGGCCTCTGGTTGGGGGCCGAGCCCCTGTTGATCCCTGCACTGTGTGGCAGGCACTCTGAGGTGTCTGCCATGCGGTGCAGGGATGAACACAATCTCCCATTTCCCTATGGGAGCTTGTGCTACGGCCGGTTTACGGCCACAGCACAAACTCCCATAGGGAAATGGGAGTATGCGCCAGCACCATGTGCTGCCGCATTGCAATTATGCGGTCGGGACCGCCGACCGGAGGTCAGTCGGTCCTGATTCCGCGATGATGTCGGTCAGAGGCAACTCCGACCTACATCATAATCGGCCCCCCTGACTGTCACTCACAGACCCACTGAGAGACTCAGACACTCACTCAGAGATCTACTCAGACACTGACGCACTCACTCACACTCACAGTCCAAGTCAGAGACTCAGACACCCACTGAGAGACAGACACTCACGTGCCCAGTCACAGACCCACTCAGAGACTCACACAACTACTCAGAGTAATGAACCTGGTCAAACACCTACTCAGACTCTAATGCACCCAGTGTCAGACCCACTCATATTCTTATTGAGTCACTCAGAAACACATACAGACATTTATGCTCTCAGTCACAGACTAATTGATATTGTCACATAGTAACTGACACACCCCACTCGGACACTCATGTATGCACTCACAGACTGATAGAGCCAGTGACAGACCCACTCAGATACTTACACACCCACTCAGAGGGCCACTCACTGACTGATACACCCACTCAGAGACTCACCGACATACGAATGCACTCAGTCACAGTTGCCAGTCAAAGTGTCATACACGTTGTGACAGCCTCTTTAAGAGAGCAATGCATGTTTTTTTTAGAGTTATTTAGATATTAATGTAAGTAGTGTGATGTTAGAATACATTTTTTAGCTATGAATTTTGAATGTGCTGTTGGTCATTTAATGTCTGCTTTTGTTTTGCATTTTTGCGATTAATTCGCGATCATCGCGACATTGTTGTAAATATTCAGAAGCATTGAAAAAATATTTATAAAGAAACGTAACAATATTTTGAGCACTAGGGTCCCTCTGACAAGAGCTTTTGTGTTGATTGTGTGCATATGACAGCTACACATAAGACTGGATGCAGAGTTTCAGGTTGCTTAGAAACACTCTGTTGCCTTTGTCTGTAAAGTGCACTTCAACACTTCTATAGAGTCCATACATGTCAAAACACAGGTTGTTGTTGTAGATAGAGCCCATGTTATGGTCTCTGAGGAATGCAGGAATAGTTTTTTTTACTTGTTTCCTGGCTTTGCGAAACTGTGGATAGAATTGATTAGACACTTCCATTTCTGTCTCTGGCATATGTTGGAGTACACCAAGACAGTATGAGGTAAAAGAATCATTAATTCTGTAAAGGTATCCTTCATTAAGATTTCCAGTTCTACCTGGTCAGTGTGCCTCGGTCACTGCCACCACTGGGCACTATCATGAGGTTAGGGGTTCAGGAATCCATCATGTTTTTAACCAAAGGCAGCAATGGTTGACACTTTAAACCTCTCTGGCCAATCCATTTAATGTCCACACTAGACAAACTCAAGTTTCTGTCAATACCACTCTTTCTAGCAGCCTCTCTAGCCCAGAAGATATAGCTATGGCCCACAATCTACACTCTAACCATTTTGAAGTGAAGTGGCAGTAGCAGACAGGAGAAGGCTGGAGCTGAATGAGGTAGTTTTCCAAATGAAAGGCAGTTATAATTCAGGTGTTCTCCTGGTTTAAAAAAAGCTGATATTTGATTGGATGTCATGAACATGTAGGTGAATAAAATTAGGTTGTGTATTGAGACGATTAGTAACTACATCTATAATTGGCTCTGGTAAAAACAAAAGAATGTAATACAGACAAGGATATGCTTTTTAATATGTAGAGTAAACCACACCTACTGCAGCTCATTTTGTAATAAGTATGGTCCTTTTAGAATGTGTTGTGAGCTTGTGACGTACTGATTCTAGTGGGTTGGTATGGAGACTGTTCTAAGAGGATATTGGGGGAAGGGTGTTAAAGACACAGGTCACTATTTCTTATAAATTTGAGGTGTTTGGACTAATTTTAGTATAAAAAGGGTTTCATTTCCTAGTGAGGGCTTGCTAAAAAAGTATACTTTACTCTTAAACTCATAAAACTATGAAGGTAAGTATGTTTTTGGACTCCCTTTTTTTTGCAAATTCATCGCAACGATCGTGAATAAGCCACGAGTAACCACAAATAGATATCGATTTTGATGGTCTTTGTAAAAGGAAGTGAAAGGGTTAACACAAAAGTGCACTTACAATACTAAAATATAAAAGGCATGCTTTCATTTGCTGCCTTCTGCAGTAGTAGACAGTGCAAAGTTGAAAAGGCTGCCATTTATGGGTGCTTTGTATGAGAGTCATGTGCCATTCTATTGCTAGGTTTTAAAGCAGAAAAAATGATTAAAAAGGTATATGTGCATGTCAGATTGTGAAAGATTCTGAAATTTATATAAAAGTATTGTTGCTGGTATTTTTCACCTACACAGAACTATGCGCAGGAAAACAGGACCTCGGTTTATAGGGGTAAATCAACCTACCACCTTAGTGCCCAAAATTCCAGAACCAACTAGATATAGTGTCTCATTTGTTCTCCTCCAAAATCACAAAGCCACAAATGATTAGACAACCCAGAACACAACACTCCTGACTCTCTCAGGAATCGCGGTAGCAAGACATACCCTTTCGCTCGCTCACTCGTACTTGTCCACAGATAAGAATTAGCAGAGTCACTGTAATAGTTCAAAATGTTTATTTTAACTATCGTGCTCTATAATACAGTATACGAGCCACTACCAGCAGCAAAATGCATAAACTCAGAACAATTAGCATTGTTACAATTCCATAGAGTACAAAGGGGGATGTCATTATATAAAGACAGTGGAAAAAGGACTATAAGGCCTAACCACCCTCCCCTTAACTGGAAGAAGTTTATTATATAAAAGAAGATCTCTGGGCTTTGTCAACAGACCCCATACCTTAAAGCCTAGATGTAAGGTTTACATCATAGGAACAGCATAGCTCTTCTCCATGGAAAGGGCTCTCTCCAAGTGTGTGTTAAAACAACATGCATCCCCGTAATATCAAAGCACGAGTCTCCAGCAGTGCAGCTGTGTTTAGCATGTTATGTCTAGGTGCTAGGGACTGACCAGAACATAATAACAAGGGCCATTGGTTATCGACCTTGCACATCGTGTTCAGACTAAACTCCAGGAACATAGCAGAGAACGTAAAAAGCAGACAGTTCTCATGTGAAAGGCATAAACAGAATGTTGCAAAATAAAGTCATGTAGTAACGTGTGCAAAAGCAGCATCATGGCAGCAAAGTTCATGCTAACTTAGCAATGTCGAGAATGACCTAATGGCCATATAACACCCTCCCCTTGGTAAGGTCATAGGACATAGACAAAGCACCAAAACAGAGTTCAAAAGGTTAAGCAGAGTTCAAAGGCGTCCGAAAAAACCAAATTGGAAAAAAAAAAATATATATATATATATATATTTTTCTATTCTTTGACGAGTAAAAGAGTGTCGTCTCCGGGAAAATGTTATCATGAAGGAGGTGGTAAATCCATCAAAGTACGTGAACTTAAGAATGCAATTCCCTCCAAAAGAGCATCTCTATCATTAGTAGAAAAAGGGATGCCATCCAATCAAGTAGGTCGAAGGAACAAACGTGCTCCTCGTAATACGATGCTTCCACAAGCATAACCGGACAACTTGCATTGACATTCGATGAAACCCTGATGCAAGAGGTTCTGTGCAGCCGCACAGATATCCCATTCAGCCAATACTCCAAGTGCTGCTGCACGCTCCATACGGCCATCCCCAGAACAAGCCTGGTCATGGGCCTCTAAGGGACCCATTAACTGGATAAAATCCGGTACTGGACAAGACGGATTGGAGAGGCATAAATCCATAGCCCAATAGAAGGGGCACCGTCGACAGTAGAAAACTGGTTGCACGCAAGTAAAGTAGGCAAAACAAAAAGTTAATCCATAACTCACGCCAAGCATTGCTAATGGCAGGTATCCAAAAACCTGTTGCATTCAATCACGGTACAGTTGCAATTGGCCTGGTCTGTGCATTACCACATGATGAGTAGCCATTGCGCAGCAGGAGCAGAAGAAGCAGGATCCACCAGCTAACGCTAGTAATAAAGGGAATCCTCCGAAGACGCTGGAAAAAATAGAATGAATAAAAGCCGGTATTACTTCAAATATCGTCTGAAAAGAAGTCACAAGGCCGGCTACCACCTGTTTAAAAAAATGTGCAAGGCCTTTAGTGTCAGAACAAGCCTGGTCATGGGCCTCTAAGGGACCCATCAACTGGATAAAATCCGGTACTGGACATGACGTATTGGAGAGGCATAAATCCATAGCCCAATAGAAGGGGCACCGTTGACAGTAGAAAACTGGTTGCACTCAAGTAAAGTAGGCAAAGCAAAAAGTTAATCCATAACTCACGCCAAGCATTGCTAATGGCAGGCATCCAAAAACCTGTTGCATTCAATCACGGTACAGTTGCAATTGGCCTGGTCTGTGCATTACCACATGATGAGTAGCCATTGCGCAGCAGGAGCAGAAGAAGCAGGATCCACCAGCTAACGCTAGTAATAAAGGGAATCCTCCGAAGATGCTGGAAAAAATAGAATGAATAAAAGCCGGTATTACTTCAAATATCGTCTGAAAAGAAGTCACAAGGCCGGCTACCACCTGTTTAAAAAAATGTGCAGGGCCTTTAGTGTCAGACGCATTAAATATTTGATGTATAAGCTCCCCAAAGTAGAGTGGGAGGTTCGTGTTCAGAAGTGACTGAATCTCACTAGATGTTCTAGCCACCTGTAACTTGAAGGTCTCTCGAACTGAAGTGAGAGCCACTTCCTGTTGGAACAATAGCGCTTTGAGCCTGCTCAATTTGTTGAAATCTGTTTTCAAAGTCGGAATGGAAGGCCAAATGGAACTATCTGCATTCCCACGCGAAGGCGGAAAAAGCACATTGCTACAACAAGTAACGCGTTGTGAAACAATTACTAAATACGGGACTCCTGCCCATAAACCACAGCAGTCTTGGTTGTTCAAAATAAGATAACTGCCGTTATTAAGCAGGGTAAAAGCGGGAATTATTGACGGGACTGGAGTTCCTTTAAAAAAACAAGCAAGATTAGGCACTGATACATTACATGCGCTGTGCAATTTAACATGTTTACAAACTAGGGAATGTCCTACTGTGGAATCGCAGTCCTCCCCTCTTAGGAAGACCTCCTTATCCTCCCGTTGACATCTGTAAGTGAAAGGTAGGGACCATTATTCATGCAAAAATGCACTACCCAGGAGTTCGAAGCGGCCAATTGGAAAATGTTGCATACAGGATTTAAATTAAAACAGTGAGAATGGGAGAGAAATAACCCCATGAATTAACTGAACCGTTGAGTTCGTCTCCGCCACAGAGAATGGCAAGGGCTCCAATTGTTCAATGTGCACCGCATGTATGTAGCATCTTTCATGGACATAAATCTTTGTTTATCAGTCAGATTACATGGTAAAAATAGAGCAGAAGCATTTAAATAATCCCAAAGGGACCCTTCCCATTTTAAGGGTCTGTAACGTCCATGCAAACTGCATAACTGATCGTAATTGATTTTGACCATGATATAACACAGATACATCATTCTGAACAATATCAATAACAGAAGAAACAATATTATCCAATGTATAAATTCGTGAAGAAAGTGTATTGATGCTATTGTCGACCACGGCAAGGACTTTTTCTAAATTTGCTTGATCAATTTGGCACAGACGAAAGGCTGCCTCCATCTGCAAAAGTTTCCAAATTTCATTGTAAGCTGCATATATAAACCTTTTAGATCGAGGAACCCTAGGTCCTAAGATAAAATCAGCCAAATTGATGTGACTCGACAAGAGCGACAGGTGTTGTTTCACTGATGATAGGGTGGAATGTGCCAACCATTGTTGGCATAATTTACCCATCGAGTATGTGGTGACCGAATGTGAACGTGGATAACGAGGGTCCGGTCTACTCTGTATGAAACCAGGTGTTACATTATAAAAAAGCAATTGTCATGCATTTGAATTTGTTTGCCACACCAACCACCCGGATGAATCAATTTCAGAGACATTAAAAGTGTCATTTTGAAACAAAGCCTGCAATGCATCGATAGTATAATTCGTTTGAGCACCCCAATTGTCATATTCTGCTAAGGACGGAATGGATGGGATATTCACATTTTTTACAGTTGCCAAGCCAAAGCACGTGGTTTGGTATACTGTATCATTAAAAATAAACATTGAGCCGTGATTAGGCAGGCATGATGCAGAGCCTCAGTTCCCTGAACCTGCCAAGGCTTTGTGCCCCAGATTGATTTTAAATCAATGGTCTCTTTCCAGTGATCATAACCCTGTGTGGCCAATTTAGTCCTAAAAGTGTTAGAGTAAATCAATTTAGTGTGGGTTAGTATAAATTTGTATTGAGATGACAATTGTAGTTTAAAGAAATAGGATTCCGGATTGGACGTGTCATAATCTATAAAATATGTGAACTTATCTCTAAGAGTTTTCGAACTCCCCTGTATGGGAGTAGGACAATGTTCCCATTGAGTGTGATTAAAAACCGGTCTTAAAGTGTTTGTTTTATGCAAAAAATGATGCCCATAGTGCTGATAATAGAAGAGATCAGCATAATTGGCAGAATTTAAATACAAATCTTCAGCATCAAAAGCAGCATAATATTTTAAATCAGAAAACAATGAATGTACTGCTTGCACATCCCAATCATCAGAATGTATGTCCCGTGTTACCACATCTCCTAATGAGACGCGAAACACATATGGCACCCTGAGCACTTCCATCGGGCCGTGAATTTTGAAAGCTACTTTATCCCAAATAATTCCATCTGCAACCGGGAATGCTGAAATGTTCACAAAAGTCTGATCACGTTTCATGATGAGGGACGATGTGTGTGGGGCCAGAATTCCATCGACTAAGTTCACAGAAGAGCGTTCTGGCAAATAATGACCATTGATGAGTAAGAAGAATAAAGTAGGATAAGCACCAACCAGATGTAGGTCCATGGGGGGACCAGATACGTCTTTTTGAACCAAGAGATGAAAACACTTAATTTAGTTGGTGGAACTGCCAAACTAGAAGACGAGGAAGATGAATCATAAGAGAAGCTGGCATGGTCCCCAAAATACCCGTTTTCACCCCCTGGTATTAAAGGTAGGTGAGAGGTATCAGCATGATGTTGTCGAGGTTTGCTCGGCACTTCCCTGTGGGACTCATCTGTGGGATACGTATACTTGACATCTGCGGTGGAAGAGGCTGGAGGCACAACAGGCGAAAGGTCAACAGCAGTTTCCATCTCATCCTCACTGGTACAGGCGTTAGTCGTAGAGGTTGAGGGGACCGGATTCAAAGAGATAGCGTTGCACGAAATTGCAGATGTTACACTATTCAGAATCGGCCAGACGGTGTAACTTGACATTGTCCACTGTGATGTATCTGTTATCTTTGCGACCAGGTAAAGGTGGTAAAATGACTGTACGACTACCCTTCAATCCAAGAACTGGAACTGGTGCATGATATGAGGGACCAAATTCTTTTTGGTTCTCAAGCTTTTCTCGTACCAGATCTCCAATCTTGGGAAGCCAGCCGGCAACCGGAATCAGCAGTGCTGCATCATTGGAAGAGGGCAAATGTTCAGTTGCGTAGCTGTCACAGGTCTTTTGTAGATCCTGTAGCACAGTAGAATGATTATCTACGTCAAAGGTTGCGGCTGCCGCCACAACGTCTAGACCATCAAGGTCTGACACAAACATTTTAATGCCAAAGAGCATTTCGTATGGGGTCCGCCCACCAAGAGATCTTCTAGGGAGATTATTGAGTGCACGTTGAACACCATACAAATGGGCCAGCCAGTTCCTGCCAGTACCTAAGACCCTAGCTGTCAAGGATTGCTTTAAATCACGGTTCATCCGCTCCACAATTGAATTGCCCACAGGCCTGTATGGAGACGAAAACTGCACCAGCACCCCCATTGACTTCATCGCGTCCTTGTACGCCTTAGAGGCGAACGCTGGACCTTGGTCTGAATGGAAGGTGCCACAGGCAAACATCCCGACAAAGACACGCAAATCCCTGATGACATTTCGAGCGTCAGCACTGCGTTGTGGCCAAACCCAAAGGAATCAACTGCAACAAATATATATTTATACGCAGTATTAGAGGAGAATGGACTGCAGTGATCAAGATACACACAGCCAAATGGTTGATTAGAAATACATAGCTGTGTTTGAGGTGGGCGTGTGACCGTAGACGGTTTAATTTGTTGACAAATGTTACAAGAAAGTACATAATTACGGGTCTGTTTATATAAACCACGCCACCAATAACGTTGCTGTAAAATCGAGACTGTCGCTGACACTCCGGCATGTGCAGACGCCATGCCCTTGTGTGCGGCTTTGATCAGAGCATGTCTGTGGTCCAAGTTGGGAATCAGCCGATCCCCAACGGATGGAATCTTAGCATAAGGAACTTGTTCGGGAGAAATATGATAAGAGTATTTTGAAGGGAAACCATGAGGATAACCAATTCCCTCCCTCGTAGCAGCCACCGCTGCCAGAATATCATTATCTATTTTAGTCATGGACCTTGTAACTGCTGCTATGGAAGACATGGATACTGCAGATTTGGCCGCTTCGTCAGCCAAAGAATTACTAAGAGCATGTGCTCCCATACGCTGATGGCCAAGAGTATGTATAACATGTGTGAGGGGCAGATGTTGTTTAAGGTTTGCCACTCAAACCCAAAGCGTCTTATGCTTAATTGCGCTGCCTTTAGGGTCTCTATAGTCATTCCGAGACCAAAAGAATAAGTTGTCATTAAAAGACTGGACACAGTAGTAAGAATCGCACACAATAAGAGTATTCACATTAGGATCTGCAAACTCGAGAGCAAGAACAAGAGCACGCAGCTCCGCCAATTGTGCCGTACAGTCCCCAAGCGCTTGAGTATGCACTATGGAAGACTTAAACTCTCCATTGACAATCGAACCAGCAACAATTGCGCAAGCCGCTGAATAAGCGTGTTTGGAGCCGGTGGCAGGTTGAGCCGAGCCATCAGTGTAAATGATACATTTGTACTCATGTAAAGGAAGCAATGACAACGGAGGAGGATGAACGTGTTCATACTGTAAGAACTCCTGTGTCTGAGGTGCAGGGTCAAAGATAAACGTGACATCAGACGATGTCAAAGACGTAGCCCATTGTATCCAATGGGGATGTAGTGCCTTAGAGTTAGGTACACTTGCCTTAGTCACGGCCTCCAAAGCAGGGAAGGGCATGACCATAAGAATGCGTTTACCTTTTGCCAGTGAGCGTTCTTTCAGAATCGCCATTAAAAAAATTTCAACATTGGAAAAACGCATTTCAGCTGCAGTGTACAAATGTGACTTACGTCAAGTAAGTGAAACCCACCTTCCCTGGTACTATACGTATCACCAGGTTCGTGGTGTTATCATGCGTCAACAAGTAGTTAGTTGCAAGCATGTCAGATTGCAAAGATTGTAGGACTGAGGTATGTTCCGGAAGCCAGCTGGCAGAAGAATATGTTGGTTGTATAAACGCATAAAGCGGTTTGATACGCGGGGCATAATCGGGAATGTATGTCCTCCCAAAACTCAAAAATCCCAGCAAGGACTGAAGTTTTTTCAGTGTAGAAGGGGGTTGCAATTGTGCACATTTCTCCAGGCAGTGGGAGGCTAACCCCTTACCTTCATTATTGAGCTCATAGCCCAAAAAGAGCACCGCCAAATGAGCGATGTGTGATTTTGCAAAATTGAATTTATATCCATAGTCGGCAAACGCTGAAATGATGCGGTCGACTCAGACATGATGCGGCAAAAGTTCATTGTCCGTTAGATAAATGTCATCCACGTACGACAACGCATCTGGATCTATGTTGTGTAACAAAGACACAACACGCGCAGCGAATGCCCTGGGGCGGTGCTTATACCCCATAGGCAAGCACGTAAATTTTTTCTGATTTCCGACGGCGGTGAATGCTGTCAAGTCACGGCTCTCAGGAGCCAGATTGTGACTATAGAAACCATTGGATATGTCCAGTGTAGTTTTGTATTTTTTACGAACAAGGCTGTTCACCAGCGCAGAGCTGTGTGTGTTTTGCACCGCAAACGTGCGACAATGACTATTCAAAGTTCGATAATCCAAGACAATGCGATATGAACTGTCAGGTTTTGATACAGTAAAGAGAGGATTATTCATTGGTGATGTACATGATTCAATCACTCCTTGATATTCTAACTGTGTCAGAATGTCACAAACGTGCGCCTTAGCTTCGCGTTTGATTGGATACTGTGGTTATGGTTGTGGCATAGACCGTAATGGTATCTCATGGGCCGGTGAATCAATATCCCAGCCCACCTGGTTACATTACACCGCTGGGGCAAGGGCCAAAGCCCACTCAGCTGCTAAAGCCTTTGCATGCTCCTCAGGGACGTAACGCGAAAAACCCGGAAGTATCACGTCCTCCCCTTTAGAAGCGGCTAACACACATGGTGGAGGCCAATCTGCCTCCCCCAACAAAATGTCGTACGAGGAGGTTAGATTTTCCCAGAAAACCACTTTGATTGGACGCTACACATCACCTTCAATTTGGAAAATAATCTCATAGAGTCTATCCGGGAGGGCAACCCGGGTATCTGCTGTTTCCACTGTAATGAATGTATCAGTTGCTGTCGCCTCCAGACAGGAACGCAGTGCCTCCCGCACTATGGTAACCTCCGCTGCGCTGTCGAGCAGAGTCACTGCCCATGTCCAGTCCAGGATTCGCGTTCTCACCGTCTGAGGCATACCTCGCTGTTAAAGCGGCAACTTTTTTCTTCTGATACGTGGGTCGAAAACAAGGCAGGTCCTCTTGGTTGGCTTTAACGTCAAACTATCGAGGTTGATCTCGTCCCTGTTGATTAGTGGACCTTTGCCATGATCCTGGCGCTCCCCTCCACCGACTTGAGAGTCTGATGTGTCCTGTAAAGAATGAGGAGAACGCTGATCAGGGACTTGAAATCTATCAGGAGTCTTAATTTTCGCGCGGTCACGCAAATCATAAGTACGCTCAGAAGACTCAGTTGTCGGTGAACCAGCACGCGAACCTTGCTTCTGCTGTCGCTGCCCCTGTTTTTTATTTTTTCCAGTTCTTTTTAGGAAAGAACGGGCGCCCGTCTTTATCAGGCTGGCCTTTTGTGTTTGAGATTGCGTCTGCGTTTGAGTAAAAGGCTTAACTCCCAGATTATTGCGGTAAATTGTTTTATAAGCCTTTGCAATAATCTTCGGTAATTTGCGTGGCTTATCTGTGTCTGCGACAGCCTCCAAGCGGTTAGCCACTTGTAAGTTCACAGCATCACCCTTAACATTAGCAAGTATCATATCAGCAACCACGTCGAAAACCCCCACCAGTCTCATCCCAAATTCCAGAGCCGCCTCAGCTCCGTGTTTATCCTGAACACGTTTTGTCACGGAAGGGAGTACGGTCATGGAGGGAGTGCTGAAACACTTTGAATATACCGCTGCAAACACCTTGCCCCAGGTGTTACAATCAGCTAATTCGGGAATCAAGTCTTTAGGCAAACTTATGGTTAAGATCCTGTGTTTCTCCACAGGAGTGGTATTCGGAAAAACAGCTTCAATTTGTCCAAATTTCTCAGCAAGCCAATAAGGTAACTCATCCTCATTTTGTGGACGCTTGCCCATTACAGAATTAACCATAAGAGGACTGATGGTTACACCACCAGGTCCAGCTGGTTGTGCAGCAACGCCAGGTGGTCCCACCTGAAAGTTGCGTGACATAAACTGTATGACAGCGCAATGTACACGTATCAAGGAAGTATGTAATATGCGGAGCTCTGCAATCGTTGCAGTTGTTAAATAACATGGGTATGGGGTATACCCAGCCAAAACGGGCAATGTGGCCCCCTCTATCGATAAAAGGCCTAAACGGACCGGCGTTATTGGGTGAGGAAGGGCGCCATTAAACCATATCTGGTGTTGCCAAGTCGTGAGCGGAACCTCAAGAGTTCTATATGGTCTATATTCCTGCGGAATCGCAGTGGCAGTATACTCGTGAAACAAATTGCCTGTTCCATCGACTGCCGGGAAGGTGACCCAAGAAAAAAATATTGCATAGCGGAAAGCTGGATAGGCCTCTACAACAAAGATAACTTCAACTCCTGCAGCAGGTACTCCAATTTGATTTAAATAAGCTCTGAGCGGTGTGCGGTTAGGAGCCGGTATGACAACCGCCATGAGGAATAAGAGAGAATAACAACCTAAGCGTGGCAGCGCAACAAAGGGTTAAAAGAAAAGAAAGACCTTATAAAATTCAAGCTTGAAAAACCTATAATATATCACAATATAGGAGTCTACCCCATCACAGCTGTCTCCGGAAACAGAAGTGAGGGTTTTGTGGACAAGCACAAGCACTACTCAGGAGTCTCGCAGATAAGAACCAGACCAAACGCTGGGCGCCAAGTTGCGGGGATTCTGCACTTACACAGAACTATGCGCAGGAAAACAGGACCTCGGTGTATAGGGGTGTACCAACCTACCACCTTAATGTCCAAAATCCCAAAACCAACTAGCTATAGTGTCTCATTCGTTCTCCTCCAAAATCACGAAGCCACAAATGATTAGACAACCCAGAACACAACACTCCTGACTCTCTCAGGAATCGCGGTAGCAAGACATACCCTTTCGCTCGCTCACTCGTACTTGTCCACAGATAAGAATTGGCAGAGTCACTATAATAGTTCAAAATGTTTATTTTAACTATCGTGCTCTATAATACAGTATAGGAGCTACTACCAGCAGCAAAATGCATAAACTCAGAACAATTAGCATTGTTACAATTCCATAGAGTACAAAGGGGGATGCCATTATATAAAGACAGTGGAAAAAGGACTATAAGGCCTAACCACCCTCTCCTTGACTGGAAGAAGTTTATTATATAAAAGAAGATCTCTGGGCTTTGTCAGCAGACCCCATACCTTAAAGCCTAGATGTAAGGTTTACATCATAGGAACAGCAGAGCTCTTCTCCATGGAAAGGGCTCTCTCCAAGTGTGTGTTAAAACAACATGCATCCCCGTAATATCAAGGCACGAGTCTCCAGCAGTGCAGCTGTGTTTAGCATGTTATGTCTAGGTGCTAGGGACTGACCAGAACAGAATAGCAAGGGGCATTGTTTATTGACCTTGCACATTGTGTTCAGACTAAACTCCAGGAACGTAGCAGAGAACGTGAAAAGCAGACAGTTCTCATGTGAAAGGCATAAACAGAGTGTTACAAAATAAAGTCATGTAGTAACGTGCGCAAAAGCAGCATCATGGCAGCAAAGCTCATGCTAACTTAGCAATGTCGAGAATGACCCTAATGGCCATATAACAGTATTCCAAGTATATGAAATGGTTTATGAGTGGTGTGCTTTAATGTATGTTTTAATAGGAGACTAAGACACAGTTTGTGTGAGGTGCAAAGTAGGTGCCTGTGAAGTTAGTTCACAATGTGTTGCCATGGAGCTTCATATTCCCTTGTGCTGCTTTACTCTATTTTGTGAGTAGTTTGAAAAATACTGTTCCCTAATGGTTAAAGTTATATGTAGTAGTGCATTTGAAGATGTGAAAGTTTTATATGTGTATACATGATGTGCTGGTCATAGAGAATGTTTTTCTTTGCATGCTGAGACTTGTAGTCCTATTTATTCCATTGTAAAAGAGGACAAGAACACTCAGAATTGAAAGAGGAAAAATGCACTGTAAGTGTATATGAATCATGAACCTGTGAAAGTCACCAACTACATAATAGACATTGTTTAGTGTAACCCTTTCTAAATTATAAAAGAGATTTGTATATGCTTACATGGTGAACTGTTTTTGAATCTTGTACTAAGTGACATGTGTAGTATGAGGCTGCTAGGTAAAGTTAATCATGCACTGTTCAAACATCGGCCAGGTTTACTTGTGCAGACTGCCCCTGTGAAGTCTCATTGCCAGCTTGACTTTGCATGTAACATCTCTTTGTGAAGTGCTGAATGCTTGTTTTACAACAGATAACTGACGTGTGAGATATGCTGAAGATATGCCATAAAGCGTGGTCTTTTGTGGTTAAAAAAGTGAAAGTTGTAATTTGAGTTTTAGTAACTTAGTTATGTATGCTCTCACTCTTATTGCAAGCTCTACATAAGCTATAGCACCCAGAATGTAGATGTAATAGATGTTTCAGAAGCATATATTGTCTCTGTCTCCCACTGACAGTTCAACAGATGGAGCTATAGATTTACTAACTTAGTGGGAAACTAGTTATACATTCAACGGTGTGCAAGGCAGTTGTACAGATGCATATATACCTTTGTACTTCTTAATACAGACACTGAGGTATTCATTGAGATATATATGTACACATTGAAAGAGCTGTAGAGGTTTCATAACAAAGAATCACATACTAGCACATTTACATCTCATGAAAGTGCTACCTAGCCCATAGGGAGGGTGCTATGTGTTTAAAAGGTAACAGATGTACCTATGTGCTAAAGAACTGATAATTTGAAGTCTACCATCCAGAGAAGTAGCCCTTGCATTATGTTTCGAGCTTGATACACTTGAGCTTGTACATGCAGTTTTAGTGCTACAGCTGTCTTGTCACTTAAAATTCCTACACAAGGTGCAAACTTTCTCTTGTAGCCCATATAAGTGACCACTAAGGTAGTCTGTAGCTACGCCATAGAGCAGGGTACTATGTGCTTAAAAGAACACATGTACTCTACTTATTGAGTGAGCTATATGCAATCCTAGAAACCTATGTGCCCAATTATACATCCACCCTGCCACCCAGACTTCAATCTGACAGACCTAAGTAGGAAAGCTCACTGACAGTAAAACACCCAGTGAGATAGTAAGAGAAGCACCTAAACATTCACTCGGACAGACAGGCAGAACTCATATGTATCTAGCTCTAATGGAGCCAGTTGAACACACACTTAAATAACCCAATAGTCACTAATACACCCAGGAGGGAATCCATCCAGACCCAAGAGACATATTTAAAGTAGTATGTATGACAAAAAGAGAGGCAGTGATTTACTAGCAAACTCACATACATATGCAATCACAGCCCCATGTAGGAACTGACACTGGTTTAGATATCTGCTAAAGAACTGGCACTGTCAAGTTCACGATCTACAGAAGTAGCCCTTGTAACTTGTCATGGGCGTGGTACTCTTCAGTGTGTTCATGGACTTTTACTGCAATGCCTACTTGGTATTTAAAACACTTTGCAAATATTAACCTGCTGTTCTATGACATATAACTCACCTGTAAGGTAGGCTGCAGTTAGGCCCTAGGATACATTCCTAAGTGGTTAAAAGCTAACACATGTAGGTACAAGGTTCAGTAAGCTATATGATCAATTGCAGACATATATGCTCACTTATACATCATTGTAACACACAGATATAAGCATCAAAATAAAGTAATGTTAGCAATATTGTAAAAATAGAAATCTTTATGTTGGTGCTTCACCATGTAATACTACACATTGAAAAGCCAAATGTACTTTTTTTTGTCTATTCAGACATCTTTTTCTTCTTAACTACAGAGAGTCACAATGCCAACAAAAAGTCTGAGGAAAAAGAAACAGAGACAAGGATATTATGTCCTTACTCCTGAGATAGAAAAGTGGTAAAATGTGGAAAAAGTGGTGAAAGAGAAAAGAGCTGCTGGTAAGAGGACAAAGACATTTCTTAAAATTGCATGTCGTCAACTTGAAAAAGTACAAAATCAAGTAATTAAAAAACTTCACAACCAACTAAGAAAGCAGAAAAAGTCTATGATATGAGGAGTAAAAAATTGTGCAAAGAAGGAGAGAGTCTTACTGAAGGCAGAGGAAATTTAAGGAAATCAGAGTTAGAATGTTCCGTAGTAGAGTAGTTCTCAATTTATTAGAAAGTTTGAAGAACTATAGAAGAAGAGGAGAAGCAGTCAGACAAAAGGAACATGTTGAGGGTGTAGTCGATAAAGCGTTTGCTCTGAAGAGAAAGCTATTTATTTTGATTCTGAACAGAATGAAGATACTAGACAAAATAGTATTGTCTATGAGGACATGAAGCCAAAAACAAAAACTTGTCAAAAAAACTAACTTTTGCAAAGTTTTCAGTAGTGAATGGTTACATACTTCCAGTACTGAGCCTTTCTTTAATGAAGAAAGCTATTTGCAAGAAAACAAATTAGTGCATGCAGTTGACCAATGTGGACGATGTTTTGAGGTGAAAGATGGTTGTCCTATTCCCAAAGAGGTCATGGCACCTAGAAATGTACAGGAGGTCATTCCTGAAGAGGTACAGGGAAGACATAGACAGGCCCCTGTATATACAAGGAACTGTTGCAGTGTGTGTAGTGTTCAGCAGGAATTTATTGATATGTTGAGAAATTCGCTACATATGTTTCCCTGCAGAAGTCTGAAGCAGAAAATTGCTATGTTGCAAGGATTACATCCATGCAAAGTAAGGAAGTACACTAAATTACAGGGATATTTGTGAGCATGTCTATAAAGAAAGTGTGTAAAAGCACCTTTCATCACGTTAGAATGTTAGCTGTTCACCACTCTGAAATGCAAAAAATAGTTCGGAAGCTTTACTATGTTAAAAGTCCTGCTCTATGTTTAGGAGAAATGAATAGAGCTCTTTTGCATAGTACAGTAGTGGAGGTACAAAAAGTTTGTGATGATGCTCAGTTTCATTTCTTTGGTCCTGAAGAGGAGTGTAGGGAAAATGAGGACCAGTACCAGAATAGGAGACAGGTATTACTGTTGATAACTTCCAAGAAGAGATTAGAAAGTTTAAGAGTGTTTCTTCAGAGATTCAAAACTATGTTTATATTTGATTTTGACGCACTCAGTTCAAAAGTTAAACTCGAAATGTTGATTTGTATTTAAAAAGTAAAAAACAGAACAATCATAAGTGGCGAGAATTTGTAACTTATGTATTTGTAGAGAAACGCTTTGACTTTTCCTTTTGGCAAATTATATGTAAGTACTGTTATACTAAGTTAGAGGATAATAAAATGCCAGCTAGAGCAGTCCATAATAAGTTAGAATTAGTTTCAGTTCTGCTAGAAATTCAAGATCTAAATGTGTATGATTCAATTCTTATCCAATGTGTACATCCATTCCAAGCCATAGTCCGTATGGAGACAAAGATATGGAAGTTATCTGCAACTGAGATCCAGAAAGATCTTAAAAGTAGATTTTTGTATATGCCATAAGAGTTCAAGCACAATATTGAAACTGTAGGGGTACAAAGAGATTTGAAAGAAGCACTTGTAATTCTAGAGAATGGTGTTCCTACCAAGAACAAAAACATATGGCAAGAGTTGGTGGATGTTACTAAAGTAAAAAATACAATATTATGTCTGGTACAAAATAATATTTATTATAAAGATATAGATCTTCTTTAGAATGTAGCACATATGGAGGATGATATATCACCATCATCAAGAGGTCAGATCGAAAAGTGGAATGATCTCTATCAGAAGAAATTTACGAACACTACAGAATTCACCCTCTCTATTCTTAAGAGATCATTGGTGAGGCTATTGATCTCTTTCAAATGCAAGAAGCAAGAAGAGCTCCCTTGAGTGTTTGGTAGAGAAGTGTTGAAACTCAGTGTTTTACTGCAACTGTTTCCTACTGGACTAGGTGGTAGATATGATGACGGCCTGTACAGATACCACCAGCCGACTACAGATCAACAAGACTATATTCAGAGGATCCTGGATTTCACCAGTGTATTCCCTATATATTTCATCTTTTATTTGAGAGCGACTTGTCAGGCCTATCTTATTCAGTAAAACATATTCTCAAGACAGGAGTGAATCTAAAAAATATAACAGCAAAGGAATTTGTTGTAAAGTTCAAGGAAAATATGAAAACCTGGACTGCAACTTGATTAATTTGATGGCATAATAGTGTGGCATCAATGAATATTAGAATCATCATCATGGAGCTGAAATGCATGTTGAGAAACCTAGGAGCACCGACTTTGTTTCTAGCACTCAGTTGTGCTGAGTATGCATGGGATGACCTGATTCAATTGCTGCGAGAAGCAAACTCTAACATAAAATATATAAATCTAAAGACACCAGGAGAACTTTGTTCGCTGGACTCTGCAAACGTGTGCAGATATTTTAACCACAGGTTTCAAGCGATGATGGGTTTTCATCTGAAACAAACCCAATCTCCTCTCGGTGAAGTAGCTGATTTTTTTGGGCGCAAAGGGTACCAAGCAAGAGGTGCTCCACATATTCACATGCTGCTATGGGTAAAAGATGACCCAAAGTTTGTAACAGACACTGATGAGTCTTGTCTTTTATACAACAGAATGTAACATCGGCCATCCCAAAAGATACTGCTGACAATGATTTGAGACAAGTTTTACGGTTACAAAATCATAGGTGTGGGAAATACTGTCATCGAAAATCCAAATCCAAAGGAACATTTTACACAAGATGTTATTTTGGATTCCCACAACCAATGATCTCAGAAGAAATAGTGAACAGCTTTTTGTGTGCAGTCAGGCACACCCTCACACGGAAATCACCGAAAAATACATACAACTTAAGAAGAACAGAGACTTCAAAATATATATATGACTACAGTCCTGTCATTCTGAAGATGTGGAATGCAAATATAGATTTACAACTTTTTGCAGGCAACTCCATTGCTGTTGCTTGCTACGTGACTTCATGTATAACAAAGTCTTAGAAGACAGAGATGAAAGAGATGTGGGTGGAGATTTCTGCAGAAAAGAGTCTTACCAAGAAATTGTACAGTTTCAGCTTGAAAATGCTTTCACACAGAGAAATAAGTTCATATTAATGCTCGGACAGGTTACGCCCGGCTAGTTTATTATCCACGTCAAGAGGAATCCTGTGGGTTAGCCTTGCAAGTAGTCGTAATAGTGTATTAAAGTATTTTCCAGAAACACAATACCTTGCAGAATTTGAGCCAGAGAGTACAGACATTCTGAAGACTAACATGCTGAATGCATACTACCCAAGAAGGAGTCCTCATCTTGAAAATATGTGTCTCTGTAAAGCACTTCAGCACTATACATATAGAAGTAATGTAACTGAAAATATAGAACAAGGAAGATATACAGTTACAGTCCTTGGATGTGATGGTTGTTTAGTGAGACACAATAAAGGAAATCTACTTAACCACAGAAAACTTAGGAGTCAAACTCCTGAGAAAAAAGATTTTTTCTACTTGCCACTTTTACAGCTATTCAAGCGATGGTATGCAGAATCAGAATTAGTTGGGGACTATGACTCTTATGAAGACTCTTTCAATTCTGTGAAAGATGCCATTGAATGCTTAGTGTTTCCAACCGATCTGCAAATGTTGAGAGATGAGATTGAACAGGAAGAAATCATTACTGGTGAGATAGCCAAGGAGAGTTCTCAAGGCAGCCAAAGTTCTGCACCAGCAAGTCAAGATCCTTTTGGAGAGCCAATAATTCTAAATGAAGCAGCAATAGCTATGAATGCGGTGGAAAATGCAATGCAACAAGCAAGATAGGAAACTGTACATTTAGAAAAGTTAGTAGAACAACTGACTAATGAAGAGAAAGACATTTTTAATAAAGTTAAAGGTAAAAAAGAGCATGGATTCCTGCATGCGAAGAGACAGTATGAGTATTCTTCATTTAAACCAGTTCTACTATACATAGCCGCCACTGGAAAAAGCTTCTTAATTAAACTACTCTCTTGTCACAAGCCACTCACCTATAATACAGGTATTCCTTTAGGGAGATGACTGGATTCAACACCCCCTGAAACCTTCCCTAGCTACAATGACTCCAAAATACACTGCGCCAAGAAATGTTTCGGGGGGCATGGATAACCGCCAAGCATGGCGGCTGCATGATCGCTGGGCTCCCGGCGGGGGATCCCTATTGACACCAATTCTAAAGAGTGAGATGGCACCCTTTGCCCCCAAAAGTGCTGGGGGGAGCGTTAAACACATTGTGGAGGTGGCACCGGCGCTGGTGATGTGTAAGACCGTCGAGAAATCCTGTTATGCAGATGGTGCGCAGCAACCTCTTTCGAAGGAAGATGGCGGCCTCCGTCCCCTCCCGGCAGTAACATGCAATCCAAGCACCTGCTGCGGAGCCGGCCGTAGCGCCTAGAGGACATCATCGGCGATTTGCGGCCGGCGACGGAGTGATTGTTTCTTAAACTCGGTGCATTGCGGGCTCTACGGCGGATCGGGCTGGGTTCCGCCGTGCGCGGAGTGTCGGAGGGCCGGAGTGCTTTGGTGCAGTTATATGAGGTGAGCAGCGGAGAGCCAAGAGCTTGGGACGGGCCATCTGGTCTGGGACACAGAACATTTATAAAGGTGACGGAGACTAGCCCGACTGCTGAACCCTGTGGAGACACTTATGGAGAGGGGCACCCCAGGATCCCGTTACCTACAACACACTCGATGGGCCTCACATCATCTACAGTCCCCATTTTGAAGAGCACAGAGCGGTCATAAGCCACGTTCGAACACTTGCATGGGGCGCTGTTGTGTGAGGCGCGCTGAGCCCTGAGGCAATCACTGTGTGTCTCCCACAGGCAGAGATTGGGACTACGCTTACCTCAGTGGAGCTAATAGCCCGTCAGAGGGTTGCACACCCTGCCAGCTTTGGGAGTAGCGGACTCGGGCCGAAAACGCCTGTTTGGGTCTTGGGATGCTGCAGTTCACCTTTCCTGAGCACGAACACAATGATCAGCAGTGCAGGGCAAGGACTCATGCCTAGTCCGGCCAGGAGGTGAACATAACTGTGGTCGTCATATCGTATCGTGTCTGCCTATATTTGGAGTGGGCTGCTCTTTGTAGATGAAGGACTGTGCGGCCTATGGGAACTGCAACACTGACTTCCCGGCAGTAGTGCGCCTAGAATTGAAATACTACACCCCGTTGAGATCCTGTCGGTAATCTGCTGGCAAGCACGGTGTACGCAGATAACAGCGTGGATTTGCCAGGAATACACAGGCAATGCACTCTTAGTATTTGGTTCTGATGGTCGAAACCTCCACTTGCCCTGACTTATCATCATTTTCGTGGGCGGCGGCCCACGACAGCGTGACCGACACTTCCGAAGGATCCTTACACTGGGGCAGATATATCTAAAACGCTCAGTTTGAGGATCCCTTACAGATCATTATTCTTAGAGAAGTCACTCACATTCACGAAAGAGTAGCAGTACGATCACCAGCTGCTCCAATATACTAATTCTATAACTCTACAATGGACCTCGTCACATTATTCACGTCAAGATGGGACGTACGAAGGGCAAAAATCAGGACACTGAAGAATCTTGTCCAGCCTCGACCGCCACCTCTATGGAAATAGTACCACCCACAGCAGATGGTACTCAACCAGACAAGTTGGATTTACTTTTACAGGAGATTCGTCAATCTCGGGCGCTGATGGAACAACAACTGGGAGCCCTGATGGCGGATATAGCTCTTATTCGCGATGACCACAAGAAACTTGCCGAAAAAGTTTCTGTCAACAAATTGGCAGTACAGGACCTACTCTCAAAGCAAAAAGAACACTCAACTAAGCTGGAACGGATGCAACACCAGATTGAGCTTCTACAGGAGAGGGTAGAAGATGCAGAGGGGAGATCACGTCGTAATAACGTGCAAATTATAGGCCTGCCGGAAAATGTGGTGGGCCAAAATGATACGCTCTACATAGAAGCATGGCTCAAATTTCTTATGCCACCGGGAAGTTTGTCTAACACTTTTTGTATCAAAAGAGCACACAGGGTCCCTACACAACGTCGAGTACCGGGCATGCCGCCTCGTCCTGTCGTGGCTCGAGTACTCAACTACAGAGACCGTGATCAGATACTACAAATTGCAAGAGAGAAAGCACCCATTATGAAAGACAACGCACGCATCTCCCTATTTCCTGACTACACTCTCCAAGTGCAAAAGCCAAGAGCACAATATCAAGGGGTTAAGCGACATCTGCAGGCAATAAATGTAAAGTATGCACTCCTATACCCAGCAAAACTTAAAATAATACACGAGCAAAAAAGCCATTTCTTTGATACCCCTACAGAAGCATGGGAGTGGATTGAATACACTTTCCTAGAACTCCCTATTGATACAGCTCACCGGCAATTTCAGGAGACTCAATTCAGGAGGAGACAATCTCAGCTTCGGCGAACTAAACCGAAGAGATATGAGGAGGATACAACCCCAACACCAGCACAAGCCTTGGAGGAGCAGAGGAGGGCTTTTATTTCCGCGGCCACCTTCAGAGACACAAGGACGATCACAGATGACAAATCATCCACAGGAGATGCGGCTCAGTCGGAACTGGAGCGCAGCCCACCACTGTTTTCTTCGTTATCCTCGCATGCGGAGAATACACTCCTTAACTGAAAGTCCCGCAGTAAGACCCCTTGGAACTGAACTGGTTCGTATTACCATGACGGACTTCCTGTGTTGTACTTTCTAAGTGATTATGATTCTACTGGGAGGGAAGTTGTAGTTTTTCCTGCCTGAGGAGGTAAGACTGTCAGTTAGACATCTATGTGCCCCATATGTGATAGAATCCTATATTTGCCCCCCAGACGGGGACGGGTGCCAGTGCTCCTTTGTTTGGTTGAGGATGTAATACTGACGTATGGCGAATTGGTGGGGACCCCGGGGCCAGGAGGTGGCGGCGCCCCTCCTCTATTTTGCTTAAGTGAGGTGCTCATTACGGAGCGTCGTTAGCTCCCGAAGCATCTTTTAGCCATGACCCCCATTGCAATAGCAAATGTTCAATTTTCTGTGTTGTTTTTATAGTTTGGTCGAACCAAGTTCCGCAGTTGGACCGTGTATTGGGGTGTTCGAATAGGGTTCTGACGGGCCAGATTTCACAGCAATTGACCCTTTATTGGCTTATTCTGAAATATACCAATGGCTAGATCAAATACGACACAACTGTACAGTTGTATCACATGGAATGTCAGAGGGATGGGTTCACCTCATAAGCGACATAGAGTGCACGCTCAACTGATCCGACGAAAAGCACAGATAGTGTTCTTACAGGAGACCCATTTAACCACTCAAGAAGCCACTACATTACAACATAAATGGAGGGGGCAATTGTATAATACGACTTACTCTACTTTTGCCTGGGGTGCGGCTATCTGGCTCCGAGCCGGGGTCCCATTCGTGGAGCAGGAAAAAAGGATAGATAAGGAGGGCAGATTTGTCCTAGTCCGAGGCACTCTAGACGGGAGCCCAATAGTACTGGGAAGCCTGTATGCACCCAATTCCAATCAGGAAGCAATCTATGCCCGAGTTAATGCGGTATTGGCTGACTGGTCGGATGTCGGATGGATACTTGGAGGTGACTTAAATGCAGTCGCAGATGTTGTCTTGGACAGATCCCACCCTCCCCTAGCTGGGGCACAATCTTTACGCCATTCGAAAACATTACTTAATTGGGCACAGGGATGGAACCTGACAGATATATGGCGTAACCACTATAAGGGTTTAAGGGAATATTCATTCTATTCGGCCGCACACGATCTCCATACACAAATTGATTACATTCTCTGCAGCCTATCGCTTATTACACAGACCACTCGAGCCGCCTATGTGGGCAAAACAATATCAGACCATAGCGCTTTGGAGATTACTCTCTCCTGGGGTCACGTTCCGACACCGGTGCTCACATGGCGCCTTAATCCTGGCCACTTAGAAGATGGATTATTTCATGCAACACTGGCATCCACTATAACCCACTATTTTACTGAAAATGCTGGTACATCGTCCTCAACAGGAATGGAATGGGAGGCATTTAAAGTGGTAATAAGAGGTACAGCGATTAGCACATCCACTGGACAACAGATTCATCGCGATTTACAGGATATTGAAGATAATTTGCACACACTTGAAACTAGAGTAGCTCGAGACCCCCTGGCTGAACTTGATCTCCAGGAGGCACGTATTAAATATGCCGAATTATTGGACCAATTACGTATAATCGACCACAGTACATATTTGCATAAAACACATGCAGAATCAGACAGGCCGGGTACTTTATTGGCACGTATTCTGAGAAATGACGCCCCCCTCACCCCTATAACGGAAATCTTGTCCTCTAAACACACTAAAGTTGTTACACAAACGGATATTAATGCAGCCTTTTATGATTATTACAAAGCGTTGTATACCGCTCCACCACAGGTCGATTATTCAGAATTGTCTGCATTTCTGGAATCAGTAGAGCTACTGCAGGTATCGGACGAAAACAAGGAAATGTTAGCTGACCCTATAACAATGGTGGAAATAAAAGCAGCAATTAAGTATCTCCCTAGGAACAAAACCCCGGGTCTGGATGGTCTTCCTGTGGATTTCTACTCAACTTACGTGCAACAATTGGCCCCACAACTTCACAAACTATATAATGAAGCTTTCGAGAAAGGTACACTACCCCTTTCTACAACACAAGCATTAATAACTTCACTCCCTAAGCCCGGGAGAGATCATTCTCAGGTATCATCATATCGCCCACTCTCACTGTTGAATACAGAGTTTAAGATCTTAAGTAAAATCCTAGCTAACCGCTTACAACCTCTGGTACCAAAGCTGGTACATACCGACCACTGCAGCTTTGTCCCTGGGCGCAGCACATCTTTGAATATACGCAGATTATGCAACATTATGTTTGCCTGTACCGAGGAGACCACTGAAGCAGGGTGTATCACGCTGGATCTCACCCAAGCATTTGATACATGGAGCTGGCATTATATGATGGCCGCACTAGCGAAATTCGGGATCCCGCATGACTATACACGCTGGATCCAACTCCTATATCATCTTCCCACAGCAAGGGTGCGTACAGGATCACACATCTCAGAACCCTATCCAATACAGCGGGCCACAAGACAGGAATGCCCCCTCTCGCCTATACTATTCGCTCTTGCCCTGGAACCCCTAGCCCATAAACTCCGACTGTCCTCTAGGGAGTGGGGGATAAACATTAACAACACTCACCATGCCTTATCTCTTTATGCAGATGATATCATCTTATACACTAAGAAACTGCAGATAATTTAACCCCTGTGGCGCGGTTGTTTACACAATTCGAACGCATTGCTGGATTAGCCATTAACTATGAAAAATCTTATGCCTTCCCCTTCGGTTCTAATATAATTGACCAGACTATACTATTCGGACACTGCGAGATAACTATAGCTCATAACACTTTTAAATATCTAGGGATTCAGGTGTATAGAACCAAAACTGATCTTATGGACTGCAATCTACACAAAGCGAACCGGTCATTGAGGGCACAGATTGCGTTCTGGACTTCACTCCCTTTATCGATAGCAGGACGTTTGGCAATATCTAAAATGGTATGCTCCCACGACTATTGTATTATTTTGTAAATCTTCCAGTGGTAATCCCGAAAGCTGTATTTACAACCCTAAATACATTATTGATTTCATTAATCTGGGGTACAGGCCGAAGACGCCTGAGTTTAGCAAAGTTACAATTTCTGTCACATGCCGGGGGAATGGGAGCCCCAGATTTTTATGCATATTGCTTGGCTTCACAATTGCAATGGTTATCATACTGGATAGCAGGCCGTAACTTGCAGGAAATAGCATTTTTGGAGCGAATGCTAGCTCAAGGTACTTTACACAGACTTCTTTCCCCGACTGGAACATTACCACATACAGCAGGTACCCCTCTCAGAACCGCATTTACATATTGGAAACAGGCATTAAAATGCACAAATGTTCTCCTTGCATATGCGCCAAATGTGCCACTACTAGGTATTCCAACTAATTTAGGTACACTCACCATCCGTAAATTAGACCCATGGTTGTGAGCCGGGGTGACAACAATAGGAGACCTATTTGGCGATAAAATGCTACTCACACACACTGATTTTGTAAATGAGCGGGGTGTCACGGATGCACTATTCATGACCCATGCTAGTCTGTCTCGATACGTTAAAAAATACTGGGCACCTAATGGAGCGGAACCAGACACTTATAAGCTTGTCCATTTAATGTACCTCATGGGGACGGGCAGCCACTTAACGCGCTGGTTCTACTGGGGCATACGTACACACCGCGCCACCCCCCTTGCTGTAACTCGCGCCAAATGGGAACAGGATATTGACAGACCACTGTCTGACAAGGAATGGGCAACAATACTGGAATACCCAAAATGAACTTCTCGCAATGCCCGCTTCAAGTTTATTCAATATATGATTACGCAGAGAGTGTACCTAACTCCACATAAATTACACGCCATCTTTCCTGCAATTCTACCACACTGTCCTAGCTGTCCTGAACAAGACGCGAATTTATTACATATACTCTGGGACTGTCCCGCCTTGAAAAATTATTGGGGGGGAATACTAACTGTCTTAAAAGAGGTGGTAGGAGACTTAGGATGGTCTAGGGTAGAGGCAAGTATACTGGGACTATACAAGAGACGTAACAAACTTAAAGTGCAAGCCAGATTTGCGGATTTAGCTTTACTCCTTGCTAAACGTAGTATTACTCAAAGGTGGAAATCCCCAAGATACCCCACATTACTTAGTTGGAAGGAGGAAGTGGAAAGGTGGGGACTGGCAGAGAGTGCGGCGATCAGTAGAGAGGAGAAAAGAGTCCTTAGAAAGGAACCAATTGCTATGTGCTGGGATCAATTATTGGAAACTTTCAACACATCTGACACGCTTACGTCATAGGTCATTATATATGAGGCAATCTATCCCGTCACTAAACCCTATCCAAAGAGCAGACATCGCTTGATATCCTAGGTTGGCCAGTTGCTAGGTTCTGGGTTTCCACTACTCTTGACTGCCCGATGTATATATGAACTCCTACTATCTAGAATGTACTTATGTCATATGGGTGTGCTTAAATCTAGGTCCTAGGCTAATCCTTTTTTCTTATCGGAGTTGATTTGAGATTGTGGAGGCACGTCAGCAGGGGAGGGGGAGGGGAGTTAAAAAATGTACTTTACTGATTAGATAATTATCTAGGAAATTGTACAATTATTACATAATACAGCGAGAAGGGATGTTATGTTAAGATGATAAGCGCTTTACCAGGTACTAGAGGACATGGGACCATTACGGTAGAACAAGGTCACGATATGTTACAACTGTTTGCGAGCGTGGCCATCATTCTGTACATATATATGCACATGCTAAGCTGTAATTTTTATATTGAGCATTTATTCTATTTGTACTGATTCCGGAGAAAATCAATAAAGTTTGTTTAAAAAAAAAAAAAATGTTCCAAGGGAAAGGGGGTAGGGATAAGAGAGAGAGAAAATAAAAACACAGCGGGAATCCTGGCTTTCTCAGGAATGGAATGTATGACACTGGAGCTTTGCCGCTGCTCACAACTCACTGGTTTCTAATTGTGGTCTGTGAGAACAAAAGTAGTACCAATTAAATAGCAATCATCACTATAGTGTTATTATAAATAGCTATACATAAGAGAGGAAATGCTAATGCATGCCTTATTACTAGGCCTGGGTGGTAAATTCCGTTCCGCTAGCGGAATTTGGGTAATTTCGCGTTCCGCGGAGAACGCGGAATTACAAAAAATTCCGCGATCCGCGGCTTCGCGGAATTTTTTGCTTGTTCGCGCTTTCAAAATGCGTGTTCGCGAGATATTTCTCCCAGAGCATGCAAACAGCGTACGCGAACAGGAAAAAAGCTTCGGGAATGGGCGGAACAAGCAATTCCGCATGTTCGCAGAACTTTTTTGTGCTCGCAGAGATTTTTTACCGTTTCGCAGAGCTTTGCGCAGCGCGACTACGCAAATTCCGCCCACCCCTACTTATTACACCTTTGCAGTAAAGTACTGATTTTAGATTTTTCTCTCTCTCTGCTATAAGGATTGTTTATGAGGTATTGGAAAAAACACAGAACACCTTAACTAACAGGTTTCTCATGAAAGGCATTACATACTTTCAACAATGTTTTTGTTTACTTAAGCACAAATATCTGGTTTGCAGCACAACTTCCAAAAGAACATCTGCAATTAGAAGAACATACCAAACATTGGGTGAGATTTGACTCTCTCTCACGAAATAGACAAAATCCAGGAAGGAATGTTCCAATGCACTCAGAGAGAATGCAATAGTCTCTAAATTGTAAAAACGAAAGTTTTCAAATTAAATACCTTGTGTCCGATATGCACTGTAGGTTTAAGTTTGTACCTGCCAGACGCGAGCACTGAAAACCTACTGAACTATTTGTCCTTTCTTTATGTTGCAGAAGACACTGCCTGTCAGCAGGAGTCCTGGAAGATAGGCAACATTGCTGTAGAATCAAGGGCGTGGATAGGAGCAGGTAGGAAAAGGGCTGCGGACATTAAGAGATGCGAGGAATGCACCGGAGATGCAGGCAATGCTGCTGTGGCCAGATTGTCGATGGATGTCAGGTAAGTGCTTTGGGGAACGGAGGCTAATCGTCTCGTGCTCTGTTTGCGAAGCATTTATAGGTAGAACTACATGTGCGAATGGCGCATGCAGTGGGTAAATGCAAATGGCTTGACAGTTTAAATGTGTGCTCGTGGTGACACGTTCCAACTGCAAGCAGGTGAACTACTCATATCACGTGGAATGATTTTTTGAATAACGAAATACAAATACAAAGACGTATGAGTTCAAACAAATCAACTACGAGTACTCATTTTACCATACCATGTGACTAGAATGAATAGCGTTGAGAGAGAATCTCTGCCATACAAAGCATTTGAATTGTTCACTGTTCGACAACCATGTTGTTCAATAATACAACTTATCTTAATAAAATACAACATGGCACAATTAATAAGATAACTCATAGCAGTCAATGGTGATTATGCAAGCACGTTGTTCATTAGTACAACTTGTCATAATAAAATACAACATGGCATAATAAAGAAAACAGCTCTGCCATAAAAGTCGATGGTGCAATCTTAATTAATCAATGAGTGTGTCTTTAACCTAACTGTGCCACACCTAGAAAGTGACGTAAATAGAGCAAGGGGACCCAGAGCCCTGACATCACCAGTTATCTACAGAAGACTACAGATTCAAATTTGTCATGTGTAGTTACTGCACCAACAGGATTAGCTGCACATAACATTAAAGGATTGACTATTAATGCTACCTGTCCAACATGATAATAAACTACAATACCAGAAATTATCTTGTGACGCTTGTCATGAGGTAGCAAGAGTATTGAAAAAAACTAACATTTCTAATTATTGATGAAGTGAGAATGGTCTCGAACCTAATGCTTTCTTTTATACATTTAAGAATGCAACAGATATTGAGAACAAACTATGATGTATTGTTTGGTGGGAAACGTAATTGCATTTGGTGAGCTACTACAACTAACACCTGTAAAAGGATAACCTGTTTTTAAAACACTTCTACATAATGAAACAGGAAATTCACTAGGAAGTATTGGGAATGTGAATATTTGGCAAAACTTTGAATACAAAGAATTAGTGAGAAATATGTGTCAAGCATTAGATGTGGCATATGGAGATATACTGAAGGACATTTGAGTAGGAGTTCTTACAAAAGAAGGGTGCTTTGGAAATTCGACCTATCGAAAAACTATTTCCATCTAATATTACAGCAGCAGAATGTCATTAAAGAAGAGAAGTCTATAGTGTGTTTAATGCCAACCCTTCAAGAGTGCTCCAAATTTAATAACGAATTACTGCAACTGGAGAAAGAAGATATTTTGGACTTTAATGCTACTGATAAAATAGAACATCAGGGAGTCACAATACTACTCACAGATAAACTACAAGCAAAATTGGATTCTTTGGAGAAGTCTGTATCGAAAACTGCAGGGTTAGAAAAACGGTTACGTGTCTGCAAAAACTGTTGTATAATTTTGCGCCAGAATTTATAGGTTGAAGAAGGGTTAGTAAATGGTGCAATGGGTAAAGCTATACATTTTATTAATTACCCAAACAGAGATGAGGTGAAATACTTAATCATAAAGTTTGATGAGATTTATGGTGTCAAGCAGATTGGTCGATGCGTTGTACTTTTTTTGCTAGTGAAATACTTATTGGTCCAGCGAAAGCAGTTCCCACTGAATCTAGCATATGCTATAACCATCTACAAAAAGCAAGGTTTAACCCCTTCTGTGCAGAGGACGTAATGGTTACGTCCTCAGCTGTGGTGTGCAGAGGACGTAACCGTTACGTGCTCTGCACACCGCACAGAAATCCCTCTGCTGTAAACAGCTTTCCCCAGCCTTCCGAGGCATTTTTTTTCAATGCAATGACAATTGTGCGCATCGTGCGCTGACGTCATTACATTGAAATTGAACCTGAAATGACCCAATGGGCTCATTTCACTTTGGTGCTCGCGGGGCTATCTCAGCCCCTGAGCATCTAGACTGACGGGAGAGGTATCATTGGAAAGGCGAGAATCTCCCCTTTCCAATGGTACCTTTCCCTAGTGAATCTCTGCTTGGGGATCACCGCAGGAGGGCAATCCCCAAGCAGGGATCTACCACTAAACACCAGGGAGGGGGGAGCAGCCCCTTGAGCAAGGGCCTTTGCTCCCCCATCTTTCTTGGGCATAATCCGTCTTTCTGCCCCCCGGGAGCAGAAAGCCCACTAGGAACCAAGGATTTTTTTAATGTAAATTTAGGGGTGGGGACTGCCCTGAATGGGCATTGTAATGCCAACAAATTTCTGCCCTTCCTGGGGGGTGGTTGGGGGCAATAGCCCCTGATATGCCTCCCTGGGGGGCAGAAAGCCTACTAGAAAACAGAGATTACATTTAGGAGTGGGGGCAGCCTAGAATGGCCATTGTAATGCCCACACCCCACCCGCAAATAGGCACAGTCTTTGTGCCCCCCCGGGGGGAAGACGAAGGAAATAGTCCCCGATCTTCCCCCATGGGGGGGCAGAAAGACCACTAGGAACCAGGGATAACATTTTTTTGTTAAATTTGGTGGTGAGGGCTGCACAGAATGTGCATGCCAATGCCTCAACCCCACCAAAAAATAGCCACAGTCTTTCTGTTCCCCCGGGGACAAAAGGGGCAATAGCCTCCGATCTGCCCCCTGGGGGGGTAGAAATCCCACTAGGAGCCAGGGTTTTTATTGTAAATTTAGGGGTGGGTGCTGCCCTAAATGGGCACTGTAATTCCCTACAACACCCAGAAATAGGCACATTCTTTCTGCCCCCGCCGTGGGCAGATGAAGGTAATAGTCCCCGATCTGCCCCCCTGGGGGGCTGAAAGCCTACAGGGAACCAGCGCTAAAAGTTTTATGTAAATTTAGGGGTGGGGCTGTCCAGAATGGGCATGCCAATACCCCCACCACTCAAAAAATAACCACAGTCTTTCAGCCCCCCTGGGGGCAGATGGGGCAATAGCCCCCGTTCTGTAATGCACCCACCCCACCCACAAATAGGCACGGTCTTTCTACTGCTGCTAGGGGGCAGATGGGACAATAGCCTCCAATGTGCCCCCCAGGAGGCCAGAAAGCCCACTACGAAACAGGGATTACATTTTTATGTAAATTTAGCGATGGAGCTGCCCAGAATGGACATGCCAATGCCTACACTGCCCTCCCAAAAAATAGGACATTCTTTATGCCCCCTGGGGCATATGGGGGTAATAGACCCTGATCTGCCCCCCTCTGGGGCAAAAAGCCAACTAGGAAGCCAAGGACTATTTATTTTAGTAGTTCAGGGTTGGGGGCTGCCCAGAATGGGGATGCCAATGCCCCCCCAAATAGCCACAGTCTTTCTGCCCCCTCTGGGGGGCAGAAAGCCTATTAGGAATGAGAGATATGTTTAATGGCATGTCAGGGAGCGGCCCCTGAGGCAAGGGTCGCTCCCCTTTTTTTGTGCACACATTTTGGCCATTTCTGGCCCACTTGGGGGCATATCAGTGATATTTTTAGGTTCATCTGCCCCCAAGGGGGGCAGAAAACCACTAGTCACTAGCAAAAATTTTCTGTGTGTGTGTGAACTAGAGTTCGGCTGATGGTCTGTGTCTACAGGTGTTTGGCTGGCTGAGTGTAAACCTGCATTTTGCATGGCAGTGTGTTTGGACTTGTGCTTAGCTGGCAGTGTGCGTGGACTAGTGCTTGGCTGGCAGTGTGCACGGACTGTCGCTTGGATAGCAGTCTACATGGATGGCACATGTTTGGCCGGTGTGCGTGGACTGTCGCTTTTCTGGCGGTGTGTGTGGACTGTCGCTTGGTTGGCAATGTGCTTGGATGGTGCTTGGCTGGCTGTGTGCATGGATGGCGTTTGCCTGGTGGTGTGCATGGATGGCACTTGGCTGGTGGTGCGGCTTGCGTGGTTCCTATAGTGTTTTTTTACCCAGAATAACCTGCAAACCTCAAATGTAACTGAAAAGTCACACTTTCCTCATATTTCTGTGTGGAAAAGTTGTGGGATCACTGCACAGGCACAAATTTACCACCTCCCAGTGTTCCCCTTGGTCTCCTGATAGAAATGATACCTCACTTGTGTGAGTGCCCAAAGCAGAGAACCTAAAAATGAATAAAATGAAAAACGGAGGGGGAACCACAGTAGGTCCAAAAGGGCAGTTTATTAAACATATTTTTAGGCTGACTTCTGTCGGTGGGCTAAGAACCTGCGACAGGGAAGAGTCCAAAACGTATTGTGGAGACATCAAATTGATCTATTACAAAATGACCGGGTTTTGCAGGGGGGCACCTGCGTTTTTGGTCACCGGCTCGACAGCCATCTATGGAAACCAAACCCAGACATTTCTTAAAACTAGACAGGGGCTGGGGATTCCAGGGATGTATGGCTTGCTTTGATCCCCCAAGCTTTCCTACCCAGAATCTCCTGCAAACCTCAAATTTAGCTAAATAAAATCACATTTCCTCACATTTCTGTGTGGGAAAGTTGTGGCATCACCGGGCTGATACAAATTTCCTACCACCCAGCATTCTCCCAGGTCTCCCGATAAAAATGCTACCTCACTCTTATGGGTGGGCGAAGAACCTGCGACAGGGAAGGGCCCACAACATATTGTGTAGACATCAAAATTATCTATCACGAGTTGACCTTGAGTTGCAAGGGGGGGCACCTGCGTTTTTGGTCCCGGGCTCAGCGACCATCTATGGAAAGCGACCAAACCCAGATATTTCCAGAAACAAGACACCCGGTGAGTTCAGGGATGTGTGGCTTGCATTGATCCCCCTGCAAACCTGAAATTTTGCTAAAAAATCACATTTTCCTCACGGAGGAGTTTATATAACACCTAAACACTACATTCTCTAATTACAGTTAAAAACTTAATCAATATACTTCAATTAAAGCAGTGTTAAATTGCAACTATAATGTGTCTACAAAACTAAAAAATGACCCCTTTTTGTTTCTCAACAACTTCTACATACTACTGTGTGGGTTTATTCAGCCTACTGAGGGTATTGTTTCCAAAAAAGATCTTCGAAAATCTAGTGTCCTTTGATATTGAAGAAATGAGTTAATATAACAACTAAACACAACAATCTAATTAAAGTCTGAAAGTGGATGGACATACTCCAATTACTGCAGCCTTAAGATGAAACCAAACACTGCCTTCAAAAGTAAAAAAATTGTCCCATTTTGTTTTTCCAACCAAACTTCTATGTCCTGTTTCTGGCAAAACAAAGTACTGTTTGCGATTTTGCCTATATGGACCATCAGTAGTTTACACATCATTTGGCCTAACAAAGTGATGTTTTCAAAAGGATCTACAAAATTGAAGACTACTTCACATTTCTGATATTGTACCAGATATAATAAAATGAGCAATATTTTAAAAATATGTTTTCTCAGATTACTGTAATAAGTGTAGAAAAGGTCACTAATTAATGAATTGTAGTGCATGGGATGCATAATATCACTTATTTGTAGTGATCTACTGTGCAGCTTTGTTTTTGTTTTTTACATCCATTGATTATTTTTCCCCCACTGTTCAAGGATGATGCTTCATAGTATGAAAGCTGAGAACAGTAAAAAAGGGAAAATTTTATTTTTACTATATTGTAATATGCTCTTACAGTATAAACAATATGTATTGTTATGTTTGTGCAATTTTAAAGGTTAAATACAAACATATCTTTATCTTCTTTTTTTTTTCAATAGTGGCTGCAGTTGAACGTCTTTAAATGTCTTAAAAAAGTTCTTCTACCACACATATAGTTTACTGATATCCATCATAAACATAACGTGTACTTGCCATACTTTCCCTTTTGTTTTTTCTGAATTTCCTGATTAAAAGTTTCAGTGCAATACAGCACATTTTGAAGTAGTCATGCAGTAACTAACTCAATTATTCAGGTACGCATTTATGCAGGCACTAACACATCCAATAACTTACCTATACAGTGTATCATACAAGCAGTCACTCAGAGATAGAGCCACTGATATAACTACTATTTCACTTATAGACTAGATCACACTTCCACTCACTCACTGAAACAGCCAGTGACACACACATTAAGTTCCAGATAAATCACTTACAGATCCACTCTCTCTCCCATGCAGTCCTTTACACAGCCACTAACTCACCCATAGACCCTCTTATACTAGCTCTCACTCAACCATAAAGTCACTCACTCTACCACTGACTAACCCATACAGGCACTTTTACACTATCTCAATCACTCATACACACACTCATGCAGTCATTCAGTTACCCATGTATCACTAATGTACGTATTCAATCAGCCATATACCACTGATTCAACCACACATGCACCAGTCATGCACTGTTTCAATCATCCATGCACCAGTCATGCACTCATTCAATCATACATGTTCCACTTATGCATTAATTAAATCATCAATGCATGAGTCATGCACTCATTCTAACACTGATGCACTAGTCATGCAGTCATTCAATCAGCATCCATGCACCACTCAAGTGCTCATTCTAAAATCCATGTGCCACTCATGTACTCATTCAATCACCCATACACTGCTGATGCATGAATTCAATTATCCATATGTTACTCATGCACTCATTTAATCATCCATGCACCACTCATAAATTCATTGAATCATCCATACACCACTCATGCACTCATTCAATCATCAATATACCACTGATACACTCATTCTAACATTCATGCACCACTCATCCAATCATTCTATCATCTATACACCACTCATGCACCCATTCAATCATTCATATACTGCTGATGCACTCCTTCAATCATCCATACCCCACACAAGAACTCATTCTAATATCCATGCACCACTCATGCATTAATTCAATCATCCGTACACCACTTATACATTCATTCAAATACCCATGCACAACTGATGCACTCATTCTAAAATCCATGCACCACTGATGCACTTATTCAATCATCCATGCACCACTCATTTGATCATCTATACACAGCTGATGCACTCATTTATTCATTCATACATCACTCATCCACTCATTGTAACATCTTTGCACCACTCATGCACTCATTCAATCATCCATGCACTGCTGATGCACTCATTCAATCATCCATGCATTGCTTATGCACTCATTCTGTCATCCAAACACCACTCATGCACTCATTCAATCATCCATGCACCCCTCATGCACTCATTCTAATATCGATGCACCAGTCATACACCCATTCAATCATCCATACACCACTCATGCACTCATTCTAATATCCACGCACTACTCATCCAGTCATTAAATCATTCATTCAGCACTCGTGCACTCATTCAACCATCCATGCACCACTCATGTACTCATTAAATCATCCATGCACTAGTCATGCACTCATTTTAACATCTATGCAATAGGGATGCACTCATTCAATTATGCATCCACCACTCATGTACTCATTCAATCATGCAGTTTATCTTTTTTTAACCATGAAAGGTAGTTCTCAAAAGAACCTTTTTTTTATTGTCTAGAACTTTTTGTTGTTGTTGTGATTTTGTAAACATTTTGTATTTTTTTGGTATTTTTATTGAAAACAAAATGACAGCAAAGAGTAGAAAGAATTACAACAAGCAGTACAACATTACTGCAAAAAGTAGGAAAAAATAAAAATAAAAATTGCACTTGTGTTGCTTTGCAGCATGTAGTTTGCCGTCAATCGACTGCTCTCCTGCTGTAACGGTGGTAGAAAATTCCAACCAGAACATGCCCATTGATTTCAATTCGGGAACGATGTCAGCGGTGACACCTCCTCACTTCTGCAGGGAATGTCTGTCCTGGAACAGGTGGAGCCAGAGTAGATGTTGAAGCTCCTGCATTTTCTCTCTGCCTCTGCACAGTCTTCAACGTTGTTATGTTATGTTAATTCAATTTGATATAGCGCATAAATCACCCAAGGGCATCTCGGCGCTGTTGCGGAAAAACAGGATCGGGAGAAGGGAGGGATGTTCAGAAGAGATATGATTTGAGGAGTTTCCTGAATTTACAGTAGTTGTGGGATGAGCGGACATGAAACAGGAGCTTATTCCAGTACAAACGGGCGAAGTAGGAAAAGGCCTTTCCACCACTGCAACTGTTTTCGATGGTAAGTCTTGAGATGGTATAACATCAAGGTTGTTCCACAGGAGTACTGTTTGGTCGATCCCCTAGACAGGGTCTTTCCACACAGGCAACATTTGACCAGTTTTGCAACTGTCTTTGACTCCCATGATGGTATGGAGAAGAAGTCCCTTGCAACACTGGCCTTTTTTGAAGGAGGCTCTGTAGTAGTGGTGTCCTCCTCTTCTAAATCCTCTTCCTGGATAAGCTTCATTGTCAGCAGCTATCCCACTATAAGCTCTCACTAGCCAGTGTGGAGTATAAAGAGACCCCAAAATACCTGAGATTCACACTAGACCATAAGGTTAGGCATTGCATCCTGATGTTAAGATTGAGGACATTACCACTAAAAGATTTAAAAAAAAAATTTTTTACGGAGTTTTATATAGCACGAACTTGACCCGGTATCGGGTATCAGAGCGCTTTACATAGCACCAGTTACGTTACATGAGGACACATTAATTTTTGTTAGGCACGGGAGATTAAGTCATTTGCCCAGAATCACAGGATATTCAGCGTCATTGCCAAGACTCGAACCCGGTTCCCCAGATTCGAGGTCAACCGCCCTAGCCGTTAGGCCAACTCCTCTCCCCTTAATATAACAAAAAATTGGGGCAGTATATTTGATAAATCCGGCCACTGTAATCTGTGAAGTGGAGGCATTCATGATTTGGTACATGTCCTATTTGTCTGTCCCAATAGCTCCTTGGTTGATGCACGCTCCCGATTTTAAAAACCTATTTGCACTAAATATAATAGATCTAGAACTATGGATTTGATTGAGCTAATAAGAGCTCCACCAGATGAATTTGTGTGTTATAAAGTTTTTAATTTGTGTTGCTTTAGAGATGTTTAAACTATTAATAATAATCTCTTCTGTATACATTGTATTTTGTATTATGGATCTGAATAATTTGTATATATTATTTTATCATATTGTGGATCTCTGTGGAGGTCTATATCAATAAAAAATTTCAATTTCAGTTTCAATTTCCTATTCCTGTGGCAGCTGTTGAAGATCTTCTTGATTGCTAACCCCGTTGCAATTTTGTTCAAGAAAAATACCAACTTGCTAAATACAAATTGCTGCAGACAACTGGCCGGCACCTGTTCCAAATATTGGTAGAGTGAATGGAATATTCAAGAAGGGTAAATAGGCGGGCACTTCCTTTAAAGATAGTTGCACACTGTCTCAACCAATCACATCTCTTTCTTTTCAGAACACGCGATATTCACGATGACGACGTCACTGCAAATCGAGACGAGGGACGTACAAACAGGAAATAGAACATAAAAGTAGTAAGTCAAACTAAGTGTATTTCTACAGTATTTACTGTTTATGTATGCAGGCATGCGCACATGGCACCTCAGCATCCGGGGGGCCCGCCACCTCCCCGGGGCAATTTGTTTATATTTAGTGGGGGGTCACTGCCCCCCGCAGCCCTGGGGCCCACCTCCTCAGCAATGCTATGTGATGCAGTGGAGGGGGTCAACCGGCCTCCCTCCTAGAGCCATATATGGCCCAGGGAACCGCCATCCCCCAGGGCCGGCTCCTGCTGTGTCTCAGGGTGCACACTCCCAGGACATAGCTGTTTGCTGTGGCTTGGCGGGACCTTTAACCGGTCCCTCCAACCCACAGCAAACACTCCGGTTTCAGTAAGCGAGAGCAGTGAAAATGCTCTTGCTTGCTGGAAGCGGGGCATTCATCTGTTTCCATACCCGCTTTCAAGCGAGTAGGGAAAGAGACAAAATGCTTTCACACATAGGGAGCTGCATGTTCAGCAGCTTCCTGTGTGTAAAAGTAATGCTGTCTCCTGCAGAAGGTGGGGAGCCGGCAAGGACTGTGGGGGCCTTAAGGCTCCCCCTGGTCCCAATGCAAACTCTGTGCCCTGGGGGTACCCAGAAAACCATGGTGAGACCCCGGGGGATGGGGTCCTTGGGGCTAAAATCAGCTTGGAGAGAGGGGATGCATGGCCTCCCTCCCCCATTGCAAAAACACCGGGCCCTGGGGGCTGGTGTCCCCGGGGTCGAATTCGGCAGGGAGAGAAGGGCCACATGATCCCCCTCCCCTATTAAAAAAATGAATAAATAGGCCGGGCCCCAGGGGATGGGGTTTTTGGGGTCAAAAGCAGCCTGCGGAGGGGGCCGCACGGTCCCTTTCCATATACTGTAACAAAGCAGGTGCCTCAGTTGAAACACCACTATTGTAAAGTAGTAGGCATCCTAACTTCGTAAGCATGGCCAAGGCAAAGCAAGTATGTTTTCTCTGCAATTCCAATGTGAAAAGTAATTTTTAATCGTTGATGAAGGTGTTTGCATCCTTCCTTTTCTCAAAGGCAAAATCTTATATAGTGTCCATGATAAGGGGCTTCTTTCTTATTATCTGCTGCTGACACTAGAGATTCTGTTCTAAACTTTTGCAAACTAGAAGTGTGTAAACTTGCCCAGTCGGTTTGACCCCACCTTATATACATTAGTGGTATGCAACAGCTTTCCACCCTTTTCCTAGGATGATGGACAGCTTACTTGAAGCCCCCAGCACCTGTCCCTCCAATTTCGGAGACGCCTTCCTCATGCCTAGGAATACAATCGCATCTCCTCTAATAAAAAAGCACTTACTTCTGCAAAGTAGAAATCATCCAAGTGCGTTTTCTCTGCAGTTCTACTTTCGAAAGATATCTTGTAAAGATACTTGAGGAACAATAACATTGACAAAGTTACAGACACACAAGGTCACTAGAGGCATTTTATCACTGTTTTTTACGCAGTTGTAGTGTGGGAGATACACTATACATTTACCCAACGAGGTAGCGGTTACTAATTAGCCAGTAGAAAATACTCCAGTTGGGTAGAGGTGTTCCAGAAAATGCTGGTCTCTTCTTGGATAAATAGGCATGGCAGGATTCATTCTACAACGATGCTCATTTAGCAGAAATAAACCCTCAATGGGAAGCACTTACAGATATAAACAAAGCAGGTGCCCGAGTTGAAGCTCCACCTCTGTAAAGTACTAATGATCCTTAATTCGTGGGCATGGCCAAGGCAAGTGTGTTTTCTTTGCATTTTCCCTGTAAAATGTTATCTGTATTCTTTGACGGAGGTGTTTGTATTGTTGCTTTTCTCGAGCGCAAAATCTCATATGGTGTCTGTGACGAGGGGGTTCTTTCTTGAAATCTGCTCTTGATAACAGAGATTGTGTTCTAAACTTTTACAAAGTAGAAGTATGTAAAGTTGCCTACAAGCCTCATCTGTGAGTGCCAGCTCTATGTTCATTAGCGGCATGCAATGTCTTTTTGCCCTTTTCCAAGGATGATGGACAGCTTACTAAAAGACCCCCCAGCGCCTTTCCCTCACATTTTGGAGATGTGTTACTTATGCCTAGGTATACAATTGTATCTCTCCCAAACAAAAAAGCACTTCCTCCTGCAAAGTACAAATCATCCGAGTGTGTTTTCTCTGCAGTTCCACTTTCTAGAGCTAACTGGTGAAGACACTCAAGGAACAATCACATTGATAAAGTTACAAACACACAAGATGACTAGACACATTTCATCGGCGTCCTTTACACAGTTGTAGTGTAGGAGATGCACTATACATTTACCCAATGAGTTAGCACTTACTAATTAGCCAGTAAAAAGTATTCCAGTTGGGTACAGGTGTTGCAGAAAATGGTGTTATTTTCTTGCTTAAATATGCAGGGCAGGATTAATTCTGCCACAATGCTCATTTCACAGAAATTAAACCTCAATATGTTAGAGTTAAGAAGTAGAATTTAAAAACAATTTAGAAATTCACTGACAAAACCAAAGGTTGCAGGGGCGTCATAGTTAGGAAAAAGAATGAAACCTTAAAAATTCACTGAAAAAGACAAAGGTTACAGGGACATTACAGTTATGATCACATTTCACTTGTACAAAACCAGAGAAATTCAGCAGTAATAGTTACCTGAGCTAACTCTAACTTACGCCCCTGCAATGCACTGCTTATGACCTCACATATTACATCACTCATGACATGGTCAGTGACACTATGATTACATCATTGATGACATCTCAAATGAGGTCACTAATGATATCACAGATGACATCTTAAATGATGTCACTGATGACATCACCACAGAACCACTGACAAACCCACTTACACACCCATAGATTATCTGATACACCCACTCCCATTCAACCACTTACATATCCATTCACAGACCCATACAAACACTGATACATCTGCTTAGTAATCCATGGAGCCACTCACCAATCAACTCACCCATACAGCCACTAACATAACCACTAATTCACTTACACTGGCACTCATGTACCTACTCACTGACCAATGTACCCACTCACACATCCAGTCACGTAGACATACAGACACTTAGATATACACTCATACACCCATAGAGTCTCACACAGGGAATCAGTCACCCATACAGCTACTCACACACCTAACCACTCATCCATACAGTCACTCATATAGCCACTTACTCATGAATACAGTTTCTTACATACCCACTCACTTACTTAAACATATACTAACACATGTACGCACTCACCTATACAGTCACTAAGATAAGCACATACTCTCCCATACAACTTCTCTCACTGCCACTTACTCACTCATGCAACAGTCACACACCCACTCACTCACCCATATACCCTCTTATATACCCATTCAAACACCTGTACAGCTACTCATTTACCCTTTCACTCACCCATATAGACATTTATGTACCTCCTCAGTCACCCATTCAGCCACTCATGCCGCCTCACATTCATCATTTACAGCCACTGGCACACCTGCACACTCACCCATACAGCCACTCATTCACCCTCTTATTCACCATTATAGTCTCTTACACACCCACTCTCTCACCCATACAGATACTCACACAGCCACTCACTTAGTCATACATCCACTGACACAACCACTCGCTCACCCATACAAAATCTCACACACCTACTCACTCATGTTTACAGTCTCTCACATACCCACTCACTCTTCTATATACCATATACACACCCACTCCCTCACCCATACAGGCACTCCTGCAGAGACTTACCTTAGTATATATGTTTAACACTCAGTAACTTTTAGAAAACACTCACCACAAAAACTGGATGATTTCATCAGTGACGCTATCAGTGATGCCATTTAAGATGTCATCAGTGATCTCATTAGTGATGTCATTTGGGATGTCATCAATGATATCACTGACCATGTCATGAGCGATGTAATATGTGAGGTCATAAGCAGTGCATTGCAGGGGTGTAAGTTATAGTTAGCTCAGGTAGATATAACTGCTGAATTTCTCCGGTTTTGTATGAGTGAAATGTGAGCCTAACTATAACGTCAATGCAACCTCTGGTTTCTGCAGTGAGTTTCTACAGTTTTTTAAATTCTATTTCCTAACTATAACATTCCTGCAACCTGTGTTGGTTCAGTGTATATAAATATATATATGTATAAATATATTACCTACTGGCGGTCGCCAGTAGGTAGCCATAGTTAGGACCTTTTTTCTATTCAAAAAGTGTTTTTTCTTTTGTCAATATCTTTGGCGCCGTTTTACGAATCTTCACGAAATTGTCCAAACTAATGGTTCACTCAGGTCAGCTCCTGTTTTGAAAGTTTCGGGGTGATTCGTCAAGCGGGGGCCGAGAAAAAAGGGGTGTCCTAAAATGCATTTTCTCCATGTTCATTTCCATAGGAATTTTGGAACAGGCTAGAGCCCGAACTGCTGAACAGAATTACACCAAATTTGGCAAAAAGGTAGCTCTTGGTTCAGAAAGCGCCCTTTTTTAAAATGGTGTTAATCCGTTCAGTAGTTCCTGAGAAATTCAAAAAATAAAAATATGAATATCTGAGCACCGAGGAGGAGCCGTGAATCCTCCCGAGCACGAGCTTCATTCTTATTGGCTGCCAACACTCCAAACCAGAGTGTGTTGGCAGCCATTTTGTGACTCACCGAGTCAAATCAAAAAGGTAAAAAAAGGTTATAAATGTAGGAAAGGGGTCAGGGTAGAAACACCCTGACCCCCTAGGGCTGGTCAGGGGGTCACACAGGGAACCTCAGGGCCAAAAAAAGCATTTTTTTTCCAGCGGAAGTCGCGCTGGGTGGCAAAATCCCGCAGAGAATTTTCTTTTAAAAAAACGAAGCGCGGTCTCCCGCACTTCGTTTTCTATAAGCCCCCGGGTGGGCCAGGTCCCCGGGGCAATGCTCAATGCAGCCCCAGGGACCGCCACCTCCCCGGGGCTTAGAAAATGATATGTGGGGGGCACGTGGGCCCCCGTAGCTCCGGGGATCGCCACCTCCCCGGGGCTTTTTATTTAAAATGCGTGGGGGGGTGCTCCTGTCCCCCCAACTACCCCGGGGACTGCCACCTCCTGGGGCATTTACATTTTTGTGCGGGGGCCTCACAGGCCCCCCCAAGCCCTGGGGACTGCCACCTCCCCGGGACTTTGATTAATTATTTGTGGGGGGCCTCAGAGGCCCCCCAAGCCCTGGGGACCACCACCTCCCCTGGGCTTTGTTGAAAATTGAGGGGGGGCTCGTGGGCCTCCCCAAGCCCCGGGGACCACCACCTCCCCAAGGCTTCAAACATGATGGGAGGGGGGCCGCGCGGCCCCCTCCTGGAGCCCTCAATGGCTCTGGGGACCGCCACCCCCCAGGGCCGGCTCCTGCATTGTCCCGGGGTGCCCACCCCAGGACATTACTGTTTGCTATGGCAGGGCGGGAGCATGGCTCCCACCCTGCCATAGAAAACACTGCTTTGCTTCTTGGAAGTGAGAGAGGGAAACCTGCTCTCGCCTCCAAGAAGCAAAGCAGAATTGCTTTTGGGCAAGGGGAGCTGCATGTTAGCAGCTCCCCTTGCCCAAAAGCAATGCCGGCTACTGCAGGAGGCGGGGAGCCGGCTGGGACCGCAGGGGCATTGGATCTCCCCCGCGGTCCCCATCAAGGAGGGCAGGCCCTGGGGGATGGGATCCCCAGGGCCAAAAGTGGCCCTTCCGTACAATTTAATTTAAAAAATAATATTAAAAAAGAGGCAATGCCCCGGGGGATGGGGTCACCGGGGCCATTATTGGCCTCAGGATGGGGGCCACGCGGTCCCCCTCCTTATTTAAAAAAATGCTGGCAGGCCCCGGGAGATGGGGTCCCCGGGGCGAATACCGAATAATCGAAGTGGGGCATTTTTTTTTTTTCCGAGTTTGGAGTCGCGACCCCAACGCGGCTCTCAGCGCAGCCCTCCATGTAATGTCGCGTTGGATTCGCGAATTCACCTTAAATAAATAATTAAGTAGTATATAATTTAGAATGTAGTGTTGTATTTGTGAAGTTGTTTTAAAGAGTTACTGTGATTGAAGTTAATGACAAGATTACAATTGATAGAGTTGTTAAAAATATATAAAATTAAAAATTAATAGTTAAACTTGAAAAGTGTATTGTGTTGTAGTACATTGAATTCATGCTTTTGCAGAATCACATCGGGTGCGCGAATCCACAATTAAAAAAAAAAAAATATGTATGTGTAAATAAAAATTATATTCACTATTATGTTATAGGGTGGCTCTAAAAAGAGCCCTTGTTTTCATTATGAGTTTATTGTAGCTACATGTAAGTGCGGATGCACAGCTTTAGGTTGTTGAGAAAGACTCTGTTTCCTTGATCTGTGAAGTGTACTCCATCACTTCTGTAGATGTCTTCCATGTCAAAACGTAGATTGTTGTTATAGATGGAGCCCATCCTATGGTCTCTGAGGTAAGCAGAAACAGCTTTATTGACATTTTTTCTAGCTTTCTCAATCTGTGGACAGAATTGATTTGACCACTTCCATTTCTGTCTTTGGCATATATTAGAGTATACAAAGACAGTTTGAGGTAAAAGCAACATCAATTGTGTAATGGCGTCCTTTATTAGCATTTCCAGACCTACCCCAGTCAATGTGCCTAGGTCATTGCCACCACAGTGCACAATCATGAGGTCAGGGGGTTGGAGATGCAAAAAGGTTTTAACCAAAAGCATCAATTGGTGCCACTTTAATCCTTTCTGTGCAATCCATTTAATATCCACATTTTGCAAAGCTAGGTCTTTGTCAATACTTCTGCGTTCAGCATACCTTTTGCACCAGAAAACATAGTTGTGTCCAACAATTCATACTGTAAGCATCTTGAAGGGATGTCTTGAAGTAATGAAAAGATGTCTGTAGCTGAGGTAGTCAGTTGGTAGAATGAGAGGTATCTAAAATGGTGGACAAGATGCTGTTTTTAAAAAGTAGAGAATTGATTGGCTGTTTAAGAACATTGTACACTCAAAAATAGGATGCATGTTACTTTCTTTAAAAAGCATGTTCGTTATTGGTTAGTAAAAAATGTTTGAACGGTACAGTAGATAGGATAAGCTCATATTTTGCAAAAGTCTACTACACCTGCTGTTTGCATTTGTAACCTTGTGTGCTGAACTTGAAAATATGGTGAACTTGTGACCTGTTTGTTCAGTTGAATGTTCCATGAACTGTTACTATGGGAACTGGCATTAAGCAGAATGGGAAAAGGTTTGAAACTTAACTGTGGCCTTAAAATGTGAAATTGTAATTTATATATAAGTGATATGTTATTAAAGTATAATTTCCCAAGTCGGTACTATCTTTTGAAGTGGTGTGTTGTTATAAAATAGTGGTATTTTTATTTGTAATATATTTTTGAACACTCGTATCGATTCGCGGCTCCATCACGTTGGTGCACGGTGGAGTCGCGACTCCACAAAATTCCAGAACCAGTTTGGGCACTTTTAGAAGTCAGTTGGTAAGGGTTAATATGTCTAACCAATAGAAATGTGTTTTACAATTTGAAATTATGTAGGAAGCAATGTGATTTGTTACTTACATTTATTTGTGTGGAGAAAGAGAGGGAAAGTTTGCCATTACTGGTTTTACCTTGTTGAGAGTGGTGCATTACATTGATTGTGTGCCTAAGAAAATATTTTATGAGTTTGTGATATTTTATATTCTACAAATCAATTTGGAAGGTGAGTTATAAATTTGTGAGGTGTATTATGTATTAGGTTTATTTTTAATCTTCAAAAATTATTGATGAACTGTGATGTTTGAAATATATTATTAAATGAAGAGATGTGCATTGTAGTTTGTTTTATTGTAGTTAAATGTTGTTTGAAATAGATTTTGTATAGTAATATGTGTATATTGGAAGATGGATTAGTGATTATGGTAGTTTGTTTTAGTGTGTGGATATGTATATTTGTAGTATACCGCATAATTTTAGGTGTTGCTTTAAAATTGGAAGTGGAGTCTGTCAAGTTTTAAGGTGTGCATGGACTTCTGTCTCAAGTATGTCTCTACTTGTATATGTATTTTCATATCTCTTATACATTTGAAGGTGCATGATGTATAATAAAGAGGTGTTGTTGCTTTTTATGTGGTAGGCTCAAGACTGTGAGTAGTAGTAGAATGGTGAAGATGCAGCATAATAGTGTGGTTTAAAAGATGTTGACATAAGGTATCAGTGATTAGGCTTCTTTTTTAAGTTTCTAGAGAGGTACAGTTGAAATATGCCACATAATTTTTGGTGTTTGCTTGAAATTGAAAGTTTGTTCTGTGAATGTTTAAGGTTTGGATAGTGTTATGGTACAGACATATGCAGTATGCTTTTAGGAAAATGGTGAGACTTTTAGTAAAGACATGTGAAGGTTCCTGCTTTGTATTTGGGTAGGTGTAGCTTTATAAGTAGTTGTAGAATGGTAAAGCAGCAGCACAAAAGTGAGGTTTGAGATATGTTTGTAGAGATGTTATTTATTAGAGTAATTTGTATGATGTGTGGAAGGTATATTTCATATATACTGCATAATTTTCAGTGTCTGTTTGAAAATTGAAGTGTAGTCTGTGAAGTTTTGAGCTGTGGATGGTGTTGTGAATGAGGTATGTCTCTACTTGCACATGTATTATGGGATGTGTTATGCGTCTGAAGATGATAGATGTATAAAACACAGGTATACATTTATCTGTATATTACTTTTATATATGATGCTGGTAGCAAAAGGTACAGACATATGCATACATGCTTTTAGAAATATGGGGAGACTTTCATCAAAGATAAGTGAAGTGTTGCTTTGCTGTTAGCTATACTCAATACCTGATTAGTACTAGAATAGTGAAGCAGTAGTAGTAGAAGAGTGATGTTTAAGAGATGTTGGGAGATGAATTATTGATTATGGTACTTTATAAGAGTCTGTGTAAAAGTCCACTTGAAATATGCCGCATAAATCTAGGTGTGTTTGAAATGTTAAGTGTACTCTGTCAAGTTTTAAGGGCTTTATGGTCTTGTGAGTGTGGTTATGTTTCTACTTGCACATGTATTCTAATATGTGTAATGCTTTTGGCAATAGGTATAGATAGAAGCATGCATGCTTTTAGTAATATGGTTAGAGTTATGGTAGAGACATGTGATAAGTTGCTGCTTTATGTTTGACTAGGCCCAAAATTCGTAGAATGGTGAAGCTGTAGAACAAAAGTGAGTTTTAAGACATGTTGGCAGAAGGAATTACTGATTAGGCTACGTTCTATGAGTCTGGGGAAAGGTACACCTGAAATACACTGCTGAAATGTAGGTGTGTCTTTGAAATGTAAAGTTCAGTCTATTTGTTTATTTCTGTTATATATGATGATGATTTCAAAAGGTAGACATATATGCATGTATAGTTTCAGGAATACGGTGTGATTTATAACAGACTTTAGCTTTTATGCTTTATTTTGGGTACGCCCAACACCCTGAGTAGTTACAGAATTGTGAAGCTGCAGTACAAAAGTGTACACCATGTCATAGACCTGACTTCTGTGCTGCAGTTTCAGTATTCTGCTACTACTCAGGATGTTGCACTCTACCAATCACTCAGGCACTACCGCAGTACTACTCCAATCACAGAGGCAGTACACATGCACTTATAAAATCACCCAGGCACTTCTTATGTACTCCTGTAATCTCGCAGATATTACCCCTGCAATCATGGAATCGCCAGGCATTACCTATGTACTCCTCTAATCCCCCAGACATAACTCCTGCAATCATGCAATCACCAATGCGTTAGCTATACACTGGTTTAATCACGCAGGCACTACCCTTGCACTCCTCCAATCACCCTGTCAGGATCTATGCACTCCTCCAATCACTTAGCCAGTGCCTATGCACTTATAAAATCACCCAGGCACTACCTTTACACTCTTTCAATCACTGAGGCACTACCACAGTATTACTCTAATCACCCAGGCAGTACCGATGCACTTATAAAATCACCCAGGCACTTTCTATGTACTCCTGTAGTCCCCCATATATTACCTCTGAACTCATGCAGTCACCAATGCATTAGCTATACACTGGTTAATCACCCAGGCAATACCCTTGCACTCCTCCAATTACCTTTTCAGGATCTATGCACTCCTCCAATCACTTAGCCAGTGCCCATGCACTTATAAAATCACCCAGGCACTACCTTTACACTCCTGCAATCATTGAGGCACTACCACAATAGTACTCTAATCACCTAGGCAGTATCTATGCACTTATAAAATCACCCAGGCACTTCCTATGTACTCTTATAATCCCCCAGATATTATCCCTTAACTCATGCAATCACCCAGACATTACCTATGTACTTCTCTAATCCCCCAGACATTACCTCTGCACTCATGCAATCACCAATGCATTAGCTATACACTGGTTCAATCATCCAGGCAATACCTTTGCACTCCTCCAATCACCCTTTCCGGATCTATGCACTCCTCCAATCACTTGGCCAGTGCCCAGGCACTTATAAAATCACCCAGGCACTATCTTTGCACTCCTCCAATCCCTCAGGCATTCCCTCAGTACTCCTGCAATCACCCAAGCAGTACTCATGCACTTATAAAATCACCCACTCACTTGCTATGTACTCCAGTAATCCCCCATATTATTACCCCTGTAGTCATGGAATCAACCAGGCACTACTTATGTACTACCCTTGCAGTCATAGAATCATGCACTGTCTACCTATGCACTCATGTAATAACCCACACACTACCCTTGCAGTCATAGAATCACCCAGGCCCTACTGTTGCACTCATCTATTCACCAAGGCACCACTCAACGACTCATCTATGCCTTCAGGTGCTATTTATACACTTATCCATGCACTCAACCTCTATGTGTGCACTCATGCATTTAGCCAGTCACTATCTATCTTCTCCTGCAATTTCCCAGCGACTACCTTTGGAGTCATACAATCACCCAAGCACTACGCATGGAGTTATGCAATCACTCAAGCAGATCTATTACATGTCTCAGTTTCTAGGTTTCACTATAATCCAGAAATATTGTATATATATTTCTTTTAGATATGATGATGATTTGAAAAGGTAGAGATGTATGTATGCATGCTTTTAACAATATGGAGAGACTTATGGCTGAGTCATGTAATAGTCTGCTGCTTTATATTTGGCTAGGCCCAACACTCATGCAGTTATAAAAACACCCAGGTACCACCCATGCAGTCTTCCAATGATCTAGTCACTACATATGAAGTGCTGTAATCACTCAGGCATTACTCCTGCACTCATGCAAACATCCAGGTACTACCTATGCACTCATGCAATCACCAAGGTATTACCCATGCACTCTAGGAATCATGTAGCCACTACTCATGCACTTATATAATCACTCAGGCACTACCGTTGCACTCTTTCAATCACAGAGGCACTAGCCTTGTACTTATGTAATCACTCAGCCAGTAGTCATGCTGTTATGAAATCAACCAGGCACTACCTTTGCACTCATTTATTCACTCAGGCGTTACCTCGGTAGTTGTGCAATCACCCAAGAAGTACCCATGCACTTATAAAATCACCCAGTCACTTTCTATGTAGTCATGTAAATCCCCAGATATTACCCCTGTAGTCATGCAATCACCCAGGCATTACCTATGTACTCCTTTAATCCCCCAGACGTTACCTCTGTACTCATGCCATCACCAATGCATTAGCTATAAAGTGCTTCAATCACCCAGGCACTATCCTTGCACTCTTTCAATCATGCAGGCACTACTCTTGTACTTATGTAATCACTCAGCCAGTACTCATGCACTTATAAAATCACCCAGGCACTACCTTTGCACTCCTGTAATCCCTCAGGCAGTACCTTAGTACTCCTGCAATCACCCAAGCAGTACTCATGCACTTATACAATCACCCACTCACTTGCTATGTACTCCAGTAATCCCCCAGATATTACCCCTGCAGTCATGCAATCACCCAGGCACTAGTTAGGTACTACCCCTGCAGTCATGCAATCATGCAGGGTGTACCTATGCACTCATGTAATAACCCAGGCACTACCCTTGCAGTCATAGAATCACCCAGGCCCTACTGTTGCACTCATCTATTCACCTAGGCACTACTCAATGTATTTCTTTATTTATAGATGACAATATTTGTATATAATAATATTAAATAATGTTTAGAAAGATAATACACTTTTTTTTTTTTTTTAGATATTCTCCATAATTATTAAGAAACATTCAGTATGACAAGAAAAGTTGAAAAAAAAGACAACAAAGAAAACAGAACTATTTAAAGGCGAGAGAAAAGCAGAAATTAGATGTAGTACAACATGTGACGTTGAAGAAAAAGTCTTTTGGTAAGAGAACGAAAGAATTTGTTAAAAGTCTTTTAAAAAATGTAATCGATTTTCAAAATGGGGAAAAGAGAAAGAAAAGTACTTCAAGCAATCTGAAGGAAACGAAAAAAGGACAAATTAATGCAAAATCAGGCTATAGGAAAACAATCCATGTTGAAAAAAGGATGAACGAATATAAAGACATTAGGAAGAGAATGTATAAGAGTAGAGTACTAGAAAATGTATTGAAAGATTGCAAAAAGTATAAAAGAAGATCATCATTTTACAAGAAGAAACAACAGATTGAAAGTGTAGTCGAAAAGGCTTTTGAATTGAAAAGAAAATTGTTTATATTAGTATTGAAGAGAATGAAAACATTGAATAAAACAATGCACTTTATGAAGGAGAAAAGTAAAAGAAAAGGACTGGTTAATAGAACTAACTTTTGCAAAAAATTTCGGGTGAATGGAAGCACACTTCTAGTTCTGAACCTTTTTTTAATGAAGAAAGCTATTTTCAACAAAATACATTAGTTCATGCAGTTGATACCAGTGGTCATTGTTATGAGGGTAAAAACGGTTGTCCAATTGAAAAAGAAAAGATGGTTCCTAGAAATGTGGAAGATGTATTAGCTGAAGAAGTTCAAGGGAGACGTACACAAGCTCCAGTGTATAAGTGGGATTGTAGTATACGACAGGAATCTATTGATATATTAAGAAACTTCTTACGAGATTATGGTAAAAAAAGTGTTAAACAGAAGATTAAGAAGTTGCAAGGACTAGATCCTTGTAAAGTGAGAAAATATACTAACTTGCAGGGTCATTCTCTGGCTTGTCTTTCAAGAACAGTGTGTCAATCAATCAATCAATCACAGAATTTGTAGAGCGCACTACTTACCCGCGAGGGTCTCAAGGCGCTGGGGAGAAAAAAAAGGAGGGGGTTGCTGCTACTGGTCGAACAGCCAGGTCTTGAGTAGCCTCCTGAAGGTCAGCATGTCTTGGGTCTGTCGTAGGCTTAGTGGAAGGGTGTTCCAGGTCTTGGCGGCGAGGTGTGAGAAGGATCTGCCGCCGGTGGTTGTTCTTCGAATGCGAGGGACGGTGGCGAGGGAGAGGTCGGCGGAGCGGAGCTGGCGGTTGGGGACGTAGAAGAAGAGTCGTCTGTTGAGGTAGGCTGGGCCAGTCTTGTGGAGTGCCTTGTGTGCGTGGATGAGGAGTTTGAAGGAGATTCTCCTGTCAACGGGGAGCCAGTGCAGGTTCCTCAGGTGGGGGTGATGTGGCTGTGGCGTGGTACGTCGAGGATCAGGCGTGCGGAGGCGTTTTGTATGCGTTGCAGTCGCTTGATGAGCTTGGCCGGGGCTCCCGCGTAGAGGGCGTTCCCATAGTCAAGTCTGCTACTGACGAGGGCCTGGGTGACTGTTCTTCTTGTATCTGTCGGGATCCACCTGTAGATCTTGCGAAGCATGCGGAGGGTGTTGAAGCAGGAGGAGGAGACTGCGTTGACTTCCTTGGCCATGGAGAGCGTTGAGTCGAGGATGACTCCCAGGTTGCGTGCGTGGTCGGTGGGTTTCGGGGCTGCTCCCAGTGTCGTTGGCCACCAGGAGTCGTCCCAGGCTGAGGGGTTGGAGCCGAGGATGAGGACCTCTGTCTTGTCCGTGTTCAGCTTTAGTCGGCTGATCTTCATCCAATCGGCGACGGCCTTCATTCCTTCATGGAGGTTGGATTTGGCGGCGAGGGGGTCCTTGGTGAGGGAGAGGATCAGTTGAGTGTCGTCGGCGTAGGAGATTATGTTGAGGTCGTGCTGTCTGGCGATGCGTGTCGAAGTACTTTTCATCATTTAAGAATGTTAGCAGTACATCACTCAGAAATGCGGAAGTTAGTAAGAAGATTGTACTATGTGAAAAGTCCTGCATTATCCTTAAGTGAAATAAACACAGCTCTTTTGCATGGTTCAGTACTGAATGTAAAAAAAGTTTCTGATGATATACAGTTTCGTTTCTTTGGTCCTCAAGAGGAGTGTACAGAAAGTGAGAGTTTGACAAATGTAGGTGTTGAAGAAGAGGTGGAAGAAAGTACTACTGAGAAGTTTGTAGAAGTACTTACAAAGTTTAAGGTACTTTCTTATGAAAACCAAGCTATGTTTGTATTTGTTGTCGACGTACTCACTATAGAAGTCAAACTAGGAATGTTGATGTGTATTTAAAAAGTGAAAAGGAAAACAATGATAAGTGGGAGCAATTTGGTGCTTATTTGTTGGTGGAAGGTCGTTTTGAGTTGGGTATTGATCAACGTATTTGTAAATATTGTTACAACAAATTAGAAGAGAACAAAATGCCAGCTAGAGCTTTACATAACAACCTAGAGTTGGTAGCTATTCCTCCGGAACTGGTAGATTTAAATACTTATGAGTTCATTCTAGTTCAATCTGTGCACCCGTTTCAGGTTATAGTTCGTATGGAGCCTAAAACAGGTAAGCTGCCTCCAACAGATTTACAAAGAGGTTTAAAAGGGAGAGTTGTGTATTTACCTTTCGATTTTAAGAAAAATGTTGAAACTGTTGGTATAGAGAGAGAGGAAAGTGAACCTGTAGTTATTCTAGTTAATGGTGTACCAACAAAGAGTCAGAAAATATGGCAAGAGTTAGTAGATGTCACCAAACTTCAAAAGGCTACATTATATCTTGTACAAAACAATATTTATTATGAAAATGTATATGTGGAAGAACAAGAATTATCTTTAAAATATGATAGAGAAATTTCAACTGGGGAAATAGAAAAAGTGGACAACTCCAGGAATGAAGAAATTTATGAACATTACAGTATACATCCACTACATTCAAAAGAAGTTATAGGAAACACTGTTGAATTATTCCAAATGAAGAAAGCAAAGGGAACTCCCATGAGTGTAAGGGAAAAAAGTTTAGAAGCTCGTTGTTTTCCACAGCTCTTCCCCACTGGAAAAGGTGGACGATATGATGAACGACCAGTACAGATTCTAGCTTCAGAATATCGTACAACAATATTGTACTCAGAAGATCCAAGATTTCGACAGTGTATTCCATATTTATTTCATCTTCTGTTTGAAAGTGACTTGTCTGGACTTTCATATGCAGTGAACCACATATTAAAAATGGGAGTTCATCTTACACATGTTTCTGCAAAGGATTTTTTGGACAAAGTTCAACAAAGAGACAATCATTTAGAATCTCAGTTAATTAATTTGATGGCGTGTCAACGTGGTACTACTTAGTATTGGTATCATCGTCACAGAGAACTTAAATGTATGTTAAGAAACTTAGGAACCCCTACGTGGTTTGTGACGCTTAGCTGTGCAGAATACGCATGGGACGATTTACTTGAATTTCTACGACATGCAAATTTAGATGTAAAAAACATTGAATTGAAGACAGATGGAGAACTGTGTTCCTTGGATCCTGTAAATGTGTGCAGATATTTTAATCACAGGTTTCAATCTATGATGTCTTTTATCTGCAATAAAAAAATCCACCTCTTGGAGAAGTTATTGATTTCTTTTGGAGAAAGGAGTACCAGCCAGAGGTGCTCCTCATATACACATGCTATTATGGACCAAGGATGCACCTAAATTTGGAACCGATTCTGATGAAACTGTTTTGTCTTTCATTGAAGACTATGTTACCTGTGCTATTCCAAAAAAAAGGAGGAGAAAATAGCTTGAGACAACAAGTTTTACGGTTTCAAAGTCATCGATGTGGAAAATATTGTCTACAAAAATACACGTCAAAGGGAATATTTTATACAAAATGTCGTTTTGCATTCCCACGTCCAGTAATTTCAAAAGGAAGAGTCAATAGTTTCATGTCAGCAGTAAGGCATACTATCACTCGAAAATCTCCAAAGAATACTTACAACATAAAATGAACTGAAGAATCAAAGTATATTAATGACTACAATCCAGTGATTTTGACATTGTGGAATGCAAATTTGGATATCCAGTATGTTTCAGATAATTCAATTGCTGTTGCTCGGTATGTAAAGTCATATATATAACAAAATCTGAAAAGACGGAGTTGAAAGAAATTTCACAAGAGAAGACTCTTAGTAACAAATTGTACAGCTTTAGTTTGAAGATGCATTCCCATTGAGAAATTGGATCTTACGAATGTTCTGATCAGTTGACCTCTGCAAGTTTATACTCAAAGTCAACAGGAATCATTTTGGTAAGTCTAGGTCTTGCTGCAACACAAAACCGAGTATTGAAATCTCTACAAGAAATTGAATACTTAGCATTGAATGAACCGGAAAGTACAGATATTGTTAAAACAAATATGTTGGATACGTACTATCCGAAAAGGAGTCCACATCTGGAAAACATATGTCTCTATGAAGTACTGCAACATTACAGTTTTAAGAGAAATGTTACAGAAAATATAAATGAAGAACAATATGGAGTAATTGGATGTTTGGTAAAACATACCAAAGGAAATCTTATTAACCACAGGAAACTCAGTTGTGAAACTCCAGATAAAAGGGAATTTTTCTATTTAGCAGTTCTGCAACTCTTCAAGCCTTGGCGTAGTGAAATGGAATTACTTGGAGATTTTGAGTGCTATGAAGATTCTTTTAATGCATGTAAATATAGCATTCAAGGCACAATTTTTCCAACTTATCTACAAATGTTAAATGAAGAGATTGAACAAGAAACTACTATTGCAGCTGAAATAGCTAGAGACAGTTCTCAAGATAGTCAAAGTTCTGCTCCACTAAGTCAAGATCCACTAGGTCAACCAATTCTTGAAAATGAAGCAGCAGTAGCCATGAATGAAGTAGAAACGGCAATGCAACAAGCACAGCAGGATATTATTGAGTTGGGAAACCTAGAAGATAAACTAAATATTGAACAAAAAGAAATATATCAGCAAGTGACACAACAGATACAGCATGGTTTACTGCATGAAAATAAGAATACCAATGCACATCATTTCAACCTATTCGAATGTACATCAGTGGGCAAGCTGTAACAGGAAAAAGTTTCTTAATTAAAGTTTTGACCAGTTATCTACATAAAACAACTAAATCACATTTATCTTGTGTTGTAACCGCTCCAACTGGGTTAGCAGCACACACCATTAAAGGGATTACGTTACATCGATTACTCATGCTACCAGTTGAACATGAGAATAAGTTGGAATATCACAAGTTATCTGGAGAAGCTTGTTATGAAGTTTCAAGAGTACTCAAGAAAATGAAACTTCTAATCATTACTGAGGTGAGCATGGTCTCAAACTGAATGCTTGCCTATGTACACTTAAGAATGCAACAGATTTTAAAAACAGATTATGATGTTCTATTTGGAGGAAAACATGTAATTCTATTTGGCGACCTACTACAACTTACTCCTGTAAAAGGACAACCTGTTTTTAAAACACTTCTTCATGAAGACACTAAGAAATCTTTGGAAAGTATTGGAAATGTCAGCATTTGGTCTTATTTTGAATATAAAGAACTTATTAAGAATGTGCGACAAGCAAGTGATGAACCTTATGGAAACATTCTTCAAGAGATAAGAATTGGTGTTTTAACAAAAGATGGAAAAGAAGCTTTACAAAGTCGGCTTTTAACCCCTTCGATGCTCATGACGAGCTGGACTCGTCATGGCACACAGTGTTCGTGTGCTCATGACGAGTCCAGCTCGTCATGGGACCCAGCACAGGAAATCCCTCTGGTGCGGGCACCAGAGGGATTCCCTTTTATCCCCTAAAGCCTCGGGAGCTGGGGAAGAGCTTCCCCATCTCCGGAGGCCCCCCCCTGGTTTCCCTGAAATGACGATCGGCGCGCACGTCGCGCTGATGTCATTTCAGTGAAACTGAAACTGAAATGAGCCAAGAGGCTCATTTCAGTGTCAGTTTCTACGTGCTCAGGGGGCTATCTCAGCCCCCTGAGCACGTAGAAACTCAGGAGAGGTATCGTTGGAAAGGGGAGAATCTCCCCTTTCCAATGGTACCCCTCCCTAGTGGATCCCTGCTTGGAGATTGCCCCAGGAGGGCGATCCCCAAGCAGGGATCCACCCACTAGGCACCAGGGAGGGGGGAGCGGCCCCTTGGGCAAGGGCCTTTGCTCCCCCCATAAAATATTTGGCATGATTAGTCTTTCTGCCCCCCCTGGGGGGTAGATGGGGGCAGTAGCCCCCAATCTGCCCCCCCAAGGGGGTAGAAAGCCCACTAGACACCAGGGATTTTTATGGGAGGTTTATTAGGGGTGGGGGCTGCCCAAAACGGGCATGCCGATGCCCCCACCCCCCGGCCACAAAATTAGTCTTTCTGCCCCCCCTGGGGGGCAGATGGGGCAGTAGCCCCCAATCTGCCCCCCCGGGGGGGCAGAAAGCCCACTAGATACCAGGGATTTTTTTTTAAATTATAGTTAGGGGTGGGGGCTGCCCAATATGGGCATGCCAATGCCCCCACCCCACCCGCCGCAAAGGTACAGTCTTTCTGCCCCTCCTGGGGGGCAGAAAGCCCACTAGATACCAGGGATTTTTTTAAATTATAATTTGGGGTGGGGGCTGCCCAATATGGGCATGCCAATGCCCCCACCCCACCCCGCCGCAAGGTACAGTCTTTCTGCCCCTCCTGGGGGGCAGATGGGGGCAGTAGCCCCCAATCTGCCCCCCGGGAGGGCAGAAAGCCCACTAGACACCAGGTTTTTTCCCCTCGATACATTTAGGGGTGGGGGTTGCCCAAGATGGGCATGCCAATGCCCCCACCCCTCCCCCATGAAATTCCAGTCTTTCTGCCCCCGGGGGCAGATGGTGGCAGTGGCCACCAATCTGCCCCCACCCGGGGGTTCAGAAATACCCTAGATGCCAGGGATTTTTTTTTATAGGCCCGGGGTGGGGGCTGCCCAGAATGGGCATGCAAATGCCCCCACCCTACCCCCAAAGAAAAAAAAACTTTCTGCCCCCCAGGAGGCAGATGGGGGCAATAGCCCCTGATCTGCCCCCCCGGGAGGGGGCAGAAAGCCCACTAAGCGCCAGGGATTTTTTTTTTATATAGGTAGGGGTGGGGGCTGCCCAGAATGGGCATGTCAATGCCCCCACCCCAAAAAAAATGCTACAGTCTTTCTTCCCCCCCCTGGGAGGCAGATGGGGCAATAGCACCTTATCTGCCCCCCCGGGGGGGCAGAAAGCCCACTAGCCACCAGGGATTTTTTTTTTTACAATGTTCGGGGTGGGGGCTGCCAAGAATGGACATGCCAATGTCCCCACCCACCCCAAAAAAGATGTCACTGTCTTTCTGCCCCTCCCAGGAGGCAGATGGGGGCAGTAGCCCCTGATCTGCCCCCCGGGGGGCAGAAAGCCCACTATGTGCCAGCGATTATGCTGGCTTTTTTATACGGAGGGGTGGGGGCTGACCAGAATAGGCATCCTAATGCCCCCGACCCCCAAAAGAATAGCCACAGTCTTTCTGCCCCCTCGGGGGCATATCGGAGCAATAGCCCCTGATTTCCCCCTCCCCAGGGCGGCAGAAAGCCCACTAGGCACTGACTTTTTTCGGAATGTGCCTACCTGTTGAATTTGGTTCCTAGCTCTGCCGGCACCCAGGGAAACCTAGCAAACCTATACATTTTTTAAAACTAGACACCCAGGGGAATCCAGGATGGGCTGACTTGACTGGCTCTCACCAGGTTCTGTTACCCAGAATCCCTTGCAAACCTAAAAATTTGTCCCAAAAAAACTCATTTTCCTCACATTTCTGTGGTGGAAAGTTCTGGAATCTGCGTGGATCCACAAAATTCCACCCACCCCGCTTTCCCCAAAGTCTTTTGAGAAAAATGGTACCTCACTTGTGTGGGTAGGACTAGTGGCCGCGACAGGAACCAGCCCAAAACGCAACATGGACACACCACATTTTCACAGTGAAAACGGACCCTTTTTTTGCAAAGTGCCTAGCTGTAGATTTTGAACCCTAACTCTGCCGGAACCTAGGGAAACCTAGCAAACCTATACATTTTTGAAAACTAGATACCCAGGGGAATCCAGGATTGGGTGACTTGACTGGCTCTCACCAGGTTCTGTTACCCAGAATCCCTTGCAAACCGAAACATTTGTCAAAAAAACCACATTTTCCTCACATTTCTGTGGTGGAAAGTTCTGGAATCTGCGTGGATCCACAAATTTCCACCCATCCCGCGTTCCCCAAAGTCTTCCGAGAAAAATGGCACCTCACATGTGTGGGTAGGCCTAGTGCCCGCGACAGGAAACGGCCCAAACGCAACGTGGACACACCACATTTTCACAGTGAAAACGGACCCTTTTTTTGCAAAGTGACTAGCTGTAGATTTTGAACCCTAACACTGCCAGCACCTAGGGAAACCTAGCAAACCTATACATTTTTGAAAACTAGACACCCAGGGGAATCCAGGATGGGGTTACTTGACTGGCTCTCACCAGGATCTGTTACCCAGAATCCCTTGCAAACCTAAAAATATGTCCAAAAAAACACATTTTCCTCACATTTCTGTGGTGGAAAGTTCTGGAATCTGCGTGGATGTACAAAATTCCACCCACCCCGCGTCCCCCAAAGTCTTCCGTGAAAAATGGTACCTCACTTGTGTGGATGGGTCAAGTACCCGCGACAGGCAAGGGCCCAAAACCTATTGAGGCGACATCAAAATTACCTATCACAAACCAACCTGGTTTTGCAAGGGGGGTCCCATGAGTTTTTGGCCCCGGGCTCAACGGCCATCTAGGGAAACCTACCCAACCCACACATTTCTGAAAACTAGACACCCGGAGGAGTCCAGCGAGGTATGGCTTGCGTGGGTCCTCCAAAATTTTCTTACCCAGAATACCCTGCAAACCTCAAATTTAGCTGAAAAAATCACATTTTTCTCCAATTTCTGTGTGGGAAAGTTCTGGAATCTACGTGGATCCACAAATTTCCTACCACCCAGCTTTCCCCCAGGTCTCCCGATAAAAATGATACCTCACTCGCGTGGGTGGGTCAAGTACCCGCGACAGGCAAGGGCCCAGAACGTATTGAGGAGACATCAAAATTACCTATCACAAAACAACCTGGTTTTGCAAGGGGGGTCACCTGGGTTTTTGGCCCCGGGCTCAGCGGCCATCTTGGGAACCTACCAAACCCACACATTTCTGAAAACTAGACACCTGGGGGAGTCCAGCGAGGTATGGCTTGCATGGGTCCCCAAACGTTTTCCTACCCAGAATGCCCTGCAAACCTCAAATTTAGCAGAAAAAAATCACTTTTTACTCAAATTTCTGTGTGGGAAAGTTCTGGAATCTGCGTGGATCCACAAATTTCCTACCACCCTGCGTTCCCCCAGGGCTCCCGATAAAAATGGTACCTCACTTGTGTGGGTAGGCATAGTGGCTGAAACAGGAAATGGCCCAAATCGTATTGTGGAGACTTCAAAACTACCTATAACAAAACTACCTGGTTTTGGGGGGGGCACCTGGTTTTTTGGCCCCGGGCTCGCCGCCATCTAGGGAAACCTACCAATCCCACACGTTTCTGAAAACTAGACACCCTGGGGAGTCCAATGAGGTATGGCTTGCGTGGATCCCCCAACGTTTCCCTACCCAGAATCCCCTGCAACCCTCAAATTTAGCTGAAAAAAACATATTTTCCACATATTTTTGCGTGGAATCACCGTGCTGGCACAAATGTCCTACCACCCAGCGTTGCCCTTGTTCCCCCGAGTAAAATGATACCTCACTTGTGTGGGTGTCCAAAGCAGAACTGGCTAAAAACGTATTTTTAAAAAAATATAGCGCTTAGAATTCTCGGTGCTATACCCTAAATCCCTATGTTTTGGGCTCTTCCCAGTCACAGGCCTTTGGCCCACCCACACAAGTGAGGTATCATTTTACTCGGGAGAACAAGGGGAATGCTGGGTGGTAGGACATTTGTGCCGGCACGGTGATCCCATGCAAAAATGTATGGAAAAAGTGATTTTATCAGCTAAATTTGAGGTTTGCAGGGGATTCTGGGTAGGAAAACGTTGTGGGACCCACGCAAGCCATACCTCGCTGGACTCCCCCGGGTGTCTAGCTTTCAGAAATGTTTGGGTTTGGTAGTTTCCCAAGATGGCCGCCGAGCCCGGGGACAAAACCCAGGTGACCCCACTTGCAAAACCAGGTTGTTTTGTGATAGGTAATTTTGATGTCGCCTCAATAGGTTTTGGTCCCTTTTCTGTCGCGGGTACTTGACCCACCCACGCGAGTGAGGTATCATTTTTATCAGGAGACCTGGGGGAACGCTGGGTGGGAGGAAATTTGTGGATCCACGTAGATTCCAGAACTTTCCCACACAGAAAGTTGAGAAAAAGTGATTTTTTCAGCTAAATTTGAGGTTTGCAGTGGATTCTGGGTAGGACAAAGTTAGGGGACCCACGCAAGCCATACCTCGCTGGACTCCCCAGGTGTCTAGTTTTCAGAAATGTGTGGGTTTGGTAGGTTTCCCTAGATGGCCACCGAGCCCAGGGCCAAAAACTCATGGGACCCCCCATGCAAAACCAGGTTGTTTTGTGATAGGTAATTTTGATGTCGCCTCAATAGGTTTTGGGCCCTTTCCTGTCGCGGGTACTTGAACCACCCACGCGAGTGAGGTATCATTTTTATCGGGAGACATGGGGGAACACTATGTGGTAGGAAATTTGTGGATCCACGTAGATTCCAGAACTTTCCCACACAGAAATTTGAGAAAAAAGTGTTTTTCTCAGCTAAATTTGAGGTTTGCAGGGCATTCTGGGTAGGAAAACGTTGGGGGATCCACGCAAGCCATACCTCGCTGGACTCCCGGGTGTCTAGTTTTCAGAAATGTGTGGGTTTGGTAGGTTTCCCAAGATGGCCGCCGAGCCCGGGGCCAAAAACCAGGTGACTCCCTTGCAAAACCAGCTTGTTTTGTGATAGATCATTTTGATGTCTCCTCAATACGTTTTGGGCCCTTGCCTGTTGCGGGTACTTGAACCACTCACACCAGTGAGGTTTTGGCCCTGGGCTCGGCGGCCATCTTAGGAAACCTACCAAACCCACACATTTCTGAAAAGTAGACACCCGGGGAATTCCAGGGAGGTATGGCTTGCGTGGATCCCCCAACGTTTTCTTACCCAGAATCCCCTGCAAACCTGATATTTTGCTGAAAAAATCACTTTTTTCGCACATTTTTGTGTGGTAAAGTTGTGGAATCATGGGGCTGACACAAATTTCCTACCACCCAGCGTTCCCCCAGGTCTCCCGATAAAAATGGTGCCTCACTCGGGTGGGAGGCCCAAGTACCCGCGACAGGCAAGGACCCACAACGTATTGAGGCGACATCAAAATGGCCTATCACAAAACGACCTGGTTTTGCAAGGGGGGTCCCATGATGTTTTGGCCCGGGGCTCGGCGGCCACCTAGGGAAACCTACCAAACCCACACATTTCTAAAAAGTAGACACCCGGGGGATTCCAGGGAGGTATGGCTTGCATGGATCCCCAACGTTTTCTTACCCAGAATCCCCTGCAAACCTGACATTTTGCTGAAAAAAATCACTTTTTTCACACATTTTTGTGTGGTAAAGTTGTGGCATCACGGGGCTGACACAAATTTCCTACCACCCAGCGTTCCCCAGGTCTCCCGATAAAAATGGTGCCTCACTCGGGTGGGAGGCCCAAGTACCCGCGACAGGCAAGGGCCCACAACGTATTGAGGCAACCTCAAAATGGCCTATCACAAAACGACCTGGTTTTGCAAGGGGGGTCCCATGATGTTTTGGCCCGGGGCTCGGCGGCCACCTAGGGAAACCTACCAAACCAACACATTTCTGAAAAGTAGACACCCGGGGGATTCCAGGGAGGTATGGCTTGCGTGGATCTCCCAACGTTTTCTTACCCAGAATCCCCTGCAAACCTGATATTTTGCTGAAAAAATAACTTTTTTCACACATTTTTGTGTGGTAAAGTTGTGGCATCACGGGGCTGACACAAATTTCCTACCACCCAGCGTCCCCCAGGTCTCTCGATAAAAATGGTGCCTCACTCGGGTGGGAGGTCCAAGTACCCGCGACAGGCAAGGGCCCAAAACATTTTGTGATAGGCAATTTTGATGTCGCCTCAATACGTTGTGAGCCCTTGCCTGTCGCGGGTACTTGGGCCTCCCACCCGAGTGAGGCACCATTTTTATCGGGAGACCTGGGGGAACACTGGGTGGTAGGAAATTTGTGTCAGCCCCGTGATGCCACAACTTTACCACACAAAATGTGTGAAAAAAGGGATTTTTTCACCAAATGTCAGGTTTGCAGGGGATTCTGGGTAGAAAACGTTGGGGATCCACGCAAGCCATACCTCCTGGAATCCCCGGGTGTCTACTTTTCAGAAATGTGTGGGTTTGGTAGGTTTCCTAGGTGGCCGCCGAGCCCTGGTCAAAACATCATGGGACTCCTGCAAAACCAGGTCGTTTGTGATAGGCCATTTTGAGGTCGCCTCAATGCGTTGTGGGCCCTTGCCTGTCGCGGGTACTTGGGCCTCCCACCCGAGTGAGGCACCATTTTTATCGGGAGACCGGGGAGACGCTGGGTGGTAGGAAATTTGTGTCAGCCCCGTGATGCCACAACTTTACCAGACAAAAATGTGTGAAAAAGGGATTTTTCAGCAAAATGTCAGGTTTGCAGGGGATTCTGGGTAAGAAAACGTTGGGGGATCCATGCAAGCCATACCTCCCTGGAATCCCCGGGTGTCTACTTTTCAGAAATGTGTGGGTTTGGTAGGTTTCCCTAGGTGACCACCGAGCCCGGGCCAAAACGTCATGGGACCCCCTTGCAAAACCAGGTCGTTTTGTGATGGGCCATTTTGAGGTCGCCTCAATACGTTGTGGGCCCTTGCCTGTCGCTGGTACTTGGGCCTCCCACCCGAGTGAGGCACCATTTTTATCGGGAGACCGGGGGAACGCTGGGTGGTAGGAAATTTGTGTCAGCCCCGTGATGCCACAACTTTACCACACAAAAATGTGTGAAAAAAGGGATTTTTCAGCAAAATGTCAGGTTTGCAGGGGATTCTGGGTAAGAAAACGTTGAGGGATCCATGCAAGCCATACCTCCCTGGAATTCCCCGGGTGTCTACTTTTCAGAAATGTGTGGGTTTGGTAGGTTTCCTAGGTGGCCACCGAGCCCCGGGCCAAAACGTCATGGGACCCCCTTGCAAAACCAGGTCGTTTTGTGATGGGCCATTTTGAGGTCGCCTCAATACGTTGTGGGCCCTTGCCTGTCAAGGGTACTTGGGCCTCCCACCCGAGTGAGGCACCATTTTTATCGGGAGACCGGGGGGAACGCTGGGTGGTAGGAAATTTGTGTCAGCCCCGTGATGCCACAACTTTACCACACAAAAATGTGTGAAAAAGGGATTTTTTCAGCAAAATGTCAGGTTTGCAGGGGATTCTGGGTAAGAAAACGTTGGGGGATCCATGCAAGCCATACCTCCCTGGAATCCCCGGGTGTCTACTTTTCAGAAATGTGTGGGTTTGGTAGGTTTCCCTAGGTGGCCACCGAGCCCTGGGCCAAAACGTCATGGGACCCCCTTGCAAAACCAGGTCGTTTTGTGATAGGCCATTTTGAGGTCGCCTCAATACGTTGTGGGCCCTTGCCTGTCGCGGGTACTTGGGCCTCCCACCCGAGTGAGGCACCATTTTTTTCAGAAGACCTTGGGGAACGCAGGGTGGGTGGAATTTTGTGGATCCACGCAGATTCCAGAACTTTCCACCACAGAAAAGTGAGGAAAATGTGTTTTGTTTGCCAATTTTTTAGGTTTGCAAGGGATTCTGGGTAACAGAACCTGGCGAGAGCCAGTCAAGTCACCCCATCCTGGATTCCCCTGGGTGTCTACTTTTCAAAAATGTATAGGTTTGCTAGGTTTCCTAAGTGCCGGCAGAGCTAGGGTTCAAAAACTACAGCTAGGCACTTTGCAAAAAAAGGGTCATTTTTCACTGTGAAAATGTGGTGCGTCCACGTTGCGTTGTGCGCTGCTTCCTGTCGCGGGCACTAGGCCTACCCACACAAGTGAGGTACCATTTTTTCGGAAGACCTTGGGGAACGCGGGGTGGGTGGAATTTTGTGGATCAACGCAGATTCCAGAACTTTCCACCACAGAAAAGTGAGGAAAATGTGTTTTTTTGCCAATTTTTAGGTTTGCAAGGGATTCTGGGTAACAGAACCTGGTGAGAGCCAGTCAAGTCACCCCATCCTGGATTCCCCTGGGTGTCTACTTTTCAAAAATGTATAGGTTTGCTAGGTTTCCCTAAGTGCCGGCAGAGCTAGGGTTCAAAAACTACAGCTAGGCACTTTGCAAAAAAAGGGTCATTTTTCACTGTGAAAATGTGGTGCGTCCACGTTGCGCTTTGCGCTGCTTCCTGTCGCGGGCACTAGGCCGACCCACACAAGTGAGGTACCATTTTTTTCGGAAGACCTTGGGGAACGCGGGGTGGGTAGAATTTTGTGGATCCACGCAGATTCCAGAACTTTCCACCACAGAAAAGTGAGGAAAATGTGTTTTTTTGCCAATTTTTTATGTTTGCAAGGGATTCTGGGTAACAGAACCTGGTGAGAGCCAGTCAAGTCACCCCATCCTTGATTCCCCTGGGTGTCTACTTTTCAAAAATGTATTGGTTTGCTAGGTTTCCCTAAGTGCCGGCAGAGCTAGGGTTCAAAAACTACAGCTAGGCACTTTGCAAAAAAAGGGTAATTTTTAACAGTGAAAATTTGGTGCGTCCACGTTTCGCGTTGCGCTGCTTCCTGTCGCGGGCACTAGGCCTACCCACACAAGTGAGGTTCCATTTTTTTTGGAAGACCTTGGGGAACGCGGGGTGGGTGGAATTTTGTGGATCCACGCAGATTCCAGAACTTTCCACCACAGAAAAGTGAGGAAAATTTGTTTTTTTTGCCAATGTTTTAGGTTTGCAAGGGATTCTGGGTAACAGAACCTGGTGAGAGCCTGTCAAGTCACCCCATCCTGGATTCCCCTGGGTGTCTACTTTTCAAAAATGTATAGGTTTGCTAGGTTTCCTTAAGTGCCGGCAGAGCTAGGGTTCAAAAACTACAGCTAGGCACTTTGCAAAAAAAGGGTCCTTTTTCACTGTGAAAATGTGGTGCATCCACGTTGCGTTTTGCGCTGCTTCCTGTCGCGGGCACTAGGCCTACCCACACAAGTGAGGTACCATTTTTTTTGGAAGACCTTGGGGAACGCGGGGTGGGTGGAATTTTGTGGATCCACGCAGATTCCAGAACTTTCCACCACAGAAAAGTGAGGAAAATGTGGTTTTTTTGCCAATTTTTTAGGTTTGCAAGGGATTCTGGGTAACAGAACCTGGTGAGAGCCAGTCAAGTCACCCCATCCTGGATTCCCCTGGGTGTCTACTTTTCAAAAATGTATAGTTTTGCTAGGTTTCCCTCAGTGCCGGCAGAGCTAGGGTTCAAAAACTACAGCTAGGCACTTTGCAAAAAAAGGCTCATTTTTCACTGTGAAAATGTGGTGCATCCACGTTGCGTTTTGCGCTGCTTCCTGTCGCGGGCACTAGGCCTACCCACACAAGTGAGGTACCATTGTTTTTGGAAGACCTTGGGGAACACGGGGTGGGTGGAATTTTGTGGATCCACGCAGATTCCAGAACTTTCCACCACAGAAAAGTGAGGAAAATGTGTTTTTTTTGCCAATTTTTAGGTTTGCAAGGGATTCTGGGTAACAGAACCTGGTGAGAGCCAGTCAAGTCACCCCATCCTGGATTCCCCTGGGTATCTACGTTTCAAAAATGTATAGGTTTGCTAGGTTTCCCTAAGTGCCGGCAGAGCTAGGGTTCAAAAACTACAGCTAGGCACTTTGCAAAAAAAGGGTAATTTTTCATTGTGAAAATGTGGTACGTCCACGTTGCATTTTGAGCCATTTCCTGTTGTGGGCACAAGGCCTACCCACACAAGTGAGGTACCATTTTTATCGGGAGACTTAGGGTAACACAGAATTGTAGAGCAACTGTTATTACCTATTGACTTTCGATGCATTTCTGCCTTCCAAATGAAAGACAATGTGTAAAAAATAAGTCATTTTGAAAAATGACCTATAATTCTCATGCTAGTATGGGTACTCCCAATTTCGGAAATGTGCAAATATCTACTGTTTCTAAAATCTTCATTTTGTTCCCATTTCAGAAATACATAGGTGTCTTTCATAACAATTTTTCCATGTATACATTTTCCCAAAATAATTGCTATATACCCGGTACATAATAAAAAACCATTGCAAGATGCTGCTCAGTTATTGGCTCTGGGTTCGTCGGGTTCTTGGTGAACCTACAAGTCCTATATATCCCCACAACCAGAAAGGTCCAGTGGATATAACAGTATATTGCCTTCAAATAGCTGTCATAATTAGAAGAAGTTACAGGTGAAAACGTTGACACAAATGGCTGTTTTTTTCAACTAATTTTCAATTTTTCCTTTATTTAACTGTTAGTTTCTATAAGGAAAACTTTAAGGATCTACACAAATGACCCCTTGCTGAATTCAGAATTTTGTCTACTTTTCAGAAATGTATGGCTTTCCAGGATCCATTATTGGTTTCATACCCATTTCTACCATTAACTGGAAGGAGGTTGAAAGCACAAAAAATAGCAAAAATAGGCTATGTCCCAGAAAAATGCCAAAACTGTGTAAAAAAGTTGGTTTTCTGACAAAAGTCTGCTTGTCCCTGAAAGCTGGGAAGATGGTGATTTCAGCACCACAACCCCTTTTTTGATGCCATTTGCAGGGAAAAAACAAGACGCTTTCATCTGTAGCCCTTTTTTCGCATTTTTCCCCCAAAAAAACAAAATTTAGCTGTTTTTGGGTAATTTCTGGGTCCCCTCCAGGGGAATCCACAAACCCTGGGTACCTTTACAATCCCCATGATGTTAGAAAAAAAGGACGCAAATTTGGCATGGATACCTTATGTGGTCAAAAAGTTACAGGGGCCTAAGCACGCACTACCCCAAATAGCCAAAAAAAGGCTTAGCACAGGGGGGGAAAAGGCCTAGCAGCGAAGGGGTTAATGAACTTGTTTCCAAATGAAAACATAGCACCTGAAATAATATACAAAAACATTGGAGAAAAGAAGTCTATAGTTTGCCTAATGCCTACACTGCAAGAGTGTTCTACATTCAATCAAGAACTTTTGAAATTGGAAGAACAACCAATACTGAAATGCTGGATATTTTGTTTTGTGTACTCCACCTGTCATTCGAGGAAAATCGTAAAGCTAAGTAATGAAAGTTTGGAATGTCTATTATGCGACTCCCTTTCATATAAAATGGATGTGTCTTTTATCTTTTCCTGCCATAGCTCATACTAAATGTTTTCTTTAAATTTATCTTCAGGTCTTGGTCTTCCATAAACTCTGTAAAAGCGTTTAGATTCTGAATACCTAGAGGGTCTAAGATAATAGGACGGCATCATCAGCATACAGGAGTATCGGTATGCGCAGGCTGTCAAACGTTTGGTACATCAGCCTCAAAAGATTGGAGTTTTTATCTACCCCGTTTGTATAAAAAGAGAAAAATAAGGGGGTAAGTATGCATCCCTGCCTGACTCCTCTTGCCATCTTTATTAGATTGATTAGTTACCCTGTTGGGCCAAAACGTATTCTAGCCATCCGTTCATTATAAATATGTGCTAGGAAGGAAATTATATCTTTTACAGCACCTAGTTTGTCCACAGTGAACCACAATTTATTGTGGTTCACTAGATTAAAAGCGCTACTCACCGCCATAAAGCACATATGTAAGCTACCCTTCTTTGCTCTTGTACATTTTACCTCTATAAGATTTAGACTAAGGCATTGCTCTACCGTTCCTAACCATAGCCTAAAGCTATACTGTACCGGCATTAGGAGTGAGTTGTCTTCTGACCATTATTCCAGCATTTCTAGGATAACTCTTCCTACTAATTTGCAGATTAATCGAGCAATGATATTGGATGGTAACATTTTGGATAATGTTTCAGCCCCTTTTTCTGCCCAGGCGGAAGGTATATTACCAGTGCCAGCAGCATTTAGTACCATCGTTAGCAGGGGTGATCATAGTGATGGTAAATGTTTATAAGTGTCCGGGTGATCACCGTCCGGCCATGGGGCTTTCCCTTGGGACTGTTGTCCAGCACTTTAATGAACTCCTCTATCTAGCCTAAAAGCAAGTGATATAGTGGGGGGGGGGGGTGCAGAGAGTACTATGCTGTTTTCCTGTGTTACCTGGTAGGTGAATTAAATATCAAGCAAAAATGATTTTCCCAAATATCTGCGGAATTGTGGAATCTATTTTTAGAGCATAGTTGTCCCTAAATAAAGAGGTGTTAATTATTCTCCAAAAGAGGGTATTGTCTTTTGTCTCTGCTGCCTGGATCAAGTTTCCCCAGGCTTCCACCTGGAGCTCATTTTCTTTCTGTTATAATCTTTTGATATCTTTTTCTGCTATCCTGGATGGCATCTCTGTCTCTAGAGGTAGAATGAAAGAGATTAATAAGTTCGCTGCATGCATGTGAGCACTTGTGGTTGAACCAGCTCTTTCTCTTGTATCCATTACCTTTGACTTTTCTAGTAAGATACTGTTCCTGGGTCCTTATAATTTGGTCATAGCCTACACTCAGATCTAGACAGGTAAAAAATGGGTTCTGTTTTCTATAATGAGGGCTTCAGTAAACTTTGATGGGTTCACACTATACCATTTAATTCTAACATTATTATGTCCTTGTGAATCAATATGTGAGATTTTCTGAGCCTTCTTTGGTAATTTTGAGCTCAAATGTAGTGTGAGGAATAGAGGATTGTGGTCACTTATCCAATTTTCCTCTATAGCAAAATCGATCTGGGTCATCGATGACTTATCAGAGACAAGTATATGGTTCTTTTTGCAATTGGCTCTTCTTCCGATAAAGGTGAGTGGCAGTGAGTGACGATTTTGGCAATAGATCTCCACCATAACCAAGTTATATTTAAACATCAGCTTGTTTAAAATGTTGACATTGGAGCAATGCCTAAAGTGGTCTAGGCTCTCTCCTTGCATCTCCTTTAGTCCATAGACATGTTTAGCTGGAAGTGGACATCTGGTGTTGTTGAAGTCACCACACCATAATATAAACATATCACATTATCTTGTGAGTATAAAAGAATCCAGATTCCTCTCCAAGGCTTCTACCACTCCTGCTTGAGAGGTATCAAAGATGTCATTATAGTAATTAATTATTAACCTGACACCGACAGATCACAAGGACTCAACATAATTTCCTACTCTGAAGACGCAGAGCTCATCCTCTCCCTGTCCAAAGACCTCCCCACCACAAAATCTAACTTCCGAAGTTGCATGATGAACATTGTGGACTGGACAAAGGACAACTGTCTTACACTCAACTCAAAGAAAATGGAATTCCTCATCTTTGGGAACAACACCTCGCCGTGGAATGGCTCATGGTGGCCCACAGAGCTGGGCACACCCCCTGACCCAACAGGCCATGCCCGTAACCTCGGCATCATCGTGGCTAACAAGCTATCTTTGAACAAACAAGTTAAAACAGTCTCTTCCACCTGCTTCCACACCCTATGCATACTCTGCAAGATCTTTAGGTGGTTCTCAGTAAGCACCAGAAGAACGATCACGCAGGCCCTCTTCACCAGCAGACTGAACTACGGAAACACGCTCTATGTAGGAATCACTGCACGCCTCCTGAAGAGACTCCAAACAATACAGAACTCAGCAGCAAGACTCACACTTGACCTCCCCAGAAGGACCCACATCACACCCCACCTCAGGAAACAACATTGGCTCCCAATCCAGAAGCGATGCCAGTTCAAGATGCTTCTCCATGACTACAAGGCCCTGCACAATGAAGGACCAGCATACGTCAACAAACGCCTAACCTTCCCCAACCATCCAGACATCTCTGTTCCACCTCCCTCTCCATCGCAGACACCCCGCGGATCCGTCGAGCCAACTGCGGAGGATGCTTCTTCTTTCACCTGGCAGCCAAAGCTTGGTACAAAATCCCTCTGCACCTTAGGACCCCACTATCACTCCAACAATTCAGAAGAGATCTAAAGACCTGGTTGTTTGAATAACCAACCTCCACGCACCGACTACAGCTCCAGCGCCTAGAGACTCTCACGGGTGATTTTCTACGCTCTACAAATGATTGATCAGCACATCAGGATTACACTCAGAGGATAACCATAGAATTTGATAAAATTCTGATGAGGTTTTTGCACTTTCTGTGTGTTAATAAGTGATACTAGGACCAACAGACCTCTTTTGTCCTCCCCATACTAGAGTGAGTTGTCGGTGTACAGTACAATGTGAAACCATCTAATACAAAAATTTCTGTTAACCAAGTCTCTTGAAGGCACAAAATCTGAACTCTCTGAGTATTTCAATACCAGTCCTCTGTTGCTATCTTGTTGTCCAGTCCAGTAATATTCAGTGACCCAATTATTAACTCATAGGGATCCCAACAAGAGAGGTTGTCCCTTGAAGGCCCCAAGCATTCCCAGCAGGCACTGGGTAATGAAATATTTGGCATTCTTTCCTCCTTTTATTGGGTAATGATTGTTGTGTGTTCCGAATACGGACGAAGAGGGGAAACTCAATCTATTTCCTGGAGGGATTTTAGGGGGTAAAATCTATTATGAGTTGTTAATTCAAAGGTATATCAATTTTGAGGGCCAGCCTGCCATTCTTTGTGGTGAAACTGTGGTGGTGGGAAGGAAACAGTAAAAGTAGCCAAGTGGTACAGCTTCGATTTGACCTCCCCAACGAATACATGAAAAGCGCTTTTCTCCCAGGGAGGTGAGAATATTGTGGACCATATCAGGATTTTGAAAATTCAAGACAATACAGACACCCTCAATGGTTTTCCTCATATTCCCTATCCATTTGACTCATCTCACCGTTAGAATTTCTTTGGACAAGAGGCCCACATTGAGTGTCCTTTTGGATAACCAGTGGATAGCTTTATTTCAAAGTTCCCACCATATCTTATCAAACACTTATTGAGATAGTTTAGATTTGGGGATCCCTTTAGTATCTAAATATATGGTGTAACTTCAGTTGGAAGATGTAAAATGTCTTGAGATTAATATTTGGAAACCGCTGGGACCTCACGCCATACTCTAATGCCCCTTTCCCTCAGGCCACTGAGGGTTCTCAATGTATTCCCCCTAGATGTGTTAGATGATTGAACTTGAGTAATTAGAGGGTTTGGCTGGTTGGTGTTCTGTAACGTGTTTTCCTGTATTTTTCTCACTGGGGTGATGCTGAGGGTAGAGTTTTTTTCTCCCTTCTGTAGTGTCCTCTGTAACTTGTGTGGTTCTCATGCTCGTGGTGTCAAGTTCTTCCTTTAGTAACTCCAACATACTGGTTATGGGTACTTCAAGCATGACCAGTTTACTATTAACTCCCTTAAATGCTTGCCTTACATCATTTTCCAAGTTTTTTAGCTGTGAGCCCGTATTCTATATATGTGTCTCATACTCACCCCCACTATTTGTTGTGCCATCTGAGTGGTGCCTTTCGTCTGTGCCTTGTTCTTGTCTCATCTATTTGCATGAGGTCTTCTACTTCTTTCTGAATCATAATTGTAGCATTAGTATCATGAATTGATGTTTTCTTTGGGAGGAGAAGAGTGGTGCAATAGGAACAGCAAAATGGGAGACACTGAATGAGAATACAGCAAAGTATCAGCAACACAACCAGACTTATTATTTTCTCGAAAATCCAACCCCAATTTCCAAACAATGACCAACTCCAATTCCCACTCTCCATTCCCACTCTCCATTCCTTTGACATTCTCCAAAATGTCTAGTATATGTTTAGTGATAATTTGCTCCATATTCTTGATCCCGACTACACACTGGTCCCCGACTACAGCGCACACACCACCACTCTTTGCCAAGATGAAGTCAACTGCATACCTAGTCTGCTCGTAATAGATCCGCATACTTTCCAATTGGGTGGTGATATCGTGCAAAGCAGCTACCGTAGAGTTAGACAGTATTTGCAGCTTACATCCAAAATATTCTCTAGCTTTCTCACCCCTGGCCATAGCAGTACCACCAAAAGTAATGATGTAGGAGAGAATATACCCAAAAGTGATCCCATTACTGTAATCGTTGACTTCCAAATCTTTTACTCATCACAAAACTCCGTAGTTAAAGTTCTTTTTACCCACCTTACATTTGGCTTACTGTACTTGCAAGGCACGCCCAGAGGGAGCACCATTCCTAGAGCAACATCATCTGTACCATTATAAACATTTGAATAAGTACCATTAGACAGAAAATAAAATCCTGGGTGTGCATAAAGTGGACCTTGATAACCTACAGGAGCATATCTGGTGTTCATTCCAAAAGTACTCAGATCCTTTTTCACTAGAGCCATCGTATTTTTGAACAATATTATTCCAGAACAATTGACATACAAAAATGTGTCAGTACTATTTACTATCGGACAACATGCGGGATAATAACCAGCTTTCCGGGTAACCGTTAAATCTTGGTAATGCCAGCCCACTAAGGTAATGTTCTGCTCTCTCATGTACAAATTATCACAATACATGTTATTATCACACCCTGGATACCCATTTCCTCGTGGCTTTCTGTAATACAAACAAGGGCTGGGATATCCCATTCCAAACTCGCCCCTTACCTCTATGAATTGGGATGGGCGGATATACGTATAATTGACAAGTGACAATGGGTAAGCAGTCCATAAACTTGTAACAGATTCGGTGGGATAACAAGCTGTAACATCTCCCAAAAATATTTTATGTATGTCTTGAAATACATTACTCAGGGCTGTCCTTTTTGTGCGGATTTGGGAAACAACCTTATGTTTAGTAAATGACGGTGCATCCTGATTATATTCCAAAACCCATGCCACCCCACCCAGAATCAATAGCAGTAAAATCACAAGAATAGCACATAATATATTTTTCTTGGTAGACTAAAATATGTGTGTATGAACAAGCGGAATCACTGGCTGCTCTTTCTCAGCAACCATTCTGCCAAAGGGATGCATAGCAAACGATAAAGCAAGGGGGCGAAATGCCAGCAAGAAGAATATACAAGTTCCCAGTGTCCGTCAGAGCCTCACTGCTACAGGCTCCTAATAGCCATCAAAATGTTGGTGCTCTTGAGCACCGGCAGTGGAGCTTGCTCTGTCCTAAGCTCGGGTTCCCACGTCGACCAGGATAATGTACCCCAAAGGGGATACTTTCGATCCATCCTGTCCAATGTTCAAACAGTGCACAAATCTCACATCACCCTAAACTAACTCCGCTGGTACTATAGCAAAGTACACCCTAACTTACACAGTCCATCCCTAACTAGTCTGACTTCTCCTTTGGTGCACCGTTCTTCAGCCTAGGGCACAGATTGTACCTAGTGACTCCAGGCACAGAGGGATCAATGAAAAGGGGCTCCTCGATAGCCCGTATTTCCTGAGGAACTGCTGCATTCAACACTTCATCATTTTCCTCATCCGTTGAGGTCCAAGTCAGCCTGGCGTCGCTCAAGGGGACAAACTGAGGCACCATTTCATATTTGGAGTCCCCTAATCCATCCCTTACCCATTGATCGTAGGGCAAGGGTAAAGGTATCCTGCGACAGTGAGTCACATGCACCCAGTTCTTTCAGCCAGCGACCTTGACAGCTGTGCGTGTAGCCAGGAGGACCTGCTCCGGTCCCTTCCACCGCGGCTCCAAACTCTTCTTCCGCTGGAAGTTCCTTACCAACACGAAATCGCCAGGCTGAATATCATGTCCGGGCCCCTCGGGTGTAGCTGGCAGGGCTTCCTGGACCTGTTGGTGAATAGAACGCAAACTTTCAGTTAACTGGCAAAGATAGTCTATCATCAACGGGTACTCAATATCAGAGAATCCCCGAGGGCGCGGGATGCCCCAGACGTACACCGGGCATCTAAACACGACCTCGTACGGTGACAATCCTGGCCTAGAATGTGCTGTTGTTCTTGTCGACAAAAGAGCTAATGGTAAAGCATCTGGCCACTGTAACCCTGTTGTCTCCTGAGTTTTAATTTGAGAGTACCATTGTACTTCTTAACCAAACCTCCTGACTGTCGGTGATTGGCAGCATGGAACTTCTGCTTGATACTCAAACCATCACAAATCAATTGAATCACTTTGGCATTGAAATGACTTCCATTATCACTCCAAATCAAATGGGTCAAGCCAAAACGAGGAAAGAACTCCTTCAGGAGTACCTTTGCAGTCGGAATGGCCGTATTATCTTTAGTGGAGAAAGCCTCAACCCATTTACTGAATACACAGACAACCACCAAAACATACTTCAAATTATTGCACCTATCGAATTCTATGTATTCCTTCTGAAGGACCTCAAAAGGAAAAGTGGGTGGTGCAAAATTACCGGGTGGTGTAGGGGTACCTTTTCCAGGATTGTGCATCATGCACACCATGCAATACTTCACTAAATGTGCAGCTGTTTTCGAAATGTTATCATTCTGCCATACAGGGTCTAACAACTTGCAAATAGCCTTAGCACTAATATGGGCGGGCCATGGGCCATCGTGACTACAGGAAGAACATATGCATCTGGCAACATCCATCTCTGCTTCCCTGACTTTTCAATCCAACATCCCTCATCGTTCAATTGTGCTGTACTTTCTTGCCACATTGCTAATTCCTCTATTGTGGCCTCACTTTGTATCTCTTTCACATTCTCGAGTGTATCCTCAAACATGATAACTTCAGGCACCCACCTAGCGTTGCCTGCTACGAACATTCTTTTCATTTTAGTCCGGGCTGTTTTCTTAGCTGTCTGATCTGCAAAAGCATTTCCCCTACCTACATCGTCAGTGACTTTCCGGTGGGCACTACACTTTACTATAGCCAATTTCTTAGGGAGTGTCAAAGCAGACAAAAGCCTCAATATAAGGTGCCCATGCTGAATTTTGGTGCCATGCGAAGTAAGAAACCCTCTCTCAGCCCAGAGTCGCCCAAAGTTATGTGCGACTCCAAAGCAGGCCTGGGCGTAGTTCGCGGAGTTTTGCTACGCGGCACTCCGCGAAGTTCCAAAAAAACTCTGCGAAGTTCTGCGAGTGGCGGAGTGCAGTGCGAACTGCAGTTTGTGCTGGTATTTCTGCCGCTCGGGTAGCTCGCGCTCGCGAACTTACCGTTCGCGCTCGCAAACTTACCGTTCGCGATCGCGAACAGGGAAAAAACTCCTCTGCACATCGCGAAGCAGAGTTTTCTGCACTCCGCGAGCTCCGCGGAGTGCGGAGTGCAGAAAACTCTGCAAACTCCGCGAACGGAGCAAAGTTCACCGCCCAGGCCTACTCCAAATATTGACAACCAGTCCCTCACTCAATTCGCAAGCTCGTATTAAGGCAACAAGCTCAGCAGCTTGGGTTGACTGATAAGTAACGCGTGATGTCTCAACTACTGTACGCAGCGTGGTGATAGCATACGCAGCAGTTGTAGTGCCATCTGGTAATTTAAAACAAGAGCCATCGACATATAGTTCCCCTTGTGGATCAGATAAGGGAACATCAGTCAAGTCTACCTGTCCTTTCGTATCTTCTTCCGTCCAGAAGATACAGTCATGTTTTTCAATCTCATCACTCTCATAAGGGAGGGGCAGTAACATGGCTGGATTCAGAGTGGCACATCTTTTGATCGTGATGTGTTTAGCAAACAATGTTAATTCATAGCCAGTCAGACAGGCACTGGTGAGGTGCTGTGTCTTAGTCTTATTCAAAAGTGTATCCACAGCATTGGGTACCATGACTGTGAGATCAGTATCAAGTACGAGTCCAGCCGATTGTCTTATCGAGGCAGCCACAGCCACGACCGCTCTTAGACGGCTCAGGAGGGCTCTTGCGACAGGATCAAGAACAGCAGAGAAATAAGCACACGACCGTTGCTTATCTCCAAATTTTTGCGTTAAAACAGAAAGCGTGCAACCAGCCATCTCATGGACGAACAACACAAACGGTTTGTTATAGTCAGGGGTGCCAAGTACTGGGGCTGAACAAAGCGCAGCTTTCAATTGCTCAAAAGACTGCTGACATTCAGGCGTCCAAGGTGGGGGCTCATGCATGTCTTTAGTGGTTAGTGCAAGCAAGGGTTTGATTAGTAAGGAGTAGTTAGGTATCTACTGCAGACAGTAGGAAGTGATACCCATGAAAGTGTGCACATCTTTCTGAGTCTGTGGGATGGGCATTTTAACAATGTTACTGATGCGCTCAGGGGTCAATCTCCTACCTCCTTCGACAGTAGGTGACCTAAGTAGGTGACCTCTTGTCGACAATACTGAAATTTAGAAAGAGAAACTTTATGTCCATGGTGAGCCAATTGCAACAACAATTTAACTGTACTATCTCTACAACCTTGCTCTGTGTCAGAAGCGATAAGGAGATCGTCAACATACTGCACCAATACATTACCTGTAGGAAGTGAAAGGGAATCCAATTGGCTCTTTAAAGCCTGACTATAAATACTTGGACTCTCAGTATAGCCCTGAGGAGCTCGACAGAACCTAAAGCTTCTTCCAGCTAGGGTGAACCCAAACAAGTATCTGCTATCTGGATGAATAGGAATACTAAAGAACGCATTTTTCAAATCAATGACAGAAAAGAATTTAGCAGTGGAAGGAATCATTGTCAAAAGAGTAGCAATGTCAGGGACCACTGGAAACTGGGGATCCACTATTTTATTAACTTCGCGCAAATCAATCACAAAACGATAGACATCTTCATGGTCATCAGATGAACCCGAAGGTGTCCATTTAAGAATGGGAAGAATAGGGCTATTGCAAATATTGGCAGTCGTCTTCTCATCTCCTCCCCTCTTGATCAGATCCTGAATAATTTGCAATAAGGCTCGCTCTCCTGCCTGTGGTATTTATACTGAGGGATATGGGGCAAAATAGCACCGTCCTTAACTTGAATTGAGACTGGAGGTATCTGCAGTAGTCCCACGTCTGTATCACCTGTCGCCCACAAAGTGGGTGGCACATCAGCAAATCCAACAGGAAGAGGCGCATCTTTGGACAGACACTGTTTAGCACGTACTACATCTGGTCCCATTGTCATATAAACACCTGCTGGGGAACAATAAATAGTAGCATGCAGTTTCTTCAACAAATCCGGGACCCATAAAATTTTCACCACAGTTGGATGTCAGCAAGAATGGCGAATCCACAGTGAAAGGACCAATGGTCAACGCAAGGGGTCTTGAAATGGGGCTTACAACCGGTACACCAGAAAAACCTACCAAAACATTATTATGGCCAGACAGAGCCGCCCCAGGGACCATATTTTGAAAAACAGAACTTTTCGTCGCACCTGTGTCCACCAAATATTCCTTAGTCGAACCTTGCAGTTCCGCTGTTACATAAGGACCACGCTGGTCTACAGGTATTGGAACTGGTCCCCCACTCTGTCCCTGGCTGTCCTAGCTGTAAGACATTCCTGTCACTTACTCCATCTGATAATCATCATGGTAGTACTTTCCATCCCGAGTGTCATCGAAGTAATTATTATCAGAACGACCCTGTGAGGCTGCAGCGTTTTGAGCCCTGTCTGCTCCACCAGCTCCACGACCCCGTCCACGAGAACCTCGTCCTCTAGGGACCGCTACCTTCTGCAAAAGCACAGGACACTCACTATGCCGATGTCACTCCTCTTTACAGTACGCACACTGATTCGGACCCAGGGGTATAGTGTTTGGCTGCCTACTAGTGCGTGGAAGCTGTTGGACAGGACCACCACGTCCTCTGCCATTCCCTCTAAAAGCCTGCTGTAACAACACCTTTGTCTTTAAATCCTTATGCCTTTTCTCTGTCCTCTCTTTTTCCTCATTATCCCTATGCTCATAATACTGTGCCATATTAAAAAAAACAGAGTGGGAAGAGGTGGGCCAAGTACTTTCAGAGGCCTGCAATTGAGTCGCAATTTCAGGAAACAGATTAGAAACAAATCTATTAACAAACAACCGAACACCTCCCTCAATAGACAAATCCTGCCCACTGTAATCCAAAAACGTACCTTCAAACCGAGTGAAAAAATTAGACACACTCTCATCTTTCTTTTGTCGACAAGCCGACAATTTATCCCAATCTACTTTTCTTGGTGGAATAAGGGAATGTATATAGGTAGTAATACGGCCTGGCAATGCTAAAATTTCTGCCCGAGGCTTATCAGCTGGCTTTCTTTCCCGGTCCCATGCTTTAATTTGATCCCACGTACCTCCCAATTCCACAACATGTTCTTGCGTGTGCACCTGCCTCCAAATATCAACTGGAACCAGTAAACCAAAAAACATTTCAATATCAGCAAGAGTCATTACAGTGGAAGAGGCAGCTTCAGTCAATTCTTTATAATATGCAGTAGGATTTTTCCTAGGATCAGGCAAATGAGTCTTAAGAGACAAAACTTCACTTCTTTTCCACGGAGTATAAACCCATTGCTCCTGAAAACGGGCCGTCACCCTCGGCCTAGTAATATTACCACGGCCATCCGTTAATTCCGGCAACTCTGGATGATATATAGGATGAACCTCCCGCATTGGAAACTGAGACACCGACCTGGGACTTTTCTCGTGTGGTCTTCCCCTATAAGCTATTATTGTCGTAACATTAGCAAAAACTTGTTCTGGCCCCAATTCACTAATATACACTCGACCTCTAATGTCATATAAAATTTGAGGTGTTTCTGCTTCAAAATACTGTTGCCAAAGACCAATTAAGGTTGCGCACATTTGTTTAAGGGCATGCTGCTGTATAAAGGGCTCAAAATCTCTAAGAGTCGCCCAGACATCCTCTACACTATAAATAGAATTATGGGCCCACTGTGCAGCCTGATTGCCACATCAGATCGTACTAATGGTCCCATGCGCTTCTTAAATTTTGTCCAATCCTTATCCTCAAATCCACGTACCGGTGTCCCACTACCTACTAATGTCAGAGGATGAAAAATCACTGTGGGAGAAGCAACAGAAGTAGCAGGCACTATCGTCGCCGAGGGTTGTGTCGCGGGAGAAAGAACTGGCGAAAGAGACGCTGAGACAATAGGTGTGGTAGGAGTACTAACAGTCACAGCGGCCACAGACTGCAAAGAAACAGAAGAAAGAGCCACAGCCATTGACATAACAGCAATAGACACAGGGACAGAGACAGTAGACACAACTGTAACAGGCGGCTGTGAGGGCACCGGAACAGTGGGATATATTCTTTGCGGGGCATATGGAGGCGGGGGTCGGGTATCCAACAATTCTCCCCCAAAATGTCATCTTCTTCCTGAACCACATACGATTTATCAAATTGTATTCGAAACCTTCTATCTTCACATTCAACTCCCTTTTCCTGTTTTTCCCTGTCATATGCCACAGCTTTCTGAGTCAGTGTCTGCATTTTCCCTTTCCGGGCCTCTTTCTCTGCCTTCAATCGCCACTGTCTAGCTGCTTTCTACCATGTTCTAAGGGAATCAAACATAGATTACCTACTTCATCTCTTAAACAACTGTTCTTGTAAATACTCAATCTTTTGTTCATCGAAAGTGCCCGTCAACGGCCACTGCAACTCAGCATTGTCCCTCGTATGTTTGTGCCATAATGTACTAAACATAATAGGGCCAAGACCATGCTTCACATACATATCAAAATTCGGAGTGCCTTCTGGAGGTGCCGGCTGAGCTTCTTCCAATTGAGCATCAGCAAAACAACAGCGACAGCACAAGGAAAACAGTTTGCTGACACCAGGCATTCTCAAAAGAAAACAAATTCACTATTTTATTCCTGGCAAAGAAATTGTAAATGCTTTTATCCAAAAGACGGCCCTTAGACCATACCAAATACAAACCAAAATGGTATCATATCCACAAAGAACCAAAACAAACTCACCTGATATATGCAGGTCAAACAAATCGATTCTCCACTGCCAACTCTTCAGACCAAACGGTCAGATACAAGGGTTTCGCCGTTCAGGACTCCAGTCGGGATGCCCACTGGGCGAGGCACCATCCGGCAGGGACAGAAGGGGCAGCTGCGAGTACCAGAAACTCTTTGTGCAGGGATCCCTGATCCGTCCGTCCGACCCGATGACGGCCTCGACCTCCCCCCTGTCCGCGGAAGGGGATGGATCACTCACCCGAAGGAGTCCCTGTTTGGGCACCAACTGAAGGAAGTGGCCCATTTAGGGTCACCCGGGTCACTCACGACCACCTCTCAGCCTTCCATACCAAATGAAGAGTCGGTCAGACAGTAGAGAATACAAACCAATAACAGTTTATTCAAAGTACTCTCAGAGCGGAGCCCTGTCTGTTTTATGTTTCGTATATAGGCCCTAATATAGACACGTTCATATATGCCATATATGGTCATAATCGTATATGCCCTATTATGGTCATGATCGTATATGCCCTATTATGGTCATAATCGTCTATGCCCTATTATAGTCATGATCTCCTATGCCCTAATATAGGCATGATCTTTCACCTACATTAGTTCCCTACAGTACACAACGAACTCTGAGGGTTGAACGTTATCTAGTCTGTGGTTTGAACACTGCAGGGTTTTTCTCGAACACAGGCCTACAATGAACTCATAAATTATGCATGAGCACTCACCAGCTACAAAGTTCACCCCTGACGTCTTCCTCATGTCTAACAAAGACCAATATAAACCATACTAAGGGACGAGACACTTTAGGGTATAAATACACCACATCTTGCCACGGTAAGACAGAGGGAACCGAGACTTCCATGCTGACACACTGACCAGAGACGCTGAGGCTCCTGCATGCAGTCGCTCCAGCTGACAGCGGTCTAACACGGCCCTTGCGGGGTGTCCAACTCGAGAACAGGACGGGGTCCCACACTCTCTCTATTCAGGTAATGGGGTTCGACTAAATCCTAGAAGGATTCTTGGCTCTTAGGCTTTTAGACCTACACATATGCTAGGTACACTTAGGTACATCTAGTTAGGCTTCATAGGAGTACGCGCACTTTTGGGTGACATTCTATTACGCATTTTATATTCATGTATGTATTCATGATTATTGCAATATGGTAGAACTATACTATCCTTTCACTTTTATCGTACTGCTGATAATATATCTCTGCTATTGTCTGCTGATTGCTGCAGCACATATATTTTACACTAGAATAACAACTGTTCAGTAAATACTTATTGAAACACCCAGACTGTTTATTCTGTGTAACTCTCTGAGACAAACCGAATAAGTAAGCACGAATGACTGAGCGAAAAGTAGTACATTGTTTCCACGATTCTGAGGGATCAGGGTTGTCATGATCTAAGGTTGCTAGAAACTAATCTCTCCCCGACAAAGAGGAGAGTCTAGTGGCACTGTGAGCTAGCTAATGCAAATCCGGCTAACATACGCAGTGGGGGTGCACAGAGCCAGTTTGCCACCAAACCCGCAGTTTATGTTATCCAAATGCGCAGGTCCTGCAGGGGTACTATAGGAACTACATGACATGGCGCCCAACATTGGTTGGGTACTTATTTAACAGTAGAATCTGAGTAGTTCAGTTGTGCTATTCTCAGAGAACCTACTCACAAAACCCCAGAGACGTCTGGAGTGGGTGGGCACAAAATCCGCTGCAGCTGAGTAGTACAAAAATACTATTTATTGGCTGTTGGTTATTCAAGCTTGAAAGGACATAGTGTTCCTAAAAAATTGTGCATAACACCTTATCTTAGTTCCCTTGGAATACTTCTTCCTCTAAACATGACTGATGCCGTAAGGGCAGAGAGAGTTGAACTGAATTTTTCAGAAGAAGGAGAAGATCCTGCGGATGCAATACAGATTGCACCAAAATTCAGAATGACAGTCACCCTAAAACTATTAGAAAATGGTTTACAAGCTAGGTGTGGCATGGTAGTTTTCGTGATTTAGGCACACGAATCAACCAAAACAGAGGTATTCTATTCATTGGTTACATTCCCAACAGCAAATGCAATAACAAAGACATTTCACTACTATATAGAAGGAGATGCACCACCGGAATATTGTCCGTTTGAGGACATAGAGATTCCACTCACTTACCAGGAACATTATTACTGGTTTAATGACGCCCTACCCCACGTACGAAGAAGAGTAAGGTTAGGCCCACTCAGAGGAGAAGGAGCCACATGGCCAATATTAGCGGCCTACACACCACATCCTGACATTACCACAATGCCACCAGGAGACTTACTCGTACAACACACAGATTTAATTAAAATCTACAGAAACCTGACACAATTTGTCATGAGGATTTTAACAATCCAACCTGCACCAGGTGCAGGAAATAGTACTCCAGCTCAGGGTACAGGAAATAAAATTACTCCTCAAACATTACACGCGGTAATGGGCAAAATGCCCGCAAAACGTGATCAAATACCATTCTGGATGGCTCAGAAAATAACTCACCTTGAGGCAGTATTCCTGAATACTACCACCTGTGATAAACACAGAATACTAACAATCTGCTTGCCCATGGGGATCATACCACAAATAGAGGACTGCACCTCTTGGGGTACAGTCTTTGCTGCCATATATACCAGAACGCATGGTATCCCGTCATTAGCAGTAGTACCTGATTTATTGAGACAGATACAAATGAGTACGGAGCAGAGCCTGCCCTTAACTTAGGGATGAAGTTACTAGGTATCTACGAACAGGTATCAGCCATAATACTAGCTAACATTAAGGGGGCTTCAGTGGCGATCTGCCAACGCCTAAGGGAGTTCAGTCCAGTAGATCAACAACACAAACTACAGAAAATAATTGAAACTGCATATGCAGAATTAGTCAGAGACAGTTTAGGTGGAAAAGCTTTAAAACCACAACTGGTGGGTAGTTCTGAAAAGGACACTACAAAGCAGACACCTACTTCTTCTAAAAAGAAGTGGGAGAATAAAAAGCAACAAAAGTCTAAAGACAGCAGATCTCAATCCCGAGGCAGATCACCCTCAAGAGAAGCCCTCTGAAAGGAGGTATAACCTCAGGAATAGGGATAATATTAGGAAACCTGACAGGTATCAGGATACTGATACACGTTCCTCTTGTTCCTTTCAGGGTTCATCAAAAAACTTCGAGAGGGAAGGACGGTCAGAACAACGACAAGAGGAGGGTACAAAGTCCAGAGACACGCAAAGCGCTGCGGACTACGCACCTAAAAAAGGAGATAAAAAAAAAAACCTCAGTTCAAAAAGAAGGTAGCAGGTCTTAAGATCAGACATGCCCAGAATTCTGAGGACACAGCTTCTGAACGGGGAATGGGCTCTGACGATGCTAGACAGCGCGGCAGAAGTAACAATAGCTTGCCAGAACCTGAAGGAATTTCTGGTGACATGAGATAACACTCCGGATGGAGGGGGACAAGCCCAGGAAAGTTAAAGGTCTATTTTGGAAAAATTTGTCATCTGGATATGACATCCCATTAGCAGAGCAAGACTGGCCGCCAGCATTCGTCATGGAGTGCCCTAAGGGAGAAACAATAATTTTTCCAGCATTTTCCGACCTCGTTCCCATACATTTAAAACATGCATATGCGCAGGAGTGGGCGGTTGCCCTAGCTCCAGCATTGTACAAAAATCATGCTGGTTGGGATGAGGATTCAACCCACTACGTGATCCCGTTAAAAGTTTCCCCAAATGCTCATAGACAATACCCTATAAAGCAGGAAGCTAAAAAACAAGTCAGGGAGATCCTACATCAACTTGAATACCAAGGGGTGATAGAAAATTGCACCTCACCAATGAACAATCCTTTGTTCCCCGTATCAAAACCTGACAACACATATCGTTTAGTTTTAGATTACAGACATTTAAACACTTGCACAAAGACATTTGCAGTTCAAAATGCACACAGTGCCGCATTAATGAATAACATTGTGCGGAAAAATTACAAAACAACACTTGATATCTCAAATGGATTTTTCTGCCAAAATATAGCGCCTGAAAGCAGGTATTTGACCGCATTCTCAGTGCTAGGGTCCCAACGGCAATTTTGTAATCTGCCCCAAGGGTATAAGATTAGCCCGGGGTTGTTTTCAGCAAGGGTAACAGAGTTACTCCAAAATTTGGATGAAGAAGCATTGTTCTATGTGGATGAAATTTATCTGACGGACGATGACTTACCGAGGCACTTGACCAGGGTGAGCACCATTATTATGGGATTCGTCTCTGAGGGCTGTAAATTTAATTTCAAAAAATCAAAAATTGCCCATCTCAATGTCCTGTTCCTAGGGTATGAGCTGTCAAGTGAAGGGAAAAGCCTAGCAGCTAACTTTTTTAGAAAAGTGTGCGCTGCTCCAACCTCCAAAATCACTAAAGAATTTACAGTCAATTCTGGGATTCCTAAATTTTGGTCGAACATACATTTTGGATTACGCAGACAGAGTAAAACCTTTCTATGACTTAATAAAACCTGATTTTTCAGTCAGACAATGGACACAGGAACATACAAACATCCTACGTTCACTACAAGAAGACATGATAGCTTCAAAACACTTACAGACACGCGTAAACATACGCAACTTAGTGATCCGAGTGATAGCGGGTCAATGCGGGTACACTTACTTAACCTTCAATGAAGGTGAAACGGTACCAATCGCATACAAATCACACCTGTACACAAACGCAGAGATGCGTTTCACTTCAACAGAAAAAATCCTGACAGCAGTACAGACCGCTGTAGCAAGAGAAAGAGCTCTGGCTCAGGGAAAGCGCATAATAGTCGTGACCCCAGTACCAGCCTTAGAGGCTGTTACAAAGGCTAGCATTCCAAATGCGAAAGCCTTACATCCCAGATGGATACAATGGGCTAATTCTCTTTCTGCAACGGATGTTGATACAGATTTGATCCAAGTTTAAAAACACAAGCATTTCTGCAATACGAACAAGAATATCCTCTACCAAATGAGATTTTGCCTCTAGATCAGTATGAATATATTATTTACACTGACGGATCTGCTCAACCGGCCATAGGGAGTAAGCAAGCTTACAGCGCAGCGTGTGCAATCATTAAAGGTCGCATGCGCAATGGGAAGTTCCATCCAAGCTGCACTAAAATGCAATCTCTAGGAGACTGCACGGCTCAGTTGGCAGAATTAAAAGCACTGATCACTGGCACTTGTAAATACGGAACACGAAAACCCCACACTAATTGTGTGTGATTCCTTTTACTGTGTACAGTTGTACAATGAATATTTACATCATTGGGAACAAAACGGGTTTAAAGATGCAAAAGGTGGCACAATTATGCATAAAATGCTATGTTAACAGGTAGTGGAGTTGAGAAACGAACAACAAGGGCTCACGTGATACATACACTGAGTCATCAGCGTGATGGCGTTCACGTTGAAGGGAATTCATTGGCTGATGAAGCCGCAAAGGGGGCTGTACGCACAGCGTCCGTAGCTGCAATCACTCCTTCAAAAACGAGAATAGACGGCGAGATTTTGGTAGCTGTCAATGCTTCACGCAAAGTCAGCACAGCAGTACCTAAAAAATTTCCACTCAAATACTCCTACAAGTTAGATGCACAAAACATTCCATATGCTCAGATTTCTGGTGGGGGGGATAGAGTAATACCAAATATGGATCGTAGGCAAGGCTTAATTCTAGCAGCACACAAGGGTTTGGGTTCTGCGCATACAGGTGTTACAGCGGCTATTTCTTTATTGAAACAGCGCTACTGGTGGCCAGGGTAAACAAAGCGGACCAAAGACTACGTCTTAAAGTGCGACATCTGCCAGCAGATGAAAGGCTCCACCATAGCACGCCCAGTGCAGACACCATTACTAAAATCAGACAAACCTCTCGCATGTGTGTATTTGGACCACTGCGGACCCCTACAATCTGATGGGGCCAAGAAATATATCATGGTTGCAGTGGATTCCTGCTCCAGATTCCTATGGGTCTGGCCTCAGCGCTCGGCTGACGCTCGAACTGTTATAAAAGATTTGCGAGTCTTTATCGGCACATACGCAGTTGGCACGTTACATTCTGACCGTGGCCCGGCGTTTAGCTCTCGGGCTTACAAAGAGGCCATGGAAGGAATGGGCGTAGCATTGCGGTACTCCTCTCCGTACCATCCTGAGGGAAATTCGGTTGTGGAGAGGAAAAACCGTGACTTAAAGCAATCTTTAACAGCTAGGGTATTAGGCAAGGGCGGTAGTTGGGTCAGTCACCTTTATGGGGTCCAAAGAGCAATTAACAACCAGCCAAGAAGCTCTCTAGGGGGTGTCACTCCTTACGAGGTCCTATTTGGGACAAGAATGTGGGTACCTGATCTTGATTGTGAAGGCACAGTGGCGGATGAAAAACCATTTGATATCCATGATCGTTTGGCTGTTTTACAGGATTTAAATGAATCCAGGACACAAAAAGCAACGTCCACTTAAAACATACCGCCACTGAAGAAGTCAAGGCAGTAACGGCAAAACCTGTCTGGATCCCAAAAGTCGGGGATCTGGTCAGAGAAAAGATTGCAGACAAGAAAGAATTTGGACCATCATACAGAACAGCTGTACCGGTCCTAGCAATCCAAGGTACAAGAACTGTACTTCTGCCGCCTCTTGCCGGAAAAAAGGAGAAAAGATTTGTCTCAATTGACTTAATCAAACCACACTATGTGGCCGATACTAAACAGTAGGCCTCGTGGACTCCACAGTAGCAGACGCCCTCCTCTCGCTACAATCCAAGAATTTCAAACAGAAAGACTCATCACGTTTGAAGAGCCACCTATACGGAATGAAGGACTAAGCAACAATGCTATGGAACTCGTTCCACTTCAACAAGAAGTTCGACTTCAAGAAGAAAATCAACTTAATAACGAAGTTACAATAAGACCGACTACAGACGTCTACGTCAACATGCCTTGTCAAGAGCAAAATCCAATTTCAACAAATCCCGCTGCAATTCCAACAATTGATCGAACGGCTTCTGGCTACTTCATGAACTTTTATACGTTTTCACTGGATCCAAGCGAGCCGGAAACGACGCCAGCCCAAAAATCACACAAACAGAAACTCATTGACTTTTTGCACTTTTTTAGAAAGACTTACCTGGTGTCACCTTGGATAGAACTATGGTATATCACTGGGATTCAATTTTTTCTTTTCTGGATAGGTTTAACTATAACTTTTAGTATGCTTATTAATGGACGATATCTCCAGCAGAGCTCTACAGCCCAAAGAGTCAATTTGATTTTAAAGCCACACCAGTCTTCACATCGTGAACCAAGAGACTTGTCTTCAGTGAACATCACAGCAGTTCCTATGCCGGATGGTATAGTATGGGACAAGATTGATTTCGATATATTCGGTCCGACTGAACTTTTAAAGCTTAAACATGTATTTAAAATTTCTTTAAGTGATATCATTACCTCCCGTACAATTTCTGATGATTGGGACTCTGAAACTGTAAATAATATGATGTCTGATTTAGAAAAAACTGCAGCATTTCTGAACAATAAAATGTTAGAAGGTACTTCAGACTCTGATACATTGTACTGTTACCAACATTATGGTCATCATTTCTTGCACAAATCTATAACATCTAGAAATGTATTTGAATACTACCATTGGGAACACTGCCCAACACCTCCAAAAGGTAGTTCGCAAACCTTTGCACAGAAATTCACATACTTTTCAGGGTTTAATACATCTTACCCGAAGTCATTTTATTACAAAGTGGCAACAACATCAGCACAGAAAATTATGTTGACTAACACCAAACAGATTTAATCTGCTTCCTTTATGGCCCAGTTGTCTACACAGGGTTTCGACCTATGGAAGGACACTATAGATTTGAAATCAATCTGGGGTTCTAGGGACTGGCAGGTCCAGGGAACAGAAGAGCTTTTTAGAACATGCCTCATTCCACAGCAGATGATATTTCTAAATGAAACTGTGCAACAGACATCCTGTCTTGGACTAGCCAAGAACAAGGACATGAACACACCTGGATTTCCAGCACCATCACAGATGGGTGGGGGGCAGAATTCAATTACACATGGGGTAGGATTAGATGACATTCTCCAGTACAACAGGTCAGATCCCAATTGGACAGAATGGCTGATTTGGCCCGTTGACACAAACACATGTCAACAGAGATTCCTAGGTACAACCGAGGGGTTTAGCATCAGTAGGCCAGATACACGCTATGTACAGAGACAACACCCAGGGGTAGTGACATCCTATAGTGTTGGGAAGTTGTGCCTTGATTGGCTAGAAACCTCAACACTCACAGAAGTAAAACATCACTTGACCTTACTCACACATGATGTAGACCTTAGGGATTTTTTGCTAGGCCCAAGGAAAACACGTCAGAAACGTTTCATGTATGCTGGCATTTATGCCTACTATAATGAAAACTGGAAAATAGCCCAACAGGAGGCCGCAGAAAGAATATGGGAAATAGACTGTATTAACTTAGAAAAGGCATTAGCTGTAGTGGATAATGGGTTAACAACTTTGACCTCCAGGATTTACTCCTTAGGCAACATTGTGTCTTCGGCAATCGACATATTAGAACAAGATTTGGCCTTGTTACAACACGGGCAATCCCAGTTACGTTCTATTATGATGTTAAGCTGGACGCTGCAATCTTTGCGTGCAGGCTATGTGCCCTGGCGCTTTATAAACACCACGTCTCTGTTTTCAGAATACAATCTAACTGATAAACAGACAGAAATGGCACAAAGGGGAGCCAAATATACAATGCTGCGTATTGAGAAACTGGAAAGGTTACCATTCACTGTAGCCGAATCACCATCAACAGAATGGCTAATTCATGGCCAAATCACTCTGCCGGTCACTATGTTTCAGTTTCAATATTGCCTTGAGCAAAGGCAGGCAGGCAGATATGAAAGAATGGGTAAGGGTTACATTAAGGAAACTTGGGAATTACCATATAGATATCGATGCCGGAATGGGGATTGAGAAGTATATCTGAGTGGTACAAACTGCAAGAACGCTTTAAGCGGTTCTCTCATGTGTCAGGATATTTCTCTGCATGGAGCATGTAGTGGTTCGGTAGCGAATCTATCTTGTCACATGTCAGGGACCCCAGCGGCCATGATCACGCCGGTTTTCCAGCTGCTCTCGAATGGGAGTTACTTGATGCTAAACGATCAAGGTTGCTGTGGGATGCTTCCGGGCGTCGCCTATCTGGTCACTGTTAACTCCAGGGTTACTTGCTGTATGCAAGTTTTGTTTCCGCCACTGAACACAGTCAGGGAGGCGCCATTATGGCCTTCGTTGAATGTTTCCTTTATACAATTTGAGACTCTAGGCAGACTGAAAGCCATGCTTTTACAGCAACCCGTGCCCTTAACCTCCGCTCGAGAAACATTTGAACTTCAAGTTGCAAGGACCTCGACTGAAATACAGGCACTTATACGTACAAACTGCCCCATTCATTTCGCAGAAATGGTGGGTCGTATCTTTAACATGTCTGATACGAGCGGTATTGTACACTTATTTAAGACCATAGGGTCAGGACTATTAAGTACCTTTCAGACAGTCCTCGGAGTAATCCCAAATTATATACACTCCGTATTGGGAAGCATCTTTGGAGGGCTCCCGCTTATCCTGTTCCTAATTGCAGGAGTCCTGATTGTAATATTATTGCTACGCAATGGACGGCCCAATTTCCGAGGAAATGGCGAACATACTCATGGAGCGGAAATACCGTGAACGCATGGTGCAGCTTCTGGGTATACCTTGCCTAAGAGAACTGAACGCCTCTTGGTTTCTATCCTTTAGACCAGTCTGGGTGGACTGCACCTTACCTGTTCTTCGATGCCTGTTTTGCGGAGAAGAATGCGCGTTGGATCTCTGTCTAACGTTTCCATCAGATACGCCTCCGGACATGGATGCTATGCTGGACCCCCTAAAGGCCCATGCTCTGCGTTGTCCCCAGCGTCTTCCAATTCTGATGAACGCATTCCTTGAGAATCCACAGGTGCCGTTTGCTCCTGCTGGGTTAGGTGGCTCCTCCACAGGCACTCAGGTAACAACTGCTGCACAAGCTGCCGCAGCACCGACTGTTGGCAGTGCTGAATTCCATCTATGTGCGATTGACGTTCTCTGTGAGGCGTTGGATTTGTCGTCTGCAGTAGCTAACACCGATAATGCTGTATCTCCCAGCCAGGACACAATCTTGAATTGGCTCATCGCGTCCTGGGAAAGAATTCGGCTCCTCCACTTCATTTCATAAATAAACGAACTAAATTTGGAACATTTCCTAAATTGACACTTTTACTTGAGAAAGAATGGCCTTCTTCTGCTTGTAGTAGTACATCTTTTATAAGTGAGACAGAATTGACTTTTTCAAGTGGCAACTAAAGGATAGCTGATTTGTAACATTTTTAAACATTTTTTAAATGTCTTTTTAAAACCATGTTTTTAGCTGTTTTTAAGAAAAAAAATTAAATTGTCCAGATTTTAAGTATGGTCATTGTCATCCAATTCGAAAGTGGAGTGGGTGTTATGTTTCGTATAGAGGCCCTAATATAGACACGTTCATATATGCCATATATGGTCATAATCGTATATGCCCTATTATGGTCATGATCGTATATGCCCTATTATGGTCATAATCGTCTATGCCCTATTATAGTCATGATCTCCTATGCCCTAATATAGGCATGATCTTTCACCTACATTAGTTCCCTACAGTACACAACAAACTCTGAGGGTTGAACGTTATCTAGTCTGTGGTTTGAACACTGCAGGGTTTTTCCCGAACACAGGCCTACAATGTACTCATAAATTATGCATGAGCATTCACCAGCTACATCTCCCGCATAATATGTATGTACAAAGTTCACCCCTGACGTCTTCCTCATGTCTAACAAAGACCAATACAAACCATACTAAGGGACGAGACACTTTAGGGTATAAATACACCACATCTTGCCACGGTAAGACAGAGGGAACCGAGACTTCCATGCTGACACACTGACCAGAGACGCTGAGCCTCCTGCATGCAGTCGCTCCAGCTGACAGCGGTCTGACACGGCCCTTGCTGGGTGTCCAACTCGAGGCCAGGACGGGGTCCCACACTCTCTCTATTCAGGTAATGGGGTTCGACTAAATCCTAGAAGGATTCTTGGCTCTTAGGCTTTTAGACCTACACACATGCTAGGTACACTTAGGTACATCTAGTTAGGCATCGTAGGAGTACGCGCACTTTTGGGTGACATTCTATTACGCATTTTATATTCATGTATGTATTCATGATTATTGCAATATGGTAGAACTGTACTATCCTTTCACTTTTATCGTACTGCTGATAATATATCTCTGCTATTGTCTGCTGATTGCTGCAGCACATATATTTTACACTAGAATAACAACTGTTCAATAAATACTTATTGAAAGGCCCAGACTGTTTATTCTGTGTAACTCACTGAGACAAACCGAATAAGTAAGCACGAATGACTGAGCGAAAAGTAGTACATTGCTTCCACAATTCTGAGGGATCAGGGTTGTCATGATCTAAGGTTGCCAGAAACTAATCTCTCCCGACAAAGAGGAGATTCTAGTGGCACTGTGAGCTAGCTAATGCAAATCTGGCTAACATACGCGGTGGGGGTGCACAGAGCCAGGCTGCCACCAAAACCGCAGTTTATGTTATCCAAACACGCAGGTCCTGCAGGGGTACTATAGGAACTACACAACATCTGCCCAGTCGCTAGGAGTGCTGCAGAGGGACTGACATTAGCAAGCATAATGATACATTATGTACACTTCGAAACCAATGAAAGCACGACCACCATGGAATTTTCCAGGGAGATGCAGCTGGACAGTAAATTACAAAGGAGTAAAGGTCTAATAGCTAAGACGCTACCCTTTAGGTTGGTACGCTAGGCGTTTGGTGAGAAGTCACCATTTTTGTTAGTGGATTCCTCAGTGTTGATCACAGTACTGACCACCGTATTGAGGTGGCTGACTGTAGAGCTCCGATGCTGGCGAGTAAGAGCTGTATTTCTAAAGCAGCACGTAAGAGACAAATTGCCTTGTTTTGTTATGGGCAATAGTTAGCTGATAGGTGACTGACAGGTAGTAGATGGGTAGCTGATAGGTAGCTTGAAGGTAGAAGTCAGAGAGGTGTAGTGTCACATTATTAAAGAAGGGATGATTAGCACTGGTTCGTTGTCAGTGATTACAATTTTCGCAGGCCCGTTATCACAGTCTCATATTCTATTTATTTGATTGGGTACGTCAGCCACCCAGCTCAACCAGCAGCTTGTAGCAGCCACTGTGTAGATCTAATGCAGATTAGATCGTGGGCACACTGCTTGTAGTTTGCATGCTACTCATTGTTTTATTTTGTTACTCAATACTTGATTTTCACTCTTGTTATTATTTATTGTGTGCGCCGCAGAGAGATAGTGCCTCACAGGTGGTGTTAGGATGTTACTACCATGCTGGTTGCATTGAAGCAAAATTATCAAGGTCCACCATTTTGAGCGAGCACATGGTGAGAATAATGTAGTCTTATGTCATACATCGGGTGCATTGGGTGTAGAGATTGTTGGCAAATAGTGTTGCTGGGCTCTTTGTGTATCGTGTACAGAGGTATTGAGAATTCTCTTGGTTTGACCGAGGTTTTGAGCGTATGGGCGAGGGAGTTGCCAACTGAGATGCTGTGGATCTACTGACATTACTTGGCGCTGCTACTAGCCGCCATTTTGAGGACAGGCAGGCGGTAAGGCAAACATCAGTGTTGATGGGGTTAGCTGCAGTTATGATATCGACCTGTAAGTGACTTTTGGGTAACACCACCCGGGGTTATTGCTCAAGTACGTCTTTCTGAAGGTGAGATTGAGCCCTCACTTAACCCCCACTACATGTGCTCAGATCACTCTTCTCATGATTGTGCTAGTAGTGGTTGAGCAGGTTATAGTATTCTAGGTAGGCCAGCATGTGGAGTTAACTGGAACGTAAATACACTTCTGTGCCCTTCTCTGAGGTCCAGAGCGTTGAGTTAGTCACGTGGGTTAATTATCGGCCGCCATTTCAAGAGCTTGTCGGTGTGTCGGGTGTTGGCTGTCAGGTGTGTAGTAAGCGCATAGAGGAGTCTAGGGCAAAGCGGAGCAAATCAAGCAGCTATTATTGCATTTGGTAATGCTTGCAGTTTGCCGTTTTTTGCAGATCAGGCTGAAACACCGGGATCTAGACAGGCACCGCGCCCAGCTCACCGCCTTCTGCCTACTGCCTTCTCCCCCTCCCCTTCCCCCTCCCCGTATGTCTGTAAGCCGTGTTCCCATCGGCTCCTCCGCGGGTTCAACGGAATAGAATCCGATCCGTCGAGGGTCTTCTTTGGTATCCATCGGGTGCTAAAGTTGCTCGGCAGTCAGAACATGCAAAAAACGAGGGGGCGACAGAGTGCACACCTGTTTCTTTAATTTTTTTCATCAATTGTATGTCTTTATGTATTCAGTTCGCGTGCAAGCGCGGAACGTGGTCTGCCCTGAGCCACGTGCTAGTTGAACACATCAAAAGTGGGGCGAGTAACACCCCAGTGCCGGACGCACAGCTCGATCCTTCATGCATCAAAAAAGTGCCACAAAATTAATCAATTTCACCGATTTTTTATTCAGTTTCTTCCATCATTTCTATTCAACCAATACTTGTCCTCTTGTCACATGAGAGGCGCTTACGTTAACTCAAGAATTATGACATCGTCACATGAGAGTCAATCGGAACAACATTTTTCCAAAAGTGTGATTTCATGAACTACATTTTTTAAGCACAAGATGGATGACTATGGGTTTATTATTCATGTTTATTCATGATTTTACATCGAGAACGTTAGCATGCGCATAACTAAGTTGCATCGAATGCATTTATCAGCTCACGTTAAAAACAAAATGTGGAATCTGTTGATTGACGTCATAAATGGCATCTGTGGGCGGGCGGGGAATTTTAAGTTTGATACCGAGGAAGGATGTGGTAATAGAGTTCAGGTTCGCATAATGAGGAGTGCTTGGTATAAATCACAACAAGGCATATTGTGTTGATACAACAGGAGGATTTGGATTAACATTGAGGTATATTGCAATGACTAACGCAGTGTGTTATGGGACTCGTAGGATATATGGTTCACAGTGAGGTTAATGCAAACACAGCTGCATTGTGCTATTAAAGTTGTAGGGGTAAGAGAGGCAGCCAATCGATTACGGGTGATATACGGGGGTGGGGATATGTCACAGGTGGTTATAAGCAGAGATGGGAGTGAGTGGAGGATTTGGATTATGGCGAACATGGTGGGAAGACGATCACCAGAATAGAAGTTGAAGGTATGGAGCAATGCTGATTACATTTTGATGCGGGGAAACAGTCAGATTGAAAGTGGTTTCTGACATAGGCTGTGTATATGTTCATGGGCATTGACCAGTGGGGGTTTAGAAGGTGGTAGTGAGATATGTGAGGCAAGTTTAGGAAGTCAAGTAGTGGTTGGCCTGGGTATCCACTTAGCAGTAGCGTTATGGCTACACTTTTAGCGGGAAGACGTTGATTAAGGGATGAGCTGGAATTCAATGTATGGATTTTCAACAATACGTGCAATATTTAAACATGTTAAAATTGATTAAATACATAGGCTAATATCAATGTTTTAAATTTGTATAGAACCCCTGACGAAGGGCCATGAAAGGCCCGAAATGCATTGGGTGATTAAGTTCAACAGTGGAAGAATACTTATCTACACTCCGTGCTCCAGAATAACGCCTGGATCGGCATTTCTGTTGCATTAAGGACACAGTGAAAACATAAGCGCCTCTCATGTGACAAGTGGACAAGTATTGGTTGAAGAGAAATGATAGAAGAAACTGAATAAAAAATCGGTGAAATTGATTAATTTTGTGGCACTTTTTTGATGCATGAAGGATCGAGCTGTGCGTCCGGCACTGGGGTGTTACTTCGCCCCACTTTTGATGCGGCAGTCAGAACAGCCATTTAGGTCTCCACATCGGTAGACAGGGACTAGATATTCAGCATTTGTCTGTTCCCTCGGAGCGGAGCTGAGCGCTTATGCCGCCACCTTCCTCGCGCTCCAAACCATGTCCCTAAACATAGTATGTTTTTTTAACTATGAGTGCGGGCACAACAAATTAAAGATGAACGCACTGTGATTTCAGAGCTCATTATTAATTTGTAGTGAGGAAGAAGTCTCTCCCTCTTTCGCAGGGCCCCACAGGAAATGGTTTTGATGTGCAGTATACATGACAGATGTTTTTAGGTCACATACACGTACAACATTCTATCTTTTTTTACACTTGTCTGGTTGTTGGTTCTGTTCCCTATATAGGAAGAGTTGCCAATGATAAAAGAGTGAGCAAGTTAGCGAAAACCTGCCAACCGCTCGTTAGAAGCTGCGTAAGTGAGGCACTTCCTATATTTTAAAATTTTCTGACTTGGTGTATCCACTGTGGGGCACTGGATCTGGTTTTAGGTTAACACACCAAATGAGGGGTTCATAGATATGTACATGGAACTTTTCTCTATCTATAATTTGAGAAATAGGGAATTCCAGAGTCAGAGGCGGCCGGCTCAGGTAAGCGCGGTGGGGTGGGGCAGGGGGCGGCAGGGAGGAAGCCGACAGACAATGTGTGAGAAGTTGGCCTGGTATATGCTGTCCACTAATTAAAGTGTTGAGTATTAAAGGGGTAACCCACAAAAAACTACCCGACCTGGGTCAGTATTGCAGTACAATAGGTTAGTGGTCGCGGTAGCAATTCTTGTAGCAAAAAAGAAAATAATATCGCATTCACCACTCTTGCTTTTCTTAAGATGCTTAAATCAAATTTAATTCCAGAATCAAAAGCATCAAATGCGATTCAAAATCAAAGCATTTGTTATTGGCAACACAGTTGCTCCAGCATATAACAGTGCGATATGTATTTACAGTGCTCTTGATATAGAGGGAAAAAAAAGAAAAGGTTGGGTAAAAGGTGATGAACGTGTGAGTGAAGGACAGGGAAAAGGTATTGTGACATATATACATCATTTGTACATAGTATAGGACCTTTCCGGCCTAGCACAGGTCAATTGTTCCTGGATGTATACATAACTCTAATGAACATATATTTTAAGAGATCTGTCATCAGAGCTTGTAATGGAGGGGTGTGTTGTCAATGTTTCGACCCCTAGAAAAGAGGGTTAGTTCAGTCCTCACGGTGGGGTCTTCATCAGGACAAGGCTGAGAAGAGCACCTGTGAACAATCTGAAAAATGTGTAAGAGAGTGGGACATTTAAAAAGGGGGTGAGTGAATGCTAAAATGAATCGGGTGACAAATACCTACTCAAGACAACAGCAGGACTACTTCGCTGTGTAGTCAAAAAGAAATGGGCTCATAAATGGCTCCTAAAGTCAGAGAGAAATGAAATGTCAGATATCTAATGTCTTGGTCAAAGGCCTCACTAGACGGTCTAGCAATACCTTGTACTTACTGGGTCAACAATAGATGGAGACAGACTTCTGCAGAGGTAATTCAATCGCTCGCAGAGAGCAACAAATCCAAAATTATCTATAATATAAGAGAAACCGGGTACAATCCATAGACAATGCTCAATAATGAAGATTACAGTCATGCAAAAGCGGGGTAAGGTCCTCCCTCGCAGAGCTAGCGCTAAACTCCCAAGTGGACCTTGGTGTTAAATGAATAGCTGCAACCGGGCATGGCAAAATGTAGCGGTGTCTGGGAAAACAATTGTGGAACTCAAAATAGAGCAAAGGTACGCATTAAGTGAAAAAGGGGGGAAAGGGCCCCCACCGCGGCTGCAAAGGTGTGGGCCCCACCGCGTAGATCGTGTGTGAAGGACAGTGGTTGTTATCATACTACTCGACAACATAGTACAGCAAGACTGGCATATGGCTCTGATGGATAGTCAAATATGGCTGCGGAAATGCATGCATCATGCAAATCTCATCGTTAATAATGCAGTGAGGGGCTAACACTGTTAACTTAACAGGCAGTGAAGAAAAAAACCATACGTGAAAGCGTGACATCGCAAACCTATGCATACAGTGAGGGGCTGCGAGAAAGGCAATGGCTATGTAGGCGGTGGTAAATTCTATGTTGTAGCGTGACATCGCAAAGTGTAACTACGTGGCAGGCATTGAAAAAGGGAACCATACATTGTAGCATGATATCGCAAGCTTCTACATACAGTGAGAAGCTATAAGAGAGGCAATGCCTTACTAGGCGCCAGGCGGTGGAGATAAAATCTTTGTTGTGGCGTGACATCGCAATGCTTTAACAATGTCCTAGCATTCTTCTGCTAAAATAGTGGTATAAGAACCACGACTTGAGTCAAGACAGTGTCTAGAGATTGTAGAATTGCTGGGACCCCAAGGAACCACCCAAGGTGAGTAAGTAGGGAATCCACGGAGGACGGGTGCGGTGCGAGAACATGACCGCGTGCTATGTACTATTCAGTGGGAGAGTCGCAGTTGCAGTTTTAAAGTTTAAGGACCCTACCCAGTGGATTACAAGGAAACCCTTTGGAACATAGAAGGTTGGAGAGCCACCCCACCCCTGGATACCGAAGTACCAGAGGTACCTATCCCAGGAAAGCCGGGTGCATAGGGCTGAAGTGGCGTCGGAACCGCTGTCGTTCTCAATGGGAGTCTTCAAAGAAATGCCACTGCTGGAAAGAAGAAAAGTGTCCAGTGGAACCCACAGGTAGATTCTTGATGGAAGGAACCTGAAAGCAGAGGGGACAGAGTCTGGGTCACTCAGGAGTGACCAGGGGCTTGGTAGACGAATGCCCTCCGATGTCGGGTGCTACAGGTGATGGAGACCTTGACTCTACAGCTGCAGGGACCAGGAGATGTCGAGGACAATCAGGAGCCGGTTATGAGCTGTCCCGCGAAGGATGTCGAGTGCTGAGGGATCGGTGTCCGGCAGGAGCACCAACAAGCCTTGGAAGCGGCAACCCACGAAGAAGGTCAAAGAAGGTTACGGGCCAGCCCAGCATGGACCAGAGGACTCACAACAGCAGGGGGAGTCAGGGCATGCCTGGAGCAACCAGGGGAGCCCAAGAAAAGCAGTGTTGTCCCTCAAGTGGACCCACAGCCCGAAGGCACAGGAGTCGGGAGGGGACCTCTAGCAGTTTCACAAAGTCTCAGCTTGCAGGGCACATAGTGTGAGGAGGCCAAAGTCCTTTGTATGAAATGTGTGCAGAGGTTGGGTCTATCAATAACCCAATGCTCTTAGTTGGGGAACGCCAACAAGCATATGTACTTGCAAAAGTATGCGGTGCACAGGGGTTCGGGTTATGCAGTCCCCACGAGGGATACTGGCCTCAAACTCAATGAGACGGCAGCTTGACCTCAAGGAACATAGGGACCCACTTCCTGTGTTGCTGGAGCCTTCAGAGTCCACAGGAGCTCAGGATCAACAGACCAGTCAGTTGCGTTACAGTGCCTGCGAATGCAGGGGAGTGACTCCTTCACCCCAAGGGAGATACTTCAGTTGTCCTTGATGCTCCACAGGTCCTGCACAGAGCCTGTATGGTGCACGGGCACAGACGATGCTTGGGATGGAGAGGAAGATGAGGTTGGGCCCAGTCGAAGTCCAGCAAAGTCCAGAGTGTCCAGACGGTCGAAGGTCAGTGGTTTCTTGATCAGAATCTTGTCCACTTCGAATCTAGGGTCCTACAGCCAGGTAAGCCCTTTTGTACCCACGGGAGAGGGTTGGACAGATTCAGGGGACCCTCCAGGGGAGGGTCAGGACAGTGGGGATGTTACTCCCATGTCCTTTGTCCAGTTTCACGCCAGAGCAGGAGCCAATGGCTCCCAGGACTGGTTTGAACTGGACTATGCACAGGGACACCAAATGTGCCCCTCGTGCAGACTTTCAGGCACTTTGGAAGTGCACCCACCCAGCTCCAATACACTAAATCCTGTCTGGGAGGTGGTCACACCTCCCTGTGACAGGATGCCTATTGTGCTGCCTTCCTCTGCTCGAGCTTGTCTCAGCAGCAGGAGGGCCAAATGTGTCTCTGGTCGGCAGCAACCATTTTGTGCTGTCCGGGTCGAGAAGGCTGGTACTGGGAAGATCAGGGACCCCACGAAGCTTGCTTCTGAAGGGTGGAATCATACCTCCCACACCGGTTACCAGTGTGGAGGTATGATTCTAAGGTGTTTGAAACCAAACACGATATGGTTTGTTGAAGCCGCTTTCGAGATAGCATTTTACGCAAGCACATAATGCACCTCTAGCTATACGTCTGGCTGCGTCACCGACAACCCGGGAGAATGGTCTCCGAAGGCTGCAGGGGTGCTCTGCTCATGCAGGGGCACCCTCTCACATAAAACCCAGCACCCTGCCTTCAGGATTGTCAAGGCCTGCTATAGGGGTGTCTTATAGGTTTTAAGTGTAGTGACCTATAGATATAGTAAACCTATACCTAAAGTAAGTGGTGCATGCACCATCTTCCACAGGCTGCAATGGCAGGCCTGTAGTTCCATTTTGCATGGCCTCTCATGGGTGGCATAATACATGCTTCAGCCCATGGGAGGCCTCTGGGGTACCTATGCCCTGGGTACATGTGTACCATATACTAGGGACTGACAAGGGTACCCCAGTATCCAATCTGGAGTGTACCTAAGTACATGACATAACATTTTAGGGAGAAAGCAGATAGACTGGGGTCCTGATTAGCAGGATCAAAGTCAGACTAGTCAAAAAACCAGCAAAACACCAGGCAAAAAGTGGGGGTAACCATGCAGTCAGATCCTACCTTCCTACATAACCCCCCCAAAAAATGAAAGGAGATAAGGCTAATCTTGCCCAGTTGAGACTTTATTTCCTAAGTGGCAATATAAGGAAGGTCCTGCACTAGCATGGATACTCCCTGTCCGACGGACCACTAAGGAGTCCCTACCCTGAAGGGTTTTGGATGGTCTCCAAAATTTGGGATTACTACCTGTAGTTTGCTTTGGTAAAGAAATAGGGTGGTGGGGTGCCTGAGTAGCAAAGTGAGGCCCTAATAGGGTTGGTCTCAGCTTCCTCAGAGCACTGGCCACCATGGAGGCCTTACTTTCCATGACGGAGTTATATCTGGCCCTAGGGGTCAACCTCTGGCTGCCTACAGCTGGGGGTTGAGTCCCTCTGGTTGGAACAATGGAGAGCCAGGAAAGGTTTGGGACAGCTTTGTCCCAGGTTTTCCTTTGCCCATCAGAGTCCATCTGGGGGATGTCACTACCTAAGGGTAAGAGGGATCCCTCAGAATGTTGAGGAATATTCACCTGGCTAGTGCTACTAGACTGGGTGTCCCTAATCTGATGATGAGGGGGTTCCTCTGGACAGTGGGCCCCTAGGGGTCCACTGACATCCCTGACCTCTGCAGCCCTAGGCTGACTGATGCTGGGTAGAGAGGGGAAGGATACCTGCTCCAGACTGGGCACCTACATGGAAGGGTCCCCTGCCCTCAGTGGTTCTGCCAGGACAGATCTGACCACCTCTGGGGTAGTTCCTTCACAAGGGGTAGGATCAGTTCCCTGAGGAAGCTAACCCTTACCTATAGTCTGGGGGGAAGAAGACTTTTCTTCATTCCCTGTGCTCTCTGGTGGAGCAGAGTGGACCATTATTTCATGCTCCACTACTCCAAAAGTTTCCTCAGGTTGGACTGAGGCCCTAAGGGTCCCACCAACTCTCTCAGGGAGGCCTAACATCTGTAAATGGGCCTTCAGTTCTACTTCAGCCCAGGCTGAAGTTTCTACATCATTACCCAAGAGGCAATCTACAGGCAAGTTTGGGGACACTGCCACTCTCTTTGGACCAGTGACCCCTCCCCAGCTCAGATTGACTATAGCCATGGGATGATCTGTCCTCACACCATCAGTATTGGTCACCTGGTAAAATGCTTTGCATGGAAGGTGCAACAGAAATGGAGTCGAAATCACAAGTTCAGTCCATAAATTGTTCTTTATTTGTAAATAGATTAAAATCAGCCATCAGCCAACGCGTTTCGTTCTTATCACATTAAGAACTTCATCAGGGCTTTGTACGTCAAATAGTGTGTTCACAAGGATAAGGATAGCAGCTGCAGTATTTCTCCAGGATAATCACCCACACGTCAGGATTTAAGGTTAAATCAATTCCCAAATAGTAATCTCGTATTAAGGGGTTCCCAGCCCAGGCATGGTAGCCAACAAAAAGTGATCCAGATCTGAGCCTAAGCCTAGCTTTCTCAAGTTCAAGAAATTGGTATTCCCTATCAAAAGAGTGGACCCTCTTGCTAGATACAGAGGCCCCTACAGACTGTCCTGAGTGATGTGACTCTGCAGAAGGAGATCTAGATCTCCTTTGTAAACTCTGCACTCTTCCAGGAGGGGTGAAGAGAGGGCCATCTTGGCCTTCTTCTTCAGCATCTCCCTGAAGATCTGAGTTGTCCAGGTGGGAAGCATCTTGTTCCTCCTGGCCAGGGTTTGAGTCTAGGTCATAAAAGGTGTCACATCCTGACCTCTCCTCATTCGCTGCCCTACCCACTTTCTCCTGTTCATCTGACCCTGGGGTCTTCCTAAGGTCATCAAAAAGTAAGGCCTCTATGAGGCGTTGAGTGTTGGCAGTTCTCCCTGTCTTCAGCTTTCTAGAGGAACAGAGGGCTTTCAATTCTTGGAATGAAAGCTCACTGTATCTAGAGGACAGAGAGCCACTGGCATCTCCTTTAGAAGACATACTAAGTGTGGTGAGGTGTTGCACCTACCTAACCTAGTGGGAACTAAACTCTCTGAGGTTGGAGAAAGGGTGTGCTAACCCTTGACTTACCCAAACCTAAGTTCAGTAGAACTTACTTATTCTAAGCAAGTATTATATGTGCCTAGTACTTAGTGGTTTTTAGTTAATCAATACAAAGATTTATCTGGTAAAACAATGCAGGCTTGAATCCCACCCGCTGCACACCAATGTGAGAAGTTGGCCTGGTATATGCTGTCCACTAATTAAAGTGGGCACCTTGCACCAGTCCAAACCACCCTTATGATGATTCAAGAGGTCAAAGATAACCTCAGAAAGCTAGTCAAGTGGTAGCTGTGGAGAGCAGCCTTCAGGCTTAGTCTTGAAGGAATGTAAAGCAGCTTGTTTTACCAGAATGCAATCTTATTGTATTGGTTAAATGAAAGGAGATCCACACAGTAGTTATAAAAATATGTATTTATTATTATAACACACATTAAATACCTCACAGTATCTGCTACATGCAGATAATCACAAAGCACACAATACTGTAGCACAGAAACAATCGTAAGTAGCACTAATACACAGTGGGCTCCAGGTGGAGACCAAACCATATACTAAAATAGTGGTATAAGAACCACGACTTGAGTCACAACAGTGTCTAGAGGTTGTAGAATTGCTGGGACCCAAAGGAACCACCCAAGGTGAGTAAGTAGGGACCCCACGGAGGACGGGTGCAGTGTGAGAACACGACCGCGTGCTACGTACAATTCAATGGGAGAGTCACGGTTGCAGTTTTAAAGTTTAAGAACCCTTCCCAGTGGATTAAGAGGAAACCCTTTGGAACATAGAAGGTTGGAGAGCCACCCCACCCGTGGATACCGAAGTAACAGAGTTGCCTATCCCAGGGAAGCTTGGTGCATAGGGCTGAAGTGGCGTCACAAACCGCCATCGTTCTCAATGGGAGTCTTCAAAGAAATGCCACTGCTGGAAAGAAGAAAAGTGTCCGGTGTAACCCACAGGTTGATTCTTGATGGAAGGAACCTGAAAGCAGAGGGGACAGAGTCTGGGTCACTCAGGAGTGACCAGGGGCTTGGTAGACGAATGCCCACCGATGTCGGGTGCTTCAGGTGTGAAGATGGAGACCTTGACTCTACGGCTGCAGGGACCAGGAGATGTCGAGGATGACCAGGAGCTGGATACAAGCTGTCCCATGAAGGATGTCGAGTGCTGAGGGTTCGGTGTCAGGCGGCAGCACCAACAAGCCTTGGCAGCGGCAACCCATGAAGAAGGACAAAGAAGATTACGGTCTGGCCCAGCAAGGACCAGAGGACTCACCACAGCAAGGGTAGTCAGGGCAGGCCTGGAGCAATCAGGGGAGCCCAAGAAAAGAAGTGTTGTCCCTCAAGTGGACCCACAGGCCGAAGGCACAGGAGTCGTGAGGGGACCTCTAGCAGTTTCACAAAGTCTCAGCTTGCAGGGCACAGAGTGCAAGGAGGCCAAAGTCCTTTGTACAAAATGTGTGCAGTGGTTGGGGCTATTGATAGCCCAATGCACTTAGTTGGGGAACACTGACAAGCATATGCACTTGCAAAGGTACATGGTGCACAGGGGTTCGGGTTATGTGGTCCCCACGAGGGATACTGGCCTCAAACTCAGTGAGAGGGAACTTTACCTCAAGCAACATAGGAACCCACCTCCTGTATTGCTAGGGCCTTTGAACTCCACAGGAGCTCAGGATCAGCAGACCAGTCAGTTGCTTTACGGTCCCTGCGAATGCAGGGGAGTGACTCCTTCACCCCAAGGGAGATACTTCAGTTGTCCTTGATGCTCCATAGGTCCTGCACGGAGCTTGTAGGGGGCACAGGCACAAACAATGCTTGGGACGGAGAGGGAGACGAAGTTTGGCCCAGTGGAAGTCCAGCGGGGAGGGTCAGGACAGTGGGGTGGTTACTCCCATCTCCTTTGTCCAGTTTCACGCCAGAGCAGGAGCCAACGGCTCCCAGGACTGGTTTGAACTGGACTATGCACAGGGACACCAAATGTGCCCCTCGTGCAGACTTTCAGGCACTTTGGAAGTGCACCCACCCAGCTCCAATACACTAAATCCTGTCTGGGAGGTGGTCACACCTCCCTGTGAGAGGTTGCCTATTGTGCTGCCTTCCTCTGCTCAAGCTTGGCTCAGCAGCAGGAGGGCAGAAATGTGTCTCTGGTCGGCAGCAACCATTTTGTGCTGTCCGGGTCAAGAAGGCTGGTACCGGGAAGATCAGGGACCCCACGAAGCTTGCTTCTGAAGGGTGGAATCATACCTCCCACACCGGTTACCGGTGTGGGAGGTATGATTCCAAGGTGTTTGATACCAAACACGACATGGTTTGTTGCAGCCGTTTCCGAGTTAGTATTTTACGCGAGCATATAATGCACCTCTACCTATATGTCTGGCTGCGTCACCAACAACCCGAGAGAATGGTCTCCGAAGGCTGCAGGGGTGCTCTGCTCCTGCAGGGGCACCCTCTCACGTAAAACCCAGCACCCTGCATTCAGGATTGTCAAGGCCTGCTATAGGGGTGACTTATAGGTTTTAAGTGTAGTGACCTATAGATATAGTAAACCTATATCTGAAGTAAGTGGTGCATGCACCATCTTCCACGGGCTGCAATGTCAGGCCTGTAGTTCCATTTTGCATGGCCTCTCATGGGCGGCATAATACATGCTTCAGCCCATGGGAGGCCTCTGGTGTACCTATGTCCTGGGTACATGTGTACCATATACTAGGGACTGACAAGGGTACCCCAGTATCCAATCTGGAGTGTACCTAAGTACATGACATAACATTTTAGGGAGAAAGCAGATAGACTGGGATCCTGATTAGCAGGATCAAAGTCAGACTAGTCAAAAAACCAGCAAAACACCAGGCAAAAAGTCGGGGTAACCATGCAGTCAGACCCTACCTTCCTACACAACGGATTGGTATTATTTATTTATTTAATAATACCTAGTCCGTTGTCTGTCGGCTTCCCCCTCCCACCCTGCCCTGCCCCGCCCCACCACGCTTACCTGAGCTGGCCACCGCTTCCCAGAGTTCTTTACTAGATGTGTAATGCATACAAGGACTTTCTTTTGGTTGTCTCATATAAAACGTTCTGAGACCAAGTTAGTGCTGTGTAAAACTGCAAAAATAAATAAAACAAACAGGACCGTAGCTCTGTCCATGACACTGTGGCCATATCATGTACAAGCTCGTTAGTAGATGCCAATGATCCGCCCACTGCTGTGCTTAAATCCCTTGAGGGCTCCCAAAGGCCAGCTGCATGCCCTCGTCAACCGCCCATGAATTGCAATGTTGGCTGAAGTACTTTAACTGCTGCTTAAGGAATGTAAAAATAGATGAACGGAAAGGTTGACAATGTGCAGCCAATGGTACAAATCAGAGACACATCCACACAAGCAGCCGGGGGTGAGAGAGCGTGACGAAACATGTAAACAATGTTTAGTTAAACGGGCTACGTTCCTCGCCCCATTGATTGCACGCAAGCAGTGGGGAATCAGCCGAAAAAGGACTCCGCGCTCTACAGTCTTTGTACTCATTTTATTGCCCAAACATAAGGTATTCCCACTTGTGGTGGCAAGCAACCTTTCTGAATACAGTACACTAATGCACTGTGCACACAATGCGCAAAACAACCATAAATAGCTGCATTGCACATCAAGGTACTAAATAGCAGGGAAGAGCTCGTAACGGATTCTCCTGGATTCCAGAATGAATACAAATCTAGCTCAGTTCAATTTTCTACCTAAATATGAAATCAAAAACAATATTTAAACTATGTGACCAATCAGTGGAAAGGTTACCTTTTTAGGTCTGGCGTTAACGAAAACCTTTTGATTTAAAAAAAAATGTATGTATAATATACTTATTTAAAGGCACTTTCTGCCAGCTGTTTGTATCCATTGGTCTTTTGGTGTGCCATTCACGTTATGCTTCTGCCCACTACAGCATACACCATGGGGCAGAGGGTCAGCCCTCTTCAGTCACTGGATAACTACATTTTTAGTGACTGCATTTTGCTCTTTAACAAGGAGCACATCCGCACACAATGTAATTCTCTTCCGCGCAAGTGTTTATTTTTTACTTTATTGCTTTGGTGATGCTTTTATGTTTAGAGTCTCCTTTGATAGCAGGACATTTTCTCCCAGCTCTTTCATGTCGAACATAGGGCACATTCCAGTTTTATCGGATCTTATCACCTGCTAATGGTGCTGTAAATTTCTTTGGGATAGTCCTGTTTGTTTCTGACTGCTGCTATTTCACAGTATATCACATTGTGTCCATTTAAAACAGTTCTTGATGAAGTTGTTCTAGTATGCAAGCAATGAAGTACACTTTAACTGCACTCCTATATGTCATGCTGGTATGTATTTTAATTGAGGACTGCAGTTATATTTGGAAACCAGTTAGGTCTGTATGTCCTGCTTGTACGGCGTGTGCTTTCAGTGCTCTTGTATGCATTGCTTATATAGCAATTTAATTATTATATTATTACATTTTGCATTACTAATTTTAGCCCCGCTGTTATACCAATTTCCTGATCTGTCTGTTTGTCTGTCTGCCTGCCTCCCTTTTACAACCCTCTGTATCTATCTGTCTTTGCAACTCTGTCTATGTATATAACCCTCTCTATCTTTCTTAGCAACACTATTGTAAAGAAGTGACCAGGAGTCAGGTTAGTTCTTTTCAGTGGATTTAATGCAGCAACCCCATCCATCGACCAGCTAGCCAAGTCTGCCAACTTCCGACCCACAGAACCTTCGTGGACCTGGTTCCACGCTAGAACACAGAACGTGGAACCAGGCTATGTCACACTTCTTCCCTCTTACATTGACATATATTTTAACAACAAGATAACAGCCAGAAATATTGAAAGAAACTGGAGACCCTTCATCCCCTAAAATACAAAAAGAAAAGAGCATGGTATGTATGCTAAAACATTTCGAATGTGCACTAGTTATCTCAAAAAATCGTGAAGGTAACTTGGGCTTTTGCAGACTCTATTGCTCGTGCGAGTAGGCACATATTCAGAGTGGGCAGAAGAAGAAATTTCTACATCAGACCCAGGCAACGAGTTTCTTCCGTTATTGCCCCCCACATGAACAACTCGACTGTGGTTCCAAATACGACCATCATCTGTTTTGACAGCATTTTTAAACAGTTTAACCACACTTTTTATAGCAGTAAATTTGGACCAGTTCTGGCGCCCACGGGAGCTTTAACTTTGACCTTGTCTCCAACCCTGAACTCAATGGCCTTACAAGAACGGCGAGCATCTAGATAGACCTTCCTTTTTTGTTGAAGGGATAACTCTTTGTCTCTCCACTCACCAATGCCATTGTTTTTGAGGCCTTTATCTAAAATCATCCACCCTGGACATAAAAACGTATTGGATGACCTTCCTCTGAATAATTCAAAAGCAGTTTTCCCAGTTGTTGAATGTGGTGTAAATCTGTAAGCTGAGATTCGATTCTGTAATTCAGTCTTCCAGTTCAAACAGTTAACTCTTGCCAGTTGGATGCTTTCCTTCAAGGTTTTGTTCAATCTCTCAATGGCACCATTGGATTCGGGATGATAAAGCGAAATCTTTTTATGTTCAATACCACACTTCGCCAAATAATCCTCCATTTCCCTAGAACAGAATTGAGGACCATTGTCCGAAAGTAGTGAATTTGGAAAACTTTCACGTTTAAATATGGATTCTAAAAACTTAATTATGCACTGTGTTGTAATGTCCCTCACTGAACTGACTTCAATCCACCGAGAGTATAAATCCATCAACACAATTAGATAGGGTGTCTGATGTTCTCCATGAAGGGGACCAACAATGTCAATGGCCACCTCGTCCCAAGGACCCATTGGTAATATTCTACAAACCATAGGTGGCTGTCTGGGCTTGAGAACCTTGTCACTTAAAGAGCAAGGGTCACAATCACGGACAGCACGTTCCACCATGAGGTCTAAACCCGGCCACCAAAAATCCTGTCTGATGCGTTCCTTGGTTTTAGAGATACCCAAATGCCCCTCGTGTGCCATTTGAATAATGTTGTTCCTCAAACTCACAGGTGGGACCAGCCTCGTCTCTCTAGTTAGGACGCCCTCAGCAATGGCTAACTCATTTAACACCGATGACCAGGGCTTTCCCAGGCTACTTCCCTTGTCCTGTGACAACAACTCCATCACCCCCAAAAGTTCTGAGTCTTTATTCAGTTCTTCCTTCCACACATCTTCCTTTATTACCCCTAGAGTGATGTCACACACACTAATATCAAACTCCTCGTCTTGTCCCACCTCACACGTCTGCTCCGTTGAGTCCACTGTGTCCACTAAATGCGAGAGACAATCCGCATAAACATTTGTACTCCCGGGAATGTACTCAAAATTGAAATTAAACTCCTGCAACGATATGACCCACCTCCTTATCCTCGAGGAGATGGCGTCAAGACCCTTCTTTTCAAAAATTTCTTTCAGAGGCTTATGATCAGACTTGACTTTGAAAGATGTGCCCCAAACAAATTTCCTAAATTTATTGATTGCCCAAAATATGGCGAGGGCCTCTTTTTCAATAACTGAGTAGTTAAGCTCAGCACCCTTAAGGCACCTGGAGGCACACGCAATTAATTCCTCTTGACCATTACGCAACTGTATAAGTAGAGCGCCCAAACCTTTTTTACTGGCATCAGTGACAATATATGTCACATCACCCGGTTTAAATGCTTGTAAGTTGGGTGCACTCTTGAGATCTTTTTGACACCTAAGAACTCCTTTTTACACTCTTCTCCCCACACAAACTCAGCATTCTTGCACAGTAGACTTCTTAGATGAATGGTTTTATCTGCAAAATTCCTGATGAATTTGCTGTAAAACTCAGCCATCCCAAAAAGGAAAAAAGCTCTTCCTTTGTAGATGGTTCCTTCAAACCCTCTATCGTGTCCACCAGCTCCTTTTTGGTCTTACGCCCCTGCTAGATATATGATGTCCAAGATAATCTAGCTCGGTAACTCCAAACTTACACTTATCTCGACGTAACGACAAACCTGCCTTCCTCAGTCTTTCAAGTACCTTAACTACCCTACCATCATGTTCCTGAATCGTTTTCCCACAAATCAAAACATCATCTTGGTAGCACTTGACTCCAGGTATCCCTTTGATGACATCATTCATGATTCTCTGAAAGACAGATGCTGCGGACACTAACCCGAACGGCATCCTTAAAAACTTAAACGCACCCATTGGGGTTATGAATGCAGTAAGCTCTTGTGAATCCTTACTGAGGGGTACCTGGTGGTAAGCCAATGCTAGATCTAATGTACTAAAGTAACATGCACCATCTAATGTCGAAACCATCTCTTCAATATTGGGCAGCGGAAATCTGTCCACCACTACCTCCCTGTTGAGGGCGCGAAGATCCACACATAGACGAATCTCATTGTTGGCCTTACGCGCAACGACAATGGGAGCCAACCACTCCGTGGCCTCCACAGGCTCTATCACCCCAGTAGCTACTAACCTGTCAATCTCCTTTTCTACTGCTTCATGCACACTGATCGGAACTCTCCTTACCTTGGCCACTATAGGTTTTGCCCCAAGCTTAAGTTTGATCCGGTGACTATAACCTTTCAGGTGATGGAGCAGAGAAAATAAAAAAATTTAACCCCTAACAAATTATATAATTAATTAATTAAAATGTTCGTTTAAATGTATTAATCAACATTGTATGTGTGGGAATGGTAATTTGCCGATATATGTGCTAAATAATCAATTAATAGATGTCCGTGTGTCTAATCATAACGTAAAAATAAAAGCGTACTAAATAAAATAAATGCATGTTTGTGCTTCATAGAAATAAAATGTGCTGTTGCAAAAACAATAGCGATGGTAAGTAAGGAACAGCTTAAATGTTGCTTTCTGCTAGGTAACGACTAATTGGGGTACGTAGATGGGAGGGAAACGAAAGGGATATTTTTCTCTATTTTAATTATGTTTTGTTTGCCTCAAATTAGTGCTTCTAAAAGTATAACCGAGTGGCGATGTAAAATGGCCGCCAGTGGGAAGATGTGCGCAGGCGTAAGGGAACACGTGATACGAGATGAAATTGTAGAAATCCAGAACCTCGTGATGTCTCTGAGAGGCTAGGATGCAAGAAATGGTCAAGGCTGGTGTGACCTAATTGAACTGATAGTGTGCCATGATGATCAGCAGTAAGCTCGTGGGAAAGAAGCCCGAGAGAAAGGACAATGACAGCGGAGTTCTTGAATGTGTCAAAAGAAGATACAAATGGACTGATCGAATCGGATGGAAATGTTTAAGCGTATGGGAAAGGAAATGATCCAAGGACCCTTGAATCCAAGAGAACTTGATTAAAGAATGAATAAGCTGACATGCATGGACCAATGAAAGAAAAGCGTGATGTTAATGTTGCAACAGTTAGTTAGCAAAGTTAGAATTAGGGTATAAGAGGGCCTACTCTTAGTGGGAGGGGGGTCAGTTGCGGTTGGAGTTGCAGTTGGAGAGTTGGAGTCGTAGTCGCAGTCGCAGTCAGGAGAGGAGTAGAAGAATCGTGTTGGAGGCTTCCAGTGCTGGGTGGTCCTGATCGATCCCTTACTGAGCGGGAGATGCTGAAAGGCTGTTAGAAGAGACGGGTTGCAGGTAGCTGATGCTGACGAGCTGAAGTTGCTGTTGCTGTCTTAACTTTACAGTTGAGTATGAGAATCAGGCTATTTCTAATCCCTAACTTAGGTTAGAAATCATTAGGCTAAATTAGGAAGCTAGGCAGGTAACTAAGGTTTTGGCTTCATGACAAAATTTCCTTTCTGCAATAAATTGATTATGCTTAATAAAATTGTGAATTTAAGAATGAATAATTGAATAAAGTATTAAATCTTTTCATGCTTTAAAAATTATATAAAATTTAAGATTCTTTAAACCCAAAATGACTCAGTGGTTATTTTCCTAAATGATTGTAACATAGGTAATTGGTTGATTGTGATTCAGCTGGTCTTAATCACTATGAACTAATTTCTTAAATGAATAATCCATCGACAAAACAATGAGCAGGAATATCTTAAGAAATAACTAAAAGAAAAGTGACAAATTAAGGTAAATAGATATCCTTGCTCTTCCAGCGGTACACAAAATGGTGTTCTCCATTTAGTTCTCATGCTTCTCCTAGGAGTACAGAATTTCATAAAGGTGTAAAGGAAATCCAGGAGTGTGTGTGTGTGTTAGGCGATGTTTATGGGCCCCATCGTCATGTGGATATGAGAAATATAGTTTGCCCCTGGATGACCTATAAGTAACCTGGGAGGAGAAAAGTTTTTATTGTACGCGCTGCATCACAGGCAACCTAGAGAGTCACTGAACAATCCTTCAAACTCCTTCACAAATTTCTCCTCAGCATTTCGAACGGACTGCACTTGCACAGGGGGTTTTGCATTGGGATTTAGAATAATACCCAAACGAGCTTGATGAGTCCAGCTCAGTAAATTGTCTCCTTTCTCTGCCACATAAACTCTAGCATCCGTAAATCTACCATTGCATTCTATACAACTTGTAAAGTAACCTAACATCTTAATTGGTGTTCCCCCATAGCCTGTTGGTCTAACATCTGATTTTATTAAATTTGTCCTGCTCGAAAAATTCTTTGTGAACTCTTCCTTAGATATGAATGTGAGATGAGAACATGAGTCAAATTTCATTTTAACTCTAACATCTCCCACCTTTACCCACTCTGTGGGATGTTCCACCCCACACTCATTCACTTGGAAGGTAACCTCTCTTACTTCATTCCTGCTGTCACTTTTATTGCGAAAACGACAGTTTTTTGTAAAATGTCCCCTCTTCCCACATGTTGCGCAAATCACTTTAAGAGCCGGACATTCTCTTGCATTTGCCTTGTGACCAAATTTACCACAACGATAACATGTTCCCTGAAACATCATAACATTTCTCCTTTCATATTGCGCATTACTTGTCCTATTTTCTTCCTCTCTACTCTTGTAGTTGATGTTCCCTGCTTTCTTTACAGCATCATCTTTTTTTACTGCATGACATACCACTTCTTCAACATTTCCTGTAACACTCGGTTGTTTACTAACTTTACTCAACTCCCCTACGCATTTGAGCATATGTTCCACACGTTTTGCTATAATCATTACTTCGTCTAACGGTGGTTCATCCTTTAACCAAAGTTCCTCTCTTATCTTGTCACTGCAACATCTTAAAACAAATTGATCCCTTATTCTTTCTTCTACTAATTCCCCAAACTTACAACTCGAGGCCAACTTGCGTAACGAGGTCACAAATTCTTCCACAGTTTCTTCCTTTCCTTGTTCTCTCAAACCAAAGTAATACCGCTCCATGATGGTACTCACTTTTGGCAGGTAGTGTAAGTCTAACTGTTTTACGCAAACCTCGTACTCATTCAACCCCCTTTGAACTGCCTGGCTCAGCTGTGGCAAGCTCTCTAATACTTCTTGCCCTTCACCCCCTAAACAGTGGAGTAATAATGCTTGTTTCCTCTCTGCACTCAAGTTAGTACCACACACCCTCGCATAATTTTCAAATATTTTCCTCCATTTTTTCCACTTAACTGGCGGCTCCCCTGGATCAGACAGAAAAAACGGAGGTGCAGTCACATTTTGCATCCTCAACCTTTCAAAATGAAGCTCACTGTTTATACAAATTTTCCTTACTGGTGTTTTTTAGCAGGGGTGTGTGATGAACTAGTCATGAACAATTGGATGATCCTTATGCAAGGTGTGCTTGTCACCGTGATGACAAGCTGTGATTTTCAAATAAGAACCAACTGGTTTCTTTATAATTGCCTTCTTTGCTTCAGCCCTCTTTTTTTTAACAATAAATTGACTTTCTAGCTTGGACTGTTTTCCGATGTCCTCACGTTATCTTTTGGGCTTCTTTCCACAGCCGGATTCACTTAAACTCTGTTAAGCCTCACACCAGCCTGCCCTTTATTTCCCGATCTTTTCCTGATCCAAAATGGCCGCCGACGTCGACGCGTACAGCCTCAGGCCTCTTTCTACGGCCGGTTCCGCTTGTTCTGGAAGTGAGAAGCCTTTGGTCTTCTTTCGCCGGGAAATTGGGCACTACGACCCGCAGCGTGACGCGCATCCAAGCCGATGCGTTCCAGTGATGACACCAGGCCCCAATCTGTGTCGCGAAGCCTGCAAGACAGTTTACTCGCCTCCCGCTGCTCCCTCAGACCTCTTCCGACAGCTTAAATGCGGCGAACCTTCTTGCTTCCGACTCCTCCGTCCAGGTGAGTCTTTCTCGTCCTTCTTCACGATTTTCGTTCTTCTGGTTCCTTTCACGATGTTGGGGTTGCCTCACCACTCTTCTCCCTTAGCACGCTCGTCGCCAGTGTAAAGAAGTGACCAGGAGTCAGGTTAGTTCTTTTCAGTGGATTTAATGCAGCAACCCCATCCATCGACCAGCTAGCCAAGTCTGCCAACTGCCGACCCACAGAACCTTCGTGGACCTGGTTCCACGCTAGAACACAGAATGTGGAACCAGGCTATGTCACAACTATCTATCTTTGAAAGCCTCTCTATCTGTCTTTGCAACACTATCTATCTTTGAAAGCCTCTTTATCTGCCTTTGCAATGTTCTCTATCTTTTGAAAGTCTCTTTGACTGTCTTTGCAACACTATTTATCTATCTTTGCAAGCCTCTCTATCTATTTGCAAGGACGTTTAATAAAAATATTTTAAAAAGCATTAGCAAAGGCAGGAGGTTGGTAGCCAAGACTAAATCGCTTTTTTAGGCCAAGCCCTTTTGCTTTTACTACAATTATGGACATACTACATTATGGACATACTATAGTGACAGGAAATAACCTTTACAACGCGGCCATTACCACACAACACCTTTACCATGCATCCATTACCTGACATATAGTTTTTCCACGCATGTCTTTACCACACAGGTTTTTACCACGTATATACCTTTACCATCCATGCCGTTACAACGAAAATGTAAGTAAGGCATCCTGGGATATATATATATATATATATATATATATATATATATATATATATATGTAAAGCTTGCAGGGTGGTGAAAAATACCTCAGAGTACTCGTCTTCGAAGGGTCTGAAGAGAAGGGTGGATGGATTCTATAATTGTAATGCGGATCACTGTGAGTATCTGTTAGCCTGCCCATGTCCTCTGATGTATGTTGGCAGTACTATCTTTCCACTAAAGAAACACATTTTGGAACATCAGCGGGCAACCAGGAATCACGATTTTAGTTATTCAGTGGCAACACACTTTTATGATAAACACGAAAGTGATCTGGATCTATTAAATTACTTTGCAAAAGATAGAGTTCCCCAGAATGCAAGAGGAGGACATAGGGTGATTAAACTCAGATGCTTGGAATCTAAATATATTTTAGATCTCCACACAAAATTTCCTGCAGGTCTGAATAGAGGTGAAGAAATGGAAGTGCATTTGGGCTGACTGTTCATAATGTGATATGGTTCTACTTTCGTCTCAAATTAATTTGTCTCTAGATAAGGTGTGATTAATTGTAGGTCCTTCACACTAGACTCCATGAATTAGAGATCTCTTTTCCCATGTGTATACTCCCCCTCTAGATATAGGTTTTTAGGTAATTATTGAAATTGATGTCGAATTAATGTAGATTACTGAAAGATTATGTGCTCTTTTGCTGCTATCTTGCTGGGTGAGGATGTTGGGTGGCCTAACGTGATATCATTTATAATCAGATTATGAAGGGGCAAGCCTCCCATCTTTTACAGCGGGATTTGGTGCAGTATGTTGTATATAATGAGTTTCTACGCTTTTCTAGTTGATATTTTTTCTATATGGGTATATATATATATTTCGTTTTTTTGTTTTTTACTCATATTTATTCTTTTATCTTGACACAGAGTGTATTTATTGACATGTGTTTGGAGTTATATATATATTTTTATCCATATTTATTCCTATTTATTCGTATATCCCTAAGGGGGAGCTGCAGCTGTGACATCTCTGTGGGATATGCATTAGTTTTGTTTGAAACAAATGAATTGTGTACATATAAGCTAATATGGGCACTGGCCCTATATTGCTGTCAAATTCTCTATCCTCCCGCATTTTAGCACTACACACAATGAATCAAGTGGAAATATACACATATACACACACATATAAAGGAATGTTTTATAAAAATGAGCAAATCTTTTTTTTTTTAAAGTCAAAAATATATATCATGTAATCTGACCCTGAGGAATCTATGTAGTTTACACACATCATATACAAAAGTTGTTTGTAAAGAGGGAGGAAGACAAACTAATGTGTTAGTATGTTGTCTATATCCATGATGGGGGGTTTAAAGTTTGCCCTGGCCATGGTTTTGTGTAACTTTGAGGAAGAATGGGTGTCAGCCAAAATGCGTCAGTATGAGCTCACTGCAATAAAATAATATAACTGCTTGCCTTGTCTGGAGTGCCCACTTCTTCCTTCGTCTTGCGAAGAAACTGTCTGGGTATATATATATATATATATTATCTACTGGCGGTCGCCAGTAGATAGTTATAGTTAGGACCTATTTTCCATAGGAAATCCGCAACATTCTATTTGAAATAACTCTCTTGCCGGTTGACGTATCTTCGCGAAAGCTTCCAACTTGTTGGGGCGCTCCGCTCCGCTCCTACCCTGAAAGTCTCGGGGTGATTCATCAAGCGGGGGCCGAGAAAAAAGGGGGGTCCCAAAACGTGTTTTCCCCATTCATTTTTCCATAGGAAACTTTAGACACGGCTACAGCCCGAACTGCTGAACGGAATTACACCAAATTTGGCAAAGAGGTAGTTCTTGGTTCAGAAAGAACCCTTTTTGTTAAATGGTGTAAATCCGTTCAGTAGTTCCTGAGAAATTCACAATTAAAATCACATATATATCTATGGCCGCGTCGGATCCGCGTACCCTCCCGATCACGAGCTGCATGCTAATTGGTGTCAACACTCCAAATCAGGAAGTGTTGGCAGCCATTTTGTCCCTCGGTAGAACCGAGGGACAGAAACAAGTGCACAAAGCACAAAAAGGGGGCAGGGTAGAAACACCCTGACCCCTAGGTCTGCTCAGGGGTCCCACAAGGACCCCTGGGCAGAAAAAGCATTTTTTTTTAAATCGGCGGGAGGCGCTTAGGGTGCGCGGATCCCGCTGAGAAAAAAAAAGAAACAAGTGCGCAAAACGCACAAAGGGGGCAGGGTAGAAACACCCTAACCCCCTAGGCCTGCTCAGGGGGTCCCACAAGGACCCCCTGGGCAAAAAAGCATTTAAAAAAAAAAAAAAATTGGCAGCATGCGCTCAGGGTGCGCGGATCCTGCCGAAAAAAAAATCGAAGCGCGGTCTCCCGCGCTTCGATGTTAATTTGCCCCCGGGTGGGCCAAGTCCGGGGGCATGCTGGGGGGGGTTTATTTTATGTATGGGGGGCCTCTAAGGGCCCCCCAAGCCCCAGGGACCGCCACCCCCGGAACTTTATTAGAAAAAGTGGCAGGAGGGCTCTGAGCCCTCCCGCAGCCCCGGGGACCACCACCTCCCCGGGGCTTCTTTATTTTTAAATTAACCTGTGTGGGGGACTCCAGCCCCCACACGCCCGGGACCACCACCTCCCGGGGCACTAACAAAATTGAAAATGGGGGTCCGTTTTGGACCCCCAAGCCCCGAGGACCACCACCTCCCCGGGGCTTTGAAAATTTGGGGAGGGGGCCGCGCGGCCCCCTCCTGGAGCCAGTGATGGCCCTGGGGACCGCCACCCCCAGGGCCGGCTCCTGCAGTGTCCCGGGGTGCCTACCCCGGGACACTGCTGTTTGCAATGACAGGACGGGAGCCTTGCGGCTCCCGTCCTGTCATTGCAAACTGCTTGAATTTTGGAAGCGAGAGCAGGGAAAGCTGCTCTTGCTTCCAAAATTCAAAGCAGAATTGCTTTCCACATGGGGAGCTGCATATTAGCAGCTCCCCATGTGGAAAGCAATGCCGGCTCCCGCAGGAGGCGGGGAGCCGGCAGGGTCCGTGGGGGAGTTGGGGTCCCCCACGGACCCCAAAGGATAGGGCCAGCCCCGGGGGATGGGGTCCCCGGGGCAAGTAGTGGCTCGGGAGGGGGCCACGCGGCCCCCCTCCCCAAAAATAATAAGTAAAAAATTTTTTTTTAAAAACAAAGGCCGGCCCCGGGGGATGGGGTCCCCGGGGCCTAAGGAGGCCTTAGGAGGGGGGCCAGGCAGCCCCCCTCCATCAAATAAAAAAAGAAAAAAAGGTGGCAATGGCCCAGGGGATGGGGTCCCCGGGTCGAAATTGGCCACGGGAGGGGGGCCCACGCGGTCCCCTTCCCAGTCCGTTTTTTTTTTTTTTTATAAAAAAGGGGGACAGGCCCTGGGGGATGGGGTCCCCAGGGCTCAAAAAATTACTAAATAGGGAAGCCACACAGCCCCCTTTTAAAAATATATATATATTTTTTTTTAAACGGCATCGCGAGGGAGGCCACGCCCCCTCTTTGACAGCACTCTGCAAACGTGCCCCCTGGCGCGTTTGCAGAGGGGGAACAAATTCCCCTTGAATACTGGGGTCCCTGGGGCCAACTAGCCCACCAGGAACCTCCAGTATGCACCAGGGGCTGCGTTGCAGAGAGGTGTACAGAGGCCACGCCCCTTTTACACCTCTCTGCAACGCAGCTCTGTGGCGCTTTTGGATATACCTGTTGGGCTAGTTGGCCCCCAGGGACCCTCAGGATTCAAGGGAGTTAATCCCCGACTTAAAACGCGCCACGGGCGCGTTTGCACAGTGGTGAAGGGAGGGGCGGGGCTTCAGGTGACATGTGTGCAAACAGGCCCCGTGGCGTGTTTTAAGATGGGGATTAAGTCCCCTTGAATCCTGAGGGTCCCTGGAGTCCAACTAGCCCACCATGTACTTCCAAAAGCGCCACAGAGCTGCCTTGCAGAGAGGTGTAAAAGGGGTGTGGCCTCTGTACACGTCTCTGCAACGCAGCCCCTGGCGCATACTGGAGGTTCCTGGTGGGCTAGTTGGCCCTCAGGGACCCTCATGATTAAAGGGGACTTAATCCCCCAACTTAAAACGCGCCACGGGCGCGTTTGCACAGATGTCACCTCAGGCCCGCCCCTCCCTTCACCATTGTGCAAATATTCCTCTAAAATCAGCCGAAATACGAATTCCAATTTACTCAGCTGTTATCAGGAGAGACCTCAGTGCTGCATCTTTCAGCCCAGTACTGATCCTGAAAAGTAATTTTAACCGTACTTACCAGTAACTTGAATTTCCTTCCATAGGATATCATTGCCTGCTTTTTGCTGAAAAAGTTTCTAAGTGTCGATTTTTGAAACATACAAAAATTCCTCTAAAATCAGCCGAAATACGAATTCCGATTTACTCACCTGTTATCATGAGAGACCTCAGTGCTGCATCTTTCAGCCCAGTACTGATCCTGAAAAGTAATTTTAACTGTACTTACCAGTAACTTGAATTTCCTTCCATAGGATATCATTGCCTGCTTTTTGCTGAAAAAGTTTCTGTGTCGATTTTTGAAACATACAAATATTCCTCTAAAATCAGCAGAAATACGAATTCCGATTTACTCACCTGTTATCAGGAGAGAACCCGGTGCTGCATCTTTTAGCCCAGCACTGACCCTGAAAAGTAATTCTAACCGTACTTACCAGTAACTTGTATTTCCTTCCATAGGAATCCATTGTCTGGTTTTCAGCAGAAAAGTTTCAGTGTCGATTTTCACAAACTACAAATATTCCTTAAAAATCGCCTGTATGACTTAAACGCATTCTTTCAACTGTTTACAGGAGATGCACCAGTGCTGGATCCAGGATCCACCACTAAGTGAGAAAAAGTCACGATAACACTACTTACCTGCTAGGTGAATTTCCTCCCATAGGATAACATTGGTGATTCTATGTGAAAAAGTTTCTAAGTGTCAACTTTTAAAATACAATAATATTCCTTAAAAGTCACTACTGTAACCAAAACGATTTTACTCAACTGTTTACAGGAGATGTCCCAGGACTGAATCTAGGATCCAGTCCTGTGGTTAGAAAAAGTAATCCATAAAGTAACTAATTGCATTTAGCTAGAAATTCACATTGAGCTCAATGTTGCATTGTGTTTGAAATTGTGTTGCCCATTGCAACAACTGTAACTACTGTACTTAAAAGTCTATTGCCTATTTGCAAAGTATTTAAAGTAAATTAATTCATTCTGAGAAAGTATATTTTGTAATGTAATGTATAATGTAATTACAATGTAATTTAAAAAATAAAATATCTAAAAATAAATAGTTTAAAAAAATGTAGTAAATCAGTATGAAAAAAATAAAAATAACAATTAATACATTTAAAAATTGGCATTTATAAAACCTTTGAAATTCACTGAAAAAAACCATAGGTTTCAGACATGTTATAGTTAGGAATTAGCATTTAAAAAACCTTTGAAATTCACTGAAAAAACCATAGGTTTCAGGCACGTTATAGTTAGAAATTAGCATTTAAAAAACCTTTGAAATTCACTGAACAAACCATAGGTTTTAGGGAAAGTTATAGTTAGTTGGACATTGCACTCGTACAAAACCCGTGAAATTCCCCGTTATAGTTAGTTCAGCTAACTATAACTCGCGCCCCATAATGCACTGCTGATGACGTCACATATTACATCACTCATGACATGGTCAGTGACATCACTGATGACATCACTGATGACATCTCAAATGACATCACTGATGACATCATCCATGTGATAATTTCATGCATCTTCTCACACCCTAATATAACTTTTGATACACCCACTCTAAATTACAGACTGCCATTCTCAAAACCATAGACACTCCAATACCAATAACTACATACCAACTCAGTGATTCTTAAGTCTACACACACATCCACTCACTCACCCGTACAGTCACTCATACTTACAGTCACTCAGTACAGGACTATCATAAGCACTCATACACCTATATAAACACTGACACACCGCCACTCATCCATAGAGGTACTCACAGACCTAGTCAGTCATGCAAAAAATTAATCACACACCCATTTACTCACCTATAGAGTTATACACACACCAGCTCAATAACTCATACAAATACTAGCACATTCTTACGCTCTTATACAATAACTGATACAAGCACACACGCATCCATACAGCCACTCTCACAATCACACACTCTCACGTATAGCCTTTTAAATACTCTAACACACATATATACTTCCTTTTACATATGTAGTTACTCGCACATGTACCACTGAGATATACATTCACTCACTAACACACCCATACACACACTCACCCACCCAAGCAGTCCATCACAGACGCACTCTTCAAATCATGCACTCAGTGAATCACCCACTCACACATCTATGTACAGAGTCGCACACACCCCACCCACACAAACACTCAGGCACCCATACAGATACTCAGACAACCAATCAATAACTCATATAGACACTCATGTAGCTATTCACAAACCCATGCAGCCACTTACACAGCAACAGACAGACGGATACAGACATTCACCCAGTTTAGTCACTAACCCATGCATTCAGTAAGATACGTTTAATCACTCACTTATACAGTTAGTCACGCACCTACTAAATCATCCATTCAGACACTTATACACCCACTCACTCTTCAATACGCCTTTCCCTATATATATTAAACATATTTAAACTTTACAGAAACACACAGTCACTGGATGATGTCATCAGTGATGTCATCAGTGATGTCATTTGAGATGTCATCAGTGATGTCATCAGTGATGTCACTGACCATGTCATGAGTGATGTAATATGTGACGTCATCAGCAGTGCATTGCGGGGGCGCGAGTTATAGTTAGCTGAACTAACTGTAACGGGGGAATTTCACGGGTTTTGTACGAGTGCAATGTCCAACTAACTATAACTTTCCCTAAAACCTATGGTTTTTTCAGTGAATTTCAAAGGTTTTTTAAATGCTAATTTCTAACTATAACGTGCCTGAAACCTATGGTTTTTTCAGTGAATATATATATACGTTCCCAGCATTCCCAACGGAGCTCTGCGTGTTGTCACTAAGCAGCGGGTAGAGAGGTGTATCATGAGGCTGCAAGATGGAACACTGCAACTTTAACATCCAGGTGGGGTTTGAACTGTGCCACAAGGCTGAAACGCGTCTGTCTTAGCGTTTCACGGAGTAACTGGCTGAGCTGCACAGACGAATTTGAGCTTATTAAAATTCACGAGGTGATTCATCTGAGCTGTGTCAGTTCCATTCTTGATTCGGAGTGGAATGATTGACTTGATATATATATATATATACACATATAAGCATATAACCATTTTGCTCTCGTTTGGTCGAGCAGAGCACACTTTGCTTGCTTTTTGCACCCAGGGATCTGCATCTTAGTAGCTCTCTGGGTGTAAAAAAGCAATGCCAGTGGGACCGTGGGGCCATCAGGCTCCCCCCGTTGGCCCCAAAGACAAGGCCATGCCCCGGGGGATGGGACCCAGGGGCCGAAAATGTCCCGGGAGGGGGGACGCTCGACCCCCTTCCCTTTTTAAAAAAAAAAAAAAGAAGAAATGGTCAGACTCCGGGGGATGGGGTCCCCGGGGCCAAAATCAGCCTGGGAAGGGGAGCCGCGCAGCCCCCCTCTCCTAAAAGAAAAGAAAAAAGAAATGGCCTGGCCCCGGGGGATGTGGTCCCCTGGGCCGAAAATGGCCTGGGAGGGGAACCCCTCCCTTAAAAAAAAAAAGGCCTGGCCCTGGGTAATGGGCCCCCCGGGGGGAAATCAGCCTGAGGAGGGTGGCCACACGGCCATCCTCCCCTTTAAAAATTGAATTATAAATAAAGGCCTAGCCCCACTCCCGTTTCAATTAATAAAAAAGATGTAATAATGGGTCCGGCACCAGGGATGGGGTCCCCGGGGCCCAAAAGGATCAAGGAAAGGGGGGCCACACAGCCCCCATTCCTCAAATAAAAAATAAAATCGGAAGCCTGCAACTAGCCGGAGGTCCCGCCCCCTTTCTCCACTACTCTGCAAACGCGCCTCCTGGCACGCTCTTGGTTGGGGGATGAAGTCCCCTTTGCTGCTGAGGGTCCTTAGGGGCCAACTAGCCCACCTGTTACTTCTAGGAAGCTCCACACATGGGATTGATGAGAGGTGGTCGCAGGCCATGCCCCTTTCTCCAGCACTCTGCAAATGCGCCTCTCGGTGCACTGCTGGTGGGGGGATAAGGTCCCTTTGCCTCCTGAGGGCCTCAGGACTGAAGTGGACTTCATCCCCCAAGCAGCAGTGCGCCAGGAGGCGTGTTTGCAGAGTGGTGGAGAAAAGGGGTGTGGCCTCTGACCGCCTCTCAGCAATCTGGCTGTGTGGGACTTACTGGAGGTAACATGAGCGCTAGTTGGCCCCCAAGGACCCTCAAGAGCCAAGGGGGCTTCATCTCCCAAATAGTAGTGCGCCAGGAGGTGCGTTTGCAGAGTGGAGGAAAAAGAGGGTGTGGCCACCGAAAACCTCTCAGCAGACCTTACTGTGTGGGACTTGCTGGAGGTAACAGGAGGTGTAGTTGGCCTCCAAGGACCATCAATAGCCAAGGGGACTTCATCCTCCTACTAGTAGTTCATCTGGGGGTGCGTTTGCAGAGTGGTGGAGAAAGCCGGCGTGGCCTGCTATCAGATCTCAGCAATCCTGCTGTATGGGACTTACTGGAGGTAACAGGAGGGGTAGTTGGCCCCTAAGGACATTCTTGAGGGTTAAATACCCCTCCTGTTACTTCCAGAAAGTCCCACACAACAGGATTGCTGAGAAGTTGTCAGAGGCCATGCCCCCTTTTTCCACCACTCTGCAAATGTGCCTCCTGGTAAACTACTAGTTGGGGGATAAAGTCCCCTTGGCTCCAGAGGGACCTTCGGGGCCAGAAGCCCTCCTGGTACCCCCTGTAATTCCTGCACAGCGGAATTCCTGAGAGCTGGTTGGAGGCCCAGCCCCCTTTCTCCACCACTCTGCAAACGTGACTGCTAGTTAGAAAACCTTAGAAATTCACTAAAAAAATACAAAGGTTAAAGGGATGTTATAGTTAGGAATTAGCATTTAAAAGACCTTAGAAATTCACTGAAAAAAACAAAGGTTACAGGGACGTTATAGTTAAGATCGGATTTTACTCGTACAAAACCAGAGAAATGTAAGCCATTAAAGTTACCTGAGTTAACTATAACTTGCGCCCCCGCAATGCACTGCTTATGACCTCACATATTACATCCCTCATGACATGGTCAGTGACATCACTGATGACATCACTGGTGACTTCTCAAATGACATCCCTGATGACATCAGTGATGACATCCTCCACAGCATCACATCCCTATAGAATCTTTTATACACCCACTGCCACTCCCACAAAACCATTCACAAACCCATTTATAGAGCCATAGCAGTTCTTGCACACCCATTCAGTGATTCATAGATCTACATACACATGCACTCGCTCACCCATACAGCCACTCATATACCCACTCACTCACTAATACAGCCATTGACATATCCACTCATACACCCATACAAATACTCACACACTGAGTCAGTCACCCATAGAACTACTCATATACCTAGACACTCACCCATATAGTCAATCACACAGCCACTTACTCATCAAACAGTTACACACACACCCACTTACTTACTCATAGAAATAGTAACACCTGAGATCCTCGGGTCTAGTTCGCGCTATATAAAACTCGAACAAAAAAAAACCATAGTCACTCACCTATACAGTCACTGACAGAAGCATGCACTCATCCATATAGTTGTTCTCACATTCACTCACGCATACAGTCACTCATATACCCAGTCACTCACCTACACTGCCTTTCACATACCGAGTTAGTCACCCATACTGACACAAGCACTCAATCACTGACACAGCCATACAGACACTCACTCACCCATACAGCTTCTCACACACACAATCACTACCCCATACAGCCACTGATTGACCCACTCTCTCATCCATACAGGCAGTCACACACCTCCTCACCCACACACACAAATACCCAATCAAGATAGTCAGACAACCAATCAATCACCCATATAGCCATTTACATATCCACTAACACACTCATACACCCACTTAGACATCAACTGACAGACAGATACACACATTCAAACAACCAGTCACTCACCCATGCATTTGCTGAGACAATTAATCACTCAATTATACAGTCAGTCACACACCGACTCAGTCATCCATACAGTCACTCATACACCCACTGATTCACCAATACACCAAGGTATATATATTTAACACTCATACATTTTTTTAAAACACTCACAGTCACTGGATGATGTCATCAGTGATATCATTTGAGAAGCCATCACTGATGCCCCTATTGTTGCCACAAGTAAGTCCCCCACAGTGGGACTTCTCAGACTTCCACGGAAGCCCTGCCCCCTTTCATAACCACTCTGCAAAGGGGCCTCCTGGTGCACTAGTGGTAGGGGGATGAGGTCCCCTTGGCTGCTGAGGTTCGTTAGGGGCCAAGAACCCCTATTGTTGCCACAAGTAAGTCCCCCACAGCGGGATTGCTCAGACTTCATTGCAGGCCCCACCCCCTTTCTCAACCACTCTACAAAGGGGCCTCCTGGTGCACTACTAGTTTGGGGATGAGGTCCCCTTGGCTGCTGAGGGTCGTTGGGGGCCAAGAACCCCTATTGTTGCTACAAGTAAGTCTCCCACAGTGGGATTGATCAGACCTCATCACAGACCCTGCCCCCTTCTCAACAACTCTGCAAAGGGGCCTCTTGGAACACACTACTGGTTGGGGGATGAAGTCCTTGTGGCTGCTGAGGGTAACTGGGGACCAAGAACCCCTATTGTTACCTCAAGTAAGTTCCCCACAGCGGGATTGCTCAGACCTCATTGCAGCCCTGCCCCTTTTCTCAACCCCTCTGCAAAGGGGCCTCCTGGCACACTACTGGTTGGAGGATGAAGTCCCCTTGGCTGCTGAGGGTGTTTGTGAGCCAAGACCCCCTATTGTTGTCTCAAGTAAGTCCCCCACAGCAGGATTGCTCAAACCTTGTCGGAGGTCCTGCCCCCTTTCTCAACCACTCTTCAAAGGGGCCTCCTGTCACACTACTGGTTGGGGGATGAAGTCTAGGGGGAAGTGCGTCAGTAAACTTAAATGTTCATCAAATATAAATATCATAACAATAGGATCTTAAAAATAGAATTCCCTCTGTTACGTCACAAAATAATTCAAGTTCAATAAATAATGCAATAGTCCCAAAATCATTTACCAATAAAGTGAAAGATCAAACGGTAGGTCAAAGTCCATTTTGCAATTGACTTGATGTTGTAAAATACTTCTCTGAAAACACAGAATGTCTCTCAGTGATCCTTAATTGAACATTAGTTCATCCAAAACACCAATCACCAATAAAGGTCCTGGCTGCAGCAGCCTAAGAGTTCGCTGTGTAGCAAGGACACCATGAAACACGAAAAAAGTTATACCCCACTAATCAAGATGACTGGTGTCATCGCCAACCCTTGTGAGATTACCAGGGGTTCTGGAACTTGCACTTCAATGCCAGATAACATCGTGTACAGTAATTTTCATGAGCGCAAAGCCTTCCTCTGTGCAGTGATTTGTTTTGCAACGCCATCCTCTCTGCCTAGCAGCAGCACTGTAAGGAAACAAGCATTTTACAGGCTTCCTCCCCACTTTTTAACCCCCATTTGGATGCTCTAGCTCAGGGCCAGCTTTAGCAATGCTGGCACCCAGTGCAAAATTCAGTTATTGTGCCTCCTACCTCTTCCTCAGACTTCCTCACTACCATCGGACAAAAGTGCCCCTCATCTCTACATAGCCCCATCTCACATACATTTTATTTGTTTTAAAGCACTGGCAAAGGCTGGCTTTACTAATAAGAATGTATATCTACCCAATCAAACTTTTTTCAGCAACGTTAGGAATAGATAATGAAAGACTGGGGAAACAAACATAACTTCCTAGCCTATTTTATAAAGTTTGAATGCAGCTTTTTGATGACAGTTCGTAACAGTCACTGCTCTACATTAGGGTTGTGTCTTAAGAACTGCGGTAACAATTGGATCTCTGTGACAAAAGCAGTAATCCACTCAGCTAGCCACATAAAATGCAGATCTGTGATCTACACAGTACGCATTCTTTGCAGCAGGCATATTAACCCTCTGTGCTGCTTTATAGTGAGCCAAAACTGCCACTAGACACAACTCTGATCTCTCCCTCTATCAGGGACATTGATCACAAGAGCTATCTTGACATTTTTATTGCTGCCTGAAAACTGGACGTCCAAGGAACTCTGACACAGGTGTTTTTAAATTGCAGGTTCTTGCTAAACACAGCGCCCCCCTGAGGTCAGCATCCCCCTCCCCAGGTCAGCGGTCGAACCGGTCGCACTGCCATAATGCTGGCCCTACTCTAGCTGCTGTTTTTTTTTACTCTGAGAGTGCACTGAGGCCTGCTAACCAGACCTCAGTGCTAGTGTTCTAACCCCTTCCAAAGTGTATGTCGAATTGGCTACCCCCTGGGTTACTTATAAGTCCCTAGTATATGGTACCCAAGGCATGTAAGACTGACTGCCCACCCAGGGTTTCAACACTGATTGTACCACCCTGTGTGTGACAAAGTACAAAGTGGCTCCCAGCCTGCAACTGCACACTGGAAGGGCAGTGGTCCAAGTGCTAGTTCTACTTTGCCATTCAAACCAATGGCAAAGCCGCCACTTCCCTTAACAATAATTGCAAGTCTCCCCCTACGGAAGTCCTATCGAGCCCTAAGGCAGGAAGCTGTATATTATTAAGTGGGACATATATTTTATACACATATGCCCTAACAGGAACAGGGACACCTTCCTGCACAAAATCAATAAATTCAGGCAACTTCCTCTTTCTATGTGTGCTGCAGAATGGGGAATGCAGAAAAAGGAAAGAAACGAGGAGAAATGAAAACATTTATCCTTGTTGCACCTCCTGGGGTGGCGTTAGATTTTGACGCATTCCCAGGTTTACAATTTCTTGTAAATCTGAGAATGCTTGAAATTCCATGGGTGTTGCGTGGAAACACCCACAACACCCATGGAATGCCCCTTTCACACAGTGGCTTTACGTGGCCTTGTAAATATGCTGTGGCACATTGCACCACCGGAACATTAAAAAAGGGACTTTCTGGTTGCGCAAAAGTGCCGCAAGGGGCCTCATAAATGAGGCCCACAACCTCTATGTAGACTGAGGAAGTGTGAAACTTCATCCTCTCTAGGATTCTCAACCCCTTTACAGCCCGTATGCCTAAATTGGGGCCTTTTTTCTCGATGGTATTCTTTGCTTAGCCATTCCATCTTTAATTATTTGTCACATACTTTTGACTTTCTGGGGGGTCGCAAAAATCACAATAAACAAACTAACCCTTTAGATCGTGAGAACCAAATATTTATTAAGATAACTGAGATTAATCAATATGTACATGTATGACTACGGATATTTAAAAGGAGAAAAACCCTCACCCACCTATTTGCTTGTTCCATTATGCACCATAGTTGATCTCTGTTGCAAATGATGGTCTTTTGGGAGGTGTTCTCCCAGATTTTCACCTTCTGTTGCTGAACTTGTTTTTGTTTGTCATAGGACTCTACCACAGCACTTTACCCCTCCTAACAATTGCAAAAGTGCTGGGGCTCTTCTTTTCAAATAGCAATTGCAGCCTGGGTGGCAGGTTTAGACTGCCCTTTCAACTTGGTAAATACACCTTTTGCCTGGCCTAAAACCTTCCTTTTCAATACTTATAAGTCAACCCAAAGGTAGGCCATAAAAGCCCATAGGGCAGGGTGCATGCAACTGGATTCCATGGTGCCCTCCACCCACAGCCTGGCACTGGGCATAAAAGTGAACCCATAAAGAAGAGGATGAGGATGGGTTTGAGGAAGAAGTGGAAGAAGACCCTGCAGTGGCCCCAGAGCTAAAGGGAGAGGAGAATTGTCCTGCACTGGTACCAGAGCCGGAAGAGGAAGGGAGGCCCCTAAGAGTAAAGTAATCTGCTCCACCCGAAGCAGAGAGCAGTGAGTTCTCCCACAGCCTGGGCCCTGCAAAGTTGGAGGACAGGCAGGCTGAGAGTCCTGTGAAAATGTTGTTAGCCCACCTAACCCTGGTTGCAGAGGAGTAGAAGGCAGCAGCTGAGAGAGCCTTAGAGGAAAAGAGCCTGGATCTGGAAGAGAAGGAAATATTGCTGTCCCATGAGATCAGCCATGAGGGATGAGCTGAAGGCACGACAGGTCAGAGTCCAGTGATGATGGTTGCAGTGACACAGATGTGCCAAGGAGAGGTAAAAAGGTCCCCATCCCGAAGACCTGGGGTGTGATTAACAAAGGGAATCCGCACTCATGGCGGAGGCCCTGCAGTCGTAAGGGAGTCTCCATACCTGGGGCAGAATCTCTGTAATGAGAATTCTCATTGCTGACATTCTGCCCCGAGTGCGGATACTCCCCCACGATTGCGGGCCTCCACCACGAGTGAGGAGGCCCTTTGTGAATCAGGCCCTCGTGCCTAACTTTGTGTTAGGGGGTGACAGAGACAAGTGGTTTGAGGCCAATGAGGTAGCTTTGTGCATGCACAAAGTCCCAGAGGGTTCCAGTCACAGGAACGGACATCCTATTGGCCCTAGATAAAGCTATAAACAAACGAGAGGGACCCCTTGTACCAAAGGAATAGGGTTCAAACGTCACAAAACAGGAGAAGATTTCCTTTGGATTTGATTCCTAGGACTATTGGATAAAATGCTAGTAATTACTGCACCGTTGTTGCCCCGATCCAACACTTTACTCATTCAACTCACTCCTCCTATGACATATAAACTAAGGAGATCTCACAGTAAACCCAAAGTCAGAATGCACAAAAATCATAAATAAATATATTTATTGAAAATATAAAACATAATGCACATAAAAATATATCTTTGTGGATACACCACTATATTAAAAACAGTTCATGGAATGAAATGGAATCACAATAGTACTGATAGAGCCTAGTGGGTCCTAGACCCAATTAATCAAACAATACATAAAAGACAATTTGAGATAATAACATGAGAAATCTCTATATCACGAGAGAACACACAGAAGACAACACACTTTGTCACTAAAAACTACACATCAGTGTTACAAACAATACTGGCTGGAACCCGATATTGTAGAACGTATTAATAATCTGTAGTTCCAGTCACTCCCCGGATTGTGCTATGAAGCGTCCACGCGTTTCGATAGAATTTTTTGAATTTACACCATCTTTTTCAAGACCGTTATTGTGACTCTCAGTAAAATTATAGAATTGCCAGTAGAAGGTCAAAGCACCTCTTCATAGAAAAGCATAAAAAATAGGTGTCTCTCGAGGTCCGTGCACACTTGTTCAGAGATCCTCAGGGCCACAGTCTATTATGATTGACTCACTTTTCGTGTCCCCTCTGCCAAATTGCAGGGAATATCTTATATTCCAATATGAGCTGTAGCCTCTAATTGCTTAAATAACTTCTCTTCAAATTCTTGCACACCACCGTATTGCATTAAAATCTCTCACATCCGGAATTTTCGCAACCTATGAGATTTCTTTATACGTTCCTATTTGTTCACAGATGTGTGGCTCGTCACTTATTCACCAAGTTGGGGAAAACTTGCGCTGTATTCGAGCGTCGTGTCGCCTTCTGGCAAGCCGGAAAATAATCAATTTTCCGGCTTGCCAGAAGGGGACACACATCTGTGAACAAATAGGAACGTATAAAGAAATCTCATAGGTTGCGAAAATTCTGGATGTGAGAGATTTTAATGCAATACGGTGGTGTGCAAGAATTTGAAGAGAAGTTATTTAAGCAATTAGAGGCTACAGCTCATATTGGAATATAAGACATTCCCTGCAATTTGGCAGAAGGGACAAGAAAAGTGAGTCAATCATAATAGACTGTGGCCCTGAGGATCTCTGAACAAGTGTGCACGGACCTCGAGAGACACCTCTTTTTTATGCTTTTCTATGAAGAGGTGCTTTGACCTTCTACTGGCAATTCTATAATTTTACTGAGAGTCACAATAACGGTCTTGAAAAAGATGGTGTAAAGTCAAAAGATTCCATCGAAACGCGTCGACGCTTCATAACACAATCCGGGGAGTGACTGGAACTACAGATTATTAATAAGTTCTACAATATCGGGTTCCAGCCAGTATTGTTTGTAACACGGATGTGTAGTTTTTAATGACAAAGTGTGTTGTCTTCTGTGTGTTCTCTCGTGATATAGAGATTTCTCGTGTTATTAACTCAAATTGTCTTTTATGTATTGTTTGGGTCTAGGACCCACTAGGCTCTATCAGTACTATTGTGATTCTATTTCATTCCATGAACTGTTTTTAATATAGTGGTGTATCCACAAAGATATATTATTATGTTTTATATTTTCAATAAATATATTTATGATTTTTGTGCATTCTGACTTTGGGTTTACTGTGAGATCTCCTTAGTTTATATGTCATAGGAGGAGTGAGTTGAATGAGTGAAGTGTTGGATCGGGGCAACAACGGTGCAGTAATTACTAGCATTTTATCCAATAGTCCTAGGAATCAAATCCAAAGGAAAGCTTCTCCTAGATAAAGCTTACAGGATGAGGTATGCCCTCATGAACGAAGTACGTATTGTCAATTTTCCTCTTACCACAGAGAAATACCTCTTAAAGTTCAAGTGTAGCCAAAAGTTGCCTCACCCATCCTGGGTTGATTTTGTGGATTGCTCCGGTAAGCCACTAGATGGTCTGGTGAAGGGCAGCAAAGTGAGTGACTATGATAGGCTGTACAATCTATTTATAAGAGAGCACATGTTCAGTAAGTGCTTTGCAGCGTTTCACCGATACCTCACAGACTCCAAGCTCACTATGCCCAGAAGCTTGCAAAGGAGGCTGACTTGTGGATCAGTACCAGAGTGTCAAAGAAGGTAAATGGGTGGGACCCCCAAGAAAGGTGGACAGAGTCCCCATCAAAAGAAGTAGTGGGGAACAGGTAGAACCAAAAGGAATCCTCTAAAGTGCCCCAAAAGAGTTTTCAGGGGAACCGTTCCCAGGCTAATTCTGACCCTAAGAAGGAAGGCTTTAATGGGAAAATGCCCATCGACCTATAAGTGTTACCATCTCAGACATTAAAAGGAGGATACCATCAGCCCCTGAGGGAAGCTGTCCTCTACTGGTGGGCCTACACTTGCAATGGCTGGTGTATTATTGGGTGAGCAAAAGACACACAGATGGTGGACGGAATGCTGAGCAAATCAAACAATCGCCCCCAATCAAGAGATCTGGGTTAAATCCATCATTCTTTTGCTCACCATGCCACCCCAGTTTAGACCCAGCCATATGCAAATCAGTCTTGACCCTGTGCCTCATGGGAACAGTCCAGCGCGAACTGCCCAGCCAGGTCCTCCCTGGACCGGAAACAAGCATCCTGAGACCGGTTTCGGGGAATCACCCTTCATCAGCCAGGCTAGCTTGAATCCAGTGTCACAGTGAGCCCGGGACCCACGTCTGGTCATACCCATTCGACTTAGGGCGCGAACGCAAAAGTCACGCAGTTGATGGACGGAATGCAGAGCAAATCAAACATTCACCCCTGTTTAGCCCCAGCCATATGCAAATCAGTCTTGACCCTTCTCCTCATGGGAACAGTCCAGCCTGAACTGCCAAGCCAGGTCCTCCCTGGACTGGGAACAAGCATCCAGAAACCGGTTTTGGGATATCACCCCTCATTAGCCAGGCTAGCTTGAATCCAGTGGCACAGCGAGCAAGGGACCCACGTCTGAGCATACCCATCCGACTTAGGGCAAAAAGTGCTGCAGCAACAAATGATGGAGGGAATGCTGAATGAATCAAACATTTACCCCCTGTCAAGAGATCTTGGTTAAATCCATTGTTCTTTTGCTCGCTACGCCACCCGAGTTTGGACCCAGCAATGTGCAAATCAGTCTTGACCCTGCTCCTCATGGGAACTATCCAGCCTGAACTGCCAAGCCGGGTCCTCCCTGGACTGGAAACAAGCATCCTCGGACCAGTTTCGAGGTATCACCCCTCATCAGACAGGCTAATTTGAATCCAGTGGCACAGCAAGCAAGGGACCCACGTCTGGGCATACCAATCCCACTTAGTGTGAAAAGTGCTGTGGCAACAAATGATGGACAGAATGCTAAATAAATAAAACATTCCCCCCCACTCAAGAGATCTGGGTTAAATCCATCGTTCTTTTGCTCACTACGCCACCCCAGTTTGGACCCAGCCACATGCAAATAGTCTTGACCCTGCTCCTCATGGGAAGAGTCCAGCAAGAACTGCCAAGCCGGGTCATCCCTGGACCGGAAACAAGCATCCTGGCCAGTGGCAGCCCATGAGGGGAGTCAGAAGGACCTGGAACCTGAAAAAGTGGCCTAGGTGCCTGCTAAAACAAGCAAGGGCAAGGGGTGTGGCAAACCGGTTCTAGAAATTCCCAGTCCACGAAGAGGCTCATTCTGAGGATGACACCCCGGAACCCATAGGAGAAGACATTGCTGCCCTGGGAGACCCAACGGAGCTAGCTGGGCTGTAAACTGAAGGGGGGCATCCCAGACAGAGCTCTGCAAGGCACAGAAGGAATGCCCCACCCTGAGGGCCTACAGCAGAAGACCGAGGCCCAGACAGCTAGCAACACCTTTGGTGATCAACTCATTTATTAGGAGAAAGTTCTCCTGTATAGTGAGCCTAAGGCCCCTGAGCTTGGGTGAACCCATTTGATGTTATGTTATGTTATTTGTATTTCTAAAGCGCAGCGGTTACCCAAGGGTGTCCTGGCACCAGCTACTACCATCTGAACACAGGTTTTTTTTTCTTCCAGTTTTTTATTGAGCATATGCAATTTACAAAGATATCATCAATGAGCACTTGTAATTGAATAACCAACTTAACAACACGTGGCAGTGGCATATGTATCAATCAGTTGCAATATAAAAAAGGAAACTGCATATTATAACAGAGTATCACGCTTATAAACAGTAGAATTGTACATTCAACATTCTGCATTACCCGAGGACTCAACCTGCTTGACAGATCGCAGGTATTGTAGCAGCGGTTCCCATATGTCATTAGGTCTAGAAGCGGTGGGGAGCTCTTCCGCATATAGCACCAGATTATCCCGGCAAATCGCCAGATCTTGAAGCCATCGTGCAGTCGACGGCCCAGCTGTGGCCTCCCACGTCATTGCCACACGTCTCTTGGCCATAAGCAAAGCCACCCTCACCAGCTTACCTGTGGCCCCCTTCACAGAGGGCACCAAGCCCAGCAGACATACATGGGGCGAGCATTGCAATTCCAGACCAACCATTTTAGATAGTGTGCGAATCACGCCATCCCAGAATAGCGCTACCCTGCGGCACTCCCGGGACAAGTGCCAAAAGTCAGCATCCGCAACTCCACACCTCTTACATGTGTCAGTGTCTCTAAGCCCATATTTGAATAGCTTATGTGGAGTATAGTACGATTGGTGTAAGTATTTAAAATGGATTATACGGAGGTTACCATTAGAAGTAAGGGCCCCGGTAAGCTGGCAGAAATGTTCCCAGTCCTGCAACGTCAGTGGCGGAATTAAACGAGCATTCCATTTCTCTAAGCATTTGTTGTGTAGAATCGGCTTCTCCGCTCTAGCGGATCGATATAGTTTGGTAAGAAGTTTACGACGTGTAGGACTGACAAGCAGGGTGTGAAGAGTTTGTAGTGTTGGAGGTTCCGCAGGGAAAGTGTGATAGTGGGCTTGTATTGCTTTCTTTAGTCTGTGGAGTAGGAATATAAATAATGGCGTTTTATTCTGTATGAAGCTTAGATCACTGTCGGTCAAAAAGACGCCTTCGGGAAACAGATCTTGCATTTTGACTATTCCTACCAGTTGCAAAGTGCGCATAGAACCCACCTCATGTGTCACTGACAAATTTGAATGACACGCGAGAGGTAGTAGAGGGGAATACAACGGTAATTTCCCTGCCATGCAGCCTAATGCCTGCCAGGCCCCTATAGTGGTGTCAACAGTGTTTATTTCCGAGCGGGGGGTCTGTCGTTTAGTGTGCGTCAACATGGAGCTCAGTGGACTAGGGTGGGCGTCTCCATCCTCCACCGCCACATGTGGGATGAAGTCATGAGCGCCAAACCAATAGTGCGCATATTGTGCGTGAGCGCATAAATAATACAGATAGAAGTCGGACATGCTAAAACCCCATGTTTGTAATCCAGAATAAGTGTTTCCCAGTTCACACGGGCCTGTTTACCCCCCCAAACGAGCTTGAGGAGCAAAGAGCACACAGTTTTAAAAAAAATGTTTAGTTAAAGGGATCGGTATGTTACTGAAAAGATATAAAAATTGGGGCAGCACAACCATCTTAATAAGAGCAATACGGTCGGCCAGCGATAGTGGAAGCTTCACCAATCTGTCTACCTGCCGCTCCAATTTCACACATGCAGGTCCGTAATTCTCGCAAATAACTGTGTCAGGGTCTCTGTGTACCCATATCCCCAAGTATTTCACGGGGTCCGCGGACCACTCAAGTGGGAATTCAAGTTCGTGAGGTAAGGTGCATTCTGTCAGCTGCACTACCACCGATTTAGCCCAGTTAATATGCAGGCCTGAGAACAAACCGAACCTAATATACTCCTGCAGCACTGGTGCCATGAAAGTGTGTGGTTCCCGTATAAAAAGCAGCATGTCATCCGCATATAATGAAATGCCGACAGGGCGGTGGGCAAAGCGGAGGGCCGAGGCTCGATGGCGCTGCCTAATAATACAGGCAAGGGGCTCAAGCGTTAGTGCAAAAAGAAGGGGCGAGAGGGGGCATCCCTGACGGGTCCCCCTAGTGATGCATATAGGGTCCGACGTGCTACCCTCCACTCGGATGCGTGCCACAGGATCGGTATACAGCAGGCGTATCCAGTGAACAAAAATAGGGGGGAAGCCCATTCGACGCAGAATGTAAAAAAGATAACTCCATTCTATAGAGTCAAAGGCCTTGGCAGCGTCTAGCATGACAGCCGCCGCCTGTAGCCCAGGATCGAGAAGGTGAAAAGTGGCAAAAAGAGTACGCAAGTTATGCGAGGTAGATCGAGTGGGAATAAAACCAGACTGGTCCAGGAGGACCAGGCGCTGCATGAGCGGCTGCAACCTGGTGGCCAAGCTTTAGGCCAGTATCTTAGCATCAGTGTTGATGAGCGACAGTGGCCCATATGAGTCGCAGCGATAGGGCGGTTTATCCTTCTTAAGTAGTGTAATAATCAGAGCTTCCCGAAGGGTTGGTGGCAATTTGCCAGATTCATAGGCCTCGGAATACATTACCATCTGAACACAGGTTGACATGGGAATCCTATATACTGAAAAGCCAGGTTTTCAATCCCTTCCTAAACATCAGTAGGTCAGTGGCAGTTCTAATATGGAGAGGGAGTTCATTCCAGGCCCTTGCGGCACAGATGACGAAACTTCTCCCTCCCCAGTTGACTTTTTTAATAGAGGGTACTGTCACCCTCTTAGCTCCTAAGGAGCGGAGGGCTCTTTCAGGGACATACCATTGAAATCGACGGTTCAGATATTCTGGTCCTATTTCTTGAAGGGCTTTAAAAACGGTGCATAAGGATTTAAAATGCACCCGTTTGTCTGACTGGGAGCCAGTGAAGCCTTTTGATTTCCTTGGTGGTGGTTTCCACGTGCTACCGGGACTTCCTACTGGAGATGGTTCATGACATCCCTAAGGCAGGACATCTGTGGCTGGCCAAAACCTTTAACCACCTGCTCGCCCACGTTTATTGGCCCCAGATGAGGAGGCCTTCAGATGCATTCTGTAAATCCTGCATGAGCTGCAAGGCCAGTGGAAAGTCAGAGGTAAAGCATAAGGCTTCCCTATTTCCATTCCTTGTAGGGGGAACATCAATTGAAAGGGTGAACATGGATGGGTGGGTGGGTGGATGGATGGGTGGATGGATGGATGGATGGATGGATGGATAGATAGATAGATCTTTTTTAGATCACTGCCAGGACCTGGCATAGCAGGAGTAGCAAAGTAATAGCAGCGGAGGTGTAAAGTGCATTAGTTGTAATATGATTGCTTCCAGCCACTTCGCCCAGCCTTTACAGTAGCTGCAATAAACCAATATGCTACATGACATATAATTTCTAACTGTACTAATTGCAGATACAGCAAAACTGGTCTGCAGAATCTTAATGGTGGGGACTAAGAAAACATATCTACACATTAAGGATCACTTCATCAACGGCTTGTTCAAAAATCCACAGCAAAATTGACAAAAGATATGGATTCCGCACACAAAAGGTTATATGTCCATTCAAAATCAGTTTAACACAAATTATTGGTGATGTTCTGAAGGAATTTCCAAGTCGTTGTGTTCTTATTTTCTTATGATATTTATTCTTTATTGAAAATGGCGAAATACATCAAGCTGATAAAATCCAATATTCATAATCCGTTAGCCGACGCGTTTCGTCCCCATAGGGACTTTTTCAAGGCTATAGAAAAACATCTATACAAAGACATTTAAAATATATACATATATACAAGGGCAGACGCAGGAACATGTATTGGTGAACTATTTACAAAGATAATAAGTTGTTCAAGAGTTAGCTGTTTTAGAATAATTGTTAATCTCCTCCATGTGAGGCTAATACATTCATTTGTCAAAACATCCTCTCATATGATCACAGAATTTATGAACTAAAGGGGCCACTGCCTATACTATTTGCAATGTTCACAACATATTAACATGATCACAAAGTTTAAAAACTAGAGGGGCCATAACCATACATTTTCAATGTTCACATCATGTTTTCATAATAACATACCTCCAAATTGAGTTCAAGGTGCTTATTCACTTTAGGAACTCTATGTCAGCAGTTAAGCTCTTGAGACACAATCCATAAAAAAATAACAGTGTTGTCACCTAAAACAATAAGAAAGTGTGTATGTACATCGTTCCTGTGCTTTAAGTTGTACAATCTGTTTACAAGATAATGCATTAAGATCAAAAGACAGCGTGAGATAAACAGATAAAGGATAGTAGCAGTTTTGTAAAGGGCTACTATTCTTACATGTTATGGAAAGCACTAGCTGTACAAACATCAGTTAAAGTTCAGCCGTAGTAGAAAAACTGGTGCCATCTTAGGCAGTCACGTCACCATAATAAACAGGTGCATCAATATGTCTATGGCCCACAAATTTAATGATTTAACGATGTAATCATCAGCCATTTATGTTAAGCCTACACGAACAACAAACAGAAACTGAATTTCACTAGCGTGTGAATATCTCATGTGTTAAATACATGACTTCAAAGAACGAACTGAAACAGTTCTATTAGAGTAAAAAAGAGGACGCCATCTTTAAAAGATCAGAGGTATAAGGGATAAAATGATGAATTATCTCAGAAGAAAACTAGCAAAGATTTCATTGAAGTAAGGAGGACACACTATCTTAGATTAATAAGAAGTATTGAGAGAGAGAAACTAAGAAAGGGTCTGAGTCTACAATATTTCCATAGTATTGTTATACTCTGCTCTTATGCGTGATACCATGTTTTGATAGCTAGAGGTGACAACGCTAATGTCTGCAAAGGTGGTCGGGCATATGTAGACTAATTATACAAAAAACAAACACCACTCGTATTTAATTAACGTGTTGTCACCTAAAACAATAAGAAAGTGTGTATGTACATCGTTCCTGTGCTTTAAGTTGTACAATCTGTTTACAAGCTAATGCATTTAGATCAAAAGACAGCGTGAGATAAACAGATAAAGGATAGTAGCAGTTTTGTAAAGGGCTACTATTCTTACATGTTATGGAAAGCACTAGCTGTACAAACATCAGGTAAAGCTCAGCCGTAGTAGAAAAACTGGCGCCATCTTAGGCAGTCACGTCACCATAATAAACAGGTGCATCAATATGTCTATGGCCCACAAATTCAATGATTTAACGGTGTAATCATCAGGCATTTATGTTAAGCCTACACGAACAACAAACAGAAACTGAATTTCACTAGCGTGTGAATATCTCATGTGTTAAATACATGACTTCAAAGAACGAACTGAAACAGTTCTATTAGAGTAAAAAAGAGGACGCCATCTTTAAAAGATCAGAGGTATAAGGGATAAAACGATGTATTATCTCAGAAGAAAACTAGCAAAGATTTCATTGAAGTAAGGAGGACACACTATCTTAGATTAATAAGAAGTATTGAGAGAGAGAAACTAAGAAAGGGTCTGAGTCTACAATATTTCCATAGTATTGTTATACTCTGCTCTTATGCGTGATACCATGTTTTGATAGCTAGAGGTGACAACACTAATGTCTGCAAAGGTGGTCGGGCATATGTAGACTAATTATACAAAAAACAAACACCACTCGTATTTAATTAACGTGTCAAAGGGACACCATCTTGAAAGAGTGCACATTATATTCATCAGTGAAGGAAAGTCTTAAAAACGCGGCCAGGATCGGAATGGATCCACCATCTAAACTACATATTAGTTCAAACATATGTTCGAAAAATAAATGTTCAAGAAAATATATATAAGCCCGTAAATATGATGACATAGTGAGCAAACCACAAACAGGTACCAATGCTGAGAAAGATAGGAGTGTCTCATCTAGCAGTACTTTGCTTTCTTCACTTGAGAGCGATCCAGGGGAAGGCCCTAGCAGTGGTCCAGCCAGTAATACACCTTCGCTTTTTTTTACAGGAGGTCCAAAGGTACCATCTAGGGAACCGCAAGAAAGCCACAAATGAAGAACAAGGAGGATTGGCAAAAAACACAAGGGCGGGAACAAAAGCCAGACAGCAAAATTTCAACACGAAAAAGTAGATAGCATATCCTGTGAATCTAACTGTGAAGTGAATGTCTCTTCTGACACTAATGAACTAAGCATGATTAATCTTTCTTCCAAGATACTTGAAAAACATGAGATACTGGTATTGTGTAAAGGTCTAAGTTACTGTCCTACCAATAAGTGTGATTTTGAGAATGTACATTTGGACTTATTCAAATTTATACGAAAATTGAAAATAAAAAAGCATTTTGAAGAACATCCCAGTGTACCATGTGCCTCTATAACCAACAACAGCGACAATGTTCTATCTATTAATGATGTGTACAATTCTCATGTGATGGCTACCTTGTATGATGAAGAACAAATTGGGGATGTTGTCCAATTTGCAAACATGTTAGGAATCTATGAGGACTGCAATAATGACAGTGGCCTACGACCCAGATCCAAAAACATGCCCCCTCAGTCTAAAGAAACAGTAATAGATGAATTCTATAACAAAGTTACACTAGATCTCTATAAATTGGAGGATCAACACCATGAGTGCAATAGATGTAAACATAATATCAACATGACTAAGGATGACTAGGCATTTATAAAAACTTTGAGAGATGATGACAGTTTGGTAGTGAGAGAAGCGGATTATTATTATTATTATTAATGCATTTTATAGAGCGCACGGCTACCTCCAACGGAAGTGTCCCGGCGCTAGCGGTAAGTACAGATTGCGTGCAGGGGCTGAGGAGTTGAGCAGTGTTCTAAGTTAGGCTGAAGAGCCAGGTTTTTAAGGCCTTTCTAAACAGGGGCTCTGACTTCGCCTTTCGAAGGTGCGCTGGCATAGAGTTCCACAGAGAGGCGGTTTTCACAGAAAAAGCGCGACCCCCCATCCTGGCTTTTTTGAAGCGCGGAGTCACCATTAGGTCCTGATGGTTTGACCTCAGAGATCTTGATTGGTGATATCTCCGGAGTCTGTGCTTCAGATATTGGGGGCCAGCATCTCTGATGGATCTGAAGGCCAGTGTCAGTGCCTTAAACTCGATCCGTCTCTTGACCGGGAGCCAATGAAGGCTTCGCAGGTGGGGAGAGATGTGGTGGCGAAGAGGCACGTTTCTGATCAGCCTGGCTGCAGCATTTTGTATGATCTGCAGTTTTCTCAGCAGGTAATCTGGGAGCCCCAGGTAAAGACTGTTTGCGTAGTCCAGTTGGGAAGTGACAAGCGCATGGACCACATTTTTCCTGCAGTTTATTGGCAATAAATGCAGGAATTTTCGTAAACTTTTTAATTTCCAGAAGCAGGCGGAAGAGACTTTGCAAATTTGGGCACGACCAGATAAGCTGGAATCAAACCTGAAGCCTAGATTCCTAGCTGAGTTCACCGGGCAAGGAGGGGGGTTAAGCTCAGCCGGCCACCAGAGTTCCGACAAGGGAGGAGAGGATTGGTTAAAAAACAGAACCTCTGTTTTATCAGTATTCAGCTTCATGCAATTATTTGTCATCCACGCCAAGATTATTCGCAGACATAGCTTGAAGTTCATGAAGGCTGCCTCCGTGTGTTCTTTAAAAGAGAACACAAGCTGAGTGTCGTCAGCGTACGAGACCACCTTCACGCCACACTGTTCAATCAGTGAGGAGAGAGGGGCCAGGTACACATTAAAAGGGTGGGGCTCAACGCCGAACCCTGTGGGACCCCACAGCTGATAGATCTGGAGGCAGAAATAAATGGACGCAGGAACACATTTTGAGACCGGCCTTCTAAGAAGGTGCGGAACCAGTTTAGAACAGTACCCTTCACACCTAGGGACTCAAGTCTCTCTAATAAGATCTGGTGTGACACAGTGTCAAAGGCTGCGGACAAGTCCAGCAGCACTAACATTGCGCATCTGCCCTGGTCTACCGTTTCCCGTATGGTTTCTGCCACTTCAAGAAGGGCCGTCTCTGTGCTATATCCCTTCCTAAAGCCCGACTGGGAGTCGTGGAGAAGATGGTTAGTCTCCAGGAACTCCGATAGCTGCATTTGGACTACCTTTTCCAGCACTTTGGCTGGTGCCGGGAGGAGGGAGATCGGTCTAAAATATTTTAGATCTGATGGGTCCGCGTCTTCTTTTTTTAGGATTGGTTGGACATAAGCCATTTTCCATGGCGCAGGAAAAATGCCCCGGCTCAGGGAGGTGTTCCATAAGGCATTTAAGAAGGGATTGAGCCGTGGAGCCAGTAATTTGAAAAAGCTGGCTGGACAGGGGTCGGTCGGAGCGCCCGATTTGATTTTACTTAGTTCCACCAGAGAGGTGGCTGTGCATAATGGGTGAAATTCCGACCAAGTGTTAGAAACATTAGGATTGTGGGCTAATGTAGCTGACAATGGAGAGATCCCAGCTAAGGGGAAGGAGGAGTAGATTTTCTGAATCTTGTCTTGAAGAAGAAGGATAAAGGTGGCAATATTGTTCTTATGGATCGTATTGATTACCTTAATGAGATAGAGAGACAACTTGCTGACCTATCATGCTATGAAAATTAACTACCAATCCTATCCCCCACATTGAGACCAAGATCAACTCAAAGTTGTTGGATTGGCATGAATCGTGCCTATTAAAAGATTTAGAGCATCGATACCTGCAAGCCCACCATTCCAGATTCCTGTGTATCTACATCCTACCCAAAATTCATAAGGGAGGCAAGATTCCCCCAGGTAGGCCCATAATTTCTGGGAATGGTGCGCCGACAGAACACATTGCAGAGTATGTGGACTCATATTTAAAACCCATTGTACAGAATTTGCCCTCTTACTTGAGGGATAGTGGCGACCTACTATGTAAATTGGAGGATTTCAGATGGGATCACACAGGCTTGCTATTTGTCACAATGGACGTTGAGAGCCTATACACTTGTATCCAACAGGAGCAAGGTGTGCGGGCTCTTAAACACTTTCTATTCAAACGTGGTGCACAACACCTTGAGCACACGTTAATGCTCGTTGACATGTCTGTAATGATACTGACGCAAAATGTATTTTTGCATGATGGCACATGGTACCTGCCGAAAGAGGGCACGGCTATGGGCTCCAGGTTTGCTCCTTCCTATGCAAACCTATTCATGGGTTTGTATGAGGTGGAGCATGCCTGGGGTCCAGGAGCTCAGTTGTGGAGTGACAGTATAATATTCTATGCTCGTTACATTGACGATATCATTATGATATGGAATGGTACAGTTGAGAGCCTGATGGATTTTTACACCTATTTAAACAACAACAGGTTCAATGTAAAACTGACCATCAAATACTCCAAAAGTGAGATGGAGTTTCTGGACTTGCGACTCTTTGTACATGACTGTACTATACATAGTGATGTATATAAGAAAAAGACTTCCTGCAATAGTGTCCTGCACGCCACTAGCTCGCATCCAAGCTCCACCATAAAAGCAATCCCCTATGGGGAGATGGTGCGTGCGAGGAGAAATTGTAGTCAGGATACAGACTTTCTCCGAAACATTGAACAAATCAAAGAAAATTTTGAAAAAAGGGGTTATGATACAGGTTGCCTAAATAAAGCTGAAGGGAGGGCACTGCGTTTGGACAGGAGGCAGGTATTAAGGCCAACTGCAAAAAGGAACAAGAACAGTGAACAGTTGATGTCTGGAATCCTATTAGTTACAGAATATAACTCGTACAGCAGTCACATATATAACATATTAAGGAAAAATTGGCACCTGCTGGGATCTGACAGCATACCCAAAGGTGCAGTATCTAAGAAACCAAAAGTGGTGTATCGGAAGGGGAAAACCCAAAGAGACACTCTATGCCCCAATTACATCAAGAATAACCAAAGAGTATGCAAGACATGGCTTCCAGATAAACCGAATGGTTTTTATACGTGTGGTTGTTGTTATATATGTAAATTTGGAGAGAACAAAATTGCCAGATATAGCTATAACAAATCCAAAGAATATACTATAGGCAGTTTCATGAATTGTAACACCACGTTCACTGTATATGTAATCATATGCTCTTGTGAGAAGATATATATTGGCAGTAGTGTACGCAGTTTAAAACTGCGTATCCAGGAACATGTGAGAGCCATAAAGAATAATGATGTCAAATATCAGGTCGCAAATCACATATGCAGTGATCATCCCAATAACAAAACCATAAAGTTCCATGCCATTGATCATGTATCAATAAATGAAAGGGGCGGCAACAGAGAATTAACGTTCAGACAACTTGAGGCAAAATGGATCTGCCGCTTTCGCAGTGTTAAGTTTGGACTCAATGTTAACAATGAATTTCATTATTTTCTGTGAATGGGAAATGTAAATAGACTGATAATCAATGTGTTTCTCTCACTTCCATCTGTGGTTTAATGATCTTTGTTTGTGCATCCAAACGCAACAAAATGAGATTTTTGTCTGTCCACTGATGCTGTTTGATCTGACTACTACCAGCTCAGAACTATTCTGATGTATATTCGGGGTGTTCGACGATTGAGTTTAATCATGACTTGATGTTGATATATCACTTATGAATGGGTAGTGCAGTAACGTTAAAAACTTCAATGGGCAAAATTATCTCAAATACCTAGTGTGAGAAAAACTGTCCACAGAATTAGATATTAATTGAAGGACTTGTACTGTCTAATATGGCACTCATCTTTTCTCTCTCTCAACACTGTCTGACTATACATATTTATGTTCACTGTTTGTGAACATCAGATTTGATGCTGTCTACGAAACCTTCTCGTGTTCTGTTTACTTTCGATCAGTGTAGTGTTTCAGGAAACATCATTATGACACTTATGTTTTTCCGAGCTGTGGCGAGGGTCTGATGTGAAGAATGGTGCTCGCTTTTTCCTAGCTACAGCGAGGATTTGGTATACCCATTATACTGTTGTGTGTTTTCCTCGTAACGTTTTTCAGTTTGCGATGTGCAACATTTTTGTGCTTTTTGCTGTCCGCATATCTAGTCATCTTAGTGAATTGGCTTGCTCTTGTTCATTTACATGTAATGACGGTCCCACATAGCTTTAAAATGGCGTACAAGTTTTTTGGGGACGTAATGAGTATTCAGAATATACACCGTATTTTAAACGTTTTTTCCACAATTCTCATTAATATGGGCTTGTGACGAATAATATACGCATTTTTGATCGAATTTTCCTCACTCAGGAAGTAATGAAGGTCTCATGTTACGTTAAAATGGCGCTCATATTTTCCGAGTTTTAGTGAGGGCCTGATACACAAAATGGCGCTCATGGTTTTCGAAGCTACAGCGTAAGTTTTATACATATATCGCAGTATCTGCGTTTACTCGCCATTTTTATCAATATGTATTTAAGAGCTACCATATTTTGCTTATTATGGTAGTGTTCGTTAATCACAAATACGAATACGTGAATTTGCATAACACATAGACTACAATTAACATATACACTCGCTTTTTCAAGATGGCACCCATGAAGTAGAAGAATTTAGTGCACGTCCTGCACCAAGATGGCGACCATGGTTACTCACTCAAAACTGTTTTCGGTTTCAACTTACACATGTGTTTTTCATTATGACTTCCTTGTATAAAAACGGGTCCAGGATAGCTGTCTGTTACAACGCATTTGAAGCAGACGCTAAGACGTTCCCGACTGGCTACCATGCCATTTCTTTGGTAGGTACACTGCTCCCGTTGTTTATGTATGGATGGTCGCTATATATCTTGTATTTTAAATTTTCGGGTTATATATATTTTCTTGAACATTTATTTTTTGAACATACGTTTGAACTAATATGTAGTTTAGATGGTGGATCCATTCCGATCCTGGCCGCGTTTTTAAGACTTTCCTTCACTGATGAATATAATGTGCACTCTTTCAAGATGGTGTCCCTTTGACACGTTAATTAAATACGAGTGGTGTTTGTTTTTTGTATAATTAGTCTACATATGCCCGACCACCTTTGCAGACATTAGCGTTGTCACCTCTAGCTATCAAAACATGGTATCACGCATAAGAGCAGAGTATAACAATACTATGGAAATATTGTAGACTCAGACCCTTTCTTAGTTTCTCTCTCTCAATACTTCTTATTAATCTAAGATAGTGTGTCCTCCTTACTTCAATTAAATCTTTGCTAGTTTTCTTCTGAGATAATACATCGTTTTATCCCTTATACCTCTGATCTTTTAAAGATGGCGTCCTCTTTTTTACTCTAATAGAACTGTTTCAGTTCGTTCTTTGAAGTCATGTATTTAACACATGAGATATTCACACGCTAGTGAAATTCAGTTTCTGTTTGTTGTTCGTGTAGGCTTAACATAAATGTCTGATGATTACACCGTTAAATCATTGAATTTGTGGGCCATAGACATATTGATGCACCTGTTTATTATGGTAACGTGACTACCTAAGATGGCACCAGTTTTTCTACTACGGATGAGCTTTAACTGATGTTTGTACAGCTAGTGCTTTCCATAACATGTAATAGTAGCCATTTACAAAACTGCTACTATCCTTTATCTGTTTATCTCACGCTGTCTTTTGATCTTAATGCATTATCTTGTAAACAGATTGTACAACTTAAAGCACAGGAACGATGTACATACACACTTTCTTATTGTTTTAGGTGACAACACTGTTATTTTTTATGGATTGTGTCTCAAGAGCTTAACAGCTGACATAGAGTTCCTAAAGTGAATAAACACCTTGAACTCAATTTGGAGTTATGTTATTATGAAAACATGTTGTGAACATTGAAAATGAATGGTTATGGCCCCTCTAATTTTTAAACTTTGTGATCATGTTAATATGTTGTGAACATTGCAAATAGTATAGGCAGTGGCCCCTTTAGTTCATAAATTCTGTGATCATAATAGAGGATGTTTTGACAAATGAATGTATTAGCCTCACATGGAGGAGATTAACAATTATTCTAAAACAGCTAACTCTTGAACAACTTATTATCTTTGTAAATAGTTCACCAATACATGTTCATGCGTCTGCCCTTGTATATAAGTATATATTTTAAATGTCTTTGTATATATGTTTTTCTATAGCCTTGAAGAAGTCCCTATGGGGATGAAACGCGTCGGCTAATGGATTAGGAATATTGGATTTTATCAGCTTGATGTATTTCGCCATTTTCAATAAAGAATAAATATCATAGGAAAATAAGAACACAACGACTTGGAAATTCCTTCAGAACATCACCAATAATTTGTGTTAAACTGATTTTGAATGGACATATAACCTTTTGTGTGCGGAATCCATATCTTTTGTCAATTTAGTTTTGGGTTTCCCAAGTAGGGAGTGGAGAGGGGTGCACTCCCAGGCTTTCCTGCACCAACCATAATTTCCCTGACCTTTTTGACAGGTGAGGTCTCTCTGCCTTCGCCTCAGCCCTCTGTCCGTTTTCTTCACAAAAATCCACAGCATTTAAAGCCACTTATAAAGCCAGGCATGGGCGCTTTCGGGGGACAGGCACAGCAAGATAGCAAAACAGTAGCAGCAAAATGTATATACATTGGTTACAGGGCAATTAATATCCGACCATGATAAATGAAAAGATTATACATATCTACACATAAAAATCAAGTCGTAGATCCATATTCAAATTCCCCAGTATTTACGATCACTAATAGACCAGGCGTGAAAAACTTGCTTTTAGAATACACTGCCAAAGGCGTCGCACAGCGGGAATATTAAAATAGTAGCAATGGAATGAAAGTGCATGAATTGCTGTACAGTTATTTTAAGACCTCTTCACGCAGCATTAAAGAGGCCGATACAGCAAAACTCGTTTGCAAAATCTAGGTGGTAGGGACTAAGAAAACATCTACACATTAGGGGGCCAGTTCGTCAACCCGTGTTCAAAATGCACACCATTTACAATCGCTTAGAGAGCCAGGCATGAACGCCTTCGTGGGCCTGGTGCAGCTAAATAGTAGAACAGTAGCAGCAAAATATAAAGTGCATTGGTTCCAGTACCATTAATAACCGAAATGGTGAATAGAAGGATAAAACATTTCTACACATGCAGATGAAGTCATCATCAGTTCATGTTCAAATTCCACAGCGATTCCAATCACTGATAGGCCAGGCGTAAAATAACCTTCCTTTTCGAATGCACTGCCAAAGGGCCTAGCGCAACAGGAGTAGCAAAATTACCGCAATGGAATACTGTGCATTAATTGCAGGGCCGTTATTTTCCGACCACTTTGCGGAGCTTTAGGGAGGCTGCAGTGAACCTGTATACTGTGTGGCATACTCTTTCTGTTTGCAATAGTCGCAGGTGAAGAAAAGCTAGTCTATTAAGATTTTTCAGCATTGGGACTAAAATGTTTTTTCTAGGGACCCTATATAGGTCACAAAAGAAAACAAAATGCAACTGTTATTGAGTGGATGTGGAGTCACACGGGCAAATCAGGAGATCTTTAATGCAACATGCCTGTGGCGGGCATAAAACCAACAGATGGGCCACGTTAGGATGAAATCTTACCAGATAATCTCTCTGTGTTTTGGGAATAAAATATAGGTATGGTTCCATATGGTTATTCGTCGTTAATGATGCATATGCCCTCACCATCCTTTTACCACACTCCAACTCATCTCTTATACTTGCCATGAGGGCCAACATTCATTTTTGGTGAGTACTGTTGAGCGCATTTCCAAGTTCTGTGGATTATCACAAAGATCATCACGTCCAATTGAATACAATTGGGTCTTCACATACTGTAGCCACTGGATGTTACACGCTTTGTCTAAGTTCAAGCAATCTCTGATCACCGCTTGATTGAGTGTTGCTTCAGATCGACTCCAAATTGATACCCATAACAGTATCGGGATATCTTAACAGTATCCCCAGATGTTTTATGCCTAACTCTTGGAGGCATATAGTGGCAGATATGCTCCCAGGTAGTCGGTGGAGTATACACAAAAAAATATTTTTGCCAACCTGTAACTGTGCCAGTTCGCAGAGGCAGCCGAGATGCATCTGGCTTTCTTTATATTATTGCCTCGATGGGTGTGGATCCCAGTTTCTTTGTGAACTTGAATATGAATGCTCTACCTTGCTCAAATTGCATGCACCTCACTTTCATCAGGTGTTTCCAAGTGCACTTATTGTCAAAAGGTATCCCTAGATACTTAAAAATTGGTACAGTCTGGAGTTTGGTGCCACTTCTCTGAAATGGGCTCTTGGGTCGTCCACATATCATTGTGAATGATTTGGTCTTGTTCATTTGTAACCCCAGGCTGTCCATATACTCCGCAAAATCTGCCCAGCAGCCTCTGTAAGCCAAACCATGTTCTGGACATATAGATGCAGTCATCAGCATACATGAGGGCTGGCAGATATCTTGTTCCGGCCCTTGGGGGACCAGTCTCTACCTCTAGCAAGAATGTCTCCAGGTCGTTAATATAGAGGCTGAACAAAAAAGGGTGAGTATACAGCCTTGGCTTATGCCCCTCTTGATCATAATGGGGCGTGTGCATTCTTCTTTGGGCCTGTATCTAACACTGCACACAACATCCTCATGTAACTTAGATAGTAAGTATATAATCCTTGGATCAGCACCTGCAGCCAGCATCTTTGTCTATAGTATACCTCTGTTGATGTTATCGGATGCTGAGCCTAGGTCCATGAAGGCGAGGTATAAGCACCCGCCCTTAATATGGATATACTTGCTAATCATGAGGTGGCGGGTCAGGCATTGGTCTATGGCTCCCAGTACTCTTCCGAACCCGTATTGTGCTGGTGCTAAAATGCCTTCCTCGGCTATCCAGGTCTCTAAGCGGTCCAGCCTATCCTGTCCATTGCTCCTGCAGTTGAGTCAATAAGTGATATCGGGCGATAGCAACAAGGACCCCCTCTGCCCCCTTTTTTAATAATCGGGGGATGACTGCGTTTGACCAAGACTTGAGTGGGTCACAGGCTATTGCGATATTCAATACATTAGCTAGAAGTGGGGCCCGACGATCGATGTTATTTTTTAAAAAGTCGATGGGGACTCCATCCAGACCTGGGGCTTTGTTGCTAGGGCACAGTCTCACTGCCAGGTTGACCTCTTCTGTTGAGACTGTCATTTGTTCGCCTTCCCTTGGGGTGGGAATATTGTCCACTTCTCCATTGTTCACACTCCCTAGGTGTTTGAGTTCAAAGGCCTTGGTAAAGTGTGTCACCTATGTGGAGGACTATTTAGTCACGTCAGTACTGACTTTGTGTCCACTTGTGAAATAGGATGAATTCACCACTTTCCAGAACAGGGACACATCATTAGTAAAACTTGCCTTCTCTAACTGTTCCCAGGCCTTCCTTCTTATTGTTTCCTTTTTTTCCCTGATCATGGTCTTGTGGAAGTGTCTGCAGTGTGACACTTTGTCAGGGTCACTGTGTGTCTTTTTCACGGCACTTTTTTGAAAGGCTGTGTGCTTTCCTGCAGGAACTATCATACTCCTTCTTTATCCATACTACGGCAGGCCTCAAAGGGGATGTTAGCTGTTCTGAGGCACATTTGCATATTTCTGTGTATGCATCCAGTATATCTAGTGGTTTTGCTTCGCGATAAGGACATACTATAAGAAGATTCATGCTATCACCAACCAATATTCTCACCATTTACCCTATGTAAATGTCTGACCACTTACAGCAATTACCCTATTTTTTGTATATTCAATTGAAGGGATAGTGTATGTTTGTTGTGATGGAAATAGTCCCAATGATAAGTTTAAAGCTAAGGGGTTATGGCCACTCATGTCACAGTGGAGGATGGTGAAATAGGATTTTCTGCACCATCTCTTCTGATAAGGTGATGAAGTCAGAGTACCGCCGCCCTTCCCAGTAAAAGTCACTTGGCTGGTGACTGCCTCCTCTGCCAGATCTACAGTAAGAACAAGGTTCTGTCTCATCATCATTCTATTTAGCGACTCACCGCATGGGTTATGTTCGAAGTGCGAATGGTCAGCTGCATCTTTGTTCCATGGTCCGCACACAGTGTTACTAGAGATGGGGCAGAGTAGACAATTGAAATTCCCTTCCCATAATATGGCAAAATCTCCCTTTATCGTATTACATCGCTGAGCACAGATGCCAATGAGTCCACTATTGCTGTATTGCTGCAATTGAACTTGTTATGGTAGAAATAAATCAGGATTGTAAGTTGTTATAAGTTATGGTTGTGATACAAAAGATAGACAGATTACCTGAAGATGTGGGGATTCTAAAAGAGGTTTGACTATTTTACACGGCAAACCAACAATGATTATGGTCTAAAGACCACCACTATTGTGGCCATGTGTAGCTGCCTGGTATAGATGGTTTCATCACTGAATAACAAGCATTTGCAATGCAATAGGTCTCGCATTTACGAGACTTAGAGCTTTTGGCTTTGTTAAGAGAAAACCTGGCGCCGTGCTGAAATATAAAGCATGGTGCCCGTGCACATAAAATGTATGCGCATGGCGGCCCCAAGAGCACAAGAGACTTGCACAAGATCCTGCGAAAGTCCTGGATGAGTTTAGCGCTACTTTGTGAGGAAGTGACAGATTACCTCTCTTAGGTGCCCCTACGGCAAATGTGTCAGGAAGGCAGTGACAATCTTGGGGCATACCAAACATAAGAGGTCAGTAAGGGATTGGAAGCTTATAACCATGTACCCTTTCATTGCGCTGGCTGAACGAATTAACCTAACATGTTTGATCAATGGGGAGCCAATATTACTGACAGATCTATAGAGAGCTCTTGACAATGAGTTTTCAGAAGAAGCTATAACCCACTGATGACCAGCAGTAGTCATCTGTGCCGAATCTGAACGGTGGCTGCCTGTAGTGGCTGTTAATAACCGGTATCTAATGTTCGTTATTATGGCTTGCATCGATAAATGTCGGTGGTGGCTATATTTGGTGTAAGCTCTGTGACATATGCTGTCACTGGCAGCTCTTGGTGGTCTTTTCCTGCAATGATGGCTCAACGTGGAGAGGTAACAGTGGTGTCTGTCAGTGCCATGAGGTCTCAGTGGTGGCTTAATGGCATTTCCCAATGAAGCCAGCTCAAACGGGTGAGATCCCTGGGACGTTTTTAAGTGGCCTTAGTTGTCACTAGCCTGGCATTTCAGTTTGATAGACTGCCATGGCTGTATCAGCAATGTACACTGTACCTTTCCACCAAGCTCAACTCCACTCCACTCCACGAACAGAATATTAGAAATCCACAAATTTGGCCCGGACTCCACGCTTCTTGCTTGACCCAAATACGTATGTTGTATTCCGTCAGCTAACAATCAAGACATAGAAAGAGAGTACTGCCTCTAACATGGCCGCCCCCGTCTTAGTAACAACCGGGTGCTTTCTCTAAACCAGGGAAATTGTGCAGCGGTGGTGTGAGCGGCGGCCGCCTCCGCAATTGTGAAACTGAAAGCACGCATGGCGTGCTAAAAATACAAGCATTTGCAATGCAATAGGTCTCGCATTTACGCGAGACCTATTGCTTTGCGAATGGTAGGCATCACGACAACGGGAGGGAGGGTGGGAGGGGATTGAGAAGGCATGGACAATGGGAGGGCGGGCGGGGAGGAGAAGCATGGACAACGGGAGGGAGGGCGGGGGAGAAGGCACGGACACAGGGAGGGCGGGGGGAGAAGGCACGGACAACGGGAGGGCGGGTGGGAGGGAGAAGGCACGGACAACGGGAGGTAGGGGAGTAAAGAAGGCACCAAAGCACGTCGTGCCTGCAGTGGGAGAACCTCATTAAAGGAAATATTGCTCACATTCTAATAAACACATACCGTGTAACAACGGAAGTAAAGAGGCCAGTCGCCATGGGAGGTGACAAATGAAGAGGAGGCGGTACTAAGGAGGACTAACAAGCCTATCGACGAATCAGAAGCCAGCATTTAGGACAGACAATGACACAAGCCAATAGCAAATATGGGCGGAGAGTGGGCGGAGCTTCTATTCACCTACTCGCTGACTCTAGGCTCGACCTAAAAACCATTAATGTGCTGATTTATACATCACCATGTCTCCTGTAAACAAATGATCTGGTATTCATTTATCATTAACCCAGTTAACATCTATCAGTTTATTTGCAATGCCGGCAATATTCCAAAAAAGAATATTCGTGTCTTGCACAATTGGGACAGTATTTGTGATATGACTCGGGGTGATTTCTGTTACTTGCTGTTGACTAAAAAAAATTACACATCGTTGCTTACCAAAGTGATGGAGGATCGTGTTGAAGTATGGATGGGTTTAGGATCAGTGGAATGCATCTAGGTTGGGGCATCCTTTGATAGCTCATTAATTCTGGGCACCTTTCTAGGCCAGAGTTTATGGCAAGGGTCCATGTTGCTTCCTTCGGCTCCGTGCACCACTAGAACAGGAAGATTTTTATGACCTTGTCCATTTTCGATCTTGTACATACAGTTATGCCTATTCAGTCAGTCAACATCGGCTAACAACAGAGAAGTGATTGTACATTGGGGTGGCATGTGGCGAGGCCAGTGTCCTGCTCACTAGGGGTCTCGTTAGAGTGATGCAGCAAAATGGGGCTTGTAAACATAGCCCAGGGGTATTGCCTGCATGGTGTGTTTGGTGCAGGCCAGTCTGGACAGACTATGCAGTACAAAAACCAGTCAGTTGTGCATCAGGGAAATTTATAGCTACCCTGTCTCCTTCCTCCCTCTTGGTACTGTTGCCTAACCATGAGACTTTCCATACAGTGCTAATGCCTTTAGATATAGTATTACTGCTGCAGTTCTCCAGCGACCAGCACAGCCAGTGCTTAACCTTGTTTTTTAGCTGTGACTCCTCTTCAATTTGTCCTGGCTGCAGTACTGGTACATTTTTTAATATGAACCCAAAAGGGGTAGCCTCTGGCTGCAGCTGTAAGATAGTGAGAGATGTTATTAATATGGACTCGTTGGCTATCCTGGTGAATATATAGTCAGATGACCTCACAGTAGCTTCCGATCCCAAGGATGGTATTAGCTGATCGGTCATACTACAATTTAATGGCTGTTCATGTACAACCCTATTGGCTTGCCCTTGAGAGCCTCTCCTCTTGTCGGAATGTACTGTAGTGATAGAAGTATAGTGGGAGTTCCCTAGGCATATGTTTCTATCTTGCTCTACTAGCTTTGGGAGTTTCACAAAAATTTCTTTCAGTGGCATTTCGATAGCCTTGAGTGCTGAGACAACGTGGCTGAGCAAATTCATAAGTGCACCCTCCATGCGTTTTAGATAAAGTATGGGGGGACACCCTTATCCTCGTCCTGTATAAATGTTTTTTGCAGGGGTAACCCTTTTTCAGGCCCTTGGGGCAAAGGGCCCTTCTTAAGTGATGTGCTGACTGCTATTTTATTGGGGCGCCTCGTGACCGTAGTTGGTTTCCTGAGCTTGGCTTTTGTCTGTCGCATAGTACTTTTTTGCTTCTTAGTCATGGATGGCTCAGTAGAATCCCTCTATTTGTATGGCTCACTCTCCGGGACAATTTCCGAAACCCCCATAAATATGCAGGGTTTGTCCGCTACCCGACTATTATCCTCTGTTGAAGCCCCGTACGGACTCACCAGACTTGAATTTGTGAGCGTGTTTTCAGGGTGGGATCTCTGGTTAGAGCCGAGGTTAGCGCTTTCTTAGTGGCACCCAGGCTCTCCTCACACACTCAATTTCGTTATTAATAGCACCTATAGTGGTGGCCAAGAAGCCGATGGTACCAGTTATTAAGCGCTCCTTGTTTGAAACATTAGGCAAATCTAAGGCTGTGGATGTTCTCTTACCCATACCATGATGAGGTCTTTAACAATATTGGCAGCACAGCTTTTTCACGGCAGAGGGCCAAGGGGGGTGGCTCAGCCTAGCCTTGATCGGCCGGGGACGGTTGTAGATTGGTCCACCATTGGCCCGGGCTTTGCCCTGGCTTGGCCCATGCATGGCCCACGCTGGGGGCATGGTACTGTGCTAATAAGCGTTTTGGGGCAACGTGCGGACGAGAAACAAACATCAGCGCCTCCTGGTGGGGGCTGAAGTCTCCGCTATCAGCCCAATTTGTTTGTGGCTTGTGTTCCACGCTGTAGAAGTGGTACTGCGCTGATACGTGCTTTGGGGCCACATGCGGGTGGGAAACAAATGTCGGCTCCTCTTGGCACAGTGCCTGGTGGGGGCTGAAGTCCCCGCTAGCAGTCCGATCTAGTTGCGGCTCATGTTGAATGGTGCGGGAGTGGTACTGCACTGATAAGCACTTTGGGGCGGTGTGTGGGTGGGAAACAAATGTTGGCACCTCCAGGCGCAGTGGCTGGTGGGGGTTGAAGTCCCCGCTATCAGTCCGCTTTGGTTGTGGTTCGTGTCCCGCGCTGCGGGAGTGGTACTGCACTAATAAGAGCTTTGGAGCAGCATTGGTTGGGAAACAAACATAGGCACCTCCTGGTGTGGTGCCTGGTGGTGTCTGAAGTCCCCTATCAGTTCCATCTGTTTGCGGCTCATGTGAGAATTGATATTCTTGGGCCTCTGGACCCCAAGAATGCCTTAGACAACAGGTTCATCGTGGTCTTGGTGAACCATGCCACACAGCACCCTGAAGCCATACTGCTGAGGTCAGTGACTGAGCCGAGGCGGCAATGGCACTGATGGAGATATTCACCCATGTGGGTTTCCCCAAGGAAGTTGTGTCTGAGATAGGCACCAACTTCATATCTGCGTACGTGAAGTACATGTGTGGCAAGTGTGAGGTAACCTACAAGTTTTCCCCCCCAAACCACCCCTAGACCTGTTAGGATCGGTAAATACGAAGTCGATGTATACCATGATGTGTGGAAACCCGACAACGGCAATACTCATACATGCAATATTAATGAATGCCATGAACTATGCCCGTGCAACAGTGTTGATACCGGTAGAAACAATGTCAATGTATGTCATAATCCATGTATGCATAACAATGTCGATACCAGTAGAAACAATGTCAATGTACGCCAAGATCGAGACACGCATAACAATGTCAATATCAGTAAAGACAATATTGGTGTACGCTAGACAACTGTATGCACAATATTGAGGATGTCAGTAAAAATTATATCAATGGCTGCCACATAATTTGTAGGAGTTCTAACAAAGTCATATCATTGCTGTCGGATTCATCCAAGGTGACCTGACCATCAACCCGGAGTCAGAGACACATGGTCAGACAGACTAAGTGACCCCAACCCATGGTTATCAAGTGATTGGTCTTGCTTAGCCCAAAGACAAATGCGCACCCAGGGAAAACAACCCTGATCATTCCCACAAATAAACAGTTGCACCACAAACAGGTCCGAGGAAATTGGCCCCAATAAAACACGTTTGGCCAGAGGCGCGCGTTCCCCAAAAATACCACAAAGCTTGATGCCACATGTAGTTAGAAGCACTCAGCCAATCAGGACACAACATGCACACCACACGCAGTGATCACGCCTCCCCACACTAGACATCTGGACACATACACACTGGCCCACACTAGCTCTCCTTGAGGTTGAGAGCCATCTGTGTCCCCTTATCAGATGACCAAAATTGTTATTTATGACTAAGATGCTTTCCCAAGACTGCAGAATTTTTTTATTGTACCTCATGGGATGCTTATATTGTTGGGCGAAACTCTGTACAGCGAGAGACTTTCTTCAGACGCACTCGGTCGACACTCTCCCGGCTGCTGCATTTAATTAAACCAACTTGTTCCTGTTTTGCCAAACGCCTCTTGTTTTTTCATTTCTTTAAGGTAAATTCATATCTGAGCAACATTTTGGTGAGCCACCCAGGAGGGATTGGGTTTTTGAGCCCATCTGCTGCCGAAGGACAAGGACCCTTGCCCGAATGGATTCACATCTGTGCAAAAAGACCGGCGAACAGATGCCATAATTGATTAGAAGTTCTGCTGAATCCGCAGGGAGGAGGTCTGTCCTGAGGCCGCCGTCACAGGGTAAGAGACTACACCTGATCCTTAGTCCCAGCATGTGGCGTGTGGCGAACTATGACAAGCGTGTAGGTAAATTTATCCCTAGTCAGCACGCTAGAGAAGGTGAAGGTAGTTTGCATGTTTTTTAGCTTGAACCATTGAGCGTGACACAACAGGTACACCCCAGCCCTCGGTGTGTTATATAGGGTCACCACCTTGATCTTATTTTTTAGTGAAAGTGCTTTCCTTAGGGACTTCTGGTTTCTTAACACTGACAGTATCTAAAAGAAGTGAGAAGGTGGATGTTTCTGCTTGGACCGCTGGGTGTCAGACAGTTGGTAAGCACAACCCCTAGGTTTGATATAGGGTGTAGTTCGGACGTTAGGGAAAAATTTGGATCTTGGTAAATAAGGTGTAGCTTGTGTCTGGCCACAGAGGGCCAATAATTGTCAGGGTATTCCTTTTTCTCCACACAAATTGTTGCTATTTTTGCCCACTGATCCGATAGTGTCAGACTCTCAGGATCACTTAGCTCTGTGTATTAAATGGAGCATACCCTCTCCTCGGACTGTAGGCACTAGAAGGGGGCTAAGGTTTTTTTGAACAACATATTCATTTTTTCTGTCAACCTTTTCTCTTATAGCCTCTTTTATATTTTTTCATTTATGCATTTGTTAATATTGTGGTACTGTTAAAATCTTTTGCAATTAGCTTCATGTTTAAATGTTATGCCATATTAGTTAGTCTATGCTTTACGAAATAATAACCATTTCTTCCCAAATCAGATTTTCACGTTTGCTAGTTTACTGCTACAAATCAAATTGTACTGTTCATAACTAACAATTGCACTTTGTTACAGGTTGTTACTATTTCATTGCATTTGTCTTTGTTTATTGTTAAATGTTCTTTTTTTACTGCATCAAATTTATAGAGCTCGTAACCAGTAGATTGTTTTTGGTACCACCCCATGTACACAGTTCCCCACGATTAGAGCAGAATTTGTAATTATTGAAAGAATCTCGAGACAATGAAGAAACGTGCAAAATCCTAAACAAATTCCCGAATCCATCATGGAGACTCCATTAGACCAAATGCAAGTGAGGTTCCCTCCAGATTAGGAAACTAGAGAAACACTACCTCGTGTGTCATGCCCACACCAAAGCACACTCATTTACCTGGCTCGAAGGGGGAACATTCGATACCAACATCATAGAACACACAAAGACTCACATACAGACCAGGCATGCAGGACATAAAAAGGCTAAACGAGAGGACCTACTAGAACTACAGGCCATCTTCGAGGTGGCCCTGGCCTACAAGACATCCTCGAGTCTGTGAATGAGGCATCTGTGCCTCCCCCACCATACACCGGCAGGGATGTGCTCTTGCTGATGCCAGCCATCCCAGTCGCCTCTGCACTGGGTTACACCAACCCACCGGTCAAGGAGGCCATCAAGCCACCAGACCCTGGGGGGGGGGATCACAGGCCCCACCAGCCCAGACACAGTCAGCCCTGGCTCAGTCCAGTGCCAAGCTCCCTCGCGGTTCGAACCCCCACCACTCGGTCGCGGCCCATCAGGGTTGAACAGAACAGGGGGCTCATGCTCCTGTCCACCCCACAGGGCGCCCTAAGATCAGAGGGAGGTTTGTTGTCCTCCTGCAAGGTGATTCCACCAGTGGAGGGGAAGACAGGAGCCCCAGTTCTTCAAAATCTGACTCTGAAAAGGGAGTCGTGGGCTATACTCCCCTAAGGCTTGCCTATGGTGAGGAGGAACCACCAGGGAGTGAGTTTGAGGCCAAGACATTGCCTAGAAGAACAGCACACAGCGATGAGCGAAGGAGGCAACCCAGGTGGAAGTTAGAGGGAAGGCATGGGTTAAGACTAGAAAGAGAGATAGCTTTCACCTGGGAAGCCCAGCAGGGACAACTCCCCCTCCCCCGGAGAGAACCAGGGCTAGGACTTAGGCCCCACATAGGACGAGCTGAGGGAAGAGTCAGGAGGAAGGCCCATAACAGGAGCGCACACATCACCTGGCTGTCGATGTAGGAGAGGGGCGACCAGGAAATAAGTAGTCAAGAAAGCCTGACTGGAACTCAGTTGAGACACAGAAGGAGCAGCATGGCACTTTTTTCCGCGAGCACGAGGAGAGCGACGATGAGGACTTCCGGCGCTCCCCCTAGCACGCCGGTCAGGAAGACCAACGCCTATAGAGATAGTGTCCAGAGAAGAGGGCAAAGGCCTTGCACATCCTTTTTGCCATCTACTGGCCTACTGGACCGAAAGGAAGGGCCAGTGCGAGAAGTTGGCCTGGTATATGCTGTCCACTAATTAAAGTGGGCACCCTGTACCAGTTCAAACAACCCTTGTGGTGATTTAAGAGGTCAAGGATAACCTTAGAGAACTATCCAAGTGGTAGCTGTGGAGAGCAGCCTTCAGGCTTAGTCTTGAAGGAATGTTAAGCAGCGTGTTTTACCAGAATGCAATCTTATAGTATTGGTTAAATTAAAAGAGAACCTCACAGTAGTTATAAAAATATGTATTTATTAATATAACACTATCTAGTACAACACAGTATCTCCTACACGGAGATAATCACAAAGCACACAATACTTAAGCACAGAAATGACAGTAAATAGCACTAATACACAGTGGGCCCCAGGGGGGGACCAAACTATATACTAAGTAAGTGGTATAAGAACCACGACTTGAGTCAGGACGATGTTGAGAGGACGTAGAATCGCTGGGACCCCAAGGAATCACCCAAGATGAGTAGATAGGGACCCCACGGAGGACGGGTGCAGTGTGGAAACACGACCGCGTGCTCCGTACAATTCTATTGGAAAGTCGCGGTTGAAGTTTTAGAGTTTAAGGACCCTTCCCAGTGGACTTCGAAGAAACCCCGTGGAAGACAGAAGGTTGGAGAGCCACCCCACCCATGGAAACTGAGGTACCCAAGTTACCTATCCCAGGGAAGCCGGGTGCATAGGCCTGAAGTGGCGTTGGAAACCGCCGTCGAACCCAATGGAGGCCTTCGAAGAAGAGCCGCTGTTGGAAGGAAGAAAAGTGTCCATTTGAATCCAAAGGTGGATTCTTGTCGAAGTGTACCTGAAAGCAAAGGAGACAGAGTCTGGGTCACTTAGGAGTGATCAGGGGCTCGTAGACGAATGCCCACCGATGTCGGGTGCTTCAGGTGAGTTGATGGAGTCCTTGACTCTGCAGCTACGGGGACCAGGAGACGTCGAGGACAACCAGGAGCCGGATACGAGCTGTCCCATGAAGGATGTCGAGTGCTGAGGGGTTGGTGTCCGACCGGAGCACCAACAAGCATTGGCAACGGCAACCCACACACAAGGTCAATGATGTGTACAGTTCGGACCAGCAAGGTCCAGGAGACTCACCAAACACAGGCTTGTCAAGGCGAGCCTGGAGCAACCAGGGGGGCCCAAGAAAGGCAAAGTTGACCCTCAAGTGGACCCACAGGCCGGATGCACAGGAGTCAACTGGGACCTCAAGCGATTTCACCAAACAACAGCCCACAGAGCACTCGGAGTGAGGAGGTCAAAGTTCTTGGTAGGAAATGTTGCCAGAGGTAGGAGCTACTTGGAGCCCAATGTTCGGGAAATGCCAACAATCATTTGCACTTGCAAATGTATTCGGTGCACAGGGGTTCGGGTATTGCAGCCCCCACAAGGGATTATGACCTCAAACTTGGTGAGAGGACTGCTCAGGCCTCGAGGGATGTAGAAACACATGTCCTGTGTTTCTGAAGCCTTCAGAGTCCATAGGAGCTCAGGATCAGCAGACCAGACAGCAGGATTGCGGAGCCTGCGGATGCAGGGGAGTGACTCCTTCACTCCAAGGGAGATATCTTTGGTTTTCCTTGATGCTCCACAGGTCCTGCATGGATTCTGTACAGTGCACAGGCACAGACGATGCAGGAGACTGAGTGGGAGACAAAGTCGGGCCCAAACGAAGTCCAGCAAAGTCCAGAGTGTCCAGACGGTCGAAGCTCAGTGGTTTCTGGTTCAGAATCTTGTCCACGTCAAATCTAAGGTCCTACAGCCAGGTAAGCCCTTAAGTACCCACTGAAGAGGGTTGGCAAGATTCAGGGGACCCTCCCAGGGGAGGGTCTGGACAGTGGGGAGGTTACTCCCATGTCCTTTGTCCAGTTTCGCGCCAGAGTGGGAGCTAACGTCTCCCAGGACTGGTTTGAAATGGACTATGCACAGGGACACTAAATGTGCCCCTCATGCTGATTTTCAGTTGCTGGCAAGCGCACCCACCCAGCCCTAATACACTAAATCCTGTCTGAGAGGTGGTCACACCTCCCTCTGACAGGATGCCTATTGTTCTGCCTTCCCCTGCTCGAGCTTGGCTCAGCAGCAGGAGGGCAGAAATGTGTCTCTCGTCGGCAGCAACCATTTTTTGCTGTCCGGGACTAGAAGCCTGGTACCGGGAACACCAGGGACCCCACAAAGCTTGCTTCTGAGGGGTAGAATCATACCTCCCACACCGGTTACTGGTGTGGGGGGTATGATTCCAACATGTTTGACACCAAACACGATAGGGTTAGTTTCAGCTGTTTTAGAGTTGGTCATCACACGGTAGCGTAATGCCCCTCTTTATGTCGTATATGGCTGCTTCCCAGACCACCTGGGAGAATGGACTCCGTAGGCTGCAGGGGTGTTCTGCTCATGCAGTGGCACCCTCTCACTTAGAACCAAGCACCCTGCCCTCAGGATTGTAAAGGCCTGCTAGAGGGGTGACTTATAGGTTTTAAGTGCAGTGACCCTTAGATATAGTAAACCTATATCATAAGTAAGTGGTGCATGCACCAACTTACACAGACTGCAATGGCAGGCCTGTAGGTTCCATTTTGCATGGCCTCTCATGGGTGGCATAATAGATGCTTCAGCCCAAGGGAGGCCTCTGGGGTACCTATGCCCTGGGTACATGGGTACCATATACTAGGGACTGACAAGAGTACCCCAGTATCCAATCTGGAGTGTACCTAAGTACATAACATAACAGTTTAAGGAGAAAGCAGATAGACTGGAGTCCTGATGAGCAGGATCCCAGTCAGACTAGTCAAAAACAGTATCACATTTAGCAAACAGTGGGGGTAACCATAAGAAGCAGATCCTACTTTCCAACAGCCAGTATGATCGTCCTTGCCCGGAGGAGGGATCTTTCAAACCCAAGGACATGGCCATTGCAGAGGACTACATTCGGCATGGAGAGGGGATCCGAGATGGAACTCCCCTACATGCAGGAATGCTTGAGACTATGGGAGGGGAGAAACTGACGGACCCACCACATGCTAAAATATGACTGCAAAAAGGTGCCACAGGAATCATCTACGTGCCATGGACACAGATGGACAAAGAAGGGCTTAGGAACAAACTGCCCCATTGTTGGATGCAGCAGGGAAATTGATCTCATGCTTTGAGAAGAACACAGCGGGTATAAACTTAACTATAGGTGACATCAAAAGTCTGCTTAGCAGCCTCATCAGGGAGCAGACTGACATCCCACAGTCACTCTTATCAACACCAAGTATGATGGGGCTGCATTTAACTCATTCAGACACAAGATCTGTACGGTCCTGAAGCAGATATTCCTTGACCTCCACCACGTAGGAGGATTGATGGAAGAGAGCATGAAGCATGGGGAGACCATGCCATGACTGAATTCCTAGATAGAATGAGACAGTGAAAGGGGCGAGAGACAGGACAGCCCTAAACCGATGCCGGTCCCTAGGTTGTATTCTTCAAAAAACATCCTCAAAAGGGGACTGCCCACTGAGATCCAGACTGGGCTAGATGGTGTAGTAGGGATAGACACTAAACCTGGCGGGAAATACAGGTCCACATACTAATCTATTACCGGAAAAGAAAGGAGAAGGACAGGGAAAAGCAGGAGCAGGCCCAGAGAGACACTGCCAAACTGGTCCAACATAAGTTGAAAAAGACCGCCCTAAAGGGGGCCGCATTGGCTGCCAACATCCAGATGGCACCATTCTCAAGGGGAGCTCTGCCTGCGGACCCCTGAAGGTATCCAACAAGTCCTAGCGGCTGAGGTCAGGGAGGCTGGGTCCAAACAAGCCTCATAGAGTGCCACTAATGTCACAGGATGGGCCACATGACTAACCAGTGCCGGCTAAAAATGTATCAAGATCAGAATGGAATAGTACTAGGACAGCACCCACAGAGCATCCACCCCCAAAACCAAGCTCAGAACAACGTAAATGCATCACACAATCAGCTACAAGGTAAACAGGGTGCAGCCACCCCACTGCCACAGGGGCCGGGCGGTTGGCCGAACACAGAGCAACCACTGCAGCAGACAGGGAACTCAGTCCAGCAGGGACCGGGCCCACAGCTGTTACAAGGAGGGGTGACTGTCTCGGGTGGCAATGCCCGAACACAATCACAGGGTTCAAGTACGCCATTAGTCTAAACCCATCTGCAGAATGACCTATCCTCTACATACTGCTCCCAGTCACATTTCCTTACCTGCCTTTGCAGCCAGCCTTTAGGATGGCCATGCTATGTCCACTGGGAATCCACGCTAGAGTTCGCCATCCGGTTGCCCACAGGGGCAGAAATCTTCCACTGCTGTTGGCCCCCGAGGGGGGGGGTTAGCTGACAACACCCCAGGGAAAGACAGTCTGATGAGGGAGCTGGGCAGGCCCCCAGATGGTGCATAAAAGCAGGCACGCAGGTCTCTTTTGCCAAGTCACTAGGGCTCAAAAGGATCAAAAGGACTCCATTCATCAACATTTTTCTGGCCTCCTCCAAATGGAGGCCCTCTTATAATTCCAAAATGAGGCAGATGTACAAGTGACGGAAGCCAGGGTTTCTGTGCGCTTGGGGGAAGGGGTTTTAGATGACCATAGAACTCCGTCGGCCATGCATAACTTGGCACCAAGTCATTAGAGAAGTTCACCCAGGCAATCAGCGTGTTTAGTTTGCTTACATACAGCACCCCCCAGCTGCACACCTGACTCCCATCATGGGCAGAGCATTCTGCCTCCTCCTCTACCCTGATTATTTCAAACACATCCAAAGGGCTGTGCACCAGAACATGCCCCTCCAAAGCAGCGGGCGTCAAATACCATCGGGCAAGAAGCCCCGGATTCCCGCCGAAGGCAGCAGGTCAAAACATCCCAGATTCAAGGGAGAGGGGAGTGACGGGAGGGAGCGAGACCCTGCTGATGACCTCCATTGCCAAAGCACAAGATGCAGGGACAGGCTCAACAACCACACCCAGCTGGTCGAATGATATTCACAGGACCTCATGGAACATCAGCCAAGAAAGCGATAGGCCCAACCCCAGTCATGGCCGCATTCAAATCACAGGGGCCACAGAACAGCTTCCCAGAACTCACACAACCCCAATCCATAGTAAAAATCCATTGAGTTCATTAGCGTTACTCACATAAGGCCCAGCACACAAAGTCCACAACAAGACCCCAAACTCTCGTCGAAAAGCGCAGCAGACAAACACAATTCCAGCCATTTCCCTGTAGGGCCCTACGAGGTTCCACAAGCAACCCTCTGACCACCTTCCGTATCCCTTGTTAAAATTAATAATGCCCAGACCATAGGTAAATGCCCACTGGAACCAGCACAAAGCAGCCTAAAAACAGCCCAAAATTCACAACCCTTCCAGAAGAAGGACGTAACGCAGCAACTCAATCCAATTAGAGAAAACCTCATTCCACGCCACATGCAGAGGCCCAAGAGATGCACATGTGTCAACAGAAACTTTGGCTTAAAAATCATTCATCCCCTTCCGCTTCACAATTGCACACAGCACATGCAGGTCAAAAGAAAACCCCTGCACAGAGTCCGAATACTGTCCCCACCATACCAAGGAGAGGGGAAGAACCAAAATACAACCAAAATACAAACATCACTAAAATCAGCCTAAAACTCACCATTCCCAGAAAATCCTAGCACCTCCTCCCAGTGACCCATTAGGGAAATTCGCCCACAGCAAAACCATCAAGTGTATCGGTACAATGTAAATGCAGGCATTATCCAAACAACTGCCTAATGATGTGTTTTTTCCAAGCTAACCTACAATGTACAGCCCTTATCCTACAGGTCTGTGATCAAGCTGCACATGCACCATCATTGCCACAATCTGCCACCCCTTCGATCAAAGTTTTCAAAAGAACTTCACAAGGCCAACCGCTCAAGTACCAAAGACTATAAATTGACATTACAACCATTTTTAAAGAGACATTTTTCGTACTGCACCAAGACAGGACACATCTGAGCGCCCAGACGGCAGACATCTCCCCTGAAGATGATCCTACAGCCTGTAAAAGTATTTTAAGTTATGTTTTTTAAAATAAATGTGTACATGCTCTATTTAGCCGGGGTGTTCTGGAGCTAGAAGTATGCCTAACCTCATAAACTCTACTTCTATATTCTTGCAACGGATGCGTACAGACCTCGCTCATCTCACGTACACCTATACTGAACCAAACGCTAGCATTCCTCATGCACTACATAGCGCACTCCTACACAACACCTGGTATCAACACATGACTGCCGTGGGCACTCACACCACGAACAGATCATGCTACATTTGTTCACTGATTCCCCAAGGCTTAGGCGCAGGCAGCCTATACTTTCAAAAGAACTTCACAAGGCCAACCGCTCAAGTACCACAGACTATAAATTGACATTACAACCATTTTTAAAGAGACATTTTTCGTACTGCACCAAGACAGTACACATCTGAGCGCCCAGACGGCAGACATCTCCCCTGAAGACAATCCTACAGCCTGTAAAAGTTTTTTAAGTTATGTTTTTTAAAATAAATGTGTACACGCTCTATTTAGCTGGGGTGTTCTGGAGCTAGAAGTATGCCTAACCTCATAAACTCTACTTCTATATTCTTGCAATGGATGCATACAGACCTCGCTCATCTCACGTACACCTATACTGAACCAAACGCTAGCATTCCTCATGCCCTACATAGCGCACTCCTACACAACACCTGGCATCAACATATGACCGCTGTGGGCACTCACACCACGAACAGGTCATGCTACATTTGTTCACTGATTCCCCAAGGCTTAGGCGCAGGCAGCCTATACTTATCCCAGCAGATAGTTCCTAAAAAAAGCAAAATGCCTCGTCCATCTGTACTTATGTAGGATCAGGGCCAAGATTCAAAACAATAGAGTAGAACCCCGTAGGGCAGTAGTAAACATTACCTGGTTTGAGATAAATCCCAGAGCACTGTACCTTTTCACCGATCCTAGCGACATCCAAACTGAGTTAGACAGGATGCGCAGAAGGGGCACTATAGAGGAGGACACTGTTTGGTCCCGGGACTTCGTAAAGAAGTGGTTCCTGGTGTCTGCAAGACCACCACACCAGTGCACAAACACGTCTTCTCCTGCCTCCATCTGCAGTCCCAGAGGTGCCCTTAATATCTTTGGTGCCATCTTCTTCAATGACAACCTGTATATTGCCTCACTTGCAGATATTGTGGAATGGCACAAGGTGACTATTGTGTCATATGCAGATGACACACAACTTATAGTCACGCTATCTCAAAACCCTGAAGCCGCAGCATCTCGCTTCTCCTTATGCTTGGAAGAGCTAGCTGCTTGGATGGCTAATCACTGCCTTAAATTAAATGGCAATAAGACAGAGGTGCTGATTGTAGGGAAGTCGCCCTCTATATGGTCATCGGCATGGTGGCCCACACCCCTGGGTCAGATCCCCACTCCCAGAAGAAACATAGCAAATCTTGGGATTTGGTTCGACTCTGATCTTTCCTTTGACCACCTAATCAGAATAGTTGCCGGCAAGTGCTTCGCCATTCTTAAAATGCTAAGGAAACTGATTGACCTTCTACCTCTATCAGCTAGTAAGACCATTGTGCATGCACTGGTCACATCGCAACTGGACTACTGGAATACCCTATACCTCAGCGTGAACAAAGGGAGTCTGCTGAGACTCCAGCGCATTCAGAATGCAGCAGCTCACCTGGTATTAGGTCTTCCTAGAAGATCGTCAGCCTCGAAAGCACTCAATACCTTACACTGGCTACCAGTCAAAAAAAGAGTCACTTTTAAAGCAATGTCTTACTGCCACAAAATCTGGTGTAACAGCGGACCCAGCTACCTGTGCTCTCTAGTCATGCCTTACCTTCCATCTGCACCCTCAGGTCATGCAGAACTTTGCAGGCAAAGGTTCCCAGAATCCGGAAAGCTAGAATGGGTGCTTGTTCTTTCAGCTATTTGGCTGCTAAAGTTTGGAACTCCCTACCAACCCCGCTGAAAGCATGCTCGGCAGAAAAAGCTTTTCGCAAACAACTAAAAACTTGGCTATTTAGGTCTCTGTCTTAGTTCTTATTGCTGCATCTTGCCCTTCTGCTTGTTTCCGGATGGTCTGATTCTAGCGCGGGGACACGCCGTTGGTGTAACCAGGCCCTCTATAAATGGCATTTCATTCATTCATTCACAAGTGGACCTCAGACATGGAATTCCAGTGCAGGGCCCAGTGGCGGCTCCTTCATAGGGGCGTCGCCCCACTGGTTTCTCGCAGTGCGAGAAGCAGAAACATAAAATGGTAAAACTACCATTTTATGTTTCTGCTTCTCGCACTGCGAGAAAGCAGAAGTGCCTGGTTGGGGGCGGGCGGTGGGCGGTCCTGCTCGGGAGCAGGGGGGGAGTGGCTTTCCCAATGTTATGGGCCCTGACTGTTTGGTCGGCCCCAGGGCCGACCAACCCAGTCATGCGCACTCTCCCTTTTTCTCTATGTAGGCTGCACGCAGCCTACATAGAGAAAATGGCCTCCCAACAGGAGACCGGCTGGGGCGCTCTCCACTGCGCCTCACCAATCACAACGCTGCCATTGCAGCGCTGTGATTGGCTTAGGGGAGCAGGAGGAGGAAGGCTGCCAAAAACGAGCCAGGAGCAGCAGGAGCTGAGGCGGCGGCGCATGATGCGGTCTCTGAGAAAGGTAAGTTTTCAAGTTTATTATTTTATTTTGATTATTACCGTTGTACACCCCCCCCCCCTCCTGCGCGAACCCACCCGCCCATTTTGCCGGCCACAACTGTTGATAAGGGCTGTGTTTTACCGAGGAACAATGTGATTTATTTTAAATCTCTAATGATTTTGCTGACGGTAGGCAAAAAAAGTGAAAACCTTATTTATTTTGTGCGCTATTTTAAAGTGTCCCGTAAAACATGAAGGCATCAGTCATCAGCGAAGATGGAATACAGCCTGCAGTGAACTTATCGACGTCCACTTCAGCTGCTGAGCTTCTGTTTGGGGCCAATAGCAGAGCTGGCCATCATTAAATCCCCGCCATACCGCCTGCCGTCCAGTCCTTTCCGACCCAAAGTCACTAGTATGTTTTCTCGACATAGCATAAGTCAATTTCTGAAATTTTAGTAATAACTGTACAGTATTATGCATAAAAATCTGAGGCTGAAGTGCTTTAGTGTCTGGGTTTGTTTTCCTTTTCGACTACAGCTCTATTGCGGATTGTAATATTAGAAAACAATAAAATCACATTAAGAACGAGACATACTTTTGCCATGAAATCTTATTCACCGACTAGAAATATCCCTTGAAAGGTCAAGCTCGGTTGGGACTGGTGTCAAACTCAGATTCGGAGATTTCCAAAGAGACCGAGAAAGGGGACAGTTTTATATTTGCAACAATTTTCTTCCTGAATTCTTTATATGGAAACATAAGGACCAATGTCAGGGAAGAGCTCCTGGGCCATCTGGTCTACCTGTTTCTGAACGTATGAATGTTGTTGTGTATATCTATGTGGATTTATAGAGGACAAACCTAGCTACAAAGCTACAGAGCAGCACATCCTCTGTAACCTTGCAGTTACCTTCGTCATCCTTATGCACTCCTATGTATTTCTGTACATCACTTTCTACAGCGCAGGCTGTCTTTGGGATGTGTCTTGCTTTCAGTTTTGTATGATGTCTGAAGCCTCCAGGACTCTATGATTTAAGCCATGGCCTTTAAATAAATAAACTGGTGCATTGTGGACATTGTAGTCTTAGTTCAATCCCATTGTTTATTGAGGTCTTAGACACAATAGTTTGTAAACTTCACCACCATTTTTAGTCCCAGCGCATTTTTGGTGTGTGTGTGTGTGTTAAAGTGCTGTCATCACACATGCAATGTACTGTGCTGCAACTTGTTGGAGTCTGAGGAAGTGGAGAAGTAAGTCGGGGAGAAATGAAGGAACTGATTGAGAGAGGGGGATGGTGTCTAAGAGGGGGCCCTGAGTGGGGTAATGCATTTAGCTGGTGGATGTGTTTTAAAGTGTGGCCGCTGGTGAAAGAAATAATGAAGGAAGATGAGAAGTGAGAGCTGGAAGAAGGAAACCTAGAAGAAAGGGACAGAGAGTGGTAGAGGAAGGAAGGAACTGACGGAGGGAGAAAGAATAGCTAGAGAATAAAAGAAGGGCGAAGGTAACAGAGGGCCAATAGGGGGAAAAATAAGAAAACTGCAGTACAGTACAGCTTGAAGTAAGGGCAGGTGTGGGAAGTTTTGATGGGTACCAGCAGCTATGCTCTCTCAATAACTTACTCGGACACTTGCTGCTTTATGCCCCTTCGTGCTTTACAGCACCAACAGGCAATATCAAAACACTTACCTAATTAATGCTTGTTAGAACAAATAAAGGGGAAATTGCAAGTTTGGAAAAAAAACAGCGACAAAGGTCGAACAGCTAAAACTGTAGAGAATGAAAAGAGATGAAAATAAAAATCAAATCACAACGAGAATAACCCTGGGCGTAGTTCGCGTAGTAGCGCTACGCGTAGCTACACGAAGTGCACTTTGCACTACGCGAGCTACGCGTAGCACTACGCGAACTGCGTAGTGTGGTAGGAAATGCTGTTCGCAATGATTGCACAGTGCCGGATGCTTGTCCGCACTGTGCAATCATTGCAAACGGCATCTTGCACAGTGCAAGCGGTCGTTTTCTGCCGCTCGAGTAGATTTGTACTCGAGCGGCAGTTTTCTCAACGCGGACTGGTAGTTTCTCATCGCGAGCGGTCGCGAGCATATGCGACCACTCGCAATGAGAAACCTGACCTCCCCACGTTGAGAATCTCGCCAGGAGGTTTATTTTCCACGCTCGCGATCGGCAACTTGATGTTGCTGATCGCGAACGAGGAAAAAGTCTTGCCGGGATGTCATTTTGCTCGCTCGCGGTCGCCAACTTGACGTTGAGGACCGCGAGCAAGCAAAAAATGCCCGCTCCGCTACGCGTTTTTGCACTGTGCTACGTGCAATTCGCGTAGCGCGTAGTTGCGCAAACTACGCAAATTACGCGAGCGTAGCGTAGTTTTCCGCCCAGGCCTAAACGAGAACAGAATGAAAAGACAACATATGACAAAACAGAAAAGACAGCACAACAGAACCAAAAAGAGATTTGATGTAAAGGAGTCCATACCATCACCATGCACAAGAGAAAGAATAAGCGACACAGAAATTACAAAATATTTTTTTTTGCCAAGGGAAGCAGGGAATATTCATTTTTATCACTGAGTCAATTTAAAGCTGTTTCAGAAGGGATAAAAACAGCAGTGACGGGCTTAGGTATTGCGTTATGTTATGTGTTTGTTATACTGAATTTGTAAAGGAGCTAATAAAAAAGCAATGTCCTGATAACATTTGTTAGTGGCTAAGTTACTGACTGAGGAATCTGGAGGTTTCAAATCTAATCCCAGCTCTCCCACTAGACTAAAATGTGTTATCCTGGGCAAATCACTAATTCTCCCTGTGCCTCAGTTCCCCTTAAGAGTTAATTCCTGTGGCACCAGTAAATGGTCTGAACTCAGTATTAAGAAATATATTTAAAAAGCTGTTGATGGACCTTGTTGCCACCGCTACGAATCTACCTGAGAGTTGGAGAGAAAGTCTGTTTTGAATCTATCCCTTGTCCTCATCTTCTCTGCTTTTAAGCGTGTTATCCTCTCCTGTTTTCTTCTGATTGGCCGACTTACCCCAATACCCTCCCTCAGAGGAGCACAGACCTTGGTTTGCTGGAATCTTTTGGCAGTGTTGGGGGAGGGATGCCTCGCTGTCACTGATTGACTTTTATGGCTTGGCATTGGGTGTTGCAATCATGGAGCGGCTGGGGTCGATGTTTGGGGTATGTTTGCAAGAGAAACACAGTTTTGGGCTTCAATCTACCACTTCAGTATACTCCCTCCCCCAAAACATGCCAGTGCAGCTGCATTATCCATCTTTTGTCATTGATTGTAGGCAGGAGGCAGTTGTTTATATAGCGCCTAATAGTTTGGTTAGGTCTGCTTCTAGGTGGCACGAGTTTGGCAATTGGTTAACTGAAGCACAGGGCAGTGGCGGAGCCAGCATCATAACTTCAGTCTGTTGGTACCACAGTGGAACACTGTTGCACTGAGCATGTTTACACCTCTAGTTAGCTGCCTTAATAGTGATGCACCGGTCATGGCTTCCATCTTGTAATGGCAGTGTTTTACAGTGGTGTGTGTGGGACACATCTCTGTTTCGCCACGCATGGTGCGCTCAACCTGGGTCCAACGCTGAGAAGCCCTGTCTGCATGTATGGTCAGCGCCTCAAAGCACTGCACAAAAACATATTGTTGATGTGTGAATAGTTTTTGCAGTTCTCGACTCATTTGTTGACTTGCATAAGAGGTGTCTGAAGGAAATGCAGATATGTTTGAGAGCATTGGAGTGAGAAATTGCAATGAGAGACAATACCCGAGTCGCCCCTTTAACTTTTTAAGGGACGATTGTTGAGGAATATTGTGCAGTTGTTGGAGCTGTCATGTGGCCTGCTACCTCGCTACACAATTGTTCCAATTGCCAACTCGTTTAATGCCCAACGCCTGTCATTAAGGTAAAAATCAACAGCAGTTTTACTACAACAAAAAATGCATGTTTTTGAAAGCTCTGCCTCCACTCGCTCCCCTTTTAACTTCTATGACTCTTAAGGTGTTTCTTAACTTAGAAAGTAACCTCTGCCCCTTACAGTGGAGTGTTTCTGAACCTGTTTTTTTATTAATGCGTTTTATATGTGTGACCCTGAGTATGTGGGATATAATGATATGGTTGATGTTAAGTGCTCCCTAAATTGAAGATGTTAGAAATTACAACCACAGCAATGCAAGATTGAAACCACATATAGCGCGTAAAAAATTCGACCCCAGCAAATACAGAATAAACGATACATAGAATTTTTAAGCAGTTAGAAGCTGACTTTCTTATTCGGGGGCAGTCATGATGATGAAATCCAATTCAGAGCACAATAGCAAACCGAACATGAAAACATTAGTACATATCTGACAAAATCTGGAAGCAGAATAAGTATATCGGTATGGTTAAACTATAGGTTCTTTTTAGAGGGTCATGCTGTAATTGGAATCGGGAAGAAGAGCTTTCTTAAGAGATGACTTAGGACAGCTTTCGGGAAAAGTGCAATAACCCAACAAAACATGGGTAAAAATAAGAACAAGAAAAATGTGTCACGTTTGGGAGGAAGCTGTAGACCCAGTTGGTTCAAAAGTTTTAAATAAAAATGTTCCATTTATAGTATACATATGCAAAGATGCACAAAACAACACATGCCTACCTGAGGGATCCTTATTAATGCTGTCAATAGAGGCTTGGACCAGGAAGCAGGAAAAGCATACTATTCACAGCTATATGAGACTCCTAACTGGAATTTATTTCATATTGGATGTACCGTGGTTCTATCCAGTATAATTAAGAATAGTTGTGCTACTCAGTAAATTGTTGTTCATTTTAGTTCCATATTCCCAGAGCATTCTCATAATGTGTCAAACTTCTATAAGGTTTCTTAACTCCCACAACTCTAAACAGTAGTATTGACTGAGCTGTTCTTCACACCTTCTGGTTTGCTTGAAAATGCACCACCCACTCTTTTTTCAAAATTTTCTCGGCGGGAGAACCCCGCCGAACCCCCGTAGATGGTTCAGGCTTGCTCGCTACGCTCGCTCGCCGCAGTGAAGTACAACAATTGTTTTACGCCTCACCACTTTCAAATTTCACCAGCCGCCACTGGCAGGGCCGCTCACCTCGATCATGCTAGGGGAAATGAGTTTCATGGAAGGTGGTCCAATTCCAGTATAGATGCCCCATGCCATGGTAGGAGGGGATGGAACAACCCTTAATTGTACAGAAACTTACACTGTATTCACTATGTTTCAGAGCAAAGGAACCATACCGCTCGGAGGCAACAAAAACTATGGTGTGATACTGCATATACCGGACCTGAAATGGGGCACCTCCATGTTGATGGATATCTACTGGTAATGTGTGGACCTTGCCTACACCCAGCTCATCCCTGGATGGCGGGGCCTCTGCATTCTCATGAACATACACACCTCAATGCTGGTCATCCCTGGAGAAGGTCTGTTTGAGTTGTCTCAACATCTGTTACAGAAGAAAACAACTCTGTTGCATCAGGCTCGAAGGAGAAGAACCACTGATTATTTTGGCTGGGCTCAGTCCAAGGACATTCCAGAAGAATTTAGTTCACAGAGGCTCAAGTAAACTCAGGAGGGTCGATACCCTTCTTCACCATGCAAACGAAGGTAATTCCCACTGGTTACAAATAACCAGGTGGGAAATGCTTAAAACGATTAATGATACTGAGCTCTGCCTAAACACTATCAAGAAAGAACTGAGAGCCATCCGACTTATGGTGATGCAACATTGGTACGTGTTAGACTTGATGACTGCAATGGAGGGTGGGGAGTGTGCCACGATTAATTCTCCCTGTTGTAATTTCATCCCTGGAAATTACATGGACAATGGGACATTACCTCTTGCCATTTGAGAACTGCATCGTCTGCAAGCCAAGATGAAGAAAGAGGGAGGTGCCCCTGAGCATGACTGGTTGCATAGTATCTTTTCTTAGATCCCCCTATGGGTGTCTAAACTATTCATGTCAATAATTCCGGTTTTCATTGTTGTACTTCTGTTCTGTGGTTTCCTACAAGTAGGGGTTTCATGCTGTAAAAAAGCAATCCTCAAATTAGGTAGTATGCACATTGCTAGTGAAAGAGCAACAGACACTACAGATACACATACAGTTTCGAATAATATGACAGTCATGAAATATGAGGAGGAAAAAGTAGTTGGAAATTCAACTAGAGGGGGAATGTTAGGATGCGTGAATACAATTTCAATGCATGCCATGATGTGTGCAGGCCCAACAACGGCAATACTTATAAATGCAATGTCAATGAATACCATGAACTATGCCAGCGCAACAGTGTAGATACCGGTAGAACCAATTTCAATGTATGTCATAATTAGGGCTCCCGGTTTTCTGTTTAAATGGATTTTTACATATAAATACAGACGGAAAACAAGTTTTCCTTTGTCTGTATTTATATTTAAAAACGGGAAAATACTAGCACATTTTGCAGCGCTGACGTGCTCCAGCAGAGTTGCCTCACCACGCCCTCTTCCTGACTTGCAGAAAACCGTGACTGTCCTTTCCTCTTCTTTCCGTCATTCGTTCCCCTGTGAAATGGATCCAAAAAAAGAGGAAACACTTTTGCTGCAAATGTCTTTCTCTGACATTTTCCATTCCAAAATGCAGCCTCAGGAGGAGAGAAAAAAGGTTTTGAAATACGAACAATAAATACATAACTAAATAAAACAAGACAGAGTAGTCGCAAAGTGGCCAGATTGTTTTATTCACACCCAAACACATTAGCGCCACCTTACAGTGTTTGCCAGTGAAGCACTACTTTTCTTTTCATGTCCTTAGTTTTTCAAGCAAAAACACTCATTGATTTCTGAATAATGAGTGTAAAAGCTTTAAGTTGTATTCCCTATGAGTGTTTGCTTTTTCCAGAATGTTGTCACTGTTTTTTCAGGCAGCATATTACTCTTGTCTAGTGCATAATTTGAATTGAACTGCTTCCAGGTGTTTATAGCGGGGCACAATTGGGTTGTAGCTGAAGGCAGTGTGAGTTTCTCTCAGTGGGGCAGTATGGTGTTCAGTGTGGGAGAGGATGTGGCCCTCAGTGCCAATGACAGAAACTGCAAGGCTCTGAGACAAATGGCTTGTGATAGCACCTTTAAGCGTATTTGGGACACTCTGCGAATGGCAGAGTTTTCAGATGAATGTATTGTGTTGACTAATAACAACCGGATGCATGTGATGTGTGCATTGTCAATTTAAATAAATGTGGAAAAATACTAGCTGCAGCGTCGTATTTTACTTGTGGCAAATATAAATGTGGATAAATACAGATAAAAAGCCCAAAAAATAAATATGAATAAATACAGACGGAAATGGCAAAAAAATAAATACCATAAAACTGGGAGCCCTAGTCATAATCCATGCACACATAACAATTGTGAGAAGGCGGTTTGGTATATGCTGTCCACTAGTTAAAGTGGGCACCCTGTACCAATCCACACGACCCTTATGATGTATGAGGTCAAAGATAACTTTTATGAAAGCTATCCTAGTGGTAGCTATGGAGAGCAGCCTTCAGGCTTAATCTTGAAGGAATGTAAAGCAGCTTGTTTTACCAGAATATCACCTCCTGAATGACTAAATGAAGGAGAACCACACAGTAGTTATATAAATCTATGTATTTATTAATATAACACTCTCTACTACCCTCTACACGAGGATAGAACACAAAGCACACAATACTGGATCAATAGAACAGTTGTAAGTAGCACAATACACAGCGGGCTCCAGGGGGAGACCGAACCATATACTAAAATAGTGGTATAACAATCACGACTTGACTAGACACAGTGCCTAGTGCACGTAGAATCGCTGGGACCCCAAGGAACCACCCAAGGTGATGACACAGGAGACCCACGGAGGATGGGTGCAGTGAGGAAACACGACTGCGTGCTCCGTACAACTCTATGGGAAAGTTGCAGTTGCAAAGTGAAAGTTTAAGGACCCTTCTAGGAGGACTTCGAGCCAACCCTTCGGAACTTAAGAGTTTAAAGAGCCACCCCACCCATGGATACCGTAGTATCAGAGTTACCTATCCCAGGGAAGCCGGGTGCATAGGTCTGAAGTGGCGTCGGAAATTCTCATCGTTCTCTAGGAAAGGAAGTGAAGAAGTACTGCTGCCGTGAAGGTGAAAAGGGTCCGATGGAATCCAAGCCTGGATTTTGGATGGAAGGAACCTGAAAGCAGAGGGGACGGAGTCTGGGTCATGTCAGAGTGACCAGGGGCTCGGTAGACGAATGCCCACCGATGTCGGGTGCTTCAGGTGCGAAGAAGGGATGCTTGACTCTGCAGCCACGAGGACCAGGAGATGTCGAGGACAACCAGGAGCCGGAGGTGAGCTGTCCCACAAAGAATGTCGAGTGCTGAGGGGTCGGTGTCTGGCGGGTGCACCAACAAGCCTTGGCAACAGCAACCCACGCAGGAAGGACAAACAGGTTAGAGTGTGGACCAGCAAGGTCCATGGGACTCTCCAAGCAATGGAGAGTCAGTGCACATCAAGAGCAACCAGGAAAGCCCAAGAACAATCACAATGACCCTCAGGGGGACCCACAGGCCGAAGGACCAGGAGTCACGAGGGGACCTCGAGCAAGATTGCAAGGCACCAGCCCACGGAGCACACGGTGTGAGGAGGCCGGAGTTCTCTGGTGCAAATACTGCTCAGGGTCAGGACTACATGGAGTCCAAAGTACAAGCTCGGAAATTGTCAACAAGCATATGCACTTGCAAATGGATGCGGTGCACAGGGGTTCGGGTTACGCAGCCCCCACAAGGGATACTGGCCTCAAACTCAGTGAAAGGGCAGATCAACCTCAGGGATCTTCAGGAACCCACCTCCTGTGTTGCTGAAATTTTGGAGTCCACAGGAGCTCAGGAGCAGCTACCGGTCAGTTGCACTTTAGGTGCCTGTGAAGCAGGGGCGTGACTCCTTCACTCCAAGGGAGATTCTTCCATTGTCTTAAGTGCCCCACAGGTCCTGCACGGAGCCTGTATGGAGTCACAGCACAAACTAAGCTTCGGACGGAAAGAGGGACGAAGTCAAGCTCAGTCGAGGTCCAGCGAGGTCCAGGTGTCCAGACGGTCGAAGGTCAGTGGTTTCTTCTTTGTAGAACCTTGTCCACGTAAAATCTAATGTCCTGTAGCCAGGTAACCCATTTTATACCCACGGGAGAGGGTTGGACAGATTCAGGGGACCCTCCTAGGGGAGGGGCAGGACAGAGGGGTGGCTACACCCATGTCCTTTGTCCAGTTTCGCGCCAGAGCAGGAGCCAATGGCTCCCAGAACTGGTTTGAGCTGGACTATGCACAGGGACACCAAATGTGGCCCAAGTGCAGACTTTCAGGCACTCTCAGAGTGCACCCACCCAGCCCCAATACACTAAATCCCGTCTGGAAGGTGGTCACACCTCCCTGTGACAGGATGCCTATTGTGCTGCCTTCCTCTGCTCGAGCTTGACTCAGCATCAGGAGAGCAGAAATGTGTCTCTGGCTGGCAGCATCCATTTTGTGCTGTCCGGGACGAGAAGGCTGGTACCGGGTAGACCGCTGACCCCATGAAGCTCGCTTCTGAAGGGTGAAATCAAACCTCCCACACCAGTTACTGGTGTGGAGGTATGATTCCAAGGTGTTTGATACCAAACACGATATGTTTCTATGCAGCTGTTTTCGAGATAGCATTTACCGCGAGGTTATAATGCACCTCTACCTATATGTCCGGCTGAGTCACAGACAGCCCAGGAGAATGGTCTCCGAAGGCTGCAGAGAGGCTCTGCTCATGCAGGGGCACCCTCTCACATAAAACCCAGCACCCTGCCTTCAGGATTGTTAAGGCCTCCTTTAGGGGTGACTTATAAGTTTTACGTGTAGTGACAATTAGATATAGTGAACCTATATCTAATGTAAGTGGTGCAAGCACCATCTTACCCTGGCTGCAGTAGCAGATCTCGAGTTCCATTTTGCATGGCCTCTCATGGGTGGCATAATACATGCTTCAGCCCATGGGAGGCCTCTGGGGTACCTATTCCCTGGGTACATGTGTACCATATACTAGGGACTGATAAGGGTACCCCAGTATCCAATCTGGAGTGTACCAAAGTACATGTATGTCAATTTAAGGGAGAAAGCAGATAGGCTGGGGTCCTGATTAGCAGGATCCCAGCCAGACTAGTCAAAAACAGTGAGACATCAAGCAAAAATTGGGGGTAACCATAAGAAGCAGATCCTACTTTCCTACACAACCCCCCAAATGAAAGGACATTAAACTAACCTTGACCAGTTGAGTCTTCATGTTCTAAGTGGAAATATCTAGAAAGTCCATCTGCATTGACATGGTTACTCCCAGGTCTATGTTCCACTGTATAGTCCATCCCCTGTAGGGAAATGGACCACCTCAAAAGTTTGGGGTTTTCACCCTTCATCTATTTAAGCCATAAGAGGGGCTTATGGTCTGTCTGAAAAATGAAGTGAGTGCCAAACAAGTATGGCCTCAGCTTCTTCAGAGCCCAAATCACAGCAAAGGCTTCCCTCTCAATAGCTGACCAACGTTTCTCTCTGGGGGCCAGCCTTCTGCTTATAAAAGCTACTGGCTGATCCTGACCCTCTTCATTCAGTTGTGATAACACAACCCCTACCCCCAACTCAGAGGCATCAGTTTGAACAATGAATTGTTTGGAATTATCAGGACTTTGCAGAATGGGAGCAGTGCACATGGCCTGCTTCAGGTCATCAAATGCCTTTTGACAGCTAACTGTCCACTGAACTTTCTTAGGCATTCTTTTAGAGGTCAGATCATTCAAAGGGGTCACTATGGATCCATATCCTTTGACAAACCACCTGTAGTACCCAGTCAGGCCCAAGAAAGCTCTGACCTGAGTCTGGGTAGTTGGAGCAACCCAGGCCATTATGGTCTGGATTTTGCTCTGCAATGGTTAAACCTGACCTCCACCCACAAGGTGGTCTAGGTACACAACCTTACTCTGCCCTATCTGGCACTTAGTGGCCTTGATAGAGAGGCCTGCCTTTTGCAGGGCCTCCAAAACATTTCTCAGGTGGACCAGGTGATCCTCCCAGGTGGAGCCAAAGACAGCAATATCATCAAGATAAGCTGCACTATAGGCTTCCAGGCCTGTGAGAACTTTATTCACCAACCTTTGAAAAGTGGCAGGTGCATTCTTCAAACCAAAGGGCATTACCACAAATTGACAGTGCCCACTAGGGGTTGAGAATGCTGTTTTGGGCTTAGCATCCTCAGCTAGTCTGATTTGCCAGTAGCCAGCTGTGAGGTCAAATGTACTCAGAAACCTTTCTGAGGCCAACGTATCTATAAGTTCATCTGCCCTTGGAATAGGATGAGCATCAGTCCTAGTGACTGCATTGAGCCCCCTGTAGTCTACACAAAACCTCATCTCTCTTTTACCACCCTGGGTGTAAGGATTGGGTACCAGGACCACTGGACTAGTCCAAGGGCTATCTGAGGGTTCAATTACTCCCAATTCCAACATCTTTTGGACCTCAGTCAGGTCAGGTTGTCTGTAAATTTTGTTCTTTACAGGTAAGCTCTCCCCTGTGTCCACTTCATGGGAACACCAGGTGGTCTGACTGGGAGTCAGTGAGAACATGTGTCTGTACTGATTGAGGACTTTCCTGCAATCAGTCTGTTGCTGCTCATTGAGGCTGCCTGCCAAGGCTACACCATCTACTGAACCATCATCAGGGTTCTGTGAGAGGAGGTCAGGGAGTGGGTCACTCTCTTCCTCCTGTCCCTCATCAGTAGCCATGAGCAAGCCCATGTCTGCCCTGTCAACATATGGCTTGAGCCTGTTCACATGGAGCACCCTGTGGGGGCTCCTGGGAGTTCCAAGGTCCACCAGGTAGGTAACCTCTCCCCTTTGCTCAAGTATGGTATGGAGCCCACTCCACATATCTTGGAGAGCTGCTGGGGCCACAGGCTCCAGCACCCATACCTTCTGTCCTGGCTGGTACACAGTCAAAACAGCCTTTTGGTCATGCCAAGCTTTCTGTAATTCTTGGCTAGCCTCAAGGTTTTTGGATGCCTTCTTCATGTACTCAGCCATCCTGGAGCGGAGACCAAGTACATAGCCCACTATGTCCTGCTTAGGTGGTTTGAGAGGTAACTCCCATCCCTCCTTCACTAGACACAATGGACCCCTAACTGGATGTCCAAACAGAAGTTCAAAACGGCTGTAACCAACCCCCTTCTGAGGAACCTCTCTGTAGGCAAACAGAAGGCAGGGCAACACGACATCCCATCTTCGCCTAAGCTTTTCTGGGAGGCCCATGATCATGCCCTTTAGGGTTTTGTTGAATCTCTCAACTAACCCATTGCATTGAGGGTGATAGGGTGTGGTGAATTTGTAATTCACTCCACACTCCTTCCACATAGCAGTTATGTAACTTGACATGAAGTTTGCACCTATGTCAGTTAAGACCTCCTTAGGAAGCCCACTCTGGAAAAGATTCCCAGGAGGGCCCTGGCCACCACAGGAGCTGTGGTGGTTCTAAGGGTATTGCCTCTGGATACCTAGTGGCATGGTCCACCACCACTAGTATAAATCTGTGCCCAGATGCAGTTGGAGGATCCATGGGACCATCAATGTCAATCCCAACCCTCTCAAAGGGAACCCCCACCACAGGTAGTGGTATCAGGGGGGCCTTTGTAGTACCACCTGCCTTACCACTGGCTTGACAGGTGGTACAGGAGCGACAAAACTCCTTTGTGTCCTCTGACATGTGAGGCCAGTGAAAGTGAGGGACAAGCCTGTCCCAGGTCATACTTTGGCCTAAGTGTCATGCTAAAGGGATATCATGTGCCAGTGATAATAGGAAACCCCTAAACTTCAGAGGTATGACCAACCTCCTGTTGGCACCAGGTTTGGGGTCTCTACCCTCTGAGTAAAGGAGTCCATCATTCCAATAGATCCTGTAGGACCCACTGGCACGCCCAGCAGCCTCAGCAGCAGCTGGTTGTCTGAGGGGTTCAAGAGAGGGGCAGCTGTGCTGCTCCTGACTCAGCTCTGCCCTGGAAGGGCCCCCTGTCCCCAAGAACTCAACCTGATCAGGCTCAAGTTCCTCTGAGACAGTTCCTTCACAGGGGCTTGGATCATCTTCCTCAGGAGACTGATCCTCACTCTGAGTCTGGGGGGAAGACACTGCCTTACCCCTACTGCTCCTTCTCTTGGAAGGCACCTGGTCCTTTTTTTCCAGGATCCAGGGCCTGTTCAGTGGAAGACATTTTTGCCAGTGACCTGGTCACAGCAAACACATCTGCAGAGATGCCCAACATTGCTGCATGTATCCTGAGTTCCACCTCAGCCCAGGCTGAAGTTTCCAAATCATTGCCCAATAAGCATTCCACAGGGAGGTCTGAGCTAACCACAACCTTTTTAGGGCCAGTTACCCCTCCCCATCTGAAATTCACAACTGCCAAGGAATGGTCTGTCCTGACATTGCTGGCATTGGTCACTTGGTACATCTCACCAAGTGTGATCTGACCAGGTCTCACACGATCCTTAGTCACCATTGTGACACTGGCTCCTGTGTCCCTGTATGCCATGGCCTCCTGTCCATTTATTAAAGGCTGTTGCCTGTATTTGCCCAGGCTACTGGGACTGATAAATAAGGAGGCAATATCCATGCCTCCATCACAGACTAGAACAGCCTGAGCTCGAGTTCTGACTAGGCCAGAACCCATCTCAGTTCCCAGGGTCAACCCTACTAAACTCTTGTTTACAGTACCACCACTTGTAGCTGCACTAGGGGGAACAGTTGCCTTAGGGGCAGTAGTGTTGGTAGGAGGATCCTTGGGTCTGGCACAATTGGCATCCCTAGGCCAATGTGTCTTTTCCTTACACAGGTAACACCAAGGCTTCTTTCTGCCTTTTCCCTTGTTAGATTGTGAACCACCCTCAGATGCAGGTTTTTGGGGCCCTGAAGAAGACTTCAGGGGCCATATTATCAAGAACGGCGCTAACATTATCGCCGCTTTAGGGGCAGGAAACTGCTGCTAAAGCGGCGATAAGGGGCTTGATAATATGCCCTATAGAATTCCAATAGAAGCCCAGGTTCTGGTGTGAAGGACATCAAATCTGGGCATCTATTGGAATTCTATAGGACATATTATCAAGCCCCTTATCGCCACTTTAGCGGCAGTTTCCTGCTGCTAAAGCGGCAATAATGTTAGCGCCGTTCTTGATAATATGGCCCTGGTCTTTACCCTTCTCCCCACCCTTATCTGCTGGTTTAGAATCAGACTTCTTTTGGTCACCACCTTGGTTATGAGTTTTCTGCTTCACGGTGGTTCTGACCCATCTATCTGCCTTCTTTCCCAATTCTTGGGGAGAAGTCAGATCAGAGTCAACCAGGTATTGATGCAACAACTGATTTTGGCAATTATTAAGGATCTGCTCCCTCATAATTAAATTGTACAATCCCTTGAAATCATTCACTTTACTGCCAAGTAACCAGCCTTCCAGAGCCTTAGTAGCACAATCTACAAAGTCAACCCAGTCCTGAGTCTGTGCTTTCTGGGTGTCTCTGAACTTAATCCTGTATTGCTCAGTGGTTAAGCCAAACCCATCAATGAGAGCACTCTTCAGAACTGAATAATTATTAGCATCCTCTTCTCTAACAGTGAGGAGCTTATCTCTACCTTTGTCAGCAAAGGAGAGCCACAAGATAGCTGCCCACTGCTCTTGGGGGACCTTCTGTACCTTACAGGCCCTCTAAAAGGCAGTTATCCATTTGTGGATGTCATCCCCACTATGGTAGGCAGGGACTATCTTGCTCAGGTTCCTATGGTCATAAGTATAATCCTTAACCCTAGGGACACTGTTGCTGCCACCATGGGACTCTAGTCCCAATCTCTTTGTAGCCCTCTGGAGCTCTAGGGATTCCCTGTCTAGGGCCAATTGCTCTTTCTTGAGCCTGAGCTTAACTTTCTCAAGCTCTAGAAATTGGCACTGTCTATCATCAGAGGATTCCCTCTTATTGGATATGGAAGTCCCTACAGAAGTTCCTGAGTGTCGAGATTCTACAGAGGGAGATCTGGATCTCCTAGGTAAACTCTGTACTCTTCCTGGTGGAGTAAAGAGAGGGCCACTGGGGCCTTCTCTCTCCCCCACCTAATGGAAGATCTATGTTGTCCAGGTTGGAATCATCTTGATCCTCCTGGTCAGGGTTTGATTCCAGGTCAAAGAAGGTTTCACTTCCTGGCCTTTCCTCATTCCCTGCACCACCCACTCTGCCTACCTCATCAGACCCTGAGGTCTTTCTAAGATCATCTAAGAGCAACACCTCAATGAGACGTTGGGTGTTTGCATTTCTCCCTGTCCTCAACTTCCTAGACACACACATGACTTTCAATTCATGGAATGAGAGGCCATTGTACCTAGTTGGCAGAGAGCCACTGGCTTCTCCTCTAGAAGACATACTAGTGTTATGTGGTGTAGGCACCTACCTAACCTAGTGGAGACTAAACTCTCTTGAGTTGGAGAAAGGGTGGGCTAGACACTTGACTTTCCCAACTCCAAGTTCAGTAGAACTTTACTTATTCAAATCATGAAGTATTATATGTGCCTAATACTTTTTAGTGGTTTTCAGTTAATCACTTAATGAGATTTATCTGGCAAAACAATAGCAAGCTTGAATCCCAACCGCTGCACACCAATGTGAGAAGGTGGTTTGGTATATGCTGTCCACTAGTTAAAGTGGGCACCCTGTACCAATCCACACGACCCTTATGATGTATGAGGTCAAAGATAACCTTTATGAAAGCTATCCTAGTGGTAGCTATGGAGAGCAGCCTTCAGGCTTAATCTTGAAGGAATGTAAAGCAGCTTGTTTTACCAGAATATCACCTCCTGAATGACTAAATGAAGGAGAACCACACAGTAGTTATGTAAAAATATGTATTTATTAATATAACACTCTCTACTACCCTCTACACAAGGATAGAACACAAAGCACACAATACTGGATCAATAGAACAGTTGTAAGTAGCACAATACACAGCGGGCTCCAGGGGGAGACCGAACCATATACTAAAATAGTGGTATAACAATCACGACTTGACTAGACACAGTGCCTAGTGCACGTAGAATCGCTGGGACCCCAAGGAACCACCCAAGGTGATGACACAGGAGACCCACAGAGGACGGGTGCAGTGAGGAAACACGACCGCGTGCTCCGTACAACTCTATGGGAAAGTCGCGGTTGCAAAGTGAAAGTTTAAGGACCCTTCTAGGAGGACTTTGAGCCAACCCATCGGAACTTAAGAGTTTAAAGAGCCACCCCACCCGTGGATACCGTAGTATCAGAGTTACCTATCCCAGGGAAGCCGGGTGCATAGGTCTGAAGTGGCGTCGGAAACTCTTGTCGTTCTCTAGGGAAGGAAGTGAAGAAGTACTGCTGCCGTGAAGGTGAAAAGGGTCCGAGGGAATCCAAGCCTGGATTCTGGATGGAAGGAACCTGAAAGCAGAGGGGGACAGAGTCTGGGTCACGTCAGAGTGACCACGGGCTCGGTAGACAAATGCCCACCGATGTCAGGTGCTTCAGGTGCAAAGAAGGGATGCTTGACTCTGCAACCACGAGCACCAGGAGACGTCGAGGATGACCAGGAGCCGGAGGTGAGCTGTCCCACAAAGGATGTCGAGTGCTGAGGGGTCGGTGTCCGGCGGGAGCACCAACAAGCCTTGGCAACAGCAACCCACGCAGGAAGGACAAACAGGTTACGGTGTGGACCAGCAAGGTCCAGGGGACTCTCCAAGCAATGGAGAGTCAGGGCACGTCTGGAACAACCAGGAAAGCCCAAGAACAATCACGATGACCCTCAGGGGGACCCACAGGCTGAAGGACCAGGAGTCGCAAGGGGACCTCAAGCAAGACTGCAAGGCACAAGCCCACGGAGCACATGGTGTGAGCCGGAGTTCTCTGGTGCAAATGCTGCTCAGGGTCAGGACTACACAGAGTCCAATGCACAAGCTCGGGAATTGTCAGCAAGCATATGCACTTGCAAATGGACGCGGTGCACAGGGTTCAGGTTACGCAGCCCCCACGAGGGATACGGGGCTCAATCTCGGTGAGAGGGCAGATTGACCTCAGCGACCTTCAGGAACCCACCTCCTGTGTTGCTGAAATCTTCGGAGTCCGCAGGAGCTCAGGAGCAGCTATTGGTCAGTTGCGCTTTAGGTGCCTGTGAAGCAAGGGAGTGACTCCTTCACTCCAAGGGAGATTCTTCTGTTGTCTTAAGTGCCCCACAGGTCCTGCACGGAGCCTGTATGGAGTCACGGCACAAACTAAGCTTCGGACAGAAAGGGGGAAGAAGTCAAGCCCAGTCGAGGTCCAGCAAAGTCCAGGTGTCCAGACGGTCGAAGGTCAGTGGTTTCTTCTTTGTAGAATCTTGTCCACATAAAATCTAATGTCCTGTAGCCAGGTAACCCATTTTATACCCACGGTGAGGGTTGGACAGATTCAGGGGACCCTCCTAGGGGAGGGGCAGGACAGAGGGGTGGCTACACCCATGTCCTTTGACCAGTTTTGCACCAGAGCAGGAGCCAATGGCTCCCAGAACTGGTTTGAGCTGGACTATGCACAGGGACAGCAAATGTGGCCCAAGTGCAGACTTTCAGGCACTCTCAGAGTGCACCCACCCAGCCCCAATACACTAAATCCTGTCTGGGAGGTGGTCACACCTCCCTGTGACAGAATGCCTATTGTGCTGCCTTCCTCTACTCAAGCTTGGCTCAGCAGCAGGAGGGCAGAAACGTGTCTCTGGCTGGCAGCATCCATTTTGTGCTGTCCGGGTCGAGAAGGCTGGTACCGGGTAGACCGGTGACCCCACGAAGCTCGCTTCTGAAGGGTGGAATCATACCTCCCACACTAGTTACTGGTGTGGAGGTATGATTCCAAGGTGTTTGATACCAAACACGATATGTTTCTATGCAGCCGTTTTCGAGATAGCATTTACCGCGAGGCTATAATGCACCTCTACCTATATGTCCGGCTGAGTCACAGACAGCCCGGAAAAATGGTCTCCGAAGGCTGCAGAGAGGCTCTGCTCATGCAGGGGCACCCTCTCACATAAAACCCAGCACCCTGCCTTCAGGATTGTTAAGGCCTTCTATAGGGGTGACTTATAAGTTTTACGTGTAGTGACAATTAGATATAGTGAACCTATATCTAATGTAAGTGGTGCAAGCACCATCTTACCCAGGCTGCAGTAGCAGACCTCGAGTTCCATTTTGCATGGCCTCTCATGGGTGGCATAATACATGCTTCAGCCCATGGGAGGCCTCTGGGGTACCTATGCCCTGGGTACATGTGTACCATATACTAGGGACTGATAAGGGTACCCCAGTATCCAATCTGGAGTGTACCAAAGTACATGCATGTCAATTTAAGGGAGAAAGCAGATAGGCTGGGGTCCTGATTAGCAGGATCCCAGCCAGACTAGTCAAAAACAGTGAGACATCAAGCAAAAAGTGGGGGTAACCATAAGAAGCAGATCCTACTTTCCTACAACATTGTCAATGTACGCCATGATCGAGACATGCACAACAATGTCGATATCAGTAAAGACAATATCAGTGTATGTTATGACAACTGTATGCACAATATTGAGGATGTCGGTAAAAATTATATCAATAGCTGCCACATTATTCATCGGAGTTCTAACGAACTTATGTTATTGCTGTCGGATTCACCCAAGGTGACCTTCCCATCAACCCCGAGTCAGAAATACGTGGTCATACAGGCCCTGCGACCCCAACCCATGGTTATTAAGTGACAGGTCACAGGTGGGGTCTCGCTTAGCCCAAAGACAAACGCTCACCCAGGGAAAACCCCGATCATTCCAACAGATAGACAGTTGCACCACAAACAGGTCAGAGGAAATTGGCTCCAATAAAACACATTTGGCCAGAGGCCACATTCCCCAAAAATACCACAAAGCTAGATGCCATAGGTAGATAGGAACACTCAGGACATGACATGCACACCACGCGTAGTTATCACGCGCTCTCCACATTAGACATTTGGATGTATATACACTGGCCCATAGTAGTTCTCCCCGATGTCGAAAGCCATCTTTGTTCCCTTATCCTAAGACCAAAATTGTTATTTATGACTAAGATGCTTTTCCAAGAATCCAGAATTGTTTTATTGGACCTCACGAGATATAGATATTGTCAGCCGAAACTTTGTCCAGCGAGAGACTTTCTTCAGACGCACTCTGTCGATACTCTCCTGTCTGCTGCGTTTAATTAAACCAACTTGTTCCTGTTTTGCCAAACGCCTCTTGTCTTTTCATTGCTTCAAGGTATATTCATATCTTTTTTTTCTTCATTGATTTCATATTCTGCAAAGCTACCAAAATTCCTTGCCTCAGTCATAAGGTGTGGCAATGCGGAAGTTACATTTGCAGTATAAACCATTAAATCATCTACGTATAGAGCGATCTTCCTTGAGCATGCACCCACTTCAAAGGGCTTTATCCCGTCATTCATTCTTAGGCTTTGCGCAAAAGGTTCAATATAAAGATCAAACAGCATGTGAGAGAGAGGGCAGCCTTGTCTTGTCCCTCTTTCTGTTCTTACTGATGACGACAAGCTATCATTCACCAAGATCCTAGCCGTTGGAGCGCTATAAATCTTAAACATTGAGTCTATCAAATTATTACCTAATCAGAAGTGTTGTAAAGTAATCCTAAAATAACTCCAATTAGCACGATCAAATGCTTTAGCGGCATCCAAGTTCACAATCGAGAGATGGACTTCTTGTATTGTTTCTAGGCCTATTGATCCGATCATGGTATGATTACGTTTTCTCATATTTCTCCCAGGTAGGATGTCCTTTTGATCTTGATGTATCAAATGCCCCATTATTTTATTCAAATGAGCTGCAAGGATACTGGTAAAAATCTTATAGTCACTATTAAGTAACAAAATCGGACGGTAAGATTGACACTGTAAGGGGTTCTTTCCAGTCTTTGGAATTTGGGAACTTACCACTTCATTCCATGCCACTGGAATTGGCATACCATCCAGCAGTATAGAATTAAATAACTTAACCCAAAATCGGATGATCCCCTCCGCCATTGCAGAATATAACTAACAAGGAATCCCGTCTAGTCCAGCAGCCTTTCCTCTTTTTAGTTTTTTCACTACGTCCAAAATTTCACTACCATTACTTTCTCTGCCCAAATATGCAGTTGATTGCTAGTCACTTTGGGGAGGTTTTTTCTTTGGATCCAGCCTTCCAGTTCTTCCTCGTTTACCACTAAGTCTTCTGTATATAACCCCTGAAAAAAATTTGTAAACGCAGCACTGATGTTATTACTCTCTTCAACTATCAAACCTGTATCCCCATCAATGATCTTCCTAATAAAATTCAGATTTCTTTCCAACCTTGCCTTCCAGACTAATAACTTCCCGCAACACTCCCTGTGCATAATGTCTCTCACTCTACTAGCCTCCCATTGCTGCATCATTTTCTCCTCGACCTTAACTAAACTTTAGTTGCCAGTCCTCAAGTTTTTCTAACAACCCCTTCCTTTCCTCTCCATGCAGTAGATTAGCTTTTAGCACATCTTCCGATTTCACTTTCTCCTCTTCTAACTTAGTAAGTAGCGCCTTTTCTTCCCTCGCCCAATTCACTGATACTTTTTGGATAATTCTCCTAAGCCAAGCCTTATATGTGTCCCATACCACATGCATGTGAGCTGATGTCATATTCCAGGAGAAAAACTCATCTGTGCTGTGCCGCATCTTTGCTACTATTTCTGTCTGCAGCAAAATCCTTCTGTTATCCGCCCACCTTCTAATACTGCAGGAATCCTTTATCTCAATTTTTAAGAGCATTGCTGCGTGATCTAACAGATGTATAGGAAGGTGGTCTATCCCCACTACTTTCTCCACTTCCTTCCAGTCCATAAAGAAATACTCTAGTCTAAAATTGTGTCAATTTTTCTTACTGTGGAAGGTATAATCCCTACAATTCCCCTTTACTTTACGAAGAACATCACAAATGTTAAAATTCTCCATCATATCCATCAGATATGCCCTCATCTTTGGAGAAGTAATCTGAATACATACTGAGGATCTATCAAGATTATTAACCAATAAGACATTAAAATCCCCACCTAAAATGGTGGGAGCCTCGAAGTCCACCAAATTAGAGAAGACTTCAGTCAACTGAGTAACATCATAAATATTTGGGTCATAATAGCTTACTAATGTATAGGGGCTATGGTGCACTTTTATTTCAGCAATTATTCAATGCCCTCCCTCATCGGCTCTTTGCCGAACTAACTCCACTCCTGATTGCGCTCTCAATAATAAGACTATGCCTTTAAAACAGTGCATTTTATCTGCAGTCACCATACTCTTCCCATCTCTGTTTTAAGAAGAGAACCTTAGATTTTTGCCTCAAAAAGATGAGTTTCCTGAAGCATGATTATTTGGGAGTTATGCTCTTTTAAATATTGTAGGATTACTCGCTGCCTCTTTTTTACCCGTAACCCATTTACATTACAACATAGGATCGCTAAAGACTCCTTCCTACTCATATTACCTTCTCCGTCTCATTCTGAGCTCATCGTTTAACACATCCTTAATATTCCTGCTTGGTGCTTTCCTTATATGTTTTCCTTCCTGACTTAAGGACATAAAACCTTTTTAATTTTTTTCCTGTTCTCTTCAACACATGTGCACCCTCCTATGGAAACCCTCCCAATTATATAATTAGGCATTTCTACTGCCTATTTGAACTCATCTCTTAGCGGTGCTACAACACCTTTCTCCTCCGTCTGTCATTTGTCTGAACTCCCCCACTTTGCCTCCGCTATGAATTTGTCCACTTCTTCTGGATCTAAAAAATTGTGCATCTTGTTCCGCCACATAACCTTTAAAATGGCAGGAAAACTCAGTTCTACAATGGCTCCCAACTTCTTCAGCACCTCCATTCTATTTACCAGTTCCCACTGCCTGTCTGCTCTTCGCTTGGAGATGTCTGACCTGATCCTGAAGGTGGCCCCCTGCGCTTGCAGTGCTTTTTCCTTCAAGGCTAACCCCAGAATTTTTTCTTTTATGGAATTGGATAAAAAGTTCACCAGAATATTTTGTGGCTTTTTACACCCTGATAGCAGCTTAAAAGGATTATCTATGTATTCATTGGATTTTAACATCAAGATTTACCAATGTGGGCTCCTGTGGGAAGGAGCTTTTCAATAAACTTATCACAAAAGATTTTACATCTGACCCCCTCAACCCTTCTGCCACTCCCAAAATTCTGATGTTATTCCTCCTTGCATTATTTTCCAACTTTTCAAGTTTTTCCGTCAGTACCTTTTCTCTCTGCTTCAAACGTAGCATCTCTTGAGTGTTCTCTTGAACCTTTGTCTTTAAGTCTTGCATTCTGCATTCCATCTCCTGTGTATGCTGGATTAGGCCTTCTATCCTCACCTCCAGACTAGAACAGGTTATCTGTATCTCTTTTTGACTTGCCTCAGAAGTTGAGAAACGCTCTTTAATTTCCTGAGTTAGCTGGCCGAGCATCTCCTGCACCACATCCTACCCTTTAGAGCTACTGGCTCCCAAGCTGACACCCTCTGAAATCGGGGTTTCATCTGCACTGCTTGCCCCCTCCCTAGTAGCTTCTCCTGCCCCCGGATTTGGCTCTACCACTGTCAAGCCAGAAAACATTTTGTATGGGTACAGCTGGGTGCACTAGAGGGGGTACCTAGATCTCCTAATTCTGTGCTCCTTATTTCGCTCATGGTACTCACCCCACCTTCTAAACGCTCTTGTTTTGGGGTAATACTACTTCCACACCTTCCTCCAAACTTTTCCTTAAGTCAGTCCTGGCTCTAAAATATGATCTCAGTGAGGGTGTAAATTTTTAAGACTTTGAGGCCGAGGAACCTTGTTTCTCCTTCAACAGGGATGCGGTTACTAGCTTTGTTAGCGATTTTCTAGGGTGGGGTTCTTTAATCGTGCGGGTATTGCCCCGGGTCTTTTTCTGCCTAACTTGCAACTTCACTGGTAACTGAAAGCTCCTTTTACTACCTACGCAAGTGTCCTCATCTACTACCCATGGGGATAATTATGGAATCTTAGCGTGTACCGGTTACCCGTCCCCGACTGCTCCTCTGCCCTTCCTATGTGTTATAAAGACGTCTGGAACAGGTAGGTGAAGAATAAGTAATGCTTTATTATGGCCTCCACTCAGGAACCTCTAACACGTCGCGCTACAAGCCCAGCGACTACCAACTCTGCCAGTCAGGCTGCCTTGTCAACATTCTAAGGCAGCCTCTGGCTAAACTGTAGGAACATTCCAAGGGGTGGAGAAGGGAGGGGGTGGAGAAGGGAGGGGGGTGGAAGGGAGAGAGAGGGAGAGACCACAGAAGGGAAGTGGCATACTATAAAGCAGACCAAGTAAAGTAAGGGAATTATAACACTATGCTTTTCACTTCTGATTGCCTAAAGCCCCCTCGACAATTTCTCTGTGACTCTTGAGCCTCAAAAATGAGCTTACCCTCATTCTTCCCCAGAGCTCTTGTCTGCTGGAAGTCAGAATCCATCAATACCCTGTGTATACTATATTGTGCATGATTTTGCACTTTGCCTTTGTCAGCCACCTTCTTTCTGCTGACCGACATCTCCAGCCTCTGAATTTCACTTTCCTGGTTCCCCACCCGACATGTACGGCTTGTGCTGACTCTGCCCACACTGGCCGTGTCACAGCCTCGCTGCAGCAGTATGCACTGGACTGCACAGAGCTCCCAAAGTGCTCCTGCAGCCTCAATCCAGGGCGGTGTACCTGGCGCTTCCATTCGGTCCAGGTTAGCGACAGCAGCACCCTTCAGAATCCAGCAAAGAGAGAGAGCAGCCCTCAGAACATGGCAGGAGGTAAGCGCTGTTATTTTTGCGTGTGGCTGGCACTCCTTTCAATGAGCTCCCGACCGGCTACCTCAGCCGGCCACCATGTTTCCCCAATGAGTTCCCGAGTGGCTACCTCAGAACGGAAATAATGACCTGGAACCAAAATTGTGGAGAGATAACAAGTGTTCCTGAAAAGAGATATTTGGGGATAAAAATAACCAAAGACATAGGGAAAATCACAGCGGTTAATCTTGATAAAGCTGACTATGAGATAGGAGAGATATTAAAAAGATGGGAGAACCTTCCACTCTCTATATACAGGCGAATTAATTTAGTGAAAAGATCTGTCCTTCCCATGCTTTCTTTTTTGTTTGATAATATCCCATTAAACTTTGAAAAAAAGGCTCTTTTGAAATTGCAAGGGAGAATAACATCATTTATTTGGGCTAGTAGAGGAATACTCCTTTCTTGGAAGAAATTGAAAAGGAAAGCTTGAGTAGGAGGCCTAGGACTCCCTGACCTACAACTTTATTGCTTGGCCTTTCAACTAAAAAATAATAGAATGCTTCTTCTACATCCAGATGAGAACCTGTTAGGAGTTATGTTCAGGGCTATGCTGGTGGGCTTGCCTGAGAAAGGCTTCTCTTACAAATTTGGGGCACCAAACCTTTTTAATAGGTCAGACTGAAATGCTTGCACGTAGCAGCAAGAACCTGGTATGAGGTTAGATCACTTTTGGGTATAGCCTATTATAGAAGGTTGTCCCCCATATGGGATTCTCCAGGAACTCCAGAGTCTCTGCAACAGAGTGATGTCATCAGATGGGGACAGTTGGTGGACGACAGGCAAAGGTTAACCTGGACCTTTAGGAATAACAAGATGGATGGAGCTATCTCTAGGTTTAAAAGGTACCAAATAAATGCTTAGCTCAAAAGCCAGGATTGGTCTGAAGCCAAGTCTGGATACATGGAAGTAGACCTTCAGGATCCAATGGTCAGGAAGAAAGAAGTGGCAGACTTCTACCAGTATTTCAGGATTGCGGAGGAGGGTAAGATGAAAGTGCCATATTCCGCGTGGGATGGATATTTGTCGGAAGTGAAGCTGGCAGAGTTATGGCAAGTATATTTATCTATACTTTACTTGGTGGTTAAACCTGCTGCACTAAGAAAAAATCACTTCTTTACCCTGCATAGAATTTACTGGGCCCCAAAAAAGCTGGCAAAGATAAGGGAAAGTGGAGACACAAAATGTAAGCGGTGCAGCAGTAGAGAGGGAGACGACATGCATGTTTGCCACGTGCCCGAGACTGGAAGAATTTTGGTCAGCAGTGGGTAAGACTATCTCTCACTCCTTGGGAACTAATATAGAGGTAACGACCTCTTTAATACTGTTTTGGATAATACAGCAGTATAAGGATATGCCTAATCCGCATGTAAAATGCCGCTATCTGATCTTTTACTTAATTCTGCTAGCAAGAAGGGAAATATGCAAGCTTCGGACCCAAGCTTTGGCCCCTACGTGGCAGGCCTGGAAGAGATTTGATGTTTTCTTTAAATAACTGGATAGAAGAAGTAATAATTGGAATGGAAAAGAAAAGTTTGGGGATTTGCTAAAGATATGATAAGATATTTCTGTCCAATGATTATACCCTAGCAATTCAGTAAGACTGGGGAGGTTGTGATCACTTGATTTAACCCAGTTGATTGAATCAGAGCCTGATATTGAGCACAAGGGAAGCTTGAAGTCTGGTTAGTGCTTATCGGCGGTGATCTAAGGACAAAAAAAAAAGTATATTCATATCCGAGCAACAGACCAATGAGCTTGCTAAGAGATTCAACAAAACCCTAAAAGACATGATTATAGGCCTATCAGAGCCCTTGAGGCGTAAGTGGGAGGTCCTCTTACCACATCTGTTGTCTGTATACAAGGGAGTGAAGTTCAGTCCCTTCGAACTTCTGTTTGGTCATCTTGTGCGTGGACTTCTCAGTCTTGTGAAGGAGGGGTGAGCGCAAACTCCCTAGAAACCTCCTCAAAATGTAGTCAGCTGTATGTTAGCCCTCTGGTCTCAAATGAAGCACTTCTGGAAAGAGGACACTGAGAACCTGGAAACCAGCCAGGAATTGACGATAAAGGACTGGTACGACCAGAAGGCTACTCTGATGGAGTATCAGCCTGGTGTGGGTGGTGGACCCTGTAGAGCCCCGGGCCTTGAAGGATCAATGGGCTGGGCTCTATGAGGTGAATGAGGCTACCTGAGAGACCTCAAGATATCAAGACACCCTTTCAGGGTACTACATGTGAACTGCACCAATTTGACATGTCTGAAGTCACTATGTTCTTGATGACAGATGATGGTGAGGAGGAGGAGGATAATGAACCCTTCCAAGTCCTCCTCTTTTCCAACAAGCAAGATAGGACAGTGGAATTCGTTGTCCTCTCCCCTACCCTGACCCCAAAACAACAAAGGAACTGTTGCCACGTATTGGGCAATTCCCATCTTTTTTCTCACTTACACAAGGGCTTACTGATTGGTGTACCCATGAACTAGACATGGGAGACAGCATTCCTGTCAAGAATAAGATCTACAGGCTCTCTGACAAAGTGAGGGTCAACATCAAGGATGAGCTGTCCAATATGTTGGATTTGGGGGTGATTTAGCCCTCCTGTAGTCCCTGGTCCAGTCCAGTGGTACTGGTACAGGGGCCTCAGTTCAGTTACCAGAACTGATGATCACCCTTTTCTCAAAGCTGATGAGCTCATTAATCAGTTGGGGGCTACCAAGTAGCTATGTTCCTCTGACTTGAAGGTGGGGCCTTGGTAGATCACCCTGACTGTAGGGGCCAAGGAGAGATCGTCATTCTTTACCCAGACGGCCACTTTCAGTTCAGAGTGATGTGCTTTGGACTAAAGAATGCCCCTGCCATCTTACAGAGTGTCAAGACCCCCCTTGCTTGCTCATGTGCTTGTTTGGAAAGAACCACAAAAATGCAAGGCATGAGAAAATACCCACACTGGCGATGGCTGGGTCCGGTGTGGAAGGCAACATTACGATCCATTTTGAGGAAGATCCGAGTTCCGTGTGGCCGCTACGATAGGAGACTGCAATCCACTTCCTGCTTGGGTTCTCGGTCTAGTCGTTGAGACTCGAGACACCCAAGCGGGAACAATGCGCCTGCGCAAGCTATGCGCGACGCACTTCAACTGTTTTCTGTCAGAGACAGCTGTGTTTCTTGAGGGCTCTGACTGAAATTCCCTCACAGCATTTGCCGGGTTTTCTAGATTCTTTAAAAAAAATAATAATAATAATTCCAGTTAATAGCGCATTCCGCGACGCTTTCTTAAGGGTGTAGGACGTCAAGTTCATTCTTGTGAATTTTTCCTTCAGAACCCGCATTTCTTCTTCCTCGAGTGGCCGAAGGCTTCAGTCAAGAGGAGCTTTCCTGCGACGAGGGACCCGAGTCTAGTGAGAGAGGGAGCATCTGTGAAGAGAGGCTTTCTCCCAATTGTCAAGTAAGATAAATTTGACTGTTTGTCGCGCGCTATTGCCAGCAGTAATATCGCACCTCAGAGAGCAGAATTTTGTAGAGACTTTGCCAGCAACTTTCCTCAGCTTTTAGCGAGCGAGTAGTTTTTGATACCTTTTTTTTAAATAAAGACTTCAGAGATAGTTTTCCAGAGTGAGGACTTCTTCAATCAGCGCTCAGACTTTGTGAACAGAATAAAAGACTCACTATTGAGAATAAGTCTGCTTCAATAGGCTTGTATGAGAGAGAGTTTGTAGCAAGGATCCAGCTTCGAAATAATACTTTAGTATTATTTTCACATTATTTGAACTGCTGAACCTCTTAATTTTACATTATTTCTGCGCCATCCAACCAACATCAGAATTATTAGGCGCAGTGTGTGTTGACCAGAAGTTCTTCCAATCAATCAATAAATACATACAACACACAAGGAGAGAGGCTAACACCTCAGGGTCAAACAGGTAACTAGGGATATAGAACTAGTTTTAAGGCACCAATAAGTAGTTCAGGGACAGCAGTAATTGTTTGTGTTTAATTGTAGGTACCAGTGAAGAATTACTGAAGGAGGGCCGTTACCTGAGGCAGTCTCTCTTGTTTGTCTTCCCATTCCCCTTTCCCCCGAGCTGGGGTTACTAGCAGTTCTACCTTCTAGTCTGTTGCTGGTGACAGTTTGGGGGATTTGTGGATCAATCATCGGCTTCTGAGGAGATCGCAGATCCAGATTGTTGACAGATTGAAGTGCCACCTCTTCATTGAGGAATACAGATCTCCTCCCGAGCAAGATGGCTGCGGGAATAGACTTGAAGGCTTTGGCTACCATTTTAGATGGAATGCAAAAACAATTGAATGACTCTGTAGAAGAAAATAAGGCCTTAAGAGAGGAAGTCAGGAGAACTAGCCAAGAGTCAATTCAAAATAAACAAAAATTAGAGGAGTTTGTAAGTGGGGTGGCGTCTGGTTCAGGTTTAAGAGGTCCTCAAGTTTTTACTGGTAACCAGTCCCCCTCTGAAGTCGCTACCCAAGTGATACATGCTGTTTCCCCAATTATTCCTTTGGCCCCCCCGGAAAGATTCAGTGGGGACCCACAGAAAGCGCAGGTATTTCTAACTCAATGTTCTCTGCATTTTTTGTGTAGACCGGAAATTTTTTCAGAGGATCAATCAAAGGTGGCATTCATGCTGTCTTATCTCTCTGGCGATGCAGCTGCATGGTCGATGTCACAGGTAACTCGGAATGACCCAGTGTTGTTTAATTTTGAAAACTTCAAGGTAGAATTTTTGAGAATATTTGATCGCCGATCTGCTTCTCAAGCCACCGACAATGAATTACTGGAGTTGAAACAAGGTAATAGAGATTTGGTTGGATACATAGCCCACTTTAATAAATTAATTGTAGAAACTAATTGGCCGGAATCCAAAAGAGCTGCGATATTTTATCGAGTGTTAAAAGACGAACTAAAAGATGTCTTGGCTCAGATTCCAAGATGACCCTCCGAAGTATCAGAACTAATCGACTTGGTTTTGCAATTAATCATTGGATTAGTGAGCGGCGAAATGAAAAAAGAAGAGATGCTCGCCCGTTCCCGCCTCGATTAGACCGAGTCAGATCAGAAATTCATCGCTCCTCGGAATCCCAAACTTCTGATGAGCCAATGCAGATTGGATCTATTCGTGGTCCTTTAACGAAGGAAGAGAAAGAAAGGCGCAGATCAAGTCAATTGTGTTTATATTGCGGACTTGCAGGTCATTTTGTAAAAGAGTGTCCGAAAAAACCAAAGACTTCTCAACAGGTAAAAGGTCGGCTCCATCTGTAGACGGAGTTGCACAGGTGGAAGCGAATCTTAAGTCAGTTCCAGATTCCCAACACATTGCAAATACGCTACAGTCATCTGCACCTCACCTAGTAGTAACTTTCATAGTTAAGGTCCGAGACATGGAGTTAAAAGGAGTCTCAGTGATGATAGACTTAGGTGCGACAGGCAACTTCTGCAATATAAAATATGCACAACGAGTCGGAATCAGATTCGTGAAGAAGCAAGTCTTGGAAGCCGTTCGAGCTGTGGATGGAACCAACCTTTCTTCTGGGCCCATCACTCATGAGACAGAACTGGTTCGTTTGTCCGGTTTAAATGGGCACACAGAATTAATCACTTTCAATCTCATCGATGCTCCTCAATTTCAGTTAATACTGGGCCTACCCTGGCTCACAGAACACAACCCCAGTATTGACTGGAATCAAAGAACTGTGCAAATGAACTCATCCTATTGTAAAGAAAACTGTTTCTATGAACAAACCCATGAGAACAAAGAATCACTGGCCAAGAAGTTAGCAAATCATCCAGCCATCATTTGTTCTTTGGAGACTAAAGAAATTCCTTCCGAATATAGAGAACTGGCTTCAGTGTTTGACAAAAAGGAAGCTGAAAAACTTCCCCACCGTCCCTATGATTGCAAGATTGAGATTGAACCTGGGGCCATATTACCTTGCAGTAGAATTTATGCGCTAACTGAAACAGAAAATCAATACCTCAAGACCTATTTGGATCAGTATCTAGCGAATGGTTTTATCCGCCCCTCCCAATCCCCAGTCTCATCCCCTTTATTTTTCATCCCTAGGAAGGATGGAGAGCTCCGAACTTGCATTGATTATAGAGCTCTCAATCAGGTGACCATAAAAAATCATTACCCCTTACCCTTGATTTCCGTTTTGTTAGACCAAGTCAAAAATGCAAAGATCTATACCAAATAGGATTTGCGTGGGGGGAACCGTTTAATTCGCATAGCCCCAGGAGACGAGTGGAAGATGGCCTTTGGCACTCGATATGGCCTTTTTGAATACCAAATGATGCCGTACGGGTTGTGCAATGCCCCAGCGGCATTTCAACATTTTTTCAATGATGTGCTCAGAGAGTACCTGGATAGAATCGCAGTGGTATACATTGACGATATATTGATTTTTCCAAATAATGTTGAAGAACATGTTTCTCATGTGAAATTCATTTTAACCAGGCTTCTTGAGAATCATCTCTATGTAAAACTTGAGAAATGCGCCTTTCATGTAGAGAAGGTTGAATTCTTGGGTTTCGTTCTGTCCCCAGAAGGAGTTAGCATGGATACCGCTAAGATTAAGGCAGTGCAGAATTGGCCACCCCCAAAAAATGTGAAGGAGATCCAGAGTTTTATTGGATTTTCGAACTTCTATCGAAGGTTTATCCCAGATTTCTCGCTCAAGGTGAGTCCCATCACTCGCCTGTTGAAGAAAGGAGTCAAATTCGACTGGTCTAATGAAGCTGAGGAGGCCTTTCAATTTTTGAAGAGATCTTTTACCCAGGCTCCAAATTTGTTACACCCAAGAATCGAGGAACCATTTTATGTCGAAGCGGATGCTTCTGACATCGCCATTGGAGGGATATTATCCCAACGACACAGTGATACAGGCCAATTACATCTGGTGGCTTATTACTCCAGGAAGCTAACTCCTCCAGATTGTAATTACTCGATAGCTGACAAGGAGTTGTTGGCGGTCAAGTGTGCATTTTTGGAGTGGAGACACTATTTGCTTGGAGCCAAACACAAGGTCACAGTTTTTACTGACCACCGGAACTTACAATTCTTGAAGTCAGCCCGTACCTTGACAGCTCGGCAATTACGCTGGTCATTGTTTTTCGCGGATTTTGATTTCGTACTCACTTTTAGGCCAGGAGTGAGTAATGCCAAAGCAGACGCATTGTCCAGAATTGATACAAATTTTTCAGAAACTCAAGAAGTGAAACAGAATATAATCCCTGCAGAGAAGATTATCGTCACAATCTCCAGCACTGATCTTAAACTAGAAATCAAGAAGGCTATGTCTGCAGAGGAGATGAGTAAATGGACGAGAGAACAACCCGAAAGAGAAATTAGAGAAGGTCTTCCATATCAGAACCATAGACTATATCTTCCCACTAAAGCATTACAAGAAAAGGTTCTTAAGTCCTGTCATGACGAGTTGCTTGCTGGTCATAAAGGAATTCAAAAGACCACGGAGCTGGTGGAGCAAAATGTTTGGTGGCCTGAGATGAAAGCCCAGATAAGAAAGTATGTATCCACCTGCGAGCGATGCTTAGAAGGGAAATCAGATCGTTTCGCTCCTCAAGGTCTTTTAATGCCTATGCCTACCCCCCCTCATCCTTGGCACACAATCTCTATGGACTTAATTGTTGATCTTCCTACTAGTCAAGGGTTTAACACTATCTTGGTCGTGGTAGACATGTTCACTAAAATGGCACACTTCGTAACCGTTAAAGAGTATTCCACGAACTTCCCAGTTAGCGCAGTTATTCTCTCAGCACATAGTAAGGCTGCATGGAATCCCCAAGGTCCTGGTGTCAGATCGTGGTTCACAATTTGTTTCAAACTTTTGGAGAGCGTTTACCAAGAGATTAGGAATTGACACCCGTTACTCCACCAGCTTCCATCCGGAGACTGATGGACAGACGGAAAGGGTAAACCAAGATTTAGAACAATATCTAAGACTCTATTTGCGGGACCAAAAATTAGAATGGTCAGAGTTGGTTTGGGCAGCAGAGTTCGCTTATAACAATGCCAAACACTCCTCTACAGGCTATACCCCTTTTTACTTAAACTATGGAAGGCACCCCAGTTTAATCTTTGAAAAAGAAGAAAAGTTAGTTCCAGCTGTAGCGGAGTTTGTGAAAGAAATACAAGACACCCTATTAAAAGCAAATGAAAATCTAGTCAAGGCCAAGAATTCTTACAAGACTCAGGTAGACAAGAGAAGGAGGGAGGCCCCCGTTTTTAAAGCAGGAGATAAGGTTTGATTGTCAACTAGGTATTTAAGACTAAAAGAAAATCGAAAATTCCAACCAAGATTTATCGGTCCTTTTGCAGTGGATCGTATAATAAATCCAGTAACTGTAAAACTGCACTTACCTCCTTATCTTACGGTACATCCAGTATTCCATGTATCTTTGCTAAAAAGAAACCCACCAGATTTACGCACTCTTGTTACACCTAAACCAGTGTTAGTAGATTCAGTCGAGGAGTATGAAGTGAATAAAATTTTAGACTCCAAATTTAGCAAAGGCAAATTGTATTATCTCGTCGATTGGAAGAATTTTGGTCCAGAAGAAAGGTCTTGGGAGCCTTACAGTAATGTTCATGCTCCAAGACTTACACGAGCCTTCCAAAAAGCCAATCCAATGAAACCCACTTGGAAGGGACGCTTCTTGGAGGGAGGTACTGTCAAGACCCCCCTTGCTTGCTCCTGTGCTTGTTTGGAAAGAACCACAAAAATTCACGGCATGAGGAAATACCCACACTGGCGATGGCTGGGTTCGGTGTGGAAGGCAGCATTACGATCCATTTTGAGGAAGATGCGAGTTCCGTGTGGCCGCTACGATAGGAGACTGCAATCCACTTCCTGCTTGGGTTCTCGGTTTAGTCGTTGAGACTCGAGACCCCCAAGCGGGAACAATGCGCCTGCGCAAGCTATGCGCGACGCACTTCAACTGTTTTCTGTCAGAGACAGCTGTGTTTCTTGAGGGCTCTGACTGAAATTCCCTCACAGCATTTGCCGGGTTTTCTAGATTCTTTAAAAAAAAAAAAAAAAACTAATTCCAGTTAATAGCACATTCCGCGACGCTTCCATAAGGGTGTAGGACATCAAGTTCATTCTTGTGAATTTTTTCCTTCAGAACCCGCATTTCTTCTTCCTCGAGTGGCCGAAGGCTTCAGTCAAGAGGAGCTTTCCTGCGACGAGGGACCCGAGTCTGGTGAGAGAGGGAGCTTCTGTGAAGAGAGGCTTTCTCCCAATTGTCAAGTAAGATAAATTTGACTGTTTGTCGCACGCTATTGCCAGCAGTAATATCGCACCTCAGAGAGCAGAATTTTGTAGAGACTTTGTCGGCAACTTTCCTCAGCTTTTAGCGAGCGAGTAGTTTTTGATACCTTTTTTTTTAATAAAGACTTCAGAGATAGTTTTCCAGAGTAAGGACTTCTTCAATCAGTGCTTAGACTTTGTGAACAGAATAAAAGACTCACTATTGAGAATAAGTCTACTTCAATAGGCTTGTATGAGAGACAGTTTGTAGCAAGGATCCAGCTTCGAAATAATAATTTAGTATTATTTTCACATTATTTGAACTGCTGAACCTCTTAATTTTACATTATTTCTGCGCCATCAAACCAACATCAGAATTATTAGGCGCAGTGTGTGTTGACCAGAAGTTCTTCCAATCAATCAATAAATACACACAACACACAAGGAGAGAGGCTAACACCTCAGGGTCAAACAGGTAACTAGGGATATAGAACTAGTTTTAAGGCACCAATAAGTAGTTCAGGGACAGCAGTAATTGTTTGTGTTTAATTGCAGGTACCAGTGAAGAATTACTGAAGGAGGGCCGTTACCTGAGGCAGTCTCTCTTGTTTGTCTTCCCCTTCCCCTTTCCCCCGAGCTGGGGTTAGTAGCAGTTCTACCTTCTAGTCTGTTGCTGGCGACAGTTTGGGGGTTTGTGGATCAATCATCGGCTTCTGAGGAGATCGCAGATCCAGATTGTTGACACAGAGGTTGGTCAACCTTTTCCTGGCTGGACTGGAAAACTTCAGTAATCCCTACTTGGATGACATTGCTGCTTTCAACTCCAGCTTGGATGACCACCTGCACCTCTTCCAGGAGGTACTTCAGGCCCTGCGACAGACAGGTCTAACTATCAGGAACAGTAAGGTATAGCTAGGCCAGGGATCTGTGGTATATTTGGGCCACGAAATCTGTGGAGGCAGGGTTCAGCCTCTTAAGCCTAAAATACAAACCATCATGGCTTTGGAGCCTCTAGGGTGAAAGATTTCCTGGGCCTAAGGGGGTACTACAGGAGATCTGTTAAGGGCTATGGCACCATATTTTCCCCCTTACCTGAGCTAACTTCCAAGAACCAGCCCAAGATGGTGATCTGTACATAAGTGTGACAGAAAACTTTTGATACCCTGAGGAAGCCATGTACACAGCAACAGTGCTCAAGGCTCCTGACTTCTCTAAATAGTTACTAGTATAGATGGATGCTTTAGAGCATGACGTGTGGGCAGTCTTGTCACTGCTAAATGATAGAGCTTGGAGCAACCTGTAGTCTTCATCAGCACGAGGCTACTTCCCAGGGAACAGAGGTGGAGTGTAATTGAGAGTGAAGGGACTCTGTGTACTTTACCCATGCTAACCAGGGGTAAAGGGCTGATGCTTTTCTTTTGAAACATGGTAAAATTGACATACACCTAATTGACACATTTAATTTACTTATAAGTCACTGGTATATGGTATTACCTGTACCCAGGGCCGATAAAATAAATGCTAATCGTAGACTGTAGCACTCTTTTTGCCACTCATTACAGCAGCTCTGTAAAGCATGTCTCCAGGCCTGCCACTGCTGCCTGAGTCTGCAGTTCTAAACTGCCATATCGACCTAGAAAAGTAAACCATTTTCCAGGCCTAAAACGTTCCTTTTTAATACTTTTAAGTCATCCCTAAGGTAGGCCCTTAAAGCCCATAGCACAGAATGCATGGTATTTAAAAGTAGGAAATGTATATTTAATGTTTTACAAGTCCTGGCAGTGAAAAACCTCCAAAGTCATTTTTCACTGTGGCAAGGCTGGCTCTCCCATAGGTTAAAACTGGTTTCCACTATTACACTTATTAAGTGCTAAGTTCAGTTTGGGACTCACTAGGCAAATGACTTTAGGACTCATTTTAGTGGTAATTTAAAATCCAACTTGGTAATGTCAGAATTCATATTATTATTTTGGAAATGGTAAGTTTTCTGCTTAAAACCAAAAGACTTTCCTGCCAGCTGTCACCTGACCCCTGATGGCTTCCCTGTGTGAGATGAGAATTTCTCCCAGACAGTGGACACAGGGCTCCGGGTGTGGGAAGGGAGTCCCCCCCTTGATAGGGTGGCTTTGGTTGATGCCCTGCACCTTCCTGAGCTTCAAAGGATGCCTACCCTGTCACAGACAGAAGAAGCTCGCACCTTGGCCTTCCTCCCTTTTGCCTCTATAGCTAGGCTGACTCCAAATCCAGTGAGCAGAACTGACCAGAACTGGTTTACTGGGTGGACAAAGGATTGCCTTACACCCTCAGGCTGGCACTTGGCATAAAAGTGGACCCCACAGAGCTCTCTGCAGAACACTCCTGGACCTGCGAAGAATCAGAAGAAGGACTGTTCTGCTGTCTAAAGAACCTGAAGGAAGCCTCGACCTGCTTGCCTTGAACCCAAGCCCCCAGAAGTGACTCCATAGATCAGTTGGCTGAGCTCTTATTTGAGTTACAAGGACAGAACAAGCTTCCAGTGGCCTCTCTAGCTGCAACTGCCCTGCAGGTCAGTTCCAACTGGACCTGCCATGGACCCTGCTTCTGGCCTCTGTTTGAGTAAGTCCTAAACCCCAAGTGGTGCCCCCAAAGTCCTTGACCCTTGGCTATTTTTAGTGTACTCCCCCTGTCCACACCGCAAGAGCTGGAACTTAGAAACTTTTTGCCAACATTTTCTCCAAATAACCAGTGCGAGATGGGGGCTGCCTTCAAGCCAAAGCCATCAACGCCAAATTGCCACTCAGAACCAACTTGCCAGTTTGCCCCACTGATGGAGATTCGACTTCCAGAAAAATGTGTACGTCCGAACGAAGAGGGCTCCACAAAGACCAATGCTGACCCAAAGTCAATCAACGTTGAGGCCTTCTGGGCACAGACTTTGGACTTCGTACATTAAAAACCTTCCCACCATTGCGACAAGTACATTGGGACTGCACTCCTTCACAGTCTTCCGTTGTTGAGCCCAAATCCGATCCAGCTTGCAGCTTGCCCCACCGCCGACTTGTTGTCGACCACTTTTTTTCTATAAAAGTTTCGAAGTCAGAAGGTAAACTTAGCACCAGTATGAACCTAGCCCCTGTTTCTGAGAAAATAGTGGCAGCTAGGCTAAATAACTCACTGCACCACCCACTCTAGTCACTCACAAACTTCGTTTTGTCAGCGCTGCCCACCTCAAATGACCAACTGCCACATGGCCACAAATCAAGAACAATTATTCCAAAAGGATGAGAGGCAACACAATTCCAAATCAAATGTGTTTACGTATCAGTCCAATTTCCATGCAGTGTACAAGTTAGTCCAAGATTCCCATTTTTGTTAGACAAGTCATATTTTATTGTTCTTTTTTATTTCTTTCCACGCTTGAGTTTCCAATAGCAAAACGATACAGCCAACGCATTTCGCCCCAATACGAGTGCTTCTTCAGGGCTGCAAGTACATACAAGATAACAAATATATGTACATTTGACATAAAACAAAACTGCATGGGGGGTGGATGCCCTGAGTTTCCCTTGGCCTCAGGGTCTTCTCTATGCCTTTCCTCCCTTTCCCCTTCTCAGCAGGGTTTTGGCCAAGATCAGGGCGGAAAGGGTGGTGGTGCTGTTGGTGGTCCCCTTTTGGCCTCGCCAGCCTTGGTATCCCCTCCTTCTTCATTTGGCTGTTGCCCCCCCGTGGAAGTTCCTGTTGTCCCCTTCTCCGCTCCGCTTTCCTCTCCTGTCTCGCCAGGCTCTCAGCCAGTTGGCGTTGGGGGTTTGGAAGTTGAAAGGCGTCGGCTAGTGTCTTTGGGTTGTTCCTCTGCGGTGGCCCTGTCTATACAGAATTCCTGGAAGAGCAGTACCCTTAAGGTCTACGAGGTCACTGGAGGAATTTCTCTGCTTGGTGTTCTTCGCGGGGGTTTCTCCCTGATACCTGTGAGGGGGGTTCTGTGCTTGAGTTCCTCCGGGATGGGTTTTTGCTTGGGCTGTCGGTCTCTACTCTCCGCAGCCAGTGGTCCGCCATTAAGGCTATCCGGGGGGCCTCTCTCGTCTCCTTTGAGTCCTTGGCTTCTCGCCTTCTGCGCAGTTTTTTTCTTTGACAGCCTGTCATTGCTTCTACTGTTCCCCCCTGGGATCTTCCTTTGGTCCTTCATGCCTTGCAGCTTTCCCCGTTTGAACCTCTGCCTTCTGTGTCTCTGGAGTTTCTCACCCTGAAGGTTTGTTTTCTGGTGGCCATTACCTCTGGGCGGCGTTTGGGGGAGCTTGGTGCTTTGCTTTGCCATCCTCCCTTCTTACGTTTCTTCCCTGACAAGGTGGTCCTTCGTCCTGACCCGGCCTTTCTTCCCAAGATGTCCTCCGCTTTTCATTTGTCTCAGGATATTGTCCTTCCTGCCTTTTTTCCTGCCCCCTCTACGGAGGAGGTGATCCGGCTCCATTTCCTGGATTTGACTAGGGCTCTGGTGATCTACCTTGAGCGTACGGCCTTCCTTCGCAAGGTGGATTTTTTGTTTGTCACCTTTGGGGTTGCCCGCCAGGGTCATCGGCCTACCACAGCTACTCTTTCTCATTGGGTTCGGTCCGCTGTCTCCTTGGCCTACCTGCATTCAGGGGTCTCTCTTCCCCCGGTCATTCAGAGTTGTTCCACCCGGGGTGTGTTTTCCTCCTGGGCTTCTTTTAAGGGGGCCTCCTTGACAGATCTTTGTGCTGCGGCAACTTGGTCCTCCCCACATACTTTCATCTCCCATTATAAATTGCGGATGGGGGAGGTTTTTTCTGGGGATTTTGGTTCCGCTGTCCTTGCGGCTGTTCACTGATTGTGTGTACTTGTCTGCAATAAATTTTCCTTGGCATCTTTGGTGTCTGTTTCTTTTTGTTCGTCCGGCGCTTGGGTATACGCTCCTGGGTGACTGTGACTAGGAAGACGGAGGAGGAAGGTAATGACTCGGTTACTTACCGGTAATCTTCATTACTCCGAGTCATAGTCTTCCTCGTCACAGTCATATTCCCTCCCGCCTGCCCTTGGGTGTGGGGGGACGAACAAAATGTTTTGCTTTCTTTTGGTTTTTTCTCTGCTTGTGTATTTCAGGATGTTTCCTGTGTTTGCCCCACCCTTATAGGTCAGTTGACAGGTACTTCCTGTCAGGCCACCATATTGGGTGGGGACTTTTTGTTTATGGGTGAATGCTGTGCCTGGAACACGGGGTGCTCCTGGGTGACTGTGATGAGGAAGACTATGACTCGGAGTAATGAAGATTACCGGTAAGTAACCGAGTCATTCGTCTGGCTTCTGTCTGCAACCCAGGCTCTAACGTAGTGCGCCAAGAATGAAAGAAAAACATTAACCTGTAATGTAAAGCAGGCGAGGAAAAGAGAAACCTATTTAGTTGTTCAATAGCACAATGTGAAATCAGAAAACCTTGGATTTTTCTTGGCTTCCCTGCTTGACCAAATTGTGTGATCCTCTGTAATTATTTTATTTCATTGTGCTTTCTTTTTCCTTATTGCATTTGAGAGCGCTTTGCAATGAGTGAGTGCTAGATGTGTGCTATACAAGCACCTTTCTAGTGATTGATTTAAATAGACTATAATGTTGCTCCACGTAAGAATCTAGGCCACATATGGTGCACATGACATTTAACATTGCTTTTAATTCACTAATCGCGTTGTCATGGCGATGGTGGGGCATGAATAGTTTTAACTTCCATGTTTGAAAACTGTCCCTCTCAATATATGTCTCAATGCAGTGATATAATCTGATGCACTAAGTTGAACAGCTTCTGCGTGATATATGTTCAAGAAATGAATTTTGAAGTCCTTATCATATTTTTGATACCGTTTGATGCACAGTTTACGTGCCAATTTTAGGGCTCGGCTCGTGTACGGGCTCTTAGAGCCCAGTCAGACCTTCGGCTCTGCTCGTCTCTCCCTGGTGTTATTTTGTTGGCTCGCCCACCACTAGTGCTGACCTCGCTTTAGCAGGAATGTCGCTCCTGAAGGGAAAATATTCCTCTACTAAACGCCGAAGCCCCAATAGCGAGCTCATCGCAGCACTTTCTTTGTAAGAAGATATCAGCAAAGATAGTCCTTACATTTCGTAATGCTGAAAATCACAAATGCCACTATTCCTCAAATAAGTGGTACTCATTTTATCCACGCGAAAGGCGGTGTCTACACTGCCAGGAATAATTCGAAATTGTACACTGAACAGCTAAGACTCACTCCAGAAAAAAACTGAATTGAAAACAAAGATTTTATAACAAGAAACTCAGCAAACAAAAGGCGATTAAACATTCAGAACGCAGGAACAAATAACCAGATAATGCTTACAAATCAACCTTGTCGGTGTCAAGGACATCTTATCATACCCAGATTAAAGAAACAAAGAAAACGAATGCAGTTCAAGCAAAGTGCTGGTGTCTAATTTACCAGAAACATTTTACGAATTCTAAAGAAGGTCAAGTGACTGAAATGTTGTGCCGTCTGGCCGAGTGGTAGCAGCGCTTTACTTTAGCAGTACCACTCGACTTTTAAGTACAAGGGACTGCATTCTGGAGAGGGCTGATAACTATGGCAAGCAAGTAGTTAAATACAGTCTGCCTTAATTGACTACACTCTGGGGCTTACTTACAAGCCCCTTGCGCCACTTTTGCGTCATTTTTAACATGGGAAAAATGACGTATGGGTGGCGCAAGGGGCTTGTAAATATGCCCCTCTATGTTTCGGATTGGACGCAACAATCTGTATGCACCCGCGCTGGCCCTGGTGGGGCTACCCACAGCTAGGGGGAGATTTTTCACTGTTTGTCGGCTGAGGGAGTGGACGGCCGTAGAGCTAACGACATTGGGCTAACGACATTGCTATTCGGCGGGCACCTTTCGGAGCCTGACGGGGAGAAACAGCCTTCCAGGCACTCAACTCTTGGTTTATGGGGCGTTGAGACTGGCGGTCTAGACCCGGGGCCTCCTACAAATGACCTATTGCATGTCATGCTGATTTACGGTCACGACTGGCTATAAAAGACTATGATCGCCATGACCTCAGAAGGTTTGCCGACCTCGGGCGCCAAATGGGAGAACGTAATAGGTCAGCAGTTTTATGAGAAGTAATGGGAACTGATCCTATAATACACCTACACCATTTCCAGAAAAAAAATCACTTTAAATTCACATTTACCTGCACACCACTTTTCTCACACCCCATAGATTGAACACTATGCTACACACCATCAATCTGAGTTGCCCCAGATGAGCCCTGGGAGATGCCCAGTAATGGCAACATTTTGGCTAAAGGTCACACCAGACTTGAAAAGAACACTGAGAGTGAAGAGTTGGTGTGGCGATCTGAGTGAGCTCGCGTCTCACACGCAACCCGCAAGTCTTACGTCCTGCCATTACTTACCTCTGACGGGGGCCGCGCTGCCTGGGTGCTTCTGTCTAAGTGCACAGCGGTGTGCGGTCGTTGCTCCCGAAGCCCCCCCCGGAGGAGTCAGCGGAGAGGGCGAGGCGCCGACGGCAAAACCGCTGCTGGCGGAAGCTCCCCAGCAGGGGACTCGTGGGCCTGCCGCGCCCCCTTCAAATCTTCAGAGTTGAATGCTTCCCCCCCCACGGTGGCGGCCCGGTGCAAAGGTGTGACGGTGTAGTGGAGACCGGGTGCGGCCTGCGGTTCAGGAGAGGGATCCGAGACAGCCTCAGCTCCAGCCTCATCTCCAGTAGGGCTGCCAATCCTGGAACAGTTGTTAGAGGAAGCGGCTACTGTGAGGAGAGGAAAACAGCCCTCACGCAGATCAGGGCTTTAACAGCCTGGGCACCTGCAGGTTAGCTGTGTATTACCTTGGACCTTGCTTCTCCAATGGTCTAGCCGACGAGCAGATGGGCTTTTGGTTGTCCCTGGAGAAAGAGAGGATTGTTTGAAAGAGAGAGTAAAGGAGCCTGCGAAAGCAACCACGTGGATTTTGGCAGGAGAAATCCTGGAGGACAATTGCTGGAGGTAATCTTTTGACCTGCTTATGAGCTTATGTGATCCTGCTACTTATGGTCCTGTATGTTTACCCTGTGATTGTTGACTTTACCTTTCGGCGGAGTATTGTTGGCTATCCCCAGCGTCTGCTGTCCTGACACTCGTGAGGTTGGGGGTGGCTTTTAGAAGGACGCAGGGATCCTCCATAAATGGTACAGGTGGAGGGCGGTGAATGCTCATACATTAATGCAGCCACCACGGAAGTAGGTGTAGCTCGTGAGCAAAATAGCCTCCCCCCTTTCCTCCAATCCTAAGCCTCATTGGATACAAAGTTGGCAATCTAGGCATGTCATCAGAGGCCCAGAGACTTGGTTGCCTAAAATTTGCAAATGTGGAATCTCTGGGACAATGAAGTAAAGCTACGACGAAAACATTGCAAATCCTACCTATAAGCCTACTGGGAAAAAATCACCCAATCACGCAGCAGTGATGGGGTAAATAAATATTGAGACGCTCTTTCCCCTGGAGGCCAGTGTCACTGGTGTCCCCAGGGAAAGAAATGTAGTCTCACAAAAACCCAAAGGATGGCATTTAAAAAATGAAGGAGCCGAACATTATTTATGAAAAGATTAGGAACAGAGCAATTGCTGAGGAAAAGCAAAATGAGATCAGCACATATTGGAGTCCTATCAAGATCTCATACAATTACAGACTTTTTTCCTTATTCATTACTGCAAGGCTCCGTGCCAATCAGAATAGAAGTAGAAAAAAAGGAAAACAAAATGGCGCAGAGGGAAAAAGAGAAAACGAGGAAAAACAACAGAAGGCCCAGATGGAATCAAATGAAGAAAAGAACCAACTAGCCATCTCAACCTCGAAAGACCCAATTGGACAACCCCAATTGGATCCTGGAAAAGGAAATTACATCCATGACTTTACACTCCCGGATATAAGCATAAATCAAAACTCACATAAAAGTGAGGTTAAGTGTCCCAAAGAGACGCTAGAACTGTTTAACAGTACTTTAAGTAATCCAACAAATGTAGAAGATAATCTATCCCACTCTCCAGTTTTCCCGTTTCTGTCCCCGTCCATATTGATTCCTACCACAAACAAGAAATCCTATTGGATGCCTTTTTCACCTTTCAAAAGATACTTGAATCAATTCTGCTATTGTTAGAGAAATCTACAATAAATATAGACCATCTACTGGAAATGAAATCAACGGTGTTGCAATATCTAGCGGACCATCAAACTAGCCTCCTTGGTGGAAGATCACAATCTAAAACAAGGCCAAGGGAAGAGCCAGCGATACAAAAAATAACTCAAGGCACCGAGGAAATAGAAACCTTAAATGAAAAAACAACAAATATTGACCTTAAAATAGATAAGCCAATTGGAAAGCTGGGGAAGAAAAATAAGGAAGAGAAAAAGGAAAAGATATAGATAGTGTACTCCCTACGAAAATTATTTAAAGAGGTAACAGTAAATCAAGAACAACCAACAACATCATCAAAAGACATCGGAGGGAAAACCCTCCCTAATTACTCTATCTTTAATTTTAAAAAGAAGCCAACTCACCAAGAACTAAGTTTAACAGATCCCTCAACAGAGATAAAGCCAAAAGAGGAGTTAGAGCAAAAGTCAACTTCACTGAAGAACTCCCCTACCAGAATGAAAGTAGTGACCATTAAGAGAAAGAAAAGGGGAAAACGAAGATTCGCAAAGAAAAAAAAGCGGGAAATAAAATTTGAGGGACTCGATAGCTCCGCTGGAGACGAAAAAAAGGAAAAAGTGACAATCCGGAATAAAGAAATATGTTCCCTTGCGCATACCCCAGAGCAAGTTATTATAAGCCCACCTACTAGTCAAGACCCTCCGCAGGAATTAAATCCCCAGGCACCTGAATTTAAAACCATCGGCTCAACTAAGAGCAACCACTGGCCGCAACAGTCTATAAGTTATATAGACACAAGTACTGTGCCAACAGCACAGACCGACCTTCAAATTTCCTCTAATATGCTTGAGATAACTGACCTTTTTTCCACATTCTATGATCCACTAAACCGACAGAAGATTTTAAAGTTACTAAGAAGCCTGCCCTCTCTACCATCGCTTAAATCACCAGAGATAAAGTTGGTGACTTTCCCTGATAGTCTGGACAGCAATATAGCCCGAGTGGAATTCTGGTCTAATGTGATTCCAGCTATTGTTTTGAAAGAAAGCGAAAAACTACATAAAAAAGGGTTTGATGTAATAACAGTAGGAAACAAACCCATGCCAGAGCCTAAAAGGAGGTCTAAAGTTAATTACCAGACCACAAAAGTTTTAAAAGAACAATGTAGCCTGTGACTGCCGGATAAACTAATAATAAGCATTGAGGATGGAGGTAGACGGATATGGAATCAAGATGATGATCATCACACAAGTAACATTCAAAATGATAACGTATGGTCGTGGTTATCAAACAACCTAAATGGAAATAAGCAAGAAAAGTCTGCCAAACTTCCTTTTTAACAATGGCTTCACCATCGTCTCATGGAACATAGCGGGTCTAAATCATGTCAAAATATCTCGGTTGTTAGATATCCAACCCTCAATAGTTTGCTTACAGGAAACCTGGTTAGTAGATCATTTTGACCAAAAAAACTACTTCGTCTTTAATACTCCAGCTACAAGGACCAGACGAGGTCATGCAAAGGAAGGCTTGGCTATCCTGCTATCAGAAGATCTAAGCTGGGACTTTGAAATAATTCATTTAACTAGCCCTAATGTTCAATGTCTTAAATTAAAGCACTTAGATAAAAATGCTCGCGTTAAGCCAATACTTCTGTTTAATATTTATGTTCCTCCTGGGTCTGAACACAACATAATACTCTTAAATTTATTTGACCAAATAGATATCTCCCTAGGTTCAAACGAGAACGCACAGATACTCCTAATGGTAGACTTCATTGCAAAAATCTCTACTTCTTTACTGCATGCATTTCGGAATTCCGAACTTGAAGAATCTTGCTCTATTCCAGCGGCAGTATTCCCAGACCACATCAGAGCTAATAAAAGGGGGAAAATTATATTGGAATGAATCAATGAATTCAACGGGATAATCTTAAATGGGAGAACGAGAGAGGAGATGTGCTGGGTTCATACGCCCGAAAAGGTCCAACAGGGCTATCTATACTGGACTATGTCATCAGCAGTTACTACTTATTCAATAAATTTTGCAGCTTCTCTACATGATTTGTCCAAAGCAGTGACCACGCAATACTTCTTCTAGAAATATACCTCCGTCTTCAGCTAGCTTCTACATGGTCTCTATCACATGGTAGGGGAGGGGTATTACTCAAACAAAAGCCAGCCCGAATACTTTGGAGCAGCGAAAACCACAAGCAAATATACAAAGAAATGAATAAGATTATTGAGCTCCAGTTGCGTGAGCAAACCAACAAGAGAGCCAACCCAATCTCTAATTTTGAAAGCTTTAAAATTCTGATATCTACTACTATGCAGAGGAAGCCTCTTTCCATTAAAAATAGCCCATTAAAAATAAAAGATCCGACAGTAAACCTCCTTTCTAAGAAATTAAATCAGCTGATCAGGTTGCAATTTACGAACTTCTTTCCGGCCTGGTAGGCCGAAATTTCCACCCTGAAGAAAAGACGAAAAAGGCTCAGCATGAAAGAGAATAGAACAAAAATGGATAGATACTGGGTAGACCTGCAAGAAGCAGTGCGTCTAAAAAATTCTAAAGCCTTTTGGGATATAGTTGCAGAAGCTAGTGGAAACAAAACACCACTGAGAGCAACTCCAGTCCCACAAAAAGAATGGGTCGCTTATTTATCCAAATTATACGAAAAAAATCTACCATCTATTGATATTGGGAAATCTCTATGCGATGGAACCGACAGCGAAACCAACCAGCAGATAAAGTCACCTACTGATCAGCAAATTGCCGTATACATAAGGAAAGCGAGAGATACTACAGCAATGGGACCAGACAGGATCCCGGTGAATGTCCTAAAAGAAAACATCGAAGGAAGGAGTAAATTCTTGGCCCCCCTATTTATGTACTGCTATCGAACTGGCCAAATTCCGAACTCATGGTCGGGCAGTATAGTGGTTCCTCTTTTGAAAAAAGGTTCCCGCTTTTCCCGAGTAATTATTGCCAGATTGCCCTCCTTAATGCTATGGGAAAAATGATTGCGGCCAGCGTTTTGGATCACCTGAACGACTGTGCCATAGCTAGGGGGGAAATTCCTATGGTACAAGCAGACTTTCGTCAAAACGACTCTGTGATTGATAATATCGCTATCCTGCAAACTATTATCGATAAAAATGTAGTTAGTAGAGCTCAGGTAGTCTATAGTTTATTTGTGGATTTCTCTACAGCTTTTGACAAGGTGGATAGGCCTTCCCTGTGGAGGAAACTACTGAAGTTAGGTGTTCCGATAATTTTGCTAAGAATAATAGTAGCGCTTCATACAACCACATGGTGTAAGGTACAAATGGGAGGAAATAAGGGCTTAACTCAAGAGATTTCCACGCAAAAAGGCCTCAAGCAGGGATGTTTACTTGCCCCCTCCTCTTTTCACTATTCCTTAGCGATTTACCGGACTGTTTCCAGGAGCTAAATAATTTCCCACCTCAATTAGCATCACAAAAAATCCATCTTTTAATGTATGCTGATGACGTGGTTTAATTTGATTTAACGCCAATTGGGTTGCAGCGTAACATGGAGGCTCTTTTTAATTACACTGAGGAATTTTTTTTAAGAATAAATATTTCAAAAACTAAAATAGTACCATTTAGGGGCAGGAACAAAGCTATACCTTTTACCTGGAGACTAGGAGGAACTACAGTAGAAATAGCATCTACTTACATTTATTTAGGGAGAGTTTTCTCTCAGTCCACTGGTACTGTTTCGCACTTTCAATGGACTGAATTAAAAACAGTATCCCATGCTAGTGCTATAAAAAAGTTTTATTTATCTACTGGGAGGCGACATTTTTTAGCCATCCTGGAAGTTTACCGAACAAAGATTACCCCTTTCTTAACATATGGTTTAGAATATATTCCTATAAATCGTTGGGGTTTTTTAAATCTCAAGGAGGGAAAACTCTTGCATATGCTTACTACTACAAGCCAAGCCACTCCCGTTCAGGCACTCCGATTGGAATTAGGGGTAGTGAGTGCATACGCGAGAGTTATGGCAAACCTTGTCAGGTGGGCTTACAACATACTACATGCACCTGAAGGTACATTAAGAGCAATTCTACGCCAAGAAACTTTTAAGGCTGATCCAGGAGTATATACTTTTAAAGGAAATTTAGAGATCGCTTTGGAGCACTTACAATGCTCCAAGAACCTTTTACAAAGTTGGTCCCCGGAACTCTTGAAGTTCTTTTTGAAAAAATCTACTCCGAGGCTGACCTACGAAATGGATAACCTTTATTGTCAACAGTTATCGCATTACAAGCTCACGTGAGCTAGGGTGGAGTATAAAGAGATCCCAAAATATTTGAGTTTTACATTGGACCATAAGGTTAGGCGTTGCATCCTGATGCTCAGACTGAGGACACTACCATTAAAAGATATAACAAAAAAGTGGTGCGGAAACCTTGACAAAACCGGCCAATGTGATTTGTGCAATGGAGGAATCCAAGATTTGGTACATGTCCTATTTGTCTGTCCAAATAGCAGCTTGGTTGATGCACACTCTCGATTTTTAAAACCGATTTGTACAAAATATAATATTTTTAGAACTATGGATCTGATTGAGATTATAAGAACCCCACCTGATGAATTTGTATGTTACAAAGTTTTTAACTTTTTTAAAGTGTTATTCCCGCTATTTTAGAGATATATAAGATAAGAATAATAATCTTTTTTGCTTATAAAGAATTTCATGATATATTGTAATACTATGGGATTGGAAATCTGTATATATTATTTTAACATATTGTGGTACTCGGATGAGGTCTATATCAATCAATACATTTAATTTCAGAACACTGAACAGGCAGACGTTCCTTACTGTGGAGATTTGCCTACTATACTAGGCAGGGGTGCAACTAGACCCGAACTTCAGGGGGGGGGGCTAACACTCCCAGCTAGGGCTGGCCCTAGCACTGGTCGCGCACAATGCAACATTTTTATTGGTGCCCCTCCCCCATTTCCTCCTTCCCCATGAATTCCCTCAGTACCACTCACCAACAATGCACCTCATCTCTCTATAGCACCTTTCTGACAAACATTTCATTTTTTTATAGCACTCTCATAGTATAATCACACTCAGTTCTGTGATCTGCATGGTAACACGTTCTTTGTAGCAGGCACATTAATCCTCTGCACTGTGTGCGTGGCAGGAATGCCCATGTGAGTGCACGGTGAGCGATGCAACAGTGTGAGAGTAGGGTAAGAGGACTGACTGCAGGGTGAGTAAGGTGACCATATGGTGTGGATGTAAGTGCAGAGTGGAACTAATTAATTCATGGTTAGTGATGGGCTTGTTTGAGTGAGATTGCAGATTGAGCAGTGAAGAGGATAGGTGGGTGAAGTGTCACATGAGTGCGAGTGAGTAGTGTGACTGCAGGGTGAAGTACAGGGTGAACAGCGCAAGTGCATTGTGAGTGTAGAGTAATCGCTGTGAGTGCAGGGTGAGCGGGTGAATGATGTGAGTGCATGGTGATCAGTGTGAGTGCATTGTGATCACTGTGAGTGCAGGGTGAGCGTGAAAGTGAAGGGCAACAATGCAGGGTGCATTCCCAGACACTTGAAGTATCTCAGCATGCTATTGATGGGGGCATTGGGTTTCAGATATAAGTTAAAATATTGCTATTATGTAGGGCTCCAAGTGGGATGAAAAAACTGGGGAATGTAGGAAGGTGGGTTTCTGTTGCAGTAACCCCCCCACTTTTTGCTAGATTTCTGATGCACTTTGACTTAATGTGCCCTGTGTCCCTGCCAATCACGTTCCCGAGGCCTGTGTTCTTTCCCAAAACTGCACCTTTGTACCCCCAATTGGCATCTCTCTGGCCACATGTAAATCCCTTGTAAAAGGTACCATGGGTACCAAGGGCACTGTGACCAGGGAAGTCCTCTAAGGGCTGCAGCACATATTGTGTCACCCTTAGAGTTCCTGTACCTTAACACACACACACTGCCATTGCAGGCTGCGTGTTTTGGTGCAGAGAAAAGCGAAGAGTCGACATGGCACACATTCCTGTGTGCCATGCCTGCAACCCACTGCCCATGGTATAGGTAAGACACCCCTCTAGCTGGGTACACTATACCACTGGTGAGGGTACAGTTGCATGAGCACTGTACCCCTACAGTGTCTAAGTCCATTCTTAGACAATGTAAGTGTAGTAAAGCCATAAAGAGCATATGGTCTGGGAGTTTGTCATTACGAACTCCACAGCACCATAATGGCTTTACTGAATCCTGGGAAGTGTGGTAGCAAACGTCTCAGGATAATAAACCCACATTTATGCAAGTGTAGGATTTATTATGCAATGCACTCAGAGGGCATCTTAGAGATGCCCCCTGAAAAGTGACCAGCCTCTGGTGGGTTCCCTGACTGGTACACACCAGCCTGCCACCACAAGACATGTTTCTGGACCCCTGGGGCGGGGGCCTTCGCTCCCTGAGCCCAGAAACAAAGCCTTTCCTAGGCGGAGTGGGCACACCTCCCCCATGCCAGGAAGAGCCATCTGTGGCAGGGGAGCTTCAAAGGCCTTGCTGCCTTTGTAACGCGACCTCCAGCCTCTCCTGCTATCAGGAGCAGGCCCCCTTCCTGTCTCACCTCCTTTTCGGCGGGAAGACAGGCAGGAAAAAGTAGCACAGCCCAGAAGGTGTGCCCACCTCTGCCAATCCCATCCCTCAGGTGTGGGAGGCAAGGTGAAGCCCACTCTTCAGTGCCCGCCATCTTCCAGATGGCAGGCCCTCTCCAATCAGGATTAGGGATTGTGCCCACTCCCCCATGTGGGCTGAACACACCAAGGGTGTAGTCACCCTAAGGTCAGTAGCCCATTGGCTACAGACCTCGAGACCCCTGAAATGTCCCCTAAATTCAGTATTTAGGGGACAGCCCTGAACCAAGAAGACAGATTCCTGCAACCTAAGAAGAAGAAGGATGAACGAAGACGCCCAGCAGAGGAGACTGCAGAGAAGAACTGACTTTGCCCCAGCCCTACCGGCCCGTCTGCAGTTTCCAGAGATCCTGCGCCAAAAGTCGCCTTGTCCTGCAGCCAGCGACCTCCAGAACCCTTGGGAGGACTGACTGCCTTCAACAAAGACCAGATCTCCTGTGAACAGCAGCTCTGTTCAAAAGAAACTCCCAAGACAGACTCTGAGCCTGCTGAGGACAAACAAACCTGACGCCTGGAACCACCACTGCACCCGACGCCAACGACCAGAATCTGGGTGGCCCACCGGTACCAGAGAGGTCCCCAGGAACTCCCGAGTCGGAGTGCACTGTGGGTTGACCCCTCCAGGACTCCCCGACGTCGCCTGCTGCCTCTGCACAGAGACCCCACCAACTGCGAGTGGCCCGGTAAGGTGAAATCCGACCTCAAAAGACACCCCTGCATCCAGTTGCCCTGTGACCTGGAGAAGAGAACCCGAGGTGCACCCACGTCCTCGAGCCCTCCAACTTACCTGCCCAGCTGTTGGTTCCACCCAGAAGTCTTCCTGAACCAAGCCTGCAGCCAAAAACCAAAACCGGCAATCCCCATTGAAAACAACGGGGGACCCGACACCAAAACAGCACCCTGCACCCGGCTGCCCCTGTGCCGCTGTGGGGGCACCTTGTGTGCTAACTCGGATCCCTCTTTGCCCTGAGCCTAACACCAGGAGCTTTGCTCCCACAACCTTATGGCATGCTTGTGAGCAGCCACCAACCGGAGGGCCCCTGTCCCCCATTGGATAACATTGGGCTACAGCACTCTGCAACCGCCACCCTAGTGCCGCTCATGGTGTTCTGAGAGTGCATCCTCGACCCTGGGGGATCCCTGGTTCTAACCCCAGAATACCAACTCCCACAATCCACTACTTACCTGCAAACCGACAACTTCATTTACTCCCATATGATTGCATTGACTGCTTTTCCTTGTGGAGTTGGTTTGTATGAAACATTGAAAAACTGCATATGTGAAAAAACTGAATTACTTACCTTTTGTCTAGGAAATTTCTCAGTGTGATATCTAGGCATATCACACTGATGAGCAAAAGTAACTTAAAAAGTAATCTAAAAGTAACGTGCACCGTAATCTGTAAAGTAACTGAAAAGTAATTTTGAGTGGTTGACTTACCTGTAAATCAACCAACTGCATTTAAACCTGCATTCAACTGTAAATCACTTCATAAGATTTTGCAAAGTATTGTTTCACTTACCTGTTCCAGGCCTGGCTTGGTTTTAGAAATAAAATAACTAAATAATATTTTTATGCAAACAAATTGGTCTGAGTTCAGTCTTTGAGTTTGTGAAATCATTTCTTGCCTGAGTGTGCACAATAAATGCTTAACACTACCCTCTGATAAAGCCTTACTGCTCGTCCACACTACCACAAATAGAGCGTAAGGTGCTATCTACTCTTACCTCTGCCTACCTTTGGGGTTCCACTGGACTCTGTGCACACTATACCTCATTTTGGTATAGTATATACAGTGACAGCTTCCTACAGGGGGTCTCTCAAAGGGGAGATATAATTAAGGGCGTGGCTTAAAACATTTATGCTAAAAATCTGTGCTCAGCATAATGTGCCGCCCAACTGGTATTTCGCTGCTTCTGTTATTGCCTCCACATTAGTAACATTACACCTACAACAAGCCAGGACTATTGGCTTTGTCAAAGGTTGTTAGTTGTATAAGATAAATATACTACATGCATACATACAACTAAGGCTTTGTTGTATATAATATTGAAAATGCTTTAGTTCTTGCGCGAGAGGTTGGGGCGTAAAGGCTAGATCTGCCAACTTTAGAGCTGAGGAAGCAGGTTTGAGTCTCAGCGCGGCTCAACATCCTGTGTTTCTGGGCAAATCACTTAATCAGCCGTGCCTACCAAAAAATAAATGAAGATGTCCTTGTTGGTGCTCATGTACAGCACTTTGAGTTTAGCAATACAGAACTGCAAAAAAATAAAAGTTACATCTAAACAGTGAACTGCTGCAGAGTTAAGATTTTTTTTCCAGTCTGAGTGTGAAAATGGAGAGCCCGATAGGGACCCGTCTCGGCACCTGCTTTTACAAACTGCCGGTGCTGAGCACCGGCAGGACCCGGCCCACTTAAAGCCCTGCTATTATGGCATTAATCAGGGATCGAGGGTGAGGAAATAAATAATATGCTGATCCTGCAACAAACTTCTAGTCTTATGATTAGGGTTGCCAGCTTATTATTTTGATGTCCCAGACGGTACAAAAATAAGCAGTCACCTAAAGCCGTATTTTCAGCACTAGTCTGTGCATAATTCGAACAGCAAATATAAATAGAAAGCACTTTTAATTGTGTTCTAGGGCTGCCTGAATGATCCATGACTGATAATTAAAGGGAACAAAGACAGAGAAGTCACATTACAAATGAATACATACTTTTTTATTTAAAACCCTATTTAGTGTCAAGACGAGGTTTTTGCAGGCTATTTAAACAACACATGGCTGGCATTTTTCTTTTGGCAACCCTACTTTATATTCCTTTTCATGAAATGCATTCTCAAACTATGGCAGTAAATGTAAAATACAGTGTAAGGAATAGGCAGAGTGGGGGCCCAGGGGGTACTGGAACCAGAAAAAAACTAAGCCTTGGTAATCAGTTTACAAAGGTATGTAAATATGCAAATGGTCTTTAAAGACCAGTGAACAACTCAGGCGTACCGGAGATAAGACTCCAGACACTGCCCAGTCAAGCCCACAGCAGCTCGAGCTGCAACAGCCCGGGCTGAGACACACGACGGGGGGACTGAAGCCCTTTCAGCCCAATGGGCGTTGCACGCCTGATACTAGGCCTGTATAGCAGACAAGCATTTAGGAAGGCTGGCAATAGGTTTTAAGATCTGGCCCTGGGCATCACTCCACGGGACATTGCATTATATTGGAAATCACCTGACTGCCCGCCGCATAGTTGGTGAAAAGCAGATGTGGAGAGCTGGATGGTGGCAGAGAGGTCTGCCTTACGCTCTGTAGAATACAGAGGCATCCTCAGTAAGTCCTCGGTGGAACAATGAATCGAAGGGGTGGCTAGTTTTACTGAGTCCGAGACACAGTTGTAATGTTCCATGTGAATGGGACGTCAGGGGGATGATCGTGTAGTCACCCGCCTGCGTCCGTAGGATGGTTAGCCCTAGGCATGACACAATGCCGGGCTATAAAAAATAAAGGCGTGGCCCAAGTTAGTTAGTTATGCCGCCACGTGTGACAAGCAATTCCCGGCTCCGTGTATGATTTGCAGCAGTGCTGCACCAGACCACGACACTGGCGACAAGGGGGTCGACCGCCCACTCTTCTACAATAACCGCAAGGAGTGCACTTCACCTGCCCGCTCAGCCTGTCAAACAGCAGCATGTGAGTGTTACCAGCATCACGGCAGTCCCTGGCCTCCCAGCCCCGCCCACTGCTCACTGTGCAGCGAGAACATTGAAGGTGAGCTGCCTGCTCCCATCGTGGTGTGGCCCAGAACATGTGCTTTGCTCTTTCTGGTGCCCAGGTCGGGACTCGTGCTCACAGGAGGAACTCATGAAGAAGACAACACAGCAACCAGATTTCCAAAAATAAAAGGAAAAACGGACCACTCTCACGAGGGGCTGAGTGAAAGTAAAAGAGGGTCAGTGGCTGATCTAGACCCCACTCCCCCAGCAACAGTCATAACCCCTGGAAGGAAGGCACACCCACAACAACATCCTACACAACTGCACTGCTTCTCACCAGCTACAGTTTGTCAGGCTCTCTGGGAAGAGGCAAGACCAGTAGAAACTGCCTGAACAACACCACAAGCCAATAGAACAGGCACCTAATCGTAGGGTGAAAGGATTCCCTCGGACAAGAATTTCTGCAACAAGGCAGTGCTCGTACCGCGAGGTGCTCCCACAGTCAGGATTCATCACATGCGATGGTGACCATCCCTGCCATCGAACTGTTTGTGGTTGATGGTGTACTGTCCTCTCTTGCCCCAAAGTGGAAGGACTGGACCGACTGCTAACAGTTCTATTTTGAAGGGTCAGGCACTGCACGAGATCGACGCCGATCACTACTACTCCACCTCGGAGGAAAAGATATACACTGGATCTACAAGACCCTGGTGGAAGCCACCCCGAAGATCATTCAAGGCTGCTACTCGATGAAACTCTGGGAAAGTATACTCCAAGAATCGGGGAAGCCGTTAGGAGACATTCTGTCCATGGGACGATCTAAAGAACTGGCGAGGGCTAGAGCATCACACATGGAAGCAGCACTACATCATCCTATCAAGACTGAACAAGCCAACGTAGTGAAAGCTAAACCATGTCCTTTGCCAGCAAAACGCCCGCATGAGAAGCGGAAAGAATGCGACTACTGCGGTGGCGCACCGCATCGGATGAACAAATGCCCAGCCAAGAGGAAGAGGTGCTCAGCCTGTGGGGAGATAAATCACTTCGCGAAAGTCTGCAGATCCTCCAGAGCACCAAAAGAGTCAGCATAGGTGGTAGAAGAAGCGGCGGACAGTGAAGACATGGATGACGATACAGGAGACTATCCTGTGCACTACATGCTAGCAGTGGACCAACAGTCAAAGACGCAGAACCGGCAACCCAAATGCCAAGTCAAGATCCATCACCAGGATGTCCATCACCAGGATGTCAAGGCCACCATCGAAACAGGAGCCTCAATCGAACTCTTGTCGGCAACCACATACCGATCCATGAATCCAAGACAGAAGACACCCATTCCCTTTATTGGGTGTTTCATGACAGAAATCATGCACCAAGACCTGACCGCACCCACCACGGTCTATGTATCAAGAGAGGGACACGGAATGCTGGTAAGCGGTACCACCACAGAAGCACTTAAGTTAATTTCATTCGCAGTACAAGAGGAGGCAATCTCGACAATCCTCGATGAGTTTGGAGACGTCTTCCAAGGCATAGGGTGGGTTAAAGGAAAAGAGGTTTCGCTTCACATAGACCGATCAGTCCAGCCGGTGGTGCTGAGGCATAGCCGCATAGCTTTTCACCTCAGACAAAAGGTGGAAGAAGAGCTTGACCATTGAAGAAACAAGGCATCATCGAGAAAGTCACCGGCCCCACTCCTTGGGTGTCCCTGATAGTGGTCGCCAGAATGCCGAAGCAGCAGGGCAGGTGCGCATATGCGTGGACATGCGCCTCCCAAATACCGCCACCAAACGGGAACGCCACATCACCCCGACAATTGACGACATTCTGGGGGAGCTGAACGGAGCGGTGTGGTTCTCAAAGATGTATCTACTCTCGGGATACCACCAGCTGTCCCTCCATCCGGACTACCGCTATGTCACTACGTTTTCGATGCATGTCGGCCTCCGGAGATACAAGCGCCTCAATTTTGGGATCTCCAGTGCCGCTGAAGTATTCCAAAACACCATCAGAGAAGTTCTAAGTGGCCTCCCGGGGAACCTCTACGTCAGTGACGATATACTAGTGCACGCAAAGTCTCTCGAAGATCACCACCAGCGTCTCAGAGGGGTTCTTCAACGAATACCTGAGCCTGGCCTGACGCTACATCGGGAGAAATGCGAATTCCTGTAGAGGCAGATCAGCTTCTTTGGTTACACCTTCTCGGACAAAGGAGTTGCCCCGGACCCAGGCAAGGTGCGGGACATCCAGGAAGTCCCAGCACCTTCCAATGTATCCGAGATGCGAAGCTTTCTCTGAATGGTCAACTTCTGCGTCCGGTTTATCGTGGACTTGGCGACTCTCACACACTCCCTCCGGGAACTCACGAAATCCACCACCACGTGGCAATGGGGGGTGGACCAAGACAGAGCTTTCATGAAGACCAAAGAAGCACTTTCTTCAGAAACCACTCTATCGTACTTCAACCCCTCACTTCCCACGAACATTGATGCAGATGCCAGCCCATTTGGGCTAGGAGTCATGTTAATGCAGCAACACGCAAATAGGAACTGGGCCCCCATGGCCTACGCCAGCCACTCACTGACAGACACAGACCAGCGATATTCCAGATTGCACGGGAAGCGATTGCAATCCACTGGGCATGCCGACATTTTCACATATATGTATATGGACACCCATTCACCATCTCTAAGGATCACAAACCGCTTCTACTCCTATTCCTGGGCTCAGCGTCAAAACCCATCCCAAGGATCGAGAAGTGGATCCTCCAACTGCAAGAATATGACTATAAGGTAGAGTACAAACCAGGAGCATCTAACCCTGCAGACTATCTATCATGACACCCTGGAGCTGCCACAGCAGAAGAAAGGGCAGAAGCTGAAGACACAGAGGAGTACATAAGGCTCGTGACGGAATGATCAGGCCCCCTTCAGATGGAGCTAGACTCGCTGGTCGAAGCAACCAAGAAGGACGAATGCCCGCAACTTGCAATCTCCGCCATCAGATCCAATGACTGGCGCCCTGTCGTAGCGAGCCTGACCCGGAGAAAGCTGCAGGCCAAGGACATTTTTGTGTCGCTGATACATGTGCGGGAGGAACTATCCACAGACATCAGTGGATGTCTCCTGAGAGGCCCCAGGTTAGTTGTTCCGTCATGCGTCACATCGCAGACAGTCCAGTTAGCCCATCACGGACAGCAAGGCGTTGTGAAGACATAGAGCAGGCTGAGAGCGAAGGTGTGGTTTCCCAGAATGGACAAGATGGTTAAGCAAGCTGTCAGCTCCTGTCAGTGGTGTCAAGTATCTGGAATCCTGAACGACCACCCCCTGTCATTATTGAGGACAACCCGAAGCGTCCCTGGGAGAATGTAAGCATGGACTTTGGACACCTCCCAGATGGGAGGTACACCTTTGTCATCATTGTTGACTATACGAAATATCCGGAAGTAGAAGTCTTCGGAAGTCAAACTGCTGCTGAAGTCATCACCAAAGTCGAAAAGATCATTGCAACTCATGGAGTTTTCAAAGTGGTTAAAACCGACTATGGTCTTCCCTTTCAGGGACAAGAGTTTGCTGACTACATCCGCTCCTGGGGGACACATCATCGGAAAATAGCACCGAGGTGGCCCCAAGCCAACGGAGAAGTTGAGCGGTTCATGTGGACCCTGAACAAGGTGATCAGAATCACTCACGCCGAATAATCTTCAGTGGAACGGGCCATCTATAGCTTCTTGAGGGAATTCCGGATGACACCCTACGTCACGGCTGAAAGGGCCCCAGGACATGCCAGCATGGGGCGGGAGGTGCAAGACACCATCCCACACCATCCCAACTGGACCCCCCCACCCATTGATGATGCCCAGGGGCTAAGGAAAAGAACTGCTACAAACACCAAATCCAGTAAGAGAAGAAGAGCCAAAACGTATGCCATTAACCCCGGGGACTTAGTGTATCTCAAGGATCGCCACCCAGGGAGCAAGTTCCGTCTCCCATTCAAACACAGTCCTTGGACCATTACTGGCAGAAAAAGAACAATGATCACAGTACGCCAAGGAGAGGAGTAAGTCGGCCGAAACATCTTGTTTTTCAAAAGGGCCCACGACTTGACAATGGCTCCAGACTCTCCTGAGGACGTTGCTACTGAGGATATCTCCTGGTCTTCTCCCGAGTCCCAGAGATGAAGCCCCTGCAGCTCCTCAAGGATGGCTCCACTCAACGAGAACATGCAGGAGTGTCCCGAGTCTATCCCTGTCAGGGCTGAGGATCACATTGCACCGGGGTGCTTCTTCCGGGTATCATCTAAGAGGAAATCCAGCCCCCTCTTCCCGCCTGGCAGATTTTCGGGTCTGAAGCACACGAAGCATGCAGCACGAGTCGACGGACTGGTAACTGTATACAAATCTAATGATGAACACTGTCATCTTATGTTGCACCCTGTGTAACGGATTTGGTTCTGAGTTGTGGGTTTGTCCACTGTATTTTATTAATAAAGATAAGGAGGACTGTAATGTTCCATGTGAATGGGACGTCAGGGGGTGATCGTGTAGAGTCATCCGCCTGCGTCCGTAGGATGGTTCGCCCCAGGCATGACGCAATGCCGGGCTATAAAAAATAAAGGCGTGGCCCGAGTTAGTTAGTTATAGCGCCACGTGTGACAAGCAATTCTCCGTGTATGATTTGCAGCAGTGCTGCACCCGACCACGACAACAGTAATCCAGGGGTTGGTCCGATGCTGTATTATTCCTGCCGGGCTGGATTCCTGATGCCCTATGGCAGTTGGACCTGCCTTACAACGCCCAACCCCCCCACACAAGTCTGGTCCTTGCCTCCGAAACGCCCTTTCTAAATATAGGCACATGCGAAATTGGGGATTATTTGCCTTCCAGCATGAATAGGTTTGTTAGTTGTTTATGGTTCATATTGACTGTACTTACATGTAGCCCTGTTTATAGGCACCTACTAATGTATCATCCTGTTTTACTCACAGCTGTGAGTCATTTGTATAGGGGCCGAATCCATGCGCGGTTGCACCGCATGTGTTCTTTATGTCAATTTTTTTTCACGTGTCCTAAGATTTTACCTACATCAGAATAGGCTGCACCAAGTTAGATTTTAATTTATGCAAGGTAAGTGTTCTGTCAAAACGGCTACCGTAAAGCTGCTGCATTGGTATGTACCATTGTTTGGTTTTTTTGCTTCAGGCTGCGGGACCACACCAGCTGTAGTGACTTGATTGCAATATGCAATCAAGTCACAAGGAAAGTGGGCCACCGAAGGTAGGTATGTGCATGCAATGTCATAATTGGTGACATTATGTGCTGATGTCACACATATGAGTGGGCACTATGCCCACTTGTATGCGTCACCAATATGTTTTGGGCACATTGGTCCCCATTCAATAGGAGTTTCATATAGCGCGAACTTGACCCGAAGGTATCGGGTATCAGAGCGCTTTAAATGAGCACCAGTTGCATTACATGAGGACACATTCATTTTTGTTAGGCAGGGGGGAGATTAAGTGATTTGGCCAGAATCACAGGATGTTGTGCGTCCTTGCCGAGACTCAAACCTGGTTCCCCAGATTTGAGGTTGACCGTCCTAGCCGTTAGGCCAAATCCTCTCCCCAACTCCTTCCCGCCAACTCCAGCAATGCGCCTACAACCCCTGCTCCATGGTGCGCCGTATTGCAAATACAGCACATCTATGGTGGAGCAAGGGTTTCTGCTGCAGACGCAAGTAAAGTGGTGCATTGCTGCTTTAATGTAGCAATGCCTCAGTTTCTTGTAAATGAGGCCCTTAATGCACATCCAGTAATAATCAGCGATAATTAGCCATAATCAGCAAGTCCACTTACCGCTTCATCTCGAAAAATGTAAAGTAGAAAATTAATTACATTGTCTTCCTTTCCTAGATCCCTGGAGCCAGTTATCAAAGTCACTAAACAACAGGGCAAAATGAATGACCTCCGTGAGGGTGTCTTTTTTACATACAATTAGACCATAAACTCAGAGAATGGCTGGTTCTACCAAGTTGGACAACTTTGCTTCTTGTTTCCTTGAGGTTTGTTTTAAAAAAAAGAAAAGTGGTAAACTTCACCAAGTTAAGCAAAGATTTGAATCAAAAAGCAGGTGAAAAATCTACCACCAACTACTTTTTGCTCGAGAAAACCATTGCACTACTCTCTGTAGTGGGGAGAATTATCCAGTGAGGGAACTGTTACACTAGGGCCCTCATTACCATTGGCCATGGTAATTGCGATATGTGCAATAAGCTGTGTCAAACCTGCTGATATGTATTGGGGAAAAATGCCCAGTATTAACTGCAACTTTTGGATTTTGGTGTACTGAGCACCAAAGTCTGACTGTTATTTTCCTGAAACTCGTAACTGGGTGGTATTTATCATATCTGACATATATGGCGCAATAAATATCGGACCAATTACTGAGCCACTCGTAATGAGGGCCTAAAGTTTGTGCCATGGAAATCATTGCCTTCTGGCAACTTTGCGTAAAATCCACAGTTAACACATGCACATGGGAGGACACACCTGACAGACATGGAGAGGCATGGTATCTGTGTGAAAGAACATGTGCTATAGCAGATACTGCCTCAAGCCACCAGCCATACCCATAAGAAGGACATTGAGTCTCTCAAAACAGTGTACACACCCACCATTGCTGGGCAGTTCTTGGCCTCCCAAGGCCCTGTGCATAAAGCCTAGAGGTGGGCCAACACCTTCATTAGGTGAGATGAGCCAGAGCCTTGCCAAGGGTCTAGTTTGACTTTATAAGCCCATGCACGAGCTCATCCATAGACATGTTGAGCATGTAAATCGGACTGCAAACATTATGTAAGACTATTATAGTCTTTTCAAAATGTTTTAAAAAAGTGTATTTCTTGGTATATCAGATTGTCCCTTCATTGAGAGGCATTTATTAAATGTGATACTTTTAAACTTTTAAAATTTGTCAAGTGTACCCCATGTAGACTAGATTCTCATACATAAAGCAACATTATAGTCTACTAAATCAAACACACCAGGGCCCAGATTGACCAAAAAGTCATACAATGCAGTGATGCAACTAAAGTTTCTATGCTGTGTTGCGTGAAAGGGGGAGAACAGAACAGCAGCATACCTACTAAAATATGTCGCTATTTCCTCTCTCCCTGAGCTGGCACAGGCTGCCATGTGGCATCCCACACACCCTTGCGCCATAGTGCAAGGGTGTGTGCGCCCTGTAAGGAATAGTTTTCTTACTCGCAGGGAACCTGCCAGTACTAATACTATCCTTTTAACACTTTTTCTGCTTTGAATCTGTGATGTACAATGCAGTACACATGCAGAGTAGGTATGATAAGGAGAAATAAAAATATTTCGCCTCGTTACACCTGCCTAGAGGACACGCAAGTCCCTGTCTGCAAATGTTTGCAGCTAGAGATTTGCATCAAAACCCATGGGTAATTGCATGTGAACGCCCATGTACCACCCATTGAATGATCCCTTGACACAAAGTAACGCAAAGTAGCACATAGTGCAATTTTGTGTAAATCCCAGCATAACAATTTGCATCTGGTTTGCACTTCAAAAGGAATGCAAACCCAGCCCCAAATCTTAGTATATCCGAGCCCAGGTTATTGTTCAGCGCACATCATGAACTTTTGTATTTCAAGGTGCTCTTATGAGTGAGAATGAAAAAAAGGACGCACAGTGAAATAAAGTATTTGAGTCGGATTACACATTTCGGCCAGGTGGGAAATCAGGTTGATCTCAGTTTTTTTGGTTTCACTTTGTGCAATTCAGTTTCTTCTTTGGTATCTTTCTCCCTCCTGTTTTACATCAAAGGTTAATGACAGAACAAATTTGCTGAACTTTAATTGTCTATGAGTTCTTGGTTAATTATTGCATACAATATGCATAGAAGCCACTAGGGTGTTGATGTATAAAATTGCTTTTAGATATGGTAATAGAGGTAGGTAAGATATGTTTACGTCTATTAAGTAGTGAAGTTAGTATCTTTTTTTACACTATTGTACATGTTTGCATTTTGAGATAAATAAACAGTAATGCAAAGAGCCCTGATTTGAATAAAGGTTATCATCCGTTGGAACTCGAAGAAAATTGCAGGTACATTACAACCTTTCTCCACATATTGGTCTGTTTTGATACAAAAGACTATGGGGGATATTCACAAGGACTTATCTCCGATTTATCTCCACCTTAACTCATCAAAAGTGGAGATAGATTTAACACCCCATTCACAAGCGGGTGCAAACTGCCGACATCGCCAGTATTCCCCCGATAACTGCCCCAAAACTTAACACCACGGTGGACACCACCAACTAACCCTAATGAGATGCAGAGTAGGCGTTCCCGTGCAAAAACACACGAAAAAACCACAACACCACTTTCACAACGAACTGCCAGATCTGCGATGCGAACCAAAAACAGGCCATAAGCCGCGGTAGCACCAGGGAATTAACACCTGCCTTTTGCTGGTGTAAAGCAGGACGACTACCTGCAGCATGAAAGGGAGCCCAGCCAAGGGCCACATCTGAAGACCCACAGATGCCATGGAGACAATGATCATGCAGGTCCGATACCCATGAGGGCCACAACACCCACCACCCCCCCCCCCCAGCCCCCCCCGGCCCCCCTCCCGCCATACACATACCGTGCACGACACAAGAGCCACAAAAAGCGCCAGATGACGCACATTGACAAAAAATAACACACATGTGTGGCCAGAAGAACAAGAAACAGTCACACAGCACTGAAGTAACAGCCAAAAACTTTAATGAAATACAACACAAAACACCAATGCGGAAGACTCCTGTCGGGTCCGTCCGGGACAATCTCGATGTTACAGCCTGGAAAATAAAGCACAAAATCAGAACGTGTGCCATGCGCACATCAAAGGAGCGAGACACAGAGAAACAGAAAATGAAAGAAAGGCAGAGAGAGAAAGAGAGAGAAGGAAAGGAAAGGAAGGGAGAGAGAGAGAGAGTGATAGAGGGAAGAAAGGGAGAGAGAGAGAGACACCGCCGCCCCTGCACACCCAGGCCCCACTGTTCACCTGCTGCCACCGGTGTGTCTCCAACCACGTGCCGGGATACACTGCAAGCCACCAGGTCTGCAACCTGCAATCAAGGCCAGAGTCAATCATGGCAGAGTCCATCACACAGCACACGGCAACAACACCTGTCCGTCCCTGCGCACGCATGCAGCCGCACCCCACCCGCTCCCGCCGGCCAGTGCTGGATGTCCGCACTTGCACACCCCGGGCCCACTGCTCACCTGCCGCCAACGGTGTGTCCACCAGTGGGCACACCACGTGCCCGTGCAAGCTCCAGGCCCTGGTCCTGCCACCATGGCATGGTCCACATCATGCGGAGCCGCCCCGCGGCACAGCAGGTCCCACACATGACGCTGAGTCCTGAGGCATCAATGGCAGAGACCACATCAGTGCACACGTCATCATCGCAGGCTGCACACCCGCTCAGCTATTTCGGTGCCACTAACCCTGTGCAACCCCAGACAGCGCCACGTGGTGGTAGGCCCGTGATGTGCGCAAGGCTTCGGGTGCCACTAACCCTGTGCAACCCCAGTCAGCGCCATGTGGTGGTAGGCCTGTGATGGGCGCAAGGCTTCGGGTGCCACTAACCCTGTGCAACCCCAGTCAGCGCCACGTGGTGGTAGGCCCGTGACGGGCGCAAGGCCTCAGGTGCGACCAACCCTGTGCGCAACAACTCATGGGCCCTTTATGATTGAGAACCGTGGAATGTCCGTCATCCAGTCACCACCGGCAGTGGGGAATGTGACATTGCCGGCCCCTAATATTGGCGTGGTCACATGGCCTGTGACGCCTGTGTCGGATGGGTGTGGTGTGTGTGCAAACCTACCCTCAGGGAGTGGCCGTGGCATGCTGACAACTAGACCAGTGACCTGCATACCACCAGCGTGTACGTCTGCGACATGTAGCTATGTGGGCCCCCCCTCGGAGCGTAAGCGGAGTGGTCTTGCCTGGCATACGCCGGACCAGCGCAGGGCTTGCAACAATGACTCGGGGGCTCAGGGCATGGTTCAGTCCATGTCCGGACAAGGAAGTGACCAATGCGTGTGTCCCTGTTGTAGTGTCCACAGCAAGCGGAACACAATAGGCAATGTGGCACACTGTGACTGGCATCCCACTAGATGAGCATCATTGACGTGAGGGAAATCACTGTCCCTACATTCATCCACACATTCATACATGAATGATGAAGAACATGACACAGCAGTGCGTTTATGGATATTTATTGCACATCCGGTGGAGTATTGCAGCTGGAGCAGTACAGGTCCATGCCAAGCACACTACACAATATGGGCCCATGGAGGGCCAGCCAGAGTCCATCCGGGGATGACAAGTACTGCGGAAGAGGAAGGGTACAGTCCGCAGTCTGGTCGCCGTGTCATTGGTCATCGAACAGGACATGGCAGTCCATGTCGCGGTCCAAGGTGAGTGCAGCGGAGTGTATCAGGGGTCAGTGGCAGGTCATGGGGCCATGTGCGGCACCAAGCAGAAACAGGCAAGGTGGGGGACATGAATGCTAGTGCCTCCTACTGAACTCAATCCCATCCACGTCCTCATCCTCGGATATGTGCTCTGCCCCACCTGTGGGTGTTGCAGTACCGGCTGCGGCACTGTGTGCCACTGACACATCAGGGGCCGGAGGAGGATTGTAGGCTGCACTGTGTGGCAGTGACACATCAGGTGGCGGGAGTGGATAAGCCTGCCGCACTGGGAGGCACTGACACACCAGGGGGCGGAGATGTGGATGGTGGGGGGGGGCAGCAGCATTCATCATCGCCACGCCTTGTGGCAGCAATGCCATGATGAGGACATGCAGGTCCTGGTAGATGCCAGCTACATTTTGCTGATGTGCAGCGGTGGCTGCCATCCTTTCCGCCTCCATCCGCACCATGTCCTCCATGAGCCTCCGCGTGTGTGCCAGCTCACGGCTGGAATCACTGGAGCCACTCTGAGATGACAGGTGTTCTTGTCTCCGAATCAGGACTCCAGCGATGTCAGTCATGGCTCGTTGGAGACAATGGAGTGGGCCATGGGTGTCCGTTAGGGACTGGGGCTGGTCCCTGATGGGACCTAGACAACCATGGATGGCGTCCAGTTTGGTTGCCATGAGGTCGAACCGCACCCGCACCTGCTCAGCCGTCTCCCTCTGGCCCTCCAGCACACGGCGTTGGAAGGCCATGTGTTGTTCCTGGGGGTCTTGGGAGACAGCCGGGGTTGTGGATGCCTCCTGCTGGGTGGTTTGTGGAGTGGGTGGGGTCTCCTCGATGCAGCTGGGCTGCCCTGGTCCTGGAGGTGCTTGGCGGATGAGCTCAATGATGTCTTGGAGGGCTTGGGTGTCGATGCTGGTGGTGTCCTCCTCGTCATCAGTGAAGAGTGGCTGGGACTGCTCTGCAGGAGGTGTTGACGGTGCCCCTGCAATGTGAAGGGGAGATGGTGTATTACAATGTGTCCGCATGTATGTAGCCGCATGGTACAGGTTCACATTCAGACAGCATGGCATTGTACATTGTGACAGTCTGTGGCTCAGGGCCATGATCCAGAATCATTGTGGGTGTGCACTGTGCCCTGCTTGATTATGCATGTGTGCCATTGTGGCCATCTCCCCCGTCCCCCCAGTACCTGGTGGTCACTCACCCTGTTGCGGTTGTGTTGTGTCCTGTCGAGCAGTGTCCGGTCCCCCGACTCCTGCCACGGTCTCCATACTGATGACTGTCGACACCAGCTCCTCCATGTCATCCAGCTCCTGCTGTGGCGCAGGCCTCCCACCTCCAGTCTGCATTGCTGCCTTCAGGTTGGCTGCGAGTTTCTCCTTGGTCTTGCGCTTGATGTCATTCCATCGCCTCTTGACCTCGTCCATTGACCTCCTGTACTCTCCGATGGCGTTCACCTTGTCCACGATGGCCCGCCATAATCCATTTCTGGTGCCCAATGACACATTGGAGGCAATGAACAGTTGTTGATGGTGTTCTATCACCTCCGTGACCAGGATCCGATTCTCCTGCGGACTGTACTTCGTCTTCCTCTTCTTCTTGTCCTTGCCCTTCCCTGTCACCGGGGTACTTGTGGGGTTGCGCTCGTCCGCTGCGCCTGCTCCGGCTGCCTCCATGGTGCTTGGGTGTTGGTCATTTTGTGTCTGTGTGTTTTTTCTCCTTTTGTAGTGTTTTTCCCACCTGCCGGGTGTGTATGGCAGGCCTGGCGCTGCTTATCGCTGTTTTCCTCATCGCGAATGGGCTCATTGCACGTTTTTTGGTGGGGTTTGTGTTTTTATCGCCGTCGAGGTGGTTGTATCGCGGAGATTGTCTGCGGTTTCAGGAGACTATCGCATGGTACCGCCGAGTTGTGAATTCCACGTTAACACGGGGTTATTTTCCCACGATGGACTGCGATGTGTAAAGTTGCGTTAACATTTTTTGGTGATATTTAGCACACGTTCTTGTGAATATCCCCCTAAGTTTTGGTGTGTTATCAGCTGCAGAACTTTTTTAAGGCACCATTCGACATGTCATACAACCAGTCATGAATTTGTTCAGTTATAGAGATGACATATTGGTTTTCAGAGCTACACAAAAAGATCATGAAAAGACTCTCACACAAGTATGTCTTTTACTGGCTGATGCAGGTTTGACTTTGAATGCAGATAAACGTGAGTTCCACAAGGTAAAGCTAAAATTCTTTTGCCATATCTTTTCTGATGGGGGTATGACACCCAATTCTGCTGCAGTACAAGCGCAGTCAAATGCTGATCCCCCGCAAGATGTTTCTATGGTGCATTAATTTCTTGACATGGCCAGCTACTGCTCCAGATATATACAAGACTTTGCCACTGTAAGTGCTCCACTGAGAGAGTCGACTAGAAAGAATGATTTATTTCATTGGTCACATGAATGTGTGAACAGTTTTAAGAAAATCAAACAAGCCATTGAGAATTACCTTGAAATGGGTTATTTCAATCTGAAGCTTCATACAGAGGTTGTTGTTCACACTAGACCAGTCTGGTTAGGCGCTATCATTGCCCAGCACAGTGGACACCCGAATGCTCGAATGCATATTGTGGCATATGCAAGTAGGAGTTTGTCCCAAAGAGAACATGCTTATTCACAACCTGATAAAGAAAGTCTAGCCATGGTATGGGCTTGTGAACATTTCCATGTATTCCTGTACGGAAAGCCTTTTATGCTAGTAACTCATCATCAAGCTTTACTAACTATATTTGGCAATCCAAAGGCCAAGATGCTTCCTCACATTGAACGATGGGGACTACGATTACAAGAGTACAATTATGGTACTGTGCATTGTCCATGGAAGGATCAAAACCCTACTGACCACTTTCCCAGAGTGCCTATGCAAGGTCATGGTAATCCATCCGAGAAGGCTGAAGTCTATATCAATTTCATTGTAAAACCAAACACACCAGCTGTGATTTCGTTAGCCCAGATTATCACTGCCAGGATCCATGATAGTGACATGTTAAAGTTCAATGATATAATCACACATCTTTCATGGAACCAACACCCTCGACCTCTCACCAGTGATGGTGAATATCAAAAATACAAAAATGTCAAAGATTAACTGCCCATAAATTGCAATTCTTTTTATTTAACAGAGGGGGAGATGAAGTGTCTTGCGAGTTAGCGATGACGGAACTCTTTTGGCTCCTGAAGCACTCCGTAAAGCTGTGATGCAAGTGTTAGAGCGGAATGCAATGAAGACTGATTTAGAATGTTGAGTTAGCAGTTACACACAGACAAATGAAGATGGGTAATACTAAGCTAAGTGTGTGGTGTAGTCATTGGTGAGTACCCAGGCTGGGGAAAACACTACAGTAGGTAGGAAGGAGATAAGAGCAAGTGAGAAAAAAGGAGAATAAAGAGACAGAGGAATGTGAAAGAGAGGAGTGAGGGATGGCTATAGGGAAGAGAGAAAGAAAAACAGATAGTATGGGGAGCTTGGAGACTGTAAGCAGGGGGCCAGCTATCATTAGTGTAGAAGGTGTAGAAACACCAGGGTCCAGGGATGCTAGGGGCCCATGGCACCCCAATTAAGCCTGTGTTTTTAAACCGACATGAGGGAAAAGCAGGGGTCCGTTAGCTTACATTAGCGCCTATGACAAGCAGGCTAAACTACTGCCATGTAGTAGTACCAAGTGAGTGTCACTTTAGTACTGTCCTTAGTTTCAGTGACTCTTCAGTGGTAGAATAAATCTCAGTTCAGAGACTTGGCTGTCAATGGTGCTGCAGGTGAAGTGGCACTGTAGCCCAGGGGTGTGAGGAGGCCACTTCACCCCTGTGGCTTTTTTTTTACTACAAACTAAGAGTTGGAGGGTCAGTTTATATGCTTGACTTAGGACTCATGACATCCTTGCAAGTAGTAAGGTACACAGGCATTCATTACATGTTGTGATCTAAAACATTAGAGAGGTGTACAATATTTATATAAGGAGAGAAAGACCTCCCAATGGTCTCCCTGAAGCCTTTGCGGCTCTCTGATTCTGGTATTGAGTCAGCCTGTTTGTGCACAGTTGTATTAGTGTCCCAGCCCTGAGATGCCCCCACCACACTGGCCTGAAGTCACTGTCTCTCTCATCATTTCTATACCTGTTCTGTTCACTGATACTGCTACATAACCAGTGTATCTCAGTCAGTCAATCATAAACTTTATTCCGCAATATCACCATAAAAGAGAATCATAAATAAGATTACACACACAATCAATATCATAAGATAGACAATTGCACAGCAAATAAAATCTCATTATATAATGTTTTGAAATGTTTTTTAACTAGGAATTCAAAAAAGAAATCTCAGATACCAAAATACAGTACTAAAAATGTTCCACAGAGGCTGTTTAACCATATCTCTTTCTAATGCTTGAAGATCCTCTAATATAGCTGATCACTGCGTGGCATTCCCCAGGCGAACCTAAGAGCTGGAGGAACTAAAAAAACATTCTTATATGAGTTAGATGGTAATGTACAGCAAAAGAGGAACTAAAAATTGAGTTCTCACAGATTTGTATAGTGCGCAAAAGAGCAAAAAATGCAATGTGCTATGCAGTGAATTATTGTCACCCTGGCATGCCAGTAAATTTTGAAACCCTGCGCTTTGCTTAGGAAAGGCTAAAGGAAAATGCAGTATCCCCAATTGTAGCCTGGTTAGACAAAAACCTGAATTGTGCATTATCATTGTGGGTGAGATACCTTTCCAACTCATGGCTGGATGGTAAAGAATGATAATCAACCAAAGAGGGAAGTTGAGATGCTGTCTGCCAGCGGCTAACTTGCGCCTGTTCATCATTAGCCGACTTTATCCAGGCTCTAGCTGAGGAGGGATTGTTCTGGAACTCCCAATCTAATAAAAGTATTCTTAATATGCCCCAACCAAGGAATGGGGTCTGATTTGTCCAAGGCTAGGCAATCCAAAAGAATACTTTTTGAAAGCCAAAGCTCAGGGGTTTGACACATTTTCAACCATAATAACAACAGGGCAAGCCTGAGAATGTCCTCCAAATAGTTTAAGCCGACTTCCGAATGACAAAAGAAAGTGGGGGAACCCTGTGGCAACATAAGTAATCTGTGCAGAAATCTATTTTCTGCTTTTTGAAGACTTAGACAGTTGTGATACCACCTCACTCCCACCCCATAGGTAGCTATTAAGCGGCACTTAGCTTTGTACAGGGTTATCATCTCCCTCACTGGTCTATGGCCCAACTTGGCTGCAAAACAAAAAATTGCTTCCATTGATCTAGTTATTTGCTGCACCCTCAGCACTAGCAGAGTATCCCAGTTTAATTGTGAGTCGTAGACAGCCACAGGTAACTGAAACTCTGTACTTTAGCAACAGAGGCAACCTCTATGAAGTGTGTCTAGGTTTTAGTTACCTTTGGCCCATAGTTCATTACAAAATACTTTTGCCGGTTGATCTTCAGATCTAAGGTTGTCATGAATTCAGCAAAAACGTCCAGTCCTGTCTATAAGGTCGGCATTGTCCGCATATAGGAGGGTCGGAATAAATCGGGTGCCCGCCCTTGGGAAATCCAATTTCTTCTGTAACAAATGGCATTCAAGACCATTGATGTAGATAAGGAACAAGAACAAAGCTAAAATACAGTCCTGGCGGACTTCTTGGTTACAGTGAATAGAGGGTGTACATTCCCCCCAGGACAGATGCAGATCTTAGTCAAAGTGTCCCAATGCAGGCGACCAAGAAGGGTAATGAGGGATTCTTCTACCCCCAAATTTTCCAAGATAGCCCATAATTTGGAACGGCTTACAGTGTCAAACGCACATGACAAGTCCATGAATGCTTGATGTAACAAGCCTTTCATGGCGTTGGTGTACTTGCCGATTATGAGAGAAAGATTCAGACACTGTTCAACCATGCCAAACTCTTGTCCAAAATCATATTGTCCCTCGGATAGGATATTACTCGAGCTGGACCAGTCCACCAATCTCGCTAAAAGAACCCCTCCCAAGATCTTTACTATAGAATCCAGTAGTGATATTGGGCAATGGTGTATTCAGTACATGGGCTTCAAGCCGGCCTTTCTAAATTAATTATTTTTTAATGGTAAATCATGCCCATTTGCCCCTCCTTTTAGCCTGTCGTTCCCTCCCACAGTGACAGGTCCTGTTGCAGGGCTCATTTAGCTTCTGTCCATTTCAGTTCGTTTCGCACACAATGTTTTCTGAATGCCTGCCTCGTGTTCTGGAAATGTTGCAAACGCGAGCCCCTGACCAGGGTTACTGCTTTCCCCTCCCATCCACCATTACTCCATGTGTTCTCCCCTTCACACCTCAGCTTTCACTTATGAACTACAGAGACTCGGTCACTGAAGATCGAGTTTAGCAGTCACAAAGTTATAATGTTAGAAATTTGACTTTACTCGCTAGCTACCATTCACACAATCTTTTGTTTATAGCATTAATTATGTTTCGCTCACTCAGAGCTCCGTTGCTCAGTTTCTGTAAACAGGGCTGTAAATTTTGTTCTTTATCTGGTCACAAATGTGGCAGCTGTGTCTCTGGTCACAGTGGTAATTCCTCATTCTAAGTCCTCTGGGCAGTGCTGCAGCTGCATCTCTGCTCCAAGTGGTAATTCCTCATTTTTAGTCCTCTAGCCAGTGCTGCTAGCTACTTCTCTGGTCCCAGTGGTAATTCCTCATTTATAGTCCTCTAGACAGTGCTGCAGCTGCTTCTCTGGTCCCAGTGGTAATTCCTCATTCTTAGTCCACTAGGAAGTGATGCAGCTACGTCTCTGTTCCCAGTGGTAATTCCTCATACTAGTCCTCTAGCCAGTGCTTCTAGCTGCTTCCCTGGTCTCAGTGGTAATCCCTCATTCTTAGTCCTCTAGACAGTGCTGCAGCTGCTTCTCTGGTCCCAGTGGTAATTCATCATTCTGTCCTCTAGAAAGTGCTGCTAGCTGCTAATCTGGTCCCAGGGGTAATTCCTCATTCTCAGTCCTTTAGGCAGTGCTCCTAGCTGCTTCTCTGGTCCCGTCGGTAATTCCTCATTCTAAGTCCTCTACACAGTGCTGCAGCTGCTTCTTTCGTCCTGTCAGTAATCCCTCCTAAGTCCTCTAGACAGTGTTGCAGCTGTGCCTCTGTTCCCAGCCAGAGGTAATTCCCCATTCTTAGTCCTCTAGGTAGTGCTGCAGCTGCGTCTCTGGTCCCAGTGGTAATTCCTCATTCTTAGTCCTCTAGACAGTGCTGCAGCTGCTTCTCTGTTTCCAGTGGCAATTCCTCATTCTAAGGCCTCTAGACAGTGAGGCAGCTGCCTCTCTGGTCCCAGTGGTAATTCCTCATTCTTAGTCCTCTAGGCAGTGCTGCTAGCTGCTTCTCTGGTCCCGTCGTTAATTCCTCATTCTAACTCCTCTAGGTAGTGCTGCTAGCTGCTGCTCTGGTCCTGTCAGTAATTCCTCATTCTAAGTCTTCTAGGCAGTGCTGCAGCTGTGTCTCTGGTCACAGTGGCAATTCCTCTTTCTTAGTCTTCTAGCCAGTGCTACTAGCTGCTTCTCTGTTCCCAGTGGTAATTCATCATTCTTAGTTCTCTAGCCAGTGCTGCTAGCTGCTTCTCTGGTCCCAGGGGAAATTCTTCATTCTTGGTCCTCTAGACAGTACTGCAGCTGATTCTCTGGTCCCAGTGGTAATTCCTCATTCTAAGTCCTCTAAGAAGTGCTGCAGCTGTTTCTCTGGTCCCATGGTAATTCCTCCTTCTAAGTCCTCTAGGCAGTGCAGGCGAAAACTTTGGCGCCATTCAGCTGCGGGATCATGTCCGCGATGTGTGGACCTGGATGTCTTTCTCTTTCAATTGATTTGTTAGCCTGTCGCATATAAACACAAATACGCACTGAACCACCACTGTTCTTTTTTGGCACTACCACAATGGGTGAAACCCACACCATTGGACCAGTAGAGCGCTTGATGATGTCATGCTTAAACAGTGTTTCTAGTTCTTTCTCAACAGCTTCCTGTAAGTGAAAAATCAATTTGACGGAGTCGCTGTGCAACAGGAAAAATGTCTTCATTAATGTGAAGCTGCATCTTCATTGTCTTAAGTTTACAAAGTCCATGAAACAATGTCGGGAATTGACTCAATATTTCAGAATAGGCATTCAAGTTGCAGTTAATAGAGATCAGTTCCATGTCTAAACCTAATAAGCAGCACTCGATGACATACCTTGGAGGACATGGCTTGGTGCTTGCACTGTCGCTTTCTTGCGCTGCATGGTTGCTACAAAGCATCCTTGACTGCAAAGGCATGGAAGCTGCCCAGGTGTACACCTTTGTTCTCTACAGCGTTGAGACGTGGTATCGGAGATAGTACTTTGTACTTTTCTGCTGGTATGATTGTCTATAATAAAAGTTGTAGGGCAACCATTCACCTTGAGCGTAATCTTAGGACAATGTCCAAATTAACTTTGCTGCTTAATGTGGCGTTTCTTTTTAGATTTGTGTTTTTCTTTGCAAGCGGCCAATCCTATTTGCATACTTTGGTCTGTAATTGACACCATCATCACACATCCATCTTCCTCACTGTGACTCGATGATGACATTAACAAACCTTTCAAAGATGAATTTTATAACGATCAACTGCGTTTCGTTTCAACTTGCCTTAGTCAATGTTGCAGTTTGGCATTGTGGGAGTGGCTAGACTGCTACTGGTGCTTTCTGGTGTTCATCTTCTCATCTCTCCATAACTCACTTAGCTTCTCTTTTACTTTGCAAACCGTTATGAAATGGATTTCTTTCCCTCAGCCTTTGCATACCTGTCTGATAGCGAGACATCTACCTTCATGTGGCTAGGAGAATCCACAGCGGAAACACAATATCTTTTTCTTCTGAGACATCACTTTGTGGGTCTCTGCCTTGTGTTTCTGCTTACTTTTCATACTCATTGATGATTCATTTTGGGTTGTTCCAGCTTCCATATCAGCAGTCAGTCGAACATCACGATTCTTGACTCTTGCAGCCATAAGCACTTTCTCCAAACTGAGCGTTTCTTGCAGCATGCATCGTTGAAATGAATCGGAGCGGCAACCATCGATAACTCTAGGATGCATGGCATTTTCATCATTGAATTCACTGAACTTGTAGTGCTTTATGAACGTATCAAGTCTCTCAACAGACTCATCCATCGTCTCACCAGGTTGCTGTCTTGCTTGGGTGAAGATGTACCTTTCATAGTCGACATTTGGCATTGGATTGAACTTGACTTCCAACGTCTTCTTGATTTAACAGTATTATACTTCATCAGCTTGTGAGATCTTCTTTATCACTTCTTTTACTCCCTCACCTGCAAGGTTCTTTAAGTATTTGATGATCCTTTTGTCACCTGCTTCTTCTATAGCATCTATGAAATCATCAAACGTTTCGATACGGGCGGTCCATCTGGCGCCAATATTCTGCTTTTTGGCGGTATCGAAGGAGGTGGTGGTTTCAGGAACACAGCAGCATTGTATTTTGTGCTGTTTCCCTATGACATTGAGAGTGTATGCTGGTCAGACAGAATTTGGTCTTGAGTGTCTTTTGGCCCGGTGACACCTCTGCAAGCATCAGCCTGTTCACTAGTACTTGTGTCGTTGCACCCACGTTTAGGTTGGCGGTGCCATCTTTATTCTTCACGGTGAGCAATGGTTTCGCTTCTCTTCGCCACTCTCAACTTTATGTATTATGCCTAGCTGTCACTGCCTTTAGCATTTCTCTCTGCCTGGTTGTCTTTGCCTTTAGTGCTTTCCTGCACCTGGCTGTCTCTGCCTTTAGCGCTTCTTCGTACCTGGTTCTCACTGTCTTTAGCATTTCTGCTTTATATCAATGCTGGATCTGTGTTATGTTGTTGTGCAGTATCTCTTCTTTCAGTCTTACCAGTAGACTTCTGGCTGGCTTTCTGACTGTGCTCCTCTGTAGGGCCTTCACCTTCTTTGAGGGCCTCTCAAAAGCTGGAGTACACAAACTGTAGACCGCTTCTTGTGGCGCACGTGGCCTGCATGAGCAGTTTGCTGGACCACGCCAAACTCTCCAGGAGAGCAGTCTTGTATCCTTGGGGTCATGTATCCCCTATCTCGTCAGCAGTTGTAGCTTCTTCTCCAGCCCAGGAGCATGTAACAGACCATTCCACACACGGAGCTCTGATTTGCATGTCTTTATTCTTCAGCATGCAGCCGTAAACTGAATGCACTGCATCACAAACTTAATTAACCACACCCAACAGATTATGTAATGCTCGTAAAGAGTCTGCCGAGGACTACAAGAGGCTTTGTATGCACAAACACAGGACACAACAGGCAGGTACCAGCTAAGAGCAAGGAGATTAGATGTGGAGAGAAAAGATGAGTCGGTGAACGAGAGTTTGTGGAGAGAGCCACAGAGACTTTCAATAGCGGCTCCAGATCGGATATTGCAATATTTGATGTCTAAGTGGAGTTTACTTGTGCTCTCGAGGTGCCTCCAATTGCCTACCAGCTTACTCCTAAGGTGGTGAGGCAAAGGAGAAGCCAACATTTTTAAATAACCTCAGTTTGAACTGTATTGTAATTTGCATTGAGTGAACGAATCAGGGGAGCCTAAATCTCCTTAGAAAAGTTCTGTTCACTCCTTCATCCTCCCTCCATCTACCCATCTATCTGTCCATTGTGTCATCTTTCCATTTGTTCCATCCACCCTTCCTTTTGCTTTCTCCTTCATTGTGCTCTTTAGGTAGACCAGATCTCAGCCCCTCATATTTTTCATAGTAGTCCCTTGCAGATATATCTATGAGTCGTTTGTGTGCAGACCTACAGGGAGAAGAGGCCTATAAGCAACTAAGCATGCTATACAGGAACTCAGTTTACTAGCCATTCAGGCCCAGTGGCTGCCTCCCTCTTTATTTGCTGGAGTGGGGTTTCACAATGTCACTTAAGAGAAGTGGGTGGAGTTTCAGTGCTTTAACAATAGCGCAAGCTGATCTGAATGTGAATAGAGTTTGTAAAGGCAGCCATTTGAGCTTTAATATTACAGAGGTAATGTGATCAAACTTCATATGCCCTCATTCCAAGAAGACTCTTAGGGCCAGATGTACATATTGTATGGTTTACAATTACCAAATAGCGAATATTTGCATATTGCTATTTGATAATCGCAATCGCCAATGTACAGATGTGTCTTTGACACATTTAGCAATTCCAAGTGGGCCTCAACTCTGAGAGTATTATGCCCTGTGATAAAACAGCTATTAGACAGGAACTCCTTAACCATCTTACGCTGAAGAGAGTAGAGGCATCTCCCGCAACATTGAGCCGTGCTTGTTAAGGGTGCCCAGACATCATAGGTATCTCCTGATAAGGTCAGACTTGGCCTGGCCCAGTTTTTGGTGGCTTACTCCTCAAGCGAGTATAACTCGAAAAACCTGGTGCCTTGCCCATGTGATTCTATTACTCTTTAATCGCAACTTAACATGTTGTTCTTGAGCTCAATTTTTAATTCCTCTCTTAAAGCCACTTAATTTAACAGTGTGAACCAGCTATGTTTTATCTTCAATTGCTGCTAACCGATCAAGTCTGTTTTATGGTGTACAATTATCTTGCTGCTGTGGTGAAAGCTATAAAGAGGGTGAGCAAGTAAATATATCTTGATCATGTTTGTCTCTCTTGTTCCTTTTTATATTCTTAGCGATCAAATTTTAATAATTTTAATTGCATTTTATATTTGTGATTGTCAGGGGACTAAGTATCTGATTCAATAATGATCTGAATCATGTGTCTGTTTGAATGATTGTATTTTGGGATTTTCATATATTTGTGTTTTGCTTTTATGGTTCAATTTAGCACAATAAAGCTCATATTGACTGACTGACTGACTGACAGTGGGTCGCAAATAGACCTACCTCATCAATATTCATGAGGTAGGTCTCGGTTTGCGGCCCATTGAGAATCGCAAAAATCACAGGGATGGTGGCTTGCTAGGGTCAGCAGACCATCATGTCTGTGATTGCTTTTCAATAAAGCAATTTTTTTATTTTTATTAAATGCATCCTGTTTTCCTTAAAGAAAAACTGGATGCATTTCAAAAAGAAAATGAAAAGTTTTCTTTGGGGACCCCTTACCATTTGAGAATTGGTTACCTTTTACTTGAAGTAGGTGGTAAAATATGAATGTTTGCGACCGCGTTTCGGTCGCAAAAGATTCACACATACCACTGCAATTCGGTATTAAGAAGGGACACCCTAAACACACCCCTTCCTAATACAGAATAGCAAACACAATTTGCGATACGTTAATAGGTTACTGAATAACAAATTAGGCCTTTGTAAATTGAAAAAGGGCTTTTTTGATCGCAAATGGCCCGATTCTGCAAATCGGGCTGTTTGTGAATGAAAAAGCATTTGTACATATGTCCCTTAATTCCAATGGGAAGAGTAACAGGAATTACCAACCCCATGACAATTATGATGCCCATGTTAACCTCATGCATCTCTTGTCTTTTGCATCAAGACTACACCTGCTTTTAACTCATAGAGTTGTGGGGTGAAATATGTTGAAATGAGGAATAACCAGGAGAATCACGCCCAAAAGTACAGATTCCTTCAGTAATTACACATTTATCGGGAGACCCTAAGGGTCCCACTCATAATACCAAGTTGCTTTGTCCTCCGTAAATTATTAATACCCCTGGAATTGGTAACTCCTTGCGTAGCGGATTTACCAGTTACCAGTCCAGTCAATCTCTCTGCGGCACTGATGATTGCTTTTAGTGGGGCACTTCGGATAACATGGAGACTTGTCAGTATGGAAACTTAAAATCTCACCATTTACATTGTTAAAGTGCAACGACCTGTTTGAGACCTCAAGCAAGATAAAATGTTTGAAATACTGAAGAAGCTTTTTATTTGCAGTGAGCTTCTTTTGCCATTGCATTTATGTGACGATCTATAACGTGAGTCGCGGCTGCTGCCTGGAAGCAGCAGTGGTACAGGTGGAGGGAAGGGGCGGGGGGGCGGGTTTAAAAAAACAAAACACTTACCTCCCAGCCGGCCGGCTTGCTGGCCGCCGCCGCCTCTCCTGCATCTTTTTCCTGGGAGAAACAGGAAGCAGGAAGCACCAGGGCTCCCACACTCCCTGAAGCTAATCACAATGCTGCAATGCAGTGTTGTGATTGGTCTGAGCGATGTGACCCGGCGCTCAGCCAGGGGCTGGAGGGGTGGGCATTTTCTCCATGCAGGCTATAATGCAGCCTGCATGGAGAACACTGAAAGTGTGCATGACTGTTTTGGGCGGCCGGAGAGGGCCGACCAAACAGTTATTGCGCACCTAGGAGTGTTCTACCACTCCTCCCCTACTCTGCAGCCCCGCCCCCTCACACAAGCTGCCACAGCAGGAGAACAAAATAAAATGCTAATAAAAATAAAATGCTAATAACGTTATTATCATTTATTTTTTTCCTTTCTTTTGAAGGCAGTGGGGCGACGCTCCTCCGCTTTAGCAGAGGAGCCGCCACAGTGCTTTGGCATTGTTTAAGGCAACTTAGTTTGGCGCTTCATAATTCACAGTAACCCCAAAGAGAGAAATGTTTTTCAGGCATTACCGCAAAGAAGCAGGGGAAGATAATGGGTTGCTTTGTAGTTGTAAGCAACTCGTCTGTCAAATTCTGACAGACCCACTAAAATAACACAACAAAGCGTAAAAGTTTTCACAACCACAAAAAATAATTTTTGTCCATTTACAAGTTCCAGCAAAGAGAAGATGAATTCCGAGACTTGTTTAGGAAATTGGACTGACATCAAAGTCCAAGAAACCAATAATAATGACAAAGCACCACATTGCAAATAGGTGTATTTATAGTAAGTAAGCCTCTTGTTGGCGAACCCATTTCTCAAGCTAACTATGACAAGGCCCTCATTTTTCTATATCCATAACTTTTCTACGAATGTACTGATTGCTCAAAAAGCTGGCAACCATAATGTGCAGTTCATCCCTGTTGTGCAATTCAAAACTAATAAGGATTGAAAATGGTTTCAAAAGTATAAGGCTGTTCCTTCAATCTTTTCAACCATGTGTATATTACTTACTTAAAAAAAAGTGTCTAATCAGTTTTCAGAAAATTCTACAGAAATTCAAAGATGATATTTAGACGGTGCCGTTTTAGGTGCTGAAAACTGGTGTAAACAACAAAAGAAGGAGTAATTCCAAATGGATTACAAATTACTGCATTGAACTAAACAAGGAAGCAAAACCTATTTTTTAAAAGAACCCTCACTCACCAACCTAGTTGGTGACAGGCTTCATCATAGGGTCCCCACCCGAGCGGCCGAATGCCTCCCGGGTGTGCTATGACGCCTGATTACAGCGGAGAGGGTTTTGTTGTGCAGTGTGAGTGATCAGTAAAGAAATGATTTAAAATTGCCTTTATCAATCCCTATAAATGTAATGCTGGAATGATAAGGCAAGATAAAAAAAAAAAAAAGGATGTCCTATCTGGTTAAATTGACTATCGACATCCGTGGGTGTATTAGTGACAAGGTCAGGTCTACATGTTTCAGCCTCTGAGTGCGAAATCGCAAGGCTTTCTTCAGGACCAGTGGCGACACATAGGTGTGCACTCGCTAAGGTGCACCCAACGCTGTGTCAAAGTAACTGCAAACTTACGGTTCAGCTCTCAGCATTTTCTGAAAGGAAAGGAGTTTTTTCTGAAAGAAAAAACAACGCATGAGAACATCCAGATTGTCCAAGCAGTAATAATTATACTCAGCATAGCCAGTGTAACAATCCGAACCACATGCTTCCATGCGTCTAGTTCAATTTGTGCAGTGGGCTATCATAACTTTGGTGCCTCTCTTCAGACAAGTGCCATGCACATGCATTGCACACACACGATCATTTATTTATTACATGGTATTTTAATGCAAGAAGGGGGGGGCTCATTATATGCCGAGAACCTCCTTACTATCACCCACAAACGTGGTAAATGTAGTGTGGTTGATTTTATTTTCAATATGGCAAGGAGCCGTCAGTCACGGACTTGCCTTGTTAAAAATATGGAGATGACCGTGATCAATAAAATAGAGGAGCATCACTGCGCCGTGGTGCTCCTCATCAAACAAACATGGTGGAGACGAGGAAAAAGTTCCTAAATACAAGGCTTACATGAGACGTAGTTAAGTCCTACCCCATGGATCCTGTCGGGGGGCGTTGCCTATAGTCACACTCTAGATGTAAAGTAGAAAAAAGTCAGGCATAACTAAGTCTATTGCGATAGCCAGCATACACGGCGGGCCGAGGCCCTACTTACTACATCAAGGACAACCGCCCGCTTCTGGCACCTGTTGTATTCCCGGCCCGGGATCCCGAGGATGGATGTATTCCGTGGCCAGGCATTTTTGAAGGCTGATGCTTCTCCGCACTGGGGCACGTACGCGTCATCACGCTGTGTGCGATAACATCAGCGTGTATTGCCTTTTTGTTGGAAAAAGTTAACTCATGCAGTGTCGGAGTATTCAAAGGCAAAGAAACTTTATTACGGTGGCAAAAGGCTCGTAAGTGTGTTGGGCGTCACTACGTGCTATATTTACGATACCGCAATCATGTGAGTGTAATTACACTATAGTGCTGATTCAGATGTATTTGTTAACGTTCTGCCCATTTAGAGACCCATTTGTTGATGGGGAAAAGTTGTGTTCAGTACGTTGATCACATTTGTGTTACGGTATATAGAAAGACCAATCAGTTACCTACAGTAATAAGAGGCTCCAGTATTAGTGTCTAATAACAGCGTAAAGCCATGGCTAGTGGTAAGGACTTACACAAAACTGAAATGATGCGAAAGACAAGGCGAGCTTTCTTCTGTTTTAGTCATGTCTCCCCTCCTTTGCCTGTTGGTATATCGTAGGCTTCTCCACCGTGCATATCAGGCTCCTAAATTTATTTGTGGTTTAGCGAATTCCACGGGATATTATCATTCAGCCCTTGTTTGTGAGATGAAAGCCTATATATCCATCGTTGTTCTTTCTCTAAAAGGAACCTTTGTGTGTTCCCTCCGGTTTTAATCTGCTCGATGATCGTCCACCTCAGGTCATTGGTGGTGTGATTTGTTTGCAAAAAATGTTCTGTCGTTTTGGTGGTATTTCTTTTGCACCTGATATTGCTGCGGTGCGGTGCTCGCAAATGCGTTGCTTAACCTTTCTGCTTGTCATCCCTATGTATCCTAGTCCGCAGGGACAGGTTATAAGGTAAACCACATTTGCTGAATTACAGTTCGTATGTGCCCTAAGCATCCAGGTCTTATTGGGTTCAAGGTCAAGGCTTTTTGCTGGGGCTGTCAGGTGACAGACACTGCAGTTTCCGCATGGATAGTGTCCAGTCACATTTGGGAGGCCCCAGGAATTGAGTACTGTGGTGGTCTGATCCTTATCCACCTTTTTCGGATGGGTGGAGACAAGAAAGTCCCTCAAGCTCCTAGCTCTTTTGAATGAGAACAGAGGTTTTTCCCATTTCCTGTTGCCAGTATGAAGGATTTGCCAATGTTTGTTTATGGACTTTGTCACTAAATTTGAGATTGTTTATGGACTTTGTCACTAAATTCGACATGTGGTCACACATGTAAGTGGGATTTCACTGATGGGTTTGGGATTATCCTCTAGGAGGGCTTCCCGAGGCTGCTTCCTGGCCTGTTTCTGCCATTTTTTCAGTATTTTGTCTGGATAGCCACGGGTCGTCAGTTTTTTGGATAGATCTGCCGCTTGGGTCTGGTAGTCCTCTAGCTTACTGCAATTCCTCCTCAAGCTGAGGTATTGTCCATAGGGCAGGTTTTCCCTTAATGCCCTGGGGTGAAAACTATCGAATTTTAATAGGTTATTTTTGGCATTGGGTTTATGGTATGTTCTCGTTTACAATCTGCCCTGTTCTTTCGTAATGGTTATATCCAAGAAAACCATTTCTTTTTTATCGATAGAGAGTGTAAACTTTAGATTTCTGTCGCACCCATTAATCCACGCAAGGAAGTCAGAGAGGACTTCATTAGGTCCTTGCCAGATAACGAGGACATCATCTATGTACCTCCTCCAAAAGGAGATATGGTTGCCACAGGGGTTGTTATCATGAAGGATGTATTTCTGTTCGAAATCGTGGACATACAATACTGCCACACTAGGGGCAAAAGTACTGCCCATGGAAGTACCATTTGTTTGGAGGAACAAGTCCCCCTCAAATTCAAAAAAGTTTTCTTTGAGCGCCAGTTTGGCACACTCAATGATAAATTGTTTGGGAGTCCGGAATTCCCAGTCAGCCTCAGCTAGAGCTCTACTGATCACCTCAATTGTGTCGTCTTGCGGGAGGCTTGTGTATAAGCTCTCTATGTCGAGACTCACTAAAGTGGTGGAGTCATTGTCCACATTGATCTCTTTTAGGAGGTTCAGAAGACTCTTGGTGTCTTTGAGATATGTCGTTGTATTCTGTACTAGTGGTTTTAGAAAGAAATCACAGAAGCGTGACAAAGGCTCCAAAAGGGAGCCTATACCCGATACGATGGGTCGGCCCGGGGGAGGAGTTCTGTTTTAATGTATTTTTGATACCGTATAGAAATAGGGGATCCTCTCATCCCCCGTTACCAAGAAATCTGCCTCCTGTTTAGAAATATGACCGTTCATCTCCGCAAAATCTACCAGGGCTCTGATTTTGTTTTTCAGCTCCTGGGTTGGGTTGGTTCTTAAAAGAACATAGTTATTTTTGTCATCCAGCAGGCGTCCGCATTCCTTTTGGTAGTCTGATTTGTTCTGTAAGACCACCCCTCCGCCCTTGTCTGCCTGTTTGATCACGATGGTGTCATTGCTCTGTAGCTGTTTAAGGGTCATAGTTTCTTCTTTACTCATGTTTTTTAAATTCCCTCTTTCCTCCATATTTTCAATGTCGTTGAACACAGCCTGTTCAAATGTCAGAATTTCTACAGGTGTAGTGTGTTGTGGTGGACAGAATGTTGATTTTAACCATAAAACCGGTGAACACCGGGACCACCCCCAATGTATATGTCAAAATCGGGAAATAAAATGTATGCGAAATTATCCGCCTGCTGATTTGCATTGCACCAAAAACAAAAAATAGAAAATCAAACAAAACTGTCACATGCGCTTTGAGTGAAAATGGGCAGGGGCTACTAACAGGTTTACCTGGGAAATGCCTTCTAATAATATATGAAGTGGTGTGTAATCACTTTGAGTTGTTTGAATTTTTTTGTGTACCCTCAAATAAGTTCCAATCACCCTTTTATAAGGGCTTCCAATGGATTCACTTGCAGCATATGTATTTTGGCGATTGTGTTTTATATCTATATTCAATGAAAAACCTATGTGAACACTTCATTATAGTTAGGAAAACGTTATTTATTGTTTCTATTCAAACCAAACTTAAACTACACGAATATTCGAAGTTCTAAAGTTATAGTTATATCTTAAATGTATAATTTATGCACCAGATTCAAAATATTATAACTCGCACACTTCCTAACACTTTGGGCCCTATTACGATGTTGGGCGGATCGCCAACGACAGGCTGTCAGTGGCAGTCCATCGGAAGCAGCGGTCCGACCTCCGCATTACGATGCATCAGTCAGACCGCTGCAGGCTGGGGGAAAGACCGATGCCGCCAATAGGATCAGAGATTCCGTTGGGGCGTCGGTCGGACAGATAATCCACGAAAGGCAGAGGTGCCTGCTCAGGCACTACCGTGCATGGGTGTTTTCAAAAGTGTATTTTTTTTTATTGTGCCTTGTGCTGCAGCCCACAGCACAAGCCACAATAGAAAATATACACCTTGAAGGCAGTCGCATCATAATCATGGAAGCAGGAACGCCAAATCCTTGCTGGGCGGGCCCTTTCTGCTAGGGTGTCAGTCGGACGCTCGTCCGACCGACATTGTAATAGGGCCCTGTGTTGTCAACTTGCCAGTCACAGTACAATAACTATAACTTGCGCCTTCACAAGTGTTGTAATGAAAGCTATGATTTCACATAGTATAGGTGATGTAATATGAAAGCGTATAAGCTGTGCATCATAAAGGTATGAGTTATAGTTATTATAGTGTGGCTAGTGAGTTGACAACACTGTGTTCGGAGGTGCTGTCTGGTGAAGCTGGTGCATAAATTGGAACAGCATAGAGTGGAGTGGCGCAGTCCCAGGGTGTAAATTGGAATAGCGCAGTGTAGTGGCCTAGAGTGGAATGGCGTGTAGTTGAGTGGCATACAGTGGAGTGGCATAATGTGGAGTGGCACAGAGTGGAATAGTATACAGCAGATTGGTGCAGAGTGGAGTGGCTTAAAGTTGAGTGGCATAGAGTGCAGTTGCATAGAGTGGGCTGGCATAGAGCGGAATGGAGTAGAGTGGAGTGGCATACAGTAGAGTGGCATAGAGTGAAATATTGTAGAGTGGAGTAGCGTACAGATCATAGAGTTGAGTGGCTTAGAGTGGAATAGCATACAGTGCAGTGGTGTGTAGAGGAGTTACGTAGACTGGTGTAGCATACAGTATAGTGGGGTAAAGTGAAGTGGCATAGAGTAGAATAGCTTAGAGTGTAGTGGTGTAGAGTGGGGTAGAGTCAAGTGGTGTAGAACAGAATAGCGTAGAGTGGCATAGAGTGGAATAGCGTAGAGTGGAAGGCTGTAGAGTGGTGAACAGTTAAAGTGGGTAACAGTGGACTAGCATAGAGTGGAGTGGAATACAGTGGAGTGGCATACAGTGGAGTAGCATACAGTACAGTGAGGCAGAGTGGAGTGGCGTACAGTGGAGTGGCATTGAGTGGAACAGCATAGAGTGGAGTGATGCAGCCTGGAGTGGCGTAGAGAGAAATAGCATAGAGTGGAGTGGCGTACAGTGGAGTGGCGTACAGTGGAATAGCGTAGACTGGAGGGGCATAGACAGGAGTGCCATAAAGTGGAGTAGAGTGGAACTGCTTAGAGTGCGGTAGAATGGAGTGGCATAGAGATGAGTGGCGTACAATGAAGTGGCTATCAAGGCTCACCTGAGGTTTCCATGGGAACGAGAGGCAGGAGACCGATGTACAGGTCCCAACTTCCCACTACCACTAGCCATTCCAACAAAGTCAAAACAAAGCCAGTGAGCAGGGGGAAGAGGGGAAAACAAGGGGAGAAGACAACCGCAGAAGGACCCTCAACTCGGCCTGGGCAGCAGAACCACTGGAGAAGGACCCCTCGGCACGACCAGGGCAGCAAGGGTTCGTCACTGGAGACGTCTGAATCCTGTGAATCAAAGTATCAGCAATTATCTACTCTGAACTCATCCTAAGACTTAAACATACCCATGCATTATCATGAAACAATAAATACAAGATGGCTACCTGTTAATTTCCCTCTTCCGCTTGTGTCCAACAAAGGTAAAATCAGGAATTCTAACGCAAAACTACCTAAACAGAACAGAAAGAGAAATTACTCACAGCACGGGGCCAGATAGTGTAATGAGATGATAAAAGGGAAGCTTACCAGTAATGTAGTGTATAGGAAAAGGAATATAGCCCAAAAATAATATAGACTGACTGCCAGGAGTCAACCTTGAAATGAAAAAAGTGCAAAAAGTGCGGGCCAATATATCTCGTAGCTTCGTAAATGCAATGACTCGAGATATCAGCAGCTCAGGGAACTGCCTGAGTACAATATTAAGGACTCCTTAATCTCAGGAGTGAAAGGATTCCAAAAGATACTGCTCTTACACTACTACTGTATCAGAGCGTAGAGCGCCCCCTTACATCAGGAGAGACCAATTCAAAACTTTGTTTTCATGCCAAACATTGTGCCCCTTTAGGGAAATGCAGATGCTCATAAATGCCCCTAATTAGTGAGCGTAGTGATGCGGGTTAAACACACAAACAGACGTCTGCCATTCACTCGTGCGCAAAGCGCGTTACCGCATTATGTAAGGTGCTCGTTTTGCTTCTAGTGTTAGGGAAATCACTATGCCCCGAATGGTGAGAAGCTGACAGCCAGAAACAGGTGAAGGCGGGACCTCTGCACGGGCCCGCTAGGCTCAATGCGTGGCGGCGGTGAATGAGGAGGCGAGGAGCCGGGCGTGTGAGGATGCGGCTGCGGCCGCTGTGATCCCGGAAGTGACGCGGTGATGCTCCGGACGGGAAGGAGGTGCTTGGTAGGCTAGAACGTGAAGCACTCCTCCCGTCCGGAAGCAGGAATTTAACTACCCCCAAGCTCCGCCCCACGCGCTGACGGTGGCCGGGATGGAGCATTCCTGACAGTGGCTTACAGTGGAGTGGTGTAGAGTAGAGTAGCCTAGAATGGAGTGGAGTGGTGTGGAGTGGTGTAGAGTGGAATACATAGAGTGGAGTGGCGTAGAGCCGAGTGCCATAGAGGGGAATAGGGTAGAGTGGAATGGTGTAGAGTGGAGTGGCTTAGAGTGGAATAGCTTAGAGTGGAGGGGTGTAGAGTGACAAACAGGTGAGTGGCATACAGTGGAATAGCATAGAGTGGAGAGGTGTACATCGGAGTGGTGTGCAGTGGAGTAGTGCACAGTATAGTGGAGCAGAGTGGGGTGGCATAGAGTGGAGTGGCATAGAATGGAGTGGCGTAGAGTGGAGTGATGTAGAGTGCAGTGGCATAGAGTGGAAGAACGTAGACTGGTGTGGCGTACAGTGGATTGGTATAGAGTCAAGTGGCATAGAGTGGAATAGCTTACAGCAGAGTAGCGTAGAGTGGCATGGCATAGAGGTGAGTGCCATTGAGTGGAGTGGCATAGAGTGGAATAGCGTTGAGTGGAGTGGCATAGGGTGGAGTGGCATAGAGTGGAATAGCATAGAGTGAAGTGGCACTGAGTGGTGTAGAGTGGAACAGCGTAGAGTGGAGTGGCATAGAGTAGAGAGGGTAGTGTGTACAGGGTAGTGGAATACAGTGTAGTAGCGTAGAGTGTAGTGGCATACAGTGCAGTGGCATAGAGTGAAAAAGAGTATAGTGGCATAGAATGTAGTAGAGTAGAGTGGGGAGGTGTAAAGTGTAATATTGTACAGTGAAGGGGCGCAGTGTAATGGCATACAGTGGAGTAGTGTAGAGTGGCATAGAGCCAAGTAGTGTAGACTGGAGTAGCATAGAGTGGCGTGGTATAGAGTGGAGTTCGGTAGAGTGGTGATGGCATAGAGTTGAAAGGCATACGGTAGAGTGGCATAAAGTGGAGTGCGTAGAGTATAATAGCATAGAGTGGAATGGTGTACAGTGGAGTGGCAAACAGTGGGGTGGGATAGAGTGGAATAGTATAGAGTGGAGTGGCATAGAGTGCAGTGAGATAAAGTCGAGTGGCATGGAGTGATGTAAAGTGAAGTGGCATAGAGTGGAATAGCGTAGACAAGAGTGGCATAGAGTGGAATGCCGTAGAGTGAAGTGAAGTGGATTAGACTGGAATAATATAGAGTGGAGCGGCATACAGTGGACTGGCATAGAGTAGAATAGCATAGAGTGGAGTGGCATAGAGTGGAATAGCATAGAGTGGAGTGGTGTACAGTCAAGTGGCGTAGAATGGAATAATGTAAAGCGGAGTTACAGCGGAGTGGCGTTGAGTGGAGTGGCGTAGAGCGGAATAGCATAGAGTGGAGTGGCCCAGAGTCACGTGGCACAGAGTGGAATCAGGTATTCAGGAAAAGAACTCCCCAAAAAATATTGGGTGACAGAAATATCGTACTGAAAATATTGTGCTATTGAAATATCGTGGTATGTAATAATGAGGTCAGGAATATCGAAATTAGTGACTGTATTAAATATCTTTCTCAAAAATATAGAAGTTAAAAATATTGTATATAATATCGATATTTTTGTAAAATATAGTTTAATATTTTTATTTATTTATTGATTTTAAAAGTAAGTAAAAAAAAAGAATAGTTTTTGTGTCATCATCATAATATCTTTATTCGGATATAAAATGTCCATAAAAGCACAAACAAATCTCACAGAATTAATCATAAAAAATTCAATAAAACATCATAGGATTGTCACAAATATATAAAATTATATATATAGCAGCATCATATAATAAAGTGCAAAGTGCGGATAGTTATAGGGGAAATAGCAGCAGAGGGAAATATACTATTGAATTCCAAGCAGAAAAACTCCACATATTTGAATATTAGTCAGGATCCAATCAGCATATTTTTGCATATAATACAATCAAGTCCGTTTATCAGGGGTTCATAGAAGCACGAGAACGAATAGCCATTTTAAAAAAAGTACAAATACGAAGTGTTAAGTTTTCCCCATTAAGCTGAAGGATAGTCCCGTATGCAACCTTAAAATCAGTTATTCCACTAGCTCTAAAAAACGGAATCAAGAGTTGCTTACTGTACTTTCGATAAAAATTACAAAAGAACAGAAAATGCAACATGGTTTGCTTACCTTGATTGCCACAAGGGCAAGACATTTCCTCAATATTAGGCTGAAAGCCTAAGGGGAAACACAAAAGGTATTTTAATGTACCAGATCTAAGGCGAAAGAGCAAACTTCGTTCCCAGCGAGTAATATCTCTTAAAAGGTAACTAACTGGTAAATAAGAAGAAGTTTTTGTGTCATTTATTTAGGGTTATAGGGGATAAGGGTGGGGAGTAATTTAAAATAAATTGTAAAAAAACTGTATAATATTAAATTAAATTTTATTTTTGAAATAACATGATAGAAGTGTAAAAGATTAAGGAGAGGGATGTTGGGTTTATAGGGGATAAGGGTGGGGAGTAAATTAAAAAGAATTGATAAAATTTGTGTAAATATTTAGATAAATGTAAATATTTATTTGAATTTTAATAATTTCGATTATAATTTGAATTGGGTTGTTGGTTTTTTAGTGGATATAAGTGATAAAAAATACAAAAATGTTAATAAGTTTCATTGAAAAAAAAAGAAATTTGAATTTTTTCAAGATCGGGATGTTGGTATAGTAGGTGATAATGGTGGGTAGCAATTTAAAATTGTTGAGAAATTTGGAATATTTTTTAATCAAAATTAATATTTTTATAAAAATTATTTAAATATAGAAATTTAGGTTTGGGGTGTTGTTTTTTTTAGAGAATATGGGTGGTAAAGTTTTTTATATTTTTGACATAAATTTAAAAATATTTTATATTTTGTAATAAAACTATTTGTAATATGTTATAAAATGTATTTGTGTTTAGGTTTATTTTGTAAAAATAAATTAATTGTGATAAACATTCAAAAATATAATATTTGTTTTTAATTCAATTTTAAATATTTTGACTTTTTTTAAAACACTTACATTTTACAAAAACAGTGTTAAAAGAAAATATATTTACATTTAATTAATATTTATTTATATAATTTTCTAAGGTTTTGATTTTTTTGTATTATGTTATTTTAATTTTTAATTTATTTATTATGGTGTCATTCATTTCTTTTTTTTGTAGTGATGAAAATTAATATTTATTTCAAAATGTTATTTTGCTATTTTTTTATATTTGTGTTTTTTAGTATTTGTTTGTTTTATAAAATGTAATAATTTATATGAATTTAAATTTGAAATAAATAGGTCATTATTGTAAAATATTTTTTGATAATTTTGAATTTAAAAAAGAATATTTAAAAATTATTTTAACTATGAAAATATTTTAATTTTTGGTTAATAAGGTGTGTATAAAGATAATGTTATAATGTTTTTAAATTGGTATATATTAAAATTTGTGCTTAAATTTATTGTTTAAGTTATTAATTTGTAAAAATTCTAACATTTTTATTGATAAAAAAATTTCAGAAAGAAAGTTCTATTATGTATTTTAAAATGTATGGATTGTTGAATAGTTTTTTTTAAGTTATGTTGTGTTTAAATTTAAGAAATATTTTTTTGAAAAAACGTTGGTAGTTTATTTTTTATAAATTGTGGGGGGGGGGAAATTTAATTTATTTTTAAGAATTTTTAGCATTTTTTATGGGTTGATTTATGTTTGGAGAGAGAATAGTGTATTTTTTAAGTTTAGTGTTCTGTATTTAACTTACTTGGGTTATTCTGGAGCTGGATTAGTAAATTACGTATGTCAGTCCCACCGACATCTGAAGCAAGGGTCAGACCGCCGCATTACAATGCAGTCGGTCCGACCGCATGGGTGAGGGACCGACCGCTGCAGTTCCGATGGGCTCAAGGAGCCCCTCGGCCCTGTAATCAGATTGTAAACCCTACAATGAGGGCAGTCCCTGCTCAGGCACCGCCGCAGGGATTACAATTGCTCTTTCTGACGGCCTTTCCGCCATTGAAGGGCTGTCAGAAACGCACTTTGGGGGCCCCTAGCAGGGCCCCCGTCCCTCCGTGGGCTCCGCTATGAGGCCAGGGGGAACATCCATGCCCCATGCGGCAGGCACCATGAGGTGCCTGCCACACGGTGCAGGGATGTTTAAAAACATGCCTTGTGGCATGTTTCCGACCACCTCCACTGCAGTCGGATCCTAATTTGGGCGTTGGGACTGCAGACTACCTGTTCACCAGTCCCATTACCGCAACGATGCTGGCATCGTAATTAGGGCCTTAATACATAGAACATGTTTTTGCATTAATTGCATGGATTTATTTTTAATTTATATTTACATTATAAACAAAAAAACATGTGTACATTTTTAATGTATAGCAAGTAGAAGTAGTGCAGTTTTGGAACAAAATTTACATACATTTATTCTTTTTGAGAACAACATATTTTGTAATACCATTTATTAAATAATATTATTTTTGATAATATGATTTAATTTAATTTTTCTAATTACACTGCTAATTTGTATATAAACATATAAAGGCCCATTACGATACCGGGCGTAAAAAAATCCGCCACCCATGAAAGCGGCAAAAATCCGCCCGCCTACACCTTCTGAATACCGACCCAGCAATTATGATGCCTCGAACCGAAAACCGCCAGCGGCGGTAAAAACACACAAAATACCGCCCGCCCATGCCCGAGTCGGAGTCAAACCGCCCGCCACGGACGGAAAGACGCACGACAACACAAAACCGCCCGCCCTCACGGTCGAGACACTGCACGTGAAATTACGATCGCACCGACATGAGCACGGAAAAACAACAAATACACCGCCCGCCAGCGGAAACAACACTGAAGAAAATGGACACGGCAGAAGCCATGGCGGCCACGTCCCTGCACAGAAACAGCCCCGGACTCAAACAAACACACACAACATGGCAAACAAGTCCACACAGCAACCCACGCACAAATACACAGACAAAGTACACATCCCGAAAACACACCACCCCTGGACAAACAAATAAACCACAAAGCCCAGAACACCAGCCACAACACATCTGAAAACAACAGACCATCAGGACACACCCAAACAGGTAAGTACAAAAACAGCCCCTCCACAGACCACAACCCCTTGCAACATTGCAAAGCAGAGAGGAGAGGAGAGGACACAGTGACACAGCAAGGACAGCAGCACACCACAGATACGCACACATCACACCCACCACCACCACCACCACCACCAAACACCGGCACCACAAACCCCCTGCACATCACACATCACACACCGCACCAGCACCACAAACACCATGGCACCACACAGAATGCCCAAGTTCACTTCCACTGAGCTGACGGTCATGGTCGGCGAGATCGTCAAGGTGCACACACAAATCTATGGCAACCAGGTCCAGCACACACCACTAGCCACCAGAAACAGAATGTGGAACAGAATTGTAGACCAGGTCAATGCAGTCGGGACCGTACCCAGAAACAGAGGAGAGATAAACAAACGGTGGAACGACATCAAAAGCCTGGTCAAGAAGAAGGAGAGCAAAAACCGAGAGCTGGCTGCCACGACTGGCGGAGGGAATCCCGCGCATTACAAGACCTTCAAAGCGTGGGAGGAGAAGGTGCGAGTCATCATCCATCCGGAGATCCTCACCGGATTACCAGGGGGAGTGGAGGCTGGTAAGTACAAACAAATGTATACCAGCACACCGCTATGTACTCACATGCACTACCACCATGCCATAGCTCCGAGGGACAAACACCCCCATGTCCAGTACACAATACACAACACATTACTCACACATGCAACAGGCACCACCACACACACAGCCCAAACATATCAACCAACAAAACCATGGGGGCATGTATACACCCAGCCAGCCACGTAACTACCAACAGGTCCCCTAGTACTCCAGAAGCGCCACAACGAGCACCCCCCACACCCATGTGGCAGCAGTAGCTGCACCAACCGACAAGTAACAGGTAAGTAGCCACAACACAGAGGCAGTGGGTGGGAGGGGGACAGCTGAAGTACAACACCCACCAGGCCCCTAGTCCTACAGCACAGCAAGGCGGAGCACCCCCCACACCCATGTGGCAGCCGTAGCTGCACCAACCGACAAGTAACAGGTAAGTAGCAGCAACACAAAGCGCAGTGGGTGGGAGGGTGACATCTGAAGTACAACACACACCAGGCCCCTAGTCCCACAGCACAGCAAGGAGGAGCACAGCCCACAGCCCACACCCACGTAGCAGCCACTGCAGTGCACACCGGCAGCCGACAGGTAGACATCCCGCACCAGGACAAACGGTGTCAGTGGGAGTCCAGCCATCACCACGACCCATAACACCGCCCCCACCCCCACAGACCTGCAACATGGAGCACCCACCCGCCCATAACCATGTCGCATCCAGTCCAGTGCACGCTCAAAAACAACCTGCAGGTGGGAAACTGGACAGGGCGGGGTGACTGGAGGCATGAGGACTGAATTACGACTAACACATGGGACATGTCAAGTAGCAGAGGAACACGCAGCACTGCTCCCTGCCACAACCATGTGAACAATGTGCACACGGACATGAACCACAGAGTCACACCCCACATGACCCATCACAGACACAGCAACACCCAAGGAGCCACGTCTGCATGCACAAGTCACACTGATTACAGAACCACACGGCAGGCACAGTGCAACCCATCACACACAACTGCAACACCATCGAAGTCCTGTCCATGTAGCCCCAACTGCCTGTCAACCACACATCCCACAACTACGCCCATGTAAGACATAACACACTAGACGCAACAGCGTGGAACAACATAAATGCACACGAACACCACTGGACCCATCAAACACACAAACACACAATGCACATACAACATACCATCCATCTCATCCGTCAGCCCCAGACACATGAAAGGTATGTCATCCGAACAGCTGGTCCACATACAGTAGTCACGCAAAGAAACATGCCCATGACAAATCATGTGCCAGAAGTGAATGAAGCGCACGTCACACTGTGAGCAACAACACACATAACATGGGCCACACACCCCCGAGCACTGCAGTGATGCACATGGCACAGGGCAGCACGCACACCAAGGAATTGGACCATCTGCAATACGTCGTGTGGCACACAACCATCACTCACTCATAACAATGCGTCCAATTACATGGCCAGAAATCACAACAGACAGCAAATATGCAGGGTATGTCAGACATACACACACCTCAGACCATGCACTGTCATGTTGCCACAACACATGTCACGTTCTGCACCCATGGCACACAGTATGTACCCCAAAAGCATAGTTCATCTCAAATGCGTTTCAGGGGGCTGACCCCCATTTTGCCATCTGCGTTTCGAAGCGTTACATTTGAACCCCAAGAGCATAGTACAAACCAACCTCCACGATGGGTCTGGAGTCCGCATACACCAGAGCCACAAAAAGCAGGAGCACAGCAACACACCCATCGGCATTGCCAATCCGTCCCATGCCACATGTCCACAGCACACAGTCCCATTGGCATGCCCACACAACAACAAATAGCACAGCCACACACACGGCTCCGGGAAACCTGTGCACGACTGTGCACGAACTGTGGATGTCAGACAACCTATACATACTTTGTCATGTGCAACACAATAACATATCTCATTCCCCCCACAGGTGACGAACTGCTGGATGCTGGAGATGGAGACAGCAGCCAGCACAGCCAGCCTGCAAGCCCCCAACAAGGACTCACGGATGTGGAGGATCTGTCCTCCTCTTCGGACACGGACCACCCAGCAGGCCCATCTGGTGTGGCAGGGCCCAACCGCACCCCAGGCACCCTCCCACCCACCAACCCATCATCCAGGGCTGATGACCACTCACAGCCCCCTGCTGCCACTGTCGTAGCGGCCACTACCACTGTTGTGGCGGCCACTCCCACGGTCGTTGCGGCCACTCCCACTGCCGCAACCACCACCACGTCATCACTGGCCCCAGCCCCAGTGCAAGTGGTGGTCCGGCCGACTGGGTCCACCCTGGGAGCCACAGCGAGGACCGTGGTGAGCAATGTGGCTAGTGGGCAGGTCGGTGGCAGCAGTACTGGTAGGAGGAGCAGGGCCAGGCCAACGCCAACTGTGCCTGGGAGCCAAGCCCTGCCGCCAATCGACAGAGTCCTTGGGGCCTATGAGGAGGCCCAAGACGAATGGGCCAGGTCGGCAAGCGACACGCGGGAGGTCCTTGCGGTGTTGAGGTCCATGGACGCCCACATGGCCCAAATCGCGGACCTCATGGGCCAGCTGGTGGTGGGGGGAGGGCACAAGCAAGGCCAGCAACACCACCTCCGCCACCACCTGCTGTGGCGCAGGTTCGTGCAGCATCGCGTTCCCCTGCGTCCACAGCGAGTGAGCACTCCTCAACCACCACCAGCGGAACATCAACCCCCCCCCCTACCAAACGTGGAAGGGGCCGTCCGAAGAGGAAACAGGTGTCTAGAGAGGACTTCGCCCGCACTAAACGCCAGTGAGTCAGCCAGCCACCTTGACCACCTACTGCATTGACTTGGAATACGATCCTAGCCCACACTGCCATGTGAATGGCATGTGTCTGTTGGACTGTGGACATAGAACTCCATGGGTACACCTTGACCATCACGCAGCCATGACCGTCAACTCATTGTCACAGCATGCACCACATTTGTCATCACCTTGCACACAATCACATGTCACCGCTGTTAATAAATACACCTTGATCACAATCGGCTTAATGTGTCCTGGGTTTATTCCACGATGTGCAATCGCCACCATGAGCAGATTAGCATCTGCTGTGTGGCATGTCGATGGGACAGGAGAGGCTGCAGGGACCTAGGGGTGAAAAACAGAACAAGAGTACATTCAATGAGTGTGTCACACACTCATCACACAGTACTTGTCACCAACTACAAGCAATGCACACACATCTCAGAGAGCAACAGGGCACAATGCTACAGCCACTGACAGTGGCATACCAACCTGGACATGGACCATTGACACACAGCACTCAGTGAACAAAAGGCCCCAGTAACAGAGCACACATACACCTGCACAACTACAGCTACATCAGCCGTCGTACATGGTCACTCACCGTCAAGTGAAGTAGCGGGCGATGAGCTGCTGACGCACATTCACAGCTTCATCCTCTCCACTGTCCTCTTCACTGGAGCTGTCCAGGTGTGCAGGCTGGGGCCCTGGTTGATCTCCGTCATCCACAATTAGGGGGATCTGCTTTCGAATGGCCAGATTGTGCAGCATGCAGCAAGCCACCACTATCTGGCACACCTTCTGTGGGGAGTACGCCAGCGCACCCTCGGTGCGGTCCAGGCATCTGAACCTGGACTTGAGGAGGCCAAAGGTACGCTCGACCACACGTCTGGTCCTCCCATGTGCCTCATTGTAGCGGTCATCTGCTGGGGTCCGAGGATTTCGTAATGGACTGAGCAGCCAGGGCCCATTCGGGTAAGCCGAGTCACCTGGGCGTAGGGGACACAGAGAACCGTTGCAATTCAAACAGGACAGTAGACAGCATCCTTAAGCCAGCACGCTACACAACTCCACATACTCACCGACAATCCAGCCACGGTCCTGTTGCAGATTGGTCATCAGTCGTGGTAATATGCTGTTTCGCATGATGTGCGCGTCATGGGCCGAGCCTGGGAACTTTGCACACACGTGGGAGATGACCATGTCCGCAAGGCACACCACTTGCACATTCAGGGAGTGCGTGTGCTTCCGGTTGCGGAAGAGCTGCTCAGTGGCCTGTGGTGGGACAAGGCCAACATGGGTGCAGTCAATGGCACCAACGACATGTGGGATCTGTCCAAGGGCATAGAATGCACCCTTCACTGCCGCCAACTCACGTGCCCTGGGGAATCGGATGTACCTGTTCCTGTACAGCATCATGGCTGCCAGTACATCCCTCAGCACCATGCTGAACATGGGCTGGGACATCCCACCTCCACTGCCCACTGTGTGCTGGAATGACCCAGTGGCGAAAAATGCAGTGCAGCCATCACCTTAGCCGTGGGGGTGAATGCTGTCGGATACACCCTGCGAGGACGGAGGTGGGGTTCCAACATGGCACATAGTCGATGCAGGGTTGGTCGGTCCAGACGAAATTTCCGGATGACCTCAGAATCCTCCATGTCCGCCAACAATTGGTAAGGGCGGTAAATGTTTGGTCTCCGCCTAGGAAAGATGGGAGTGGACACATGTCAAAGCAACACGCCACATGGCATTTTCACATACACATAACTGATATGACAGAGCAAGAACATGGGTCACAGAACAGCTGTCATGCAGGGACAGCACAGCCACAATACACTTACACAGGTCTCCCACCAATAGCAATGGGCAGTGACACAAACCATTGCTATGTGCATGCACATGGGGATCCAGGCCTCAATGACCTGTGAGGCGTGCTGATGGGGACTGACTGCATATTCGGCAAGCGGCAACACCACGGCAACATGACTGGCTGCTGTGCATCACACTGCTTCCGAGGCTGGATGAGTATGGCACACACCAACGACGATGTGGGCACAGGCTGAGCGGCCAAGACAAGTGGGACCTGTGGCACGAGGGGATATGAGACAGTCATTGATGTCACCACTGCACCCTATGTGCAGCACTGTACGGATCACACCTCCAGAAGCATTGTCAGGTGTACACATTGACAGCCCCATGCCAACACGGCTGTGTGCTTGCAAATACACATCACATGTGACACGTAACGTTGCACGTGCCAAGTGGCAGATGTACATAGTGAGAGATGACATGCGTGTGCATATGCGTATACCATGCACCCATGCCAATGTGCAGATGATGACATGCTAACAGACATGTGGGGGCCGGCCACTGGCCGTCCCTGCCTATGCACACGGCATGTTGTGGCCCCGTCCATTGTGCACCTGCACCCACGCGCACATCATGGCAACACCTGCAGATGCAGTGCGCACATCATACTGTGTGGTGCACATGGCATCAGCGGACTGTCACCAACATGGGCCAGACCATTACGGCCAACTCCGATGACCCTCGCGGTTGCACCCTGCGTGTTCCACTATGGAGGTAGGCGTCCCGGGCCAGCTGGGTGCAGGCCAACGTCTGCAATTGCCAATGCAGGTCTCAGTGCACTTGTTGCTCGTGTGAATGTCAGGCTGGGCCATGCTGCCCCTCTCAGTCCCAGCAAGCCTGGCCTGCACATTGACTGCACAATGCCAGTAGGTGACAGCACCGACTGCCTAGTGGGTTGCATGTGTCTCCTGTTCAGGACCCTCCAGATGGGCGCTAACTCAGTACTGACTATTGGACACACCATGTCTCGTGATAGGGATGTGTGTGTGGGATGGTGGCACTGAATGTGACCTCCTTTGTGTGGTGGGCCATGCACAGGGCGAGTACGTCGATGATTGCGCAGTGTTGGTCACAGTGGGTGCACCCACACAGATGTGTTGCCCTATGTTCATTTTCTATGTCCGCATGATAATGGACTGTAGATGTGGGCAGACTACACATTGGTCGATGTGCTGTCAATTTGAATGTGCCTTCACACCAGGCACAGCTGCCCCTGCACATGTGACCCCTGCTGCACTCGCTGCTGGGTCTGTGGAGCTGATGCACCATCTGTGCGTGGGGCGGACAGCTCTCCTCACTTCCGTCATTGCGCATGTCATCACTTTGCCGCAGGTGACATGGATCATGGAGGGCCCACATGTACGCGTGGGTGGCCTCAACAAGTGTGTCCAATGGTTGTCACCCCCAGTCAGTGCTTCGAATGTGAATGATGTTGTGCTGGTGCTAATTTCAATGTGGTGGGTGGGCGGGGCTAGGTGCGGGCTTACATGCAGGACATGGGAGGGTGATCGGATTAGCGACTAGTTGCAATACACACGGGGCACGTCTTTTCCTGTCCACATCAGGGTCATTCCTTGAACTCACTGACAGTAATACAGTCGTCTTTGTCCCTGTCCTCATGGCCTCCCCTCGCTCCCCCCAATATGCATTTGCAACTGTGGGGCTAGCGCATGCAGATGCAGCCCCAAGCTCGCCCCGGAGAGGCCAAGGAGTGTATGTGTGGGTCCAGTTGAACGAGTGGTCTGTGGCGGGACGCCGTCCACCTGCGTGGTGCCCCGACTCGAGACACGGGCAACATAGACAATGCATAGCAGTCTCCGCAGTCCGGATACACCACCTGCGACACACAGAGGCTGTAGCTGCCCTAGCGGCCCATGCCGCGTCCATCTGGGGCTGATGGACCCACACATTCACTCTTTTGCCTCACTGGGGCGGGCTCGGAGGTGCTTGCGCACGCGCTGGCTTCTCTGTTGCAACGGCATGTGACGTGTGTGGAGGTGTAGGCAATGGGTGGGATGGTGCGAGCCACCTTCCGTGACGTCACTCCTGCTCGTGATGTGTGCGTCCCCCCAATACTTCCATATGACTTGAGCCATGCTACACATTGAGGATGTTTTGCCTGCGTGATGTGTCCCGGAGGAGCGTGCAGAGTCCTCTCCCCCACCATGCTCCACTGCCATCCCGTGCCCTGGATTGCCTGTGCAGGTTGACAATGTTGGGGATACACCTGGTCGGCAGGGGCTGTGTGTGCCTTGTCAAGGGCCTGGCGGGCGCACAACAGGATCCAGCTTGTCCACAGAGGGTGGGCTGACGTGTACGCCTGATACCGCATTGTTCGTGTGCCCGGCTGCTGTGCACACACGTGTTCACATCCCCCCGACATGTGGCCTTTGACATTGCCCAGGGAAGCGGTAATGTGCAGTTCCGGACCCCTCCCGACACAGCGTGTTTCAACTTTGCATGTGCGCATCTACCCGTCACACCCACCCACCTGAGCGAAGCGTCACTCCCGCTTCACATGACACATGTGTGTCTTCCACAGTTGTGCTACTCATTTGCGTTGACATCGAATGACAGTGGACTACATAGTCATGTCACGACTGCCGTGTACATCACACACTCTCATCATCTCACATTCGTACTTGTGAAAGGAATCTGCAGAGACAGTTTCTTTCTTCAAACCATGTATTGTGACTTATGTCCTCTGTGATGCAGTATTGTGGACACTACTGGCAGCGGTATGCATGTGGGGGATATACTGAGCATGATTACACATAGCTAAGGGTGTAGGGGTACATGTGATTAGCTGTTGCATGTGGGATGTGGGCTTCAGAGTTACATCTGCTTGGCTGTTGCTGTGCTAATGTTCATTTGCAAGTAGCTGCGGTGCTGCGGACTTTGACACAGACGGTATACATTTAGCCTACCAGACCGCTTGGCATCATGGGCACAGTCCATCTCAGTTCCATGTGACAGGTGTGCTGCTGTTGTTACTCATGCACGTGTGCGTGTGAGTTGACATCAGGGCATGGGCTTACGTGCATGCAACGGCGTCCCACTTGTTGTTGCCATATGGTGGATACTGGACATGTCACAGTCACTGGGGTCGTGTTGTTGTTGTATGCACTTGTCGTCCATGCAAAGGTCCTGTTACGGGATTTCCGGGGAGGGGGAAAAGGGGTGCAGCTCTCACATACTCCAGCCGGGCGATTCCTGTCCACTGGGCGGTGCATATGTCCATGGGCGCAGGATCCATGTCATGGCATAGTTGTACGTGCAGTTCTGTCCATGTGGGTGCGATACACATATCCCATGCCACTGCCTCCCCCGATACATGCAGAGTTCCTGGATGTGATGGGGAACGGAGTGCATGTCCCGGACACATCCGATGTCATGGCAGTGTCGTTGATGGTGTGGTATCAGTTGCAGGTCGTTTGGTATGGCTGTTGTGGTGGTTACTGGCCAGTCCGTGCGGAAGCTAAGCATGGGTACAGTGTCGGACATCATGGCTCAATTGGGGGATTGCGCCGGGGTCCTACGAATTGACAGGTTGTCAGGTATGCGATGGCTTCCTGCAGGGCTTCCATTTCATTGGTGGTATACATGTTTGCCAGCCAATGTAGCGGATGGTGGCTGTCACGGTGTTGTTCGTAAGTTGTCCCTTGTAGGAGCATGATGGGGCATGCTGGGTGACATTCGATGTAGCTGTGATCCATGATCCGTCGTGTGGAGGTACAGTGGTCCCATTGCAGTGTGGGTCCGATGTTCGCCACATACGCCATGCCCCCATAGGCTGAACAGGCCCTGTCGTGTGCGTCCAGAGGGTGGAATAGTGGTAGCAGGTCCGCCCTTGGACATGCCGGGTTGGAGAGGCACAACTCCACAGGATGGTGGAAGGGACACCTCCGACAGTAGAAGACGGGTATGACGCAGCTGAACAATGCGATGCGGTAAGTCAGTCGGTAACTTACGTTCAGCAGGGATAGGGGTTCGCATCCCAGTAGCTGTATCAGGTTGTGTTTGTACAGCTTGACCTGTTTGGCGTAGTTGGGTAGGTGTGTTGTAGGTGCCATTTTGCTGCGGGGCGATGTGGTGGCGTGCTCCGGCTGTGTGTGCAGTCTGCAGTGTGCAGGCTCCGAGATTGCTGTGAGATCTGTGATGGTCGTAGGGGGCAGGACTTGTGTTCTGTTAGCTTGTGCGGAGGACACGGGCCCTCATCCCACGTGCTTCTCTGAATGTTCAAGGTCAGTGGTGTGTGACTCCTTCCAGATAACTTGCATGGGAACGGCATGGGGGAGTTTTATATATTTTTTTCTTTCCCGTTCGGTATGTTCTTAGGTGATATGCGCTATCTGCCCTGTGGTCGGTTTCCTCTGCATGCCTGTGTTGGTCTTTTTTTGGGACAATGGCTGTATTCTCCGGCTTGTTTAGTCGGGATGTGGTTTCGGAGTTGGAATGGAAGGTCATTCAGTGCTGTCTGCTCTCCCGTGTGTGGCGGCAGGCTGTGTTTCCGCTATGCGTTGGGCCTTGTGTGTGGGTGTCATTCTTGGGTCCACCTGTTGTCGGTCCCCGGGCTCTTTGGTGTTCCGTTTTGTATGTCTGGTTCATGGGTGCAGGGTGGTATGGGTGTTTCTGTGTGGTACTGGCGTACCTCTTCCCGACGGGGCCCATGTTCTACTGGGTGGTGTTGCCGCCGCTGTGTGCTTCGCCATGTTTGTCACACAGGGGTGTGTCCTGATGTTGCGTGACTTCACTGACATGTGGGCGTCGGTTGTGTGACGTTGGGTGTTGTCCATGAATTGGGCGTTGGGGTCATGACTGTGGCAGGCCTGTCACATGTCATGTGCGTTCTGGGTGTGGCTGGTGTGTGTGGTGCTTAGTTGTGTCCCTGTGTTGTTTGTGTGCGACGCATACATGGCGTTATGGTTGGGCGCTGAGTTGTGCGCATGTGTGGCTGCGTCATCGCCACTGTGCTGCGGTGCCGTGACGGGGTCGTTAGTTCCTGGTCCCAGGTGGTGTGCCCATGATAGTTGCGAGATGTTGCACTTTGCCCTGTGTTACATTTGTGGGTGCAGTGGTGGATGTGTCTTGTCCACGCATGGGTGTTGGGGGTGCCATGTCCTCCTGTCCGCACTTGCACTGTGTGCGCTGTTTGCGTGCCCTTGTTGTGTGTGTGCCTACCTGCGTCTCCGCGGTACGTTGCCTCCTTGGTGGTGCATCAGGTATAGCATGGGGAGGGCCTGCAGTGCTGGATTCATGCTCGGGGGTCGCCTCTTCGGTGTCTGTGCTCGGCGTTCGGGTTTCCGCCTCACTTTCGCGTGCGGTGTCTCTTAGCCGTGGGAGCTGTTTGTTTGCGGCATCGTAATTTGTACGCCGGGCGGTACGTGATTCCGTCGGGCGGTGTGTCTCCATTGGGCTGCGCCGCTACGTGAGCGGGCGCACTTTGATGGCGGACGGCGTCGCTGGCTTGCCGGCGGTGTTTGGCTGCCTTTTCACATCGTAATTTGGTGGGCGTGTGGGCTGCGGCATGCGGGCGGTAACTGGTGGTTTTTGCATCCGCCAGCACGGCGGTAGTGCTTCCGCCCGCCATCGTAATGGGCCCCATACTTTTTAAATTGAGAAGAAACATGTTTTTGAAGATTTTGTATGTTGCCTAGAAATGGCACCTAAGGAATAAGGAATAAAGTGTAGAATTCTCTTGCCACCATTTGCCTTTTCTTCAGTGACTGTGGCATGATGATAAAATGCTGCACTCTTCTGGTGATGTAACGCAGTACTTGATTGAAGCATTGAGTTTGGGTTGCCTGGGAGATGCTTGTGTCGTCTGCACTCACCCTCAAGAGATGTCCTGTGGCCATGAAAATGGGTGATGCTGGTATTTTACCATGGCGATACCAAAGGGGATGATGGACGGAGCGCTTGAGCTAATCAAACACTCACCCCAGTCAACTGATCTGGGTTTAATCCATCATCATTCTTTAGCTCACTCCACCACCCCAGTTCAGACATGGCCATATGCAAATCAGTCTGACCCTGTGCCTCCTGGGAACAGTCCAGCCCGAACTGCCAAGCCATGTCTTCCTGGACCGAAACAAGCATCCTGGGACCGGTTTCTGGCTATTCAGCCGCCATCAGCCAGACTTGCTTGAATCCAGTGGCAAAGTGAGCAAGGGACCCACGTCTGGGCATACCCTGCCAACTTAGGGCGAACAAAGCTGATACCAAAGGGGATGATGGACGGAGCGCTTGAGCTAATCAAACACTCACCCCAGTCAACTGATCTGGGTTTAATCCATCATCATTCTTTAGCTCACTCCACCACCCCAGTTCAGACATGGCCATATGCAAATCAGTCTGACCCTGTGCCTCCTGGGAACAGTCCAGCCCGAACTGCCAAGCCATGTCTTCCCTGGACTGGAAACAAGCATCCTGGGACCGGTTTCTGGCTATGGGATGGTGGAGTGAGCTAAAGAATGATGATGGATTAAACCCAGATCAGTTGACTGGGGGTGAGTGTTTGATTAGCTCAAGCGCTCCGTCCATCATCCCCTTTGGTATCGCTTTGCTCGCCCTAAGTTGGCAGGGTATGCCCAGACGTGGGTCCCTTGCTCACTTTGCCACTGGATTCAAACTAGCCTGGCTGATGACGGCTGAATAGCCAGAAACCGGTCCCAGGATGCTTGTTTCCGGTCCAGGGAAGACATGGCTTGGCAGTTCGGGCTGGACTGTTCCCATGAGGCACAGGGTCAGACTGATTTGCATATGGCCATGTCTGAACTGGGGTGGTGGAGTGAGCTAAAGAATGATGATGGATTAAACCCAGATCAGTTGACTGGGGGTGAGTGTTTGATTAGCTCAAGCGCTCCGTCCATCATCCCCTTTGGTATCGCTTTGTTCGCCCTAAGTTGGCAGGGTATGCCCAGACGTGGGTCCCTTGCTCACTTTGCCACTGGATTCAAGCTAGCCTGGCTGATGATGGCTGAATAGCCAGAAACCGGTCCCAGGATGCTTGTTTCCGGTCCAGGGAACACATGGCTTGGCAGTTCGGGCTGGACTGTTCCCATGAGGCACAGGGTCAGACTGATTTGCATATGGCCATGTCTGAACTGGGGTGGTGGAGTGAGCTAAAGAATGATGATGGATTAAACCCAGATCAGTTGACTGGGGGTGAGTGTTTGATTAGCTCAAGCGCTCCGTCCATCATCCCCTTTGGTATCGCGTTGTTCGCCCTAAGTTGGCAGGGTATGCCCAGACGTGGGTTCCTTGCTCACTTTGCCACTGGATTCAAGCTAGCCTGGCTGATGACGGCTGAATAGCCAGAAACCGGTCCCAGGATGCTTGTTTCCGGTCCAGGGAAGACATGGCTTGGCAGTTCGGGCTGGACTGTTCCCATGAGGCACAGGGTCAGACTGATTTGCATATGGCCATGTCTGAACTGGGGTGGTGGAGTGAGCTAAAGAATGATGATGGATTAAACCCAGATCAGTTGACTGGGGGTGAGTGTTTGATTAGCTCAAGCGCTCCGTCCATCATCCCCTTTGGTATCGCTTTGTTCGCCCTAAGTTGGCAGGGTATGCCCAGACGTGGGTCCCTTGCTCACTTTGCCACTGGATTCAAGCTAGCCTGGCTGATGACGGCTGAATAGCCAGAAACCGGTCCCAGGATGCTTGTTTCCGGTCCAGGGAAGACATGGCTTGGCAGTTCGGGCTGGACTGTTCCCATGAGGCACAGGGTCAGACTGATTTGCATATGGCCATGTCTGAACTGGGGTGGTGGAGTGAGCTAAAGAATGATGATGGATTAAACCCAGATCAGTTGACTGGGGGTGAGTGTTTGATTAGCTCAAGCGCTCCGTCCATCATCCCCTTTGGTATCGCTTTGCTCACCCTAAGTTGGCAGGGTATGCCCAGACGTGGGTCCCTTGCTCACTTTGCCACTGGATTCAAGCTAGCCTGGCTGATGACGGCTGAATAGCCAGAAACCGGTCCCAGGATGCTTGTTTCCGGTCCAGGGAAGACATGGCTTGGCAGTTCGGGCTGGACTGTTCCCATGAGGCACAGGGTCAGACTGATTTGCATATGGCCATGTCTGAACTGGGGTGGTGGAGTGAGCTAAAGAATGATGATGGATTAAACCCAGATCAGTTGACTGGGGGTGAGTGTTTGATTAGCTCAAGCGCTCCGTCCATCATCCCCTTTGGTATCGCTTTGTTCGCCCTAAGTTGGCAGGGTATGCCCAGACGTGGGTCCCTTGCTCACTTTGCCACTGGATTCAAGCTAGCCTGGCTGATGACGGCTGAATAGCCAGAAACCGGTCCCAGGATGCTTGTTTCCGGTCCAGGGAAGACATGGCTTGGCAGTTCGGGCTGGACTGTTCCCATGAGGCACAGGGTCAGACTGATTTGCATATGGCCATGTCTGAACTGGGGTGGTGGAGTGAGCTAAAGAATGATGATGGATTAAACCCAGATCAGTTGACTGGGGGTGAGTGTTTGATTAGCTCAAGCGCTCCGTCCATCATCCCCTTTGGTATCGCTTTGTTCGCCCTAAGTTGGCAGGGTATGCCCAGACGTGGGTCCCTTGCTCACTTTGCCAGTGGATTCAAGCAAGCCTGGCTGATGACGGCTGAATAGCCAGAAACCGGTCCCAGGATGCTTGTTTCCGGTCCAGGGAAGACATGGCTTGGCAGTTCGGGCTGGACTGTTCCCATGAGGCACAGGGTCAGACTGATTTGCATATGGCCATGTCTGAACTGGGGTGGTGGAGTGAGCTAAAGAATGATGATGGATTAAACCCAGATCAGTTGACTGGGGGTGAGTGTTTGATTAGCTCAAGCGCTCCGTCCATCATCCCCTTTGGTATCGCTTTGTTCGCCCTAAGTTGGCAGGGTATGCCCAGACGTGGGTCCCTTGCTCACTTTGCCACTGGATTCAAGCTAGCCTGGCTGATGACGGCTGAATAGCCAGAAACCTGTCCCAGGATGCTTGTTTCCGGTCCAGGGAAGACATGGCTTGGCAGTTCAGGCTGGACTGTTCCTATGAGGCACAGGGTCAGACTGATTTGCATATGGCCATGTCTGAACTGGGGTGGTGGAGTGAGCTAAAGAATGATGATGGATTAAACCCAGATCAGTTGACTGAGGGTGAGTGTTTGATTAGCTCAAGCGCTCCGTCCATCATCCCCTTTGGTATCGCTTTGCTCGCCCTAAGTTGGCAGGGTATGCCCAGACGTGGGTCCCTTGCTCACTTTGCCACTGGATTCAAGCTAGCCTGGCTGATGACGGCTGAATAGCCAGAAACCTGTCCCAGGATGCTTGTTTCTGGTCCAGGGAAGACATGGCTTGGCAGTTCAGGCTGGACTGTTCCTATGAGGCACAGGGTCAGACTGATTTGCATATGGCCATGTCTGAACTGGGGTGGTGGAGTGAGCTAAAGAATGATGATGGATTAAACCCAGATCAGTTGACTGGGGGTGAGTGTTTGATTAGCTCAAGCGCTCCGTCCATCATCCCCTTTGGTATCGCTTTGCTCGCCCTAAGTTGGCAGGGTATGCCCAGACGTGGGTCCCTTGCTCACTTTGCCACTGGATTCAAGCTAGCCTGGCTGATGACGGCTGAATAGCCAGAAACCGGTCCCAGGATGCTTGTTTCCGGTCCAGGGAAGACATGGCTTGGCAGTTCGGGCTGGACTGTTCCCATGAGGCACAGGGTCAGACTGATTTGCATATGGCCATGTCTGAACTGGGGTGGTGGAGTGAGCTAAAGAATGATGATGGATTAAACCCAGATCAGTTGACTGGGGGTAAGTGTTTGATTAGCTCAAGCGCTCCGTCCATCATCCCCTTTGGTATCGCTTTGTTCGCCCTAAGTTGGCAGGGTATGCCCAGACGTGGGTCCCTTGTTCACTTTGCCACTGGATTCAAGCTAGCCTGGCTGATGACGGCTGAATAGCCAGAAACCGGTCCCAGGATGCTTGTTTCCGGTCCAGGGAAGACATGGCTTGGCAGTTCGGGCTGGACTGTTCCCATGAGGCACAGGGTCAGACTGATTTGCATATGGCCATGTCTGAACTGGGGTGGTGGAGTGAGCTAAAGAATGATGATGGATTAAACCCAGATCAGTTGACTGGGGGTGAGTGTTTGATTAGCTCAAGCGCTCCGTCCATCATCCCCTTTGGTATCGCTCGGTATTTTAACATGGGCAGTGGTAGCCTGGGAGCTGACTGCTGGTGAATCAAGCTCCTGCTCTTAGTCTGCAAGCATGCCAATGATTACTTCAGGTCAGTTTAGAAGCTGACAATAATAGCTTCCCGGGATATGTCAAAGATGTTGATCCCTTGACTGTAAACCCTCTCTCTTCTTCTTAAATAATTGTTTCACAAAATGGTGGGAAAAGCTACAGAGACATTCCCCAGATATATATAATACACAAGATTTTTGATTTGAGAGTTCATGTCTGATGTGGTCAGCATGCATGTGGTCGCTGGTGCAGTAATGAAATTCACCTGTTCAAGTGTGGTGGAGTCCTGAAACATCACTATCTCTCCTTACATTGTTAGGTGTGCTGCATGAGTTGCAATCTTTATTATAAAATTAAAAAAATAACAAATAAAAAAATTAATGAAACTTTTAACAATTACCAATAACTTTGAAAAGTTTAAAATAAATACTTTCCCAATTTGTCCTATTTTTCCTTTAGTGATTCTGTGCCTTTATTGTTTTCTATGGAACTGTGTTGCAGTACCTACGACTGACTGTGGTACCTATTCACAAACTGCATTTTGATGTACATAAACTAGTAGTACTACTTATGGCTTAGAAAATGCTATTCACAAATGTATGAATGGAAACCTCCGCCTCTTCTAGCTTTTCTGTGCGGATGTGTCTGCCACATAGCATAGATCTCTGCACACATAGGTATACATTTTAGTCATAAATATGGGAGGACAGAGGGAATAGCTGGAATATGGGGAATACATACTACTCAATGGTAGGGATTCAGATAAATTTAAGGAGGGGCTTAGGGAGAGACATACAAATAAATCACACACTGCAAAACAGTAAGACCATTTACATTCACAAACTATACTTCTGAAGTTACTACAGCCTAAAAGATTTCAAAACAGGCCCAAATACAGCCCAGCCTTAGAGTAAGTCAAGCACCATGCATGGTCAACCACTGGTGTTGCAACACACTCCCATAGAAAACAGTGCAGGCAGGAAAATAGAATTACACCCTAACACCCCATAGGAAGTAATGTTCAACAAAATTAATTATTTCAACATTTAATATACATTTAATACATATATATATACATATATGTTAATGTTAAAAAATATATATAGCAAATTATTCCAGCAATCAATCTTTAACAATGTTTAGTAAATGTTAAATAAAAGTCTTTGGGGGTCATTATGATTTCAGGCGGAATCACTTCCGCCCAACACCACATCGATAATGGGGCCGACCAACACCCGTTCAGCGGTCCCGACTGCCTCATTAGGATGCGACCAAACACTGATGGGTCGTACTCGTACTTTTTACTATGGCAGCATGCATTTCGGCCGTAAACCGGCCGTAATGCATGCTCCCATAATGAAATGGGAGGTGCGGTTCATCCCTGCACCCCATGGCAGGCACCTCAAGGTGCCTTCCACAAGGTGCAGGGATCAACAGGGGGGCGGCCTCCAACTGGAGGCCATGTACCCAAGGGTGTCCTGCTGGGGGCCTCCAAAGATGGTTTCTGACATGGTTTCCATGTCGCACAGGCCGGCATGGAAACCATGTCAGAAACCGTCATCGTAATCTCAAGGGCGGAAAGGCCCGCCCTTGAGATTACAGGCCAGATTCCAACTGGCGGATGGGCTCTCCTAGCCCGTCAGAAGCCACCCAGAATGACCGGCCGGTTTCCTTTCCGACCGCCTCCATCGTAATGAGGCAGTCGGAAAGCAAACCGAATGGGTCATTACGATGCAGCTTTAAACGAGCTGCATCGTAATCAGCCCCTTTGTGAGGGTGGAATTTCTGTTATTATTATTGTTTAAAAATTATTTATAAATTACATCAATTAATTTAAACTAATTAAATACTCAATGCACATTTAATTTGGTGCTTAAAAGTGCTATAGCATTTTATTTTATTCGAATATAAATTGTTTGAAATTCTTTGCATTTATATTTTGTATTAAAATATTTGTATCGTTTTCTGTAAGGACATCTCCACCACAGTGGCAAAGATCTCTACCTATGTGTGCAAAGTTACAAGTAGTCAATCCAGTTGTAGGAGGTTCCACCCCCTGATTTAGGGAGGTGGAGACATGTAAGTCAACATCTAGGTGTAATTCTACACTCATAAATGGTGAATAGCAAAACAGTGTAGAGTTACACCTAGGTGTAGTAGCGAATATACATATCTACATTTACCTTTATGAATAAGCCCCCATGTGTGGTGCTAGACTTACTCCAAGACTTGGCTGGAGTACATTTGAGCTTGTGTAGTCCATAATATAGCAGGAGTAAGTTTAAATGTGTATTTTGATAATGGCAATGTTCTTACTCTTTTGTGGGTGTGTGTTTGTATTTGCATGTCCCTCCTTAAACTCCCCCTTATATTTTCATAAACCCTTCTCATTTACTAGTAAGTAAACCCCATTTGGAAGCAACTCCCCTGCCCATTCCACATTTAAAATAAAAACTTACGGGGCGTGGCTTCGCTGAGCTGCAGAATGGCTGCCTTTTAGAGGGGCTCTGCAGGCCAGGCTTATTTATCCTTCAGAATCGCCATCCTTGCTCGGAATCCACCGACGAAAAACTGCAGCAGCAACTCCTAAATGCTGTCTGCGGTGGTTATGTGACTTCGCCGGTGAAAAGAGACACCAGATTAAGTAATCGACCCGACGATTTGCGACCTGAGGTGAGCGGCAACATGGCCGCCGTGTATATCTGCGGCGAGTGAAACGAAGGGGCCTACCTGGTCTCTCCTATGCCCATACCGATTTGCGGGGGTCCGGTGGGTGGCTGGTTGTAGCAGAACTGCCGGCAGCTGCCATCCCTTGTTCCTGTGGGGTGCCTGAGCCACTATACACAGAGGGGCTGTAATTACACGACCGCCTGGAACCGGAAGCTCCTGCGAGATCAGCACAAGTAGCTGGAGCTCCGGCAAGGACCCTCGCACCAGGCGGACTCCAGGTGGTTGCAGAGTGAACACCAGGGACGTCGCTTCAGACAGACTGTGTATCGACCGGCCATTTGTCTGAACTGAAGCGTTGCAGAGGAGCTACCCGATGCAGTGAGTGCAGGTGTGGGTAGGGTGGATGCGCGGTCGTGCGCGCCTATTACCGGCCAGGCCTTTACCCCATTCGGTGTCCTTGAGGCCGGGGGGGTGTGTTTGGGCTGGTGGGGCATGTGCTGGGGCCCGTGTCATACCGGACGCCACCCAGCCTCCCAAGCTGGGGCTGAGACATGTGTGGATACCCCCCGTGTGTGTGGTGGGGCAGCGGGCTGGTGTCCATTCCCCTCCCCACGCTGTGCAAATAGCGTAAGAGGCCGGGGTTTGGGGCCCAGGGGCTGCTCCGTTCACTCGTGCTGGGGGACCCACCCACTAATAAACCCCCCCTGTGTCCGCTGTCGCTGGGAACCCATCGGGATTAGGCCTTTAGGCTGTTCGGCTCAGTGGGCTGTGCAGTGCGCTGGCACATCAACGATCATCTCGCCGCGAGCAGTGGCAACAAAGTAAGAGCTGCGACGGATTATAGCCCCTGGGCCAGCTGTGTGCTACTGTAGAGGCAATACCTATGAGCCTGTACTGACCCTGTACTGCCCTGCGCTGTTGGAGAACCATCTGGAACTATGGGGAAGACCGACCCAAGACAATCTAAGCTCCCATTAAAAAATAAACGCCAAACTCGCACGACCGATGCAGGTTCGGAGCCGGAAACTGAACCTGGCGCCAAAGACTCTGGGGTGAATCGTGAAGATGACCTGGTCACCATTTTGCTTGATCAAGTATTAAAACCATAGATATTAAGATTGACGCGCTTACAGCGAGCCTAGACAAGGTTAAAAAAACGGTAGACACTCACGAAATCCGCTTAGATACTCTGGAAAACAGACTCTCTGACACCCAGGACTTTCAAGCTGAATCACGGGAACAACGACTTCAAATGGAGAAGGTACTAGCGGTCATTAAAGCTAAAAATGAGGACTTAGAAGCGCGCTCGAGGCACAATAATCTCAGAATTCTTGGTCTGCCCGAAACCACCGCCATTCTGAAAATGGTGCCATACATAGAAAATCTACTGTGCGACCTGTTTGGGCCGGCACTGTCATCAGTCATGATAGTCGAATGTGCCCACCGCTCACTTGGCCGGAGACCTCCGGTGGGTACTGCACCACGTCCCATAATCGTGCGCCTTCTAAATTACAGATAGGGATGCGATAGGGATGCGATACCTAGAGCCGCCAGAGACCAAAGTCAGATAAACCACCAAGGAAATTCCCTCTCCTTCTTTCCAGATTACACCCCAACAGTGCAAGCAGTGCGTAGAGAATTAACAGCGGCAAAATGCATCCTACAAAATGCCTCCATCCCGAATGCAATGCTCTACCCGGCCAAACTAAAAATAACGCACGACGGGCAGTCGCATTTCTACACTGACGCCAAGGCAGCCCTAAAGTGCACTAAGCATATCTGCACTAAGAAGTCACCCCCTCGTTCCTCACAACAAACTGAGTCAGAACAGAATCTGAGCGAAAATGACTGATTGGACTATTATGAGTTCGTTAGTTGAATTATTTAACTCTGTGTAGAATCTTATATAGTATACCATTTCTGGCTGTTGTGACCTCCAAGTTCGGGGCTAGCCGATTCCTCTGGCTCCACATTTGCACAGCTTTCACAGTTGACAGATTCCTCACGAACTACCACAGCCTGGCCACCCTGCCACCAGGCCGGGGTCATGCCGGCGTCCCTAGCCCCTCGGGGAGATCTCCCATGTGTTTTTGCTTCTTGGTAAAGTTTGGAATGAAGGGTGGGGGGGTAATCTACCACAACCTAATTGAGAGGTTGGTGTGGGTGGTGGGTGGGACAGGGTGTTCATAGACTTTTCAGACAAACAGTCGTTAACTATGTGGTATATGCTCAATGTAGACCTTAACCTGTTCTATTTAATTGCTATTTTACAATACTGCCTGCAACTCCAAAGGCATGCTAGTAGGATCACCTGTGCAGTTTTGTGCTCAAATATGTATCTCTACCACAAGTGTACTACATCACATAACATATTAGTTGACATATGACGGAGACCACATTCCTTAACTGGAACATTAGAGGGCTCAATGATTTCAGGAAATCGAGGTTAATGCATACATACTTAATTAGGTACCGAGTCGATGTATGCTTTCTGCAGGAGACTCATTTGAAATGTGGTACCGACCCCAAATTACAAAACAGATATTGGGGGGGATACACTGGGCCCCGCACTCTAACTACGCAAGAGGAGTATCAGTGCTGATAAGGCGTGGGCTAGGCTGGATAACCACCCACACATTCATCGACCCAGAGGGGCACTATGTTATTTTAAATGGCACACTAATGTCTACTCACGTAACCCTAGTGGCTATATATGGCCCAATTGTGGACGATCCACAATATTTTCTTACCATATGGGCGAAGGTGCTGGCAACGGGAGGCAACACGATTATCTGGGGTGGGGATTTTAATGCCACCCTACCAAATGTAGCAGACAGGGTTGGTGCCACCCGGAGCCCACATCCCAGGGCCATTCAACAACTCAACACCATTATACTAGACCATAGTCTTATTGATATCTGGCGCAGCAGGAATCCAGACACTAGTGAGGGCACATGCCTCACTTCACATCATAGTGCCTGGTCCAGACTGGCTTGTTACGAGTGACATCGCATCCTGGACCACAGATGTATTGCACCTCCCGCGCACTCTCTCTGACCATGCCCCGGTTAGGCTGCGCTGGGTAATACCACAATCTCTGCCCCGTGTGTTTAGCTGGCACTTCCCTCCACACGCTCTCCTAGACGCAGCATTTAGAGAGGAAATCAGAATTGAACTCATCCAGTTCTTCTCCACGAATGAAGGATCGGTTGACTCTTCTTCCACCCTATGGGAAACCTTCAAGGCAGTTATAAGAGGTGTATGCACTGCCAAGCAATCAGGGGTCCTAAAGTCCATAAGAGCTACCATATCGAAATTGGAACAAGACATTAGAACCACGGAACTGCTGTTCTAACAATCGAGAGCATCATTACACCTAGCATCCCTGTGGGAGAAAATCTCTGAATTTGAAGTGGAGGCGGATAGAGAGACTCGTTTCCTGGGTAAAAATGCGAAAGCATGCAGCTACGGCGAAGGCGACAGGCTGGGCAAGGCTCTCGCAAATGCACTCAAACAACACACAACCTCAACATTCATAATTGAACTACTTGACGATGACTTAACTCCTATTAGAGGTCAACAAGCCACACACATGCATCTCACTAAATTCTACTCCTCGTTATACACAGCCACGCAGTCAGCCCCCACCCTGAATTGGAGACATACTTAGACTCCATTGAGCTGCTTTAGCTCAGCGAAGCCCATAGGGCCTATCTAGATGTCCCATTCTCAGTGGAAGACATAATACAGGTCATAAGCAGCTTGCCAGGTGAGAAGGCGCCCGGGTTAGATGGTTTCACAACTTCATTCTATAAGACATATGCAGAAGAGCTAGCGCCCCGATTACTAGATGCATACCAAGAATCCTTAGAGCGAGGCTCCCTGCCACCCACCATGAGGGAAGCAGTGATTATCTCCCTTCTAAAACCTGACAAGGCAACAAATCTCTGTGATTCATACAGGCCACTTTCTTTAATTAACGTCGATGTTACAACTCTCGCCAAACTAATCGCTAATAGACTACAGCCGCTCCTGCCACTCATCGCTAGACCAGATCAGTCCGGTTTCATTCCTGGCAGATCCACAGGCCACAATTTGCGCACCTTTTTTGCTGCTGTTCACCAGATTGACCCTCAACTGCCGGCCATCGCAGCATTCCTTGATGCTACAAAAGCGTTGACTCCCTAGAGTGGCCATTCCTATTTACTATATTACCCAGGTTGGGTTTTAGCCCCAATTTTATCAAGCTTATTAGCCTGCTCTATACAAAGCCCTCGGCCCGATTGAGAGAAAACGGACTATTATTGGAACCATTTTCTATAACGCGTGGAACCAGACAGGACTGTCCCCTCTCGCCGCTGTTGTTTGCGGTAGCGATGGAACCCCTTGCCGCCAGAATACGACAGCACCATACCTCTCGTGGACTAGGATTCACAGATAGAAGTCAATAATCTCAATGTACGCCGATGATATCACATTGTACATTCATAAACCAGAAGAAAATTTGAATCCAGTCCAACATGAGGTCCTCCAATTTGGTGGAATGTCTGGCATAAAAATAAACTGGTCCAAATCATCACTCCTACCACTAACAGACGCCCCAATAGAAACTGAACTAGAATTTCCGCTCACATGGGCGGATGGCGCTGTAAAATATCTTGTTGTGTGGCTCAGCAGAGACATGCAAGAAATCTGGCGTATGAACTTTGGCAAGCTGCTGGATTGGCTGGAGTGCAAATCAAAATTCTGGTCGGCTCTACCTCTGTCCCTGGCTGGTAGAATTGCCATAACAAAAATGATAGTCCTCCCCAAACTCCTATACTTATTTGCAAATATACCATTACCTTTAACTCAAGCTTTTTTCAAATCTCTCCGTTCCACTATAATCACACTGGTATGGGCTGGAAAGCAGCCACGAGTGAGCTGGGAATTGCTGACACGTCCACTCTCAAGGGGAGGGCTGGGCGCAACTGACCTTGAACTTTATGCACTATGTTCACAAGCCCAGTATCTCCATTTCTGGGTACATCCCATTCCATTTCAGCCACATGTGGCAATAGAAAAAGACGTGGCGGACCCCACTCCACTGCATGTAGCAATATACAAACCCTATCGTAGAACGTCTGGAGAAGTGAATACAGTCAAGACTCTACGCTGTGCCTGGGAGGGTCTTAGGAAACGCGTTGGGACCCCTTTGCTCTACGCCCCTTCTACCCCACTGGCATATCATCCACACTTCCCTTTTCTTCAAGATAAAGGTACCATAGCGCGTGCCCGCACCATGGGCCTAACCACGTTGGGTGACCTATACCCACAGGACACATTCCTAGAATCACTGCAAAACCAAGAAGGCAATTCAACGCCCATCCTAGAATTACTCCTGCACTATTAACTCAAAGCAGCATGCAAAACACTGCCCTCCTCCTTCTCATCAGCTCCTGCTACTATGGCGCCATTAGAACACACACTTGTCACCCCCTCTCCCCGAAAACTGGTCACAAGGCTGTACAATCTCACGCAGTCAAAGACCCCATTTGTCATCCCGAAGGCTCTGGCACAGTGGAGGGCGGACCTGAGTGAATCGCCCACAGATGAACAATGGTCATTCTGTTGCTCCCTGCTTAGACACCTATCCCCAAATTACAAGTTGAGACTTATTCATTTTAAATTTATACATAGGGTGTATCGTACTCCCCTACAATTACACAAAATAGGGTTACGCCCAGACCCGAGATGCTTGAAGTGCAAGCAGGACAATGCGACATTCCTACACATCGCATGGGACTGCCCATCCATAGCCAAATTCTGGGATGGGGTATATTCAACCATACATGCGATCACAGGGGTATTACTGGAATGTTCGCCGCTGGTAGCCCTGCTGGGCTACGTGGAAGAGACCCCGCCTGAGAAACACCGACTAGTAGCTGTGATGTTGCTACTCGCAAAACGCAGACTGGCCATGCACTGGGGCGCTCCTAGAAATCCCCAAATAGATACCTGGGTGCACGACATTGTGTATTGTCAAGAACAGCTGGCTGCATTCTGGGACCTCATGCCTATGACATCACGCCCGCAAGACATTTGGGTACCGTTCACGATTTGGCTCAGAGAGAAAGATGGGACAGTCTCAGATAATTCTGAGCCAGTCACAGACACATAAATACCAACAGGCCCCACTCATCAACTCGCTACACAGTCTCATTTGCATGAGGTACAAATGTGCACTGGATGACAAACTCTGTCATATTTTTTGGGGCTAAAAATCCTTGCAGCACGCTCGAATTTGTTAAATGATGTGCCCGACAAACTACAGTATCTCAAGGACTATCTTTAATAATTGTATCCTACGTATTTGTGTGGTTTTCTTCTTTAGTCAAACGTACTCCACACTAACGGGAGTTGTAATAACTTCAGTGATGTAACATAGTCTTGTTTTACACTGGTCTACTGCCAATTTATGGAGAGCTATAATCCTCCACTGTAACGGTATAGTTTGCTACTACATACCTGTCTGTAACATTTATTTGTCTGAATAAAAAAATAAAATAAAAACTTACACCTACATGTGCGGAGAAGTCCGCAGAAGTGGCAGAAAACTCCACACATAAATGATAGGAGAGTTGGAGGTCTCCGGCTGTAGGTTTGCAAATAGCATTTTGCAGTATGTAAGTAGTATTGCTGTAGTACTACTTCAAATACTTCTAAATGCAATTTGTGAATAGACCCCATAGCTAACAAGGTAATCCCTACTCAGGAGATGGTACCCTTGAGGGGCAATCTAGTATTTACCCATTTAACCCCAAAACCATTCCAATGTCTGTTGCTATGCCTTGGCAGAAGATCAGATGGCTGACTGCTCAAATCTATAAATAAATCTAATGCTTGCAAAGATACCCAAACCAAATAGCCACTGAAAATGAAAGCATGCTCGAGTCCATTACAGTGTACGTCGGAAGTCCCTAATATCCGCCTTAGTTACAGTTTCCTAAACCTTCCCACGTGGTTCTGCAAGACGAGGAGCTATTCTGAAATGTAAGTAGGAACACAAAACTTTCTAAGTACATTAAAGATATAAAACAACTTATCAATAGCAATTGTCTAAAAAGTTCATAACAAAGAAATATGAGACGTTACAATATAAATCACTTGCTTGAGTGCAGAAAAAAACTTGTAGCTGATATAATGTAGCTTTAAAACCTGAAAACACCAAGGGCCTGATTACCAGCACCCAAGAAAATTGTGATCCCTGCACAACTGTTTGTGCACTGATTACAGTTATAAGCGGTATTATGTTTATCACACCTGGTAAGTTTGCACTCCTTAATTTTCAGTAGGTCATACCTGCTGAAATGAAAGGCGGAAGAACTCTTGGTATTTACTGCAACATGCAGATAAAAGTAAGCAGAAAACTTCAGAGTGTTAGTCCCTATTACAGAGATATAACTAGGAGAATGTGCTACGTATTGCACTCAAACAAATGCTGAATCCTCAGGTGTTGCAACTAATCTCAATCAATCAATCATGTCCCTTATAAAGCGCACTACATACCCGCGAGGGTCTCAAGGCGCTGGGGGAAGAGGGGGTGGTGCTGCTACTGATCGAAGAGCCAGGTCTTGAGGAGTCTTCTGAAGGCCAGTAGGTCTTGGGTCTGTCGGAGGTTGGTGGGGAGGGTGTTCCAGGTCTTGGCGGCGAGGTGGGAGAAGGATCTGCCGCCGGCGGTCGTTTTCCGGATGTGGGGGACTGTGGCGAGGGCGAGGCTGGTCGAGCGGAGCTGGCGGGTGGGGGTGTAGAAGCTGAGTCGTCTGTTGAGGTAGGCTGGTCCGGAGTTGTGGAGTGCTTTGTGTGCGTGGGTGAGGAGCTTGAAGGTTATCCTCTTGTTGACAGGGAGCCAGTGCAGGTCTCTCAGGTGGGGTGTGATGTGGCTGCGTCGGGGGATGTCGAGGATAAGACGTGCAGAGGCGTTCTGGATGCGTTGCAGCCGTCTCAGGAGCTTAGCCGTCGTTCCTGCGTAGAGGGCGTTTCCGTAGTCCAGCCTGCTGGTGACGAGGGCCTGGGTGACTGTTTTTCTTGTTTCGGTGGGGATCCACTTGAAGATCCTGCGGAGCATTCGGAGGATGTTGAAGCAGGATGAGGAAACGGCGTTGACCTGCTTAGTCATGGAGAGGGTGGGGTCGAGGATGACCCCTAGGTTGCGTACGTGGTCGGTGGGTGGCGGGGCTGTTCCCAGTGATGTTGGCCACCAGGAGTCGTCCCAGGCTGAAGGGTTGGAACCAAGGATGAGGACCTCCGTCTTGTCCGAGTTCAGCTTCAGGCGGCTGGTCCTCATCCATTCGGCGACGGCCTTCATTCCTTCGTGGAGGTGGGCTTTGGCGGTGTGAGGGTCTTTGGTGAGGGAGAGGATCAGCTGGGTGTCGTCGGCGTAGGAGATGATGTTGAGGTTGTGCTGTCGGGCGACGTGGGCAAGGGGTGCCATGTAGATGTTGAACAGCGTTGGGCTGAGGGAGGAGCCTTGGGGTACGCCGCAGATGATCTTGGTGGCCTTGGATCGGAAGGGGGCGAGGCGGACGCTTTGTGTTCTGCCGGAAAGGAAGGATGTGGTCCAGTCCAGGGCCTTCTCTTGGATCCCGGCGTCGTGAAGGCGTGTTCGTAGTGTGTGGTGGCAGACCGTGTCGAAGGCGGATGATAGGTCCAGGAGGATGAGGGCTGCTGTTTCTCCATTGTCTAGCAGGGTCCTGATGTCATCGGTGGCGGCGATGAGGGCGGTTTCGGTGCTGTGGTTGCTGCGGAAGCCGGACTGGGAAGGGTCCAGGATGTTGTTCTCCTCGAGGTAGCGGTTCAGTTGTTTGTTGACGATTTTCTCGGTGACCTTCGCGGGGAACGGGAGCAGAGAAATGGGTCGGAAGTTCTTGAGGTCCTTGGGGTCTGCCTTGGGTTTCTTGAGTAAGGCGGTGATCTCGGCGTGCTTCCAGCTTTCCGGGAAGGTTGCTGTCTCGAAGGAGATGTTGATTATTTTCCGGAGATGGGGCGCGATGGCTGTACTGGCTTTGTTGAAGATGTGGTGAGGGCACGGGTCTAGCGGTGAACCGGAGTGGATGGTGTTCATGATCTCGCTGGTGTCCTCGTCGTTGATGTTGGTCCAGGAGAGCAGGCGGTTGGTGGTTGTGGGGGCAGTGGTCTCGGTGGTTGCCGGGGCGGTCGTGGTGTTGAAGCTGTCGTGGATGTCGGCGATTTTGCGGTGGAAGAAGGTGGCCAGTGAGTCGCACAGGTCTCGCGACGGCTGGATGTCGTTGGTGTTGGAGCTGGGGTTGGAGAGTTCCTTCACGATGTTGAAGAGCTCTTTGCTGTTGTGTGCGTTGTTGTCTAGGCGGTCTTTGAGTGAGGCCCTTTTGGCGGATCTGATGAGGTGATGGTGACTGCGGGTGGCGCTCTTGTGGGCGGCGTAGCTGTCCGCTGTCCGTTCGTGGAGCCAGATCTTCTCCAGTTTTCGGCATGTTCGTTTGGAGGCCTGGAGGTCTTTGGTGAACCAGGTGGCTTTCTTGCTGGTGTGGCTGTTGGGCGGATTCTTGAGCGGGCGAGGGTGTTGGCGCAGTCGTCGATCCACTGTCTGAGGTTGCGGGCGGCGGTGTCGGGGTCGGAGGGTTCGGCGGTTGGCTCAGGGCGAGGGTTGTGGTTAGCTGGTCTTCCGTGACTCTGCTCCAGCAGCGGCGAGGCATTTGTTCGGTGCGGTGGTGCGTGGGACACTAGTAATAAGGTCATATGCTCCTGATCACAAAATTGGGGCTAAATTCAATTAGAATTAGAATTTCATGTTGTGTGATAATTATCACACTCTTTCAGTTTTTCCCTAATATTCCAGCAGGTCATATCTGCCAAAGTGTGTTTGTAGAACAGACCTCAAAAAAGGCAAAGCAATTGGGTGTGTTAAATACCAATTATGCAAATTAAGCCTCTTGAAAAGCAGAAAACTTGGCATAGTAGGTATTTACAAGACCCAGTAAAACTTTACCTCGGGGTAATGGTAATTACTGTGAGTCAAAAACACTCAAAGCTATTCTGTGTGACTTAGAATCAGAGTCTCAGAGAAGCGTCTGTGCTACAATTCAGACCAGACAAGGAAAACAATATCAGAGAGACAACCTGCTAAACTTTTGAGGAAAATCAAGGAGCTAAAGGAAACATGCTCAACATTGATATTAAAGATTATTATCTCTCAAACCCTGTATAGAGTAAACAGCAAAAAAAGCATTGAAAGAAAACAAAGGTTTTGGGGGTATGCGCAATACACTGTCCCATGACTGTGTGCCACACTGCAGTGTTAGTGGGAGCTGCAGGACTGCGGTTGTATTGCTCCTCTGAGGTGGAGAGTGATGTGACACTGAAGTGAGGGTTGGGGAGAAGAGAGGAACAATGTGTGTAAGAAAAAAGATGCTGCAGTCCCATCCAAGAGCAGGGCCTCTCATTTTTATGGTACTGCAGGCGGTACACTCTCCTCAATTACATCTGCAAGCAGCCATAAGGAGGTGACCGAATGCAGAACTCAAGTTCCCAAGGCTCATGCCAGAGAAGCTCATCCAGTTCAGGTTTTTTTACTTGCATTCTTGAACTTGCAGTCTTATAAGTTAGCCCATTGTAAAATTGGGACTACAAGTCCCAGAATTCCAAGTAAATATCTGGTCTCGATAAGCTACTCATGCATAGGCTGGGATCCCTCGTAGAGGCAAATTTTGTAATTGGTTTTACGCCCCATTCTCTTCGAAGTTCACCAGCCGCCACTGAAAATCAACAGTAACAAACAGGCCCACCTGGCCATAAAACAGGCCCACAAACTTCTAAAAACCGGCCCACACACTGTCCTGTCAGACTAGCCCATAGGCACTGCCTAATTGGCCTACAGGCCAGTGCAACCCTTCAGTTTGCAATAAGCTGCCAGTAACTAGGCACATATAGTGCAGAAAAACGTGTCATATTGTTAATAATGGAAGCTGTTCTTTGTGAGCCAAAAAACCTCTCATGAACCCTGCATTGGGGCTACACCTGTATCGAATGCAGCACTCTAAATTTGTTTTTTTCTTTGAAACACACACATAACATCTTATGGTAACAAAAGAAGCCGTTCCAGCAGAAGACATAACCCTCTATCGGAAAGCAGTAGCATTTATTTCCAATCTCACACTCGAAGAACATGGCGGCTGGCCTACCCTCGTCAGTTTCATCTCGCACAAACTCCACTCCCGCTTCGGTCCCAAAAGCCATCAAGGGCCGCCTGTGTCACTTGTCTCAATATGGATTGACCTGGATGGATTTTCTCCTTCTAACTCATCCTCCTTTACGCTTCAGATCCTCTTGTCAATACACAATTGGCATCACTGGTCTGAAACACTGCTCGTATTGACTGCTCGATTAATGCCTTAATTGCTGTTAACACATGTTCTGGCTGGCCCGAGTCGTTCTGCCGCTCGGAAGTGGCAAGTGGTTAGGTCACGGTACACAAAATTACAATCACAATCTATCCCTGTCAGTCCTCTCCAGTGCTCCTTACAGAGAAAGTTTCAAGCAGAAAGTTAATGGTCATCTTTAGACTCTGCTTGTTTTCACTAATTTGTTCAACTTGGAGCTCGCACCTTGACATGAAAGCAGGCACCTGACTCTATATCTACTCTGTGATGGATTACGAGTTGGTTGGAGTTTTCCAAGACCTGCTCACACCCTAGTATGTACAGGGGTCGGAATTCTGAGAGATTTATCGCCCCCAATGAATGCCAGGGGCCGTATTACAATAAGTGCCCCGGAGGTGCAACAGGCGTTTGCGCCCGCTGTGTGTGCCCCGGGGCCCTTTGGCATTACAGAAGGGGGCGCAGATGCTTGTGCATCCCCTTCAGTAATACCAAGAGTTCTGGCGCACATAAAGCACCAGTGATACCTTCAGGGGGCATTCCCTCATTTGCATAGGGGCGTGCACTATGCAAATGAGGGAATTCCTTTGCCTCTGTGACCACGCCATACTACAGACGTGAGCGTAGAGGCAAAGAAGCTCTCAGGGGGCGCGCTCACAGTGCTCCACCTTCTAGATGGCACTCTGTGAGTGTGCCACCTGAAAGCAGCCCTCTGGAGGGGAGAAAGAGATTCCTATGGACCCCCCAGACATCCCCTTGCAGTCAGGTGTGATCACTGACTGCACATGCCTGCAAGGGTATCTCTAATCCCCTTCAAAAGTGCAGGAGGGTTTCCGGCTGAACTGTGAAATCACGTGTTTTCACATGAATGCGCTGCCCTGGGGGCAGCGCAACTTCGAGGCTGCCGTGGGGGCAGTGCATACATTGTAATAGGGCGCATTGTCATTGTTTGTGCCGGGCGCACCTTAACCCCTTCGCTGCTAGGCTTTTTCCCCTCCTGTGCTAAGCCTTTTTTTGGCTATTTGGGGTAGTTCGCGCTTAGGCCCCTGTAACTTTTTGACCACATAAGGTATCCATGCCAAATTTGCGTCCTTTTTTTCCAACATCATGGGGATTCTAAAGGTACCCAGGGTTTGTGGATTCCCCTGGAGGGGACCCAGAAATTAGACAAAATACAGCTAAATTTTGTTTTTTGGGGAAAAATGCAAAAAAAGGGCTACAGATGAAAGCATCTGGTTTTTTTCCCTGCAAATGGCATCAAAAAGGGGTTGTGGTGCTGAAATCACCATCTTCCCAGCTTTCAGGGACAAGCAGACTTTTGTCAGAAAACCAAAATTTTGTACACAGTGTTGGCATTTTTCTGGGACATAGCCTATTTTTGCTATTTCCAGTTAATGGTAGAAATGGGTATGAAAGCAATAATGGATCCTGGAAAGCCATACATTTCTGAAAAGTAGACAAAATTCTGAATTCAGCAAGGGGTCATTTGTGTAGATCCTTCAAGTTTTCTTTATAGAAACAAACAGTTACATATAGGAAAAATTGAAAATTAGTTGAAAAAAACAGCCATTTGTGTCAACGTTTTCACCTGTAACTTCTTCTAATTATGACAGCTATTTGAAAGCAATATACCATTACATCCGCTGGACCTTTCTGGTTGTGGTGATATATAGGACTTGTAGGTTCACCAAGAACCCGACGAACCCAGAGCCAATAACTGAGCAGCGTCTTGCAATGGTTTTTTATTATGTCCCGGGTATATAGTAATTATTCTGGGAAAATTTATACATGGAAAAATCGGTATGAAAGACACCTATGTATTTCTGAAATGGGAACAAAATATAGAGTTTAGAAACAGTAGATATTTGCACATTTCCGAAATTGGGAGTACCCATACTAGCATGAGAATTATAGGTCATTTTTCAAAATGACTTCTTTTTACACGTTGTCTTTCATTTGGAAGGCAGAAATGCATCGAAAGTCAATAGATAATAACAGTTGCTCTACAATTTTGTGTTACCCTAAGTCTCCCGATAAAAATGGTACCTCACTTGTGTGGGTAGGCCTAGTGCCCGCGACAGGAAACGGCTCAAAACGCAACGTGGACACACCACATTTTCACAGTGAAAAATGACCCTTTTTTTGCAAAGTGCCTAGCTGTAGTTTTTGAACCCTAGCTCTGCCGGCACCTAGGGAAACCTAGCAAAACTATACATTTTTGAAAACTAGCCACCCAGGGGAATCCAGGATGGGGTGACTTGACTGGCTCTCACCTGGTTCTGTTACCCAGAATCCCTTGCAAACCTAAAAAATTGTCAAAAAAACACATTTTCCTCACTTTTCTGTGGTGGAAAGTTCTGGAATCTGCGTGGATCCACAAAATTCCACCCACCCCGTGTTCCCCAAAGTCTTTCGAGAAAAACGGTACCCCACTTGTGTGGGTAGGCCTAGTGCCCGCGACAGGAAACGACCCAAAAGGCAACGTGGACACACCACATTTTCACAGTGAAAAATGACCCTTTTTTGCAAAGTGCCTAGCTGTAGTTTTTGAACCCTAGCTCTGCCGGCACCTAGGGAAACCTAGCAAACCTATACATTTTTGAAAACTAGACACCCAGGGGAATCCAGGATGGGGTGACTTGACTGGCTCTCACCAGGTTCTGGTACCCAGAATCCCTTGCAAACCTAAAAAATTGTCAAACAAACCACATTTTCCTCACTTTTCTGTGGTGGAAAGTTCTGGAATCTGCGTGGATCCACAACATTCCACCCACCCCGCGTTCCCCAAAGTCTTCCGAGAAAAATGGTACCTCACTTGTGTGGGTAGGCCTAGTGCCCGCGACAGGAAACAGCGCAAAACGCAACGTGGACACACCACATTTTCACAGTGAAAAATGACCCTTTTTTTGCAAAGTGCCTAGCTGTAGTTTTTGAACCCTAGCTCTGCCGGCACCTAGGGAAACCTAGCAAACCTATACATTTTTGAAAACTAGACACCCAGGGGAATCCAGGATGGGGTGACTTGACTGGCTCTCACCAGGTTCTGGTACCCAGAATCCCTTGCAAACCTAAAAAATTGTCACAAAAACCACATTTTCCTCATTTTTCTGTGGTGGAAAGTTCTGGAATCTGCGTGGATCCACAAAATTCCACCCACCCCGCGTTCCCCAAAGTCTTCCGAGAAAAATGGTACCTCACTTGTGTGGGTAGGCCTAGTGCCCGTGAAAGAAAACAGCGCAAAACGCAAAGTGGACACACCTCAATTTCACAGTGAAAAATGACCCTTTTTTTGCAAAGTGCCTAGCTGTAGTTTTTGAACCCTAGCTCTGCCGGCACCTCAGGAAACCTAGCAAACCTATACATATTTGAAAACTAGACACCCAGGGGAATCCAGGATGGGGTGACTTGACTGGCTCTCACCAGGTTCTGGTACCCAGAATCCCTTGCAAACCTAAAAAAGTGTAAAAAAAAACACATTTTCCTCATTTTTCTGTGGTGGAAAGTTCTGGAATCTGCGTGGGTCCACAAAATTCCACCCACCCCTCGTTCCCCAAAGTCTTCCGAGAAAAATGGTACCTCACTTGTGTGTGTAGGCCTCGTGCCCGCGATAGGAAACAGCGCAAAACGCAACGTGGACACACCACATTTTCACAGTGAAAAATGACCCTTTTTTTGCAAAGTGCCTAGCTGTAGTTTTTGAACCCTAACTCTGCCAGCACCTAGGGAAACCTACCAAACCCACACATTTCTGAAAAGTAAACACCCGGGGTATTCCAGTGAGGTATGTCTTGCGTGGATCCCCCAACGTTTTCTTACCCAGAATCCCCTGCAAACCTGAAATTTTGCTGAAAAAATCACTTTTTTCACACATTTGTGTGTGGGAAAGTTGTGGCATCACCGGGCTGACACAAATTTCCTACCACCCAGCGTTCCCCCAGGTCTCCCGATAAAAATGGTGCCTCACTTGGGTGGGAGGCCCAAGTACCAGCGACAGGCAAGGGCCCAAAACATTTTGTGATAGGCAATTTTGATGTCGCCTCAATACTTTTTGGGCCCTTGCCTGTCGCGGGTTCTTGGGCCTCCCACCCGAGTGAGGCACCATTTTTATCAGGAGACCTGGGCAAACGCTGGGTGGTAGGAAATTTGTGTCAGCCAGGCGATGCCACAACTTTCCCACACACAAATGTGTGAAAAAAGTGATTTTTTTCAGCACAATTTTAGGTTTGCAGGGGATTCTGGGTAAGAAAACGTTGGGGGATCCACGCAAGCCATACCTCCCTGGAATCCCCCGGGTGTCTACTTTTCAGAAATGTGTGGGTTTGGTAGGTTTCCCTAGGTGGCCGCCGAGCCCCGGGCCAAAAAGTCATGGGACCCCCCTTGCAAAACCAGGTTGTTTTGTGATAAGCAATTTTGATGTTGCCTCAATACGTTTTGGGCCCTTGCCTGTCGCGGGTACTTGGGCCTCCCACCCGAGTGAGGCACCATTTTTATCGGGAGATCTGGGGGAACACTGGGTGGTAGGAAATTTGTGTCAGCCCGGTGATGCCACAACTTTCCCACACACAAATGTGTTAAAAAAATGATTTTTTCAGCAAAATTTCAGGTTTGTAGGGGATTCTGGGTAAGAAAACGTTGGGGGATCCACGCAAGCCATACCTCCCTGGAATCCCCCGGGTGTCTAGCTTTCAGAAATGTGTGGGTTTGGTAGGTTTCTCTAGGTGGCCGCCGAGCCCCGGGCCAAAAGTCATGGGACCCCCTTGCAAAACCAGGTCGTTTTGTGATAGGCAATTTTGATGTTGCCTCAATACGTTTTGGGCCCTTGCCTGTCGCGGGTACTTGGGCCTCCCACCCGAGTGAGGCACCATTTTTATCGGGAGACCAGGGGAACGCTGGCTGGTAGGAAAGTTGTGTCAGCCCGGTGATGCCACAACTTTCCCACACACAAATGTGTGAAAAAAGTGATTTGTTCAGCAAAATTTCAGGTTTGCAGGGGATTCTGGGTAAGAAAACGTTGGTGGATCCATGCAAGCCATACCTCCCTGGATTCCCCCGGGTGTCTAGTTTTCAGAAATGTGTGGGTTTGGTAGGTTTCCCTAGGTGGCCGCCGAGCTCCGGGCCAAAACGTCATGGGACCCCCCTTGCAAAACCAGGTCGTTTTGTGATAGGCAATTTTGATGTCGCCTCAATGCGTTTTGGGCCCTTGCCTGTCGCGGGTACTTGGGCCTCCCACCCGAGTGAGGCACCATTTTTATCGGGAGACCTGGGCGAACGCTGGGTGGTAGGAAATTTGTGTCAGCCCGGTGATGCCACAACTTTCCCACACACAAATGTGTGAAAAAAGTGATTTTTTCAGCAAAATTTCAGGTTTGCAGGGGATTCTGGGTAAGAAAACGTTGGGGGATCCATGCAAGCCATACCTCCCTGGAATCCCCCGGGTGTCTACTTTTCAGAAATGTGTGGATTTGGTAGGTTTCCCTAGGTGGCCGCCGAGCACGGGACAAAAACCAAGGTGACCCCCCTTGCAAAACCAGGTCGTTTTGTGATAGGCAATTTTGATGTTGCCTAATACGTTTTTGGGCTTTGCCTGTCACGGGTACTTGTGCCTCCCACACGAGTGAGGCACCATTTTTATCGGGAGACCTGGGGGAACGCTGGATGGTAGGAAATTTGTGTCAGCCCAGTGATGCCACAACTTTCCCACACAAAAATGTGTGGAAAAAGTGATTTTTTTCAGCTAAATTTGAGGTTTGCAGGGGATTCTGGGTAAGAAAATGTTGGGGGATCAATGCAAGCCATACCTCCCTGGAATCCCCCGGGTATCTAGTTTTCAGAAATGTGTGGGTTTGGTAGGTTTCCCTAGATGGCTGCCGACCCCGGGGCCAAAAACCCAGGTAACCCCCCGTGCAAAACCAGGTTGGTTTGTGATAGGTAATTTTGATGTTGCGTCACTATGTTTTGGGCCCTTGCCTGTCGCTGGTCCTTGACCCACCCACACAAGTGAGGTACCATTTTTCTCTGAAGACTTTGGGGAATGCGGGGTGAGTGGAATTTTGTGGATCCAGACAGATTCCAGAACTTTCCACCACAGAAATGTGAGGAAAATGTGTTTTTATTATACACATTTTGAGGTTTGCAAGGGATTCTGGGTAACAGAACCTGGTGAGAGCCAGTCAAGTCACCCCATCCTGGATTCCCTGGGTGTCTAGTTTTCAAAAATGTACAGGTTTGCTAGGTTTCCCTATGTGCCGGCTGCACTAGGGCCCAAAATCCACAGGTAGGCATATTGCTAAAAACAAATCCGTGCCTAGTCGGCTTTCTGCCGCCCTGGGGGGATATCGGGGGTGGCGTTGCCTCGATATGCCCCCAAGGGGGCAGAAACACTGTGGCTATTTTTTTGGGGGGTAGGGGCATTGGTATGCCCATTCTGGGCAGCCCCCACCCCCACACATAAAAAAGCCAGCGTAATCGTTGGCGTCTAGTGGGCTTTTTGCCCCCCGGGGGGGCAAATTGGGGGCTACTGCCCCATCTGCCCCCCAGGGGGGCAGGAAGGCTGTTATTTTTGCGGGGGAGGGGGTGGGGGCATGGGCATGCCCGTTTTGGGAGCCCCCACCCTAATTCAAATTTGCCCCCAAAAAATCCCTGGTGTCTAGTGGGCTTTTTGCCCCCCCCGGCGGGGCAGATTTGGGGTTAATTTTTAATTAGGGTGGGGGCTGCCCAAAACGGGTATGCCAATGTCCCCACCCTAATTAAAATTTGCCCAAAAAAATCCCTGGCGTCTAGTGGGCTTTTTGCCCCCCCGGGGGGGCAGATTGGGGGCTACTGCTCCCAGATGCCCCCCAGGGGGGGTAGAAAGGCTGTCATTTTTGCAGGGGGTGGGTGGGGGCATGGGCATGCCCATATTGGGCAGCCCCCACCACAAATTATAATAAAAAAAAAAATCCCTGGCATCTAGTGGGCTTTTTGCCCCCCCGGGGGGGCAGATTGGGGGCTACTGCCCCATCTGCCCCCCAGGGGGGGCAGGAAGGCTGTTATTTTTGCGGGGGAGGGGGTGGGGGCATGGGCATGCCCATTTTGGGAGCCCCCACCCTAATTCAAATTTGCCCAAAAAAATCCCTGGTGTCTAGTGGGCTTTTTGCCCCCCCGGCGGGGCAGATTGGGGGCTAATGCCCCCATCTGCCCCCAGGGGGCAGAAAGTCCACTAGACGCCAGGGAGTTTTTTGGGCAAATTTTAATTAGGGTGGGGGCTGCCCAAAATGGGCATGCCAGTGCCCCACCCTAATTAAAATTTGCCCATAAAATCCCTGGCGTCTACTGGGCTTTTTGACCCCCCGGGGGAGCAGATTTGGGGCTAATGCCCCCAGCTGCCCCCCAGGGGGGGCAGAAAGGCTGTCATTTTTGCAGGGGGTGGGTGGGGGCATGGGCATGCCCATATTGGGCAGCCCCCACCACAAATTATAATTAAAAAAAAAATCCCTGGCGTATAGTGGGCTTTTTGCCCCCCAGTAATTGATGGGAAAACTAATGGGATTCAGTAGACACCACCTTAGCCTCCCTTGTCGGAAACCCTTAGTTGACAACCCATCCACCATAAGGTCTCTAACTTCTTACTATTAAAAGGCTCGCCCTCTTTTGGTTGTTAAGATGATGCTTATTTTTTCTATTTGAACCCACAACGAAAGGCCTTTCAGGTCACAAGTACGAAACAGGAAGACACGTCACCGACGTACAGAGTAGGGAATTCTATGAGCTTCACGAACTTTAATTTTCTTAGAAAGAAACCCCCTGCCATATTTTAAATGCGGCTCATAGTCCTCGTTTTTGAGATTGTCATCAACGAGTAAAAAACAAGCACACTAACGGAAAACAAGAGCACGCGCTAAACGTGTGAGGAAAGACAACCACAAAACGACGAATCTGGAGAAGTTGTGGTTGCTCCCACATTCAATAATGGCTACAACGACACATGACAATCATGACCTAACAAAAACATACACACCCATCATTGTGTTTCACAACGCACATTGTTGACTGCACTCATACTGAAATCATACTTGTGCTTGGCTAAAAAAGATTGCTGCCTGGCTTCACTTTGAGTGATAGATTGCTTATTGGCTTCCAATTGGCAGGCACCGAGATCCATTCCTTGATGGCCATGTGGCGGGTAGCACTGTTTCTTCCTGGCTGGAAGAAGGTGAATTTTCTTAGAACTTGCCTCCAAGGCCTGTATCCCTGTTTTTGCCTTTGAGGTGTTGGTCTACCTATCCCTGTTGCACGTGTTTTTTCTTCAGATTAATCAAATGCTTCAGGATCCTATTCTGGATCTTCCTCGTGTTCCTTTGCATCTGTATGTCCATGCCTGAAGATTGCCATTCCACATTATACATGTATTTCTGTGTAATGGTTAGCAATGCAATAGTGCAAAACTGTGATGATCTGAATGCATTACCTTGTTCCCCTGTGACTTTTGATCATGTCTCTGTTTAGTGGATTCCCACCACTGATGTGATTTCCACCACAGTCTGTGTCCTCTCCTCCCTTGGTCGCAGCCTCAAGGCGCTAACGGGCATTAACTTGTTGCACAACATTCCTTCTCGTGGTCTACAATGTTTGCACAGACATGCCTCTTAAGGCCATCCCACTTCTTCTTGGCTCTGTGCCCCTTGGTTCTGGAGCAACTGCATTTATCTTGTCTGTAACATTGTGCCATGGTGTTGTGTGTGCTAAGGGGATGTTCTGTACAACAGATGCCCATATAGACGGCCATCTTTGTTGACAACTTCTTTGGCTAACACACCAGTTACTGGCTCAGTTCCTCTTGCGGTGTTCCAGGGTGTTTTTAGAAGAATTGTGATTTTTCTGTTTCTAGATAAATGCATAATTTACATGTGAACATAGGGCCCTTGCATGGTTCTTCTGAATATGCATGCTGTTTTGTTCTGCATGCACAGTGCTTTCACACACGTGCAATATTAACACACATCTGTATATTCCTCAAACATGATGCTCTTACACCTGCTACTGCCACCCTCGTGTAGAAATCTAATGTGTGCATGTATGCTCTGGAAACCACCCATGGCAGCATTATTTAAACTTTGTGCTGGTTTGTACACAAGTGCTCAGGAGTCACTGATGTCAATTCACCAAATTTCCAGGGCTAGTGAAAGTTACCATTTGACCTCGATGACATCACTGGAAGTGACATCACATTACTCCTGACACCCATCATTACATAGCAAACACAAGGAGATGATGGACGGAGCACTGAAACTTTTCAGACACTCACCCCCCAGTCACAGATCTGGGTTGAATCCATCATTATTCTTTAGCTCACTTCGCCACCCCAGTTCAGACACAGCTATATGCAAATCAGTCTTGACCCTGTGCCTCATGGGAACAGTCCAGCCCGAACTGCCAAGCCATGTCTTCCCTGGACCGGAAACAAGCATCCTGGGACCGGTTTCTGGCTTACAGCCATCATCAGCCAGGCTATCTTGAATCCAGTGGCAGAGTGAGCAAGGGACCCACGTCTGGGCATACCCTGCCAAGTTAGGGTGAACAAAGCAAACACAAGGAGATGATGGACGGAGCGCTGAAACTTTTCAGACACTCACCCCCAGTCACAGATCTGGGTTGAATCCATCATCTTTCTTTAGCTCACTTCGCCACCCCATTTCAGACCCCATGTACACAAATCAGTCTTGACCCTGTGCCTCATGGGAACAGCCCAGACCGAACTGCCAAGCCAAGTCTTTCCTGGACCGGAAACAAGCATCCTGGGACTAGTTTCGGGGTAACACCCCTCATCAGCCAGGCTAGCTTGAATCCAGTGGCAAAGTGAGCAAGGGACTCACGTCTGGGCAGACCCTGCCAACCCAGGGCGAACAAAGCAAACACAAGGAGATGATAGACGGAGCGCTGAAACTTTTCAGACACTCACCCCCAGTCACAGATCTGGGTTGAATCCATCATCGTTCTTTAGCTCACTTCACCACCCCAGTTCAGACATGGCCATATGCAAATCAGTCTGACCCTGTGCCTCATGGGAACAGTCCAGCCTGAACTGCCAAGCCATGTCTTCCCTGGACCGGAAACAAGCATCCTGGGACCGGTTTCTGGCTATTCAGCCGTCATCAGCCAGGCTAGCTTGAATCCAGTGGCAAAGTGAGCAAGGGACCCATGTCTGGGCATACCCTGCCAACTTAGGGCGAACAAAGCGATACCAAAGGGGATGATGGATGGAGCGTTAGAGCAAATCAAACACTCACCCCCAGTCAACTGATCTGGGTTTAATCCATCATCATTCTTTAGCTCACTCCACCACCCCAGTTCAGACATGGCCATATGCAAATCAGTCTGACCCTGTGCCTCATGGGAACACTCCAGCCCGAACTGCCAAGCCATGTCTTCCCTGGACCGGAAACAAGCATCCTGGGACTAGTTTCGGGGTAACACCCCTCATCAGCCAGGCTAGATTGAATCCAGTGGCAAAGTGAGCAAGGGACTCACGTCTGGGCATACCCTGCCAACCCAGGGCGAACAAAGCAAACACAAGGAGATGATAGACGGAGCGCTGAAACTTTTCAGACACTCACCCCCAGTCACAGATCTGGGTTGAATCCATCATCGTTCTTTAGCTCACTTCACCACCCCAGTTCAGTCCCAGCCATATGCAAATCAGTCTTGACCCTGTGCCTCATGGGAACAGTCTAGACCGAACTGCCAAGCCAGGTCTTTCCTGGACCGGAACCAAGCATCCAGAGACTGACTTTTTACACTACCCCAGATTTACAAGGACCTGTAAATCTGAGGCAGCGTCAAAACCTAACGCCTTTGAAAAGCAGGTGTTGGAATGGTGAAACAAGGAGAAATACTTTTATTTCTCCTTGTTTGTTGCTCTTTCTATGTGTGCTGCATTCTGCAGCACATGTAGAAGGAGCAAATCGCCTTTAATTATTGTTTATGTGTAGGAAGGTGTCCCTTTCTGCACATAAACACTCATCCCTGCAATGCATCCCCACAAAATAACCTAGTTTTGCAAGGGGGGTCACCTGGGTTTTTGGCTCCGTGCTCGGCGGCCAACCAGGAAACCTACCAAACCCACTCCTTTCTGAAAACTAGAGACCCTGGGGGGTCCAGGGAGGTATGGCTTGTGTGGATCCCCCAGCGTTTTCTACCCAGAATCCCCTGCAAACCTCAAATTTAGCTGAAAAAAAATCATATTTTCCCACTTTTCTGTGTGGGAAAGTTGTAGGATCACCAGGCTGACACAAATTTCCTACCACCCAGCATTCCCCCAGGTCTCCCGATAAAAATGGTACCTCACTCGTGTGGGTGGGTCAAGTACCCGAGACAAGCAAGGGCCCAAAACATTTTCTGGAGACATCAAAATTACCTATCACAAACCGATCTGGTTTTGCAAGGGGGGTCACCTGGGTTTTTGGCCCGCGCTCGGCGGCCAACTAGGGAAACCTACCAAATCCACACATTCATGAAAACTAGAGACCCAGGGGGGTCCAGGCAGATATGGCTTGCATGGATCCCCCAACATTTTCCTACCCAGAATCCCCTACAAACCTCAAATTTAGCTGAAAAAAATCAACTTTTTCTCACTTATCTGTGTGGGAAAGTTGTGGGATCGTGATACACTAATATAGCGAAAGAGGATCCTCTCACTATTTGAAGGGCCGAGAGAAACTCTGAAGGAGGAGTACACCCTCCCATTTTATAATGAAAGTTGTGGGATCACCAGGCTGCAACAAATTTCCTACCACCCAGCGTTCCCCCAGGTCTCCCGATAAAAATGGTACCTTACACAATGCAATAATGTAGCACAAAAATACCATAAAAGACAAAATAGCACAATCACAACAAAATTCAACACAAAAAGTATGACAAACATACTTTGCACACATTGCCAGTTTCAAAATTCTGCTTTCATAATACAGTTAAGGTAAAAGGTGTTTGCACTAAGCATTGCCTTAGCTACCAGCAAGGACATATAATAGCGACAATCAAAAACGTTTCAGTATCAGGGCATATAATGCCAGGCAGGTGAACAGCTTATATTGTACAACCACATGGCCCAGTTCTAGGCTCCGACCCGGTACTACGCATGGCATGCTCCAGTTCTGTTCACTAAAACATGTGAAAATAGGGTTGACCACAAAACACAATATCTGCTACCCCTGGCTACTCATATTCGACGTCCATGTCATGAGTCGCTAAACGAGGCCCAAGGCAAGACACATTTAGGGCTTGATTTAGAGTATGGATGTAGATATTTCTGCCAGTCAGTGTAAACGTGTTCTGACATCGTGGGGGCAATTCGACTGCATTTTGGACCCTACAGTAGAGCTAAGGATGTTTCCCCACAAAAGAGGACTTCTCCACCATGGGGGGAGCCAGGCTGACATTGGAAAACGTTTTGAAAATGCCTTGTGATTTTGACATCCATGTGGACACTGGAAATGTACCCCGAAAGCATTCCACGCTTGGCATAAGTAGCATTGAAAGTGCATAAGTACGTTTATAATCACAAAAAGAAAGTGCCCGTAGGGCCAGTTATAATCAGAAATATATCACAGAAGGGGCATCATCTATTTCACAATATTTATTATCTCAAAACACTATTCATATATTTATAGAAAGAAAATACAGGCACCAAAAGATCCCACCTACGTGTGGTCAACATATAACATTTAACAATATTTACAAACCTAAGTATTCAGAACCATACATAAAACAATGTACGAGAGGCCTAAGCAGTGTTCCTCATAGTACAGTCCCTGGTGGAACAAATATATTGTGTTTGCCATAAAGCCACCCTTTCGTAGCCAAAGGCGATGTTTAGGTCCTATTGCAACAATTCTCCAGGACCAACATCAGGACAAAACATGGTGTGGATCATAATTAATTATGATAATGGTGCTGCTGATTGGTTCGAAAGGTACTTGTTGTCTTTCAATTGTGTAAATAGGGTCCAAAACGTATTTAGTGCAGTCCCTGGTGGAATAAATATATTGGGGCTTATTTACAAGCCCCTTGCGCCACTTTTGCGTCATTTTTAACATGGGAAAAATGACGCAATAGTGGCGCAAGGGGCTTGTAAATCTGCCCCATTGTGTTTGCCATAAGGCCACCCCTTCGTAGCCAAAGACGATGTTTTGGTCCTATTGCAACAATTCTCCAGGACCATCATCAGGGCAAACATGGTGTGGATCATAATTAATTATGACAATGGTGCTGCTGATTGGTTCGAAAGGAGCTTGTTGCCTTTCAATTGCGTAACTAGTTCCCAAACGTATCTGCTCGTAGCTAAGGACGTAGGTTTTAAAAATATAGTTAATCCAAAACAAAACCACTCTCCTCAGGGCAATTCCCTGGTGGATCACTTGCAGGAAAAACCTCATACAGAAAGTGTCAAGAATCTCTTCTGCTATTCAGAGATATCATTTGGGTGCATGATGGAAACTGCGATCAAATTGAACCTGTTAACATCAAACAAGCTGTGATAAAGGTCGTCTGGTGTTGGCAAACGCACACCTCTAAACAAACAGCGGCTGTTCGACTGTGCTGATGGTCTGCATTAATTCATTTTGCCACCTCCTTTCTTTGACCTTGAGCACAAAGGATTCGCCCAGAAATTTCATTTGCTTAAATGGATCGCCGTTTTCCTCAGTGCATTATTGAATCACTTGCGACTAACAAGATCGGCCTGTAAGCGTTATTTGACTAGCGTTTATCTGTGAAATGCTACATTTGGAATTGCTGTGATGTTCAATGGAGAATTCTTTTTGTGTGATTATTATCTGCCCCAACCCCTAGAGCAACCGTGTAACCCCTATCTTTATGTGTACGTTTATAAAAAAAAATGTATTTAGCAATTTGGGCATAAAATGACATTCGACCTCTGTGATGTAATAAGGTTAACAGAAAGGGCAAAGCATGTAGTGTGATGCTGTGTGTTATTTTTAGGTTGCACCACTGTAATATTTTAATATGAAACTTATAATGGTAGACATAGCTGCAGCTTTAATACCCACTGACAGAATTAGGCAGGTAGAGATTTTTAGTATGCCTCAGTTGTCTCAATAAGACTACTTTCTACCGTTAGTGTAACGATATAACTCAAACAACAAACTAGCGACTAAAACATTAAGAATAGTAACCGGTGGATTAAAATGACAGCTGGATTTTCTGTCTTTATCCACGATTCGATAGCCCGCATTTTCTTTTCTATTGTTAAGACCATTGACATTAAAGGAGACCACTTTTAATATTTCCTTTTTACCCATTAGCAGATATCAAAGTAAATTCCTAACAACATTGCAAAGAGGACCAAGGAGTTCTGGAAAACTACGGCATCAATCAACAACCCCATCCTAGCCCCAACAAAATATGGATTTATGAATAGTAAATGGATGAATCTAAATTTTACAAATGGATTTCTTTTTTCCCTCATGTCCCCCTCCCACCCCAGTGACCCCATCTCCCCCCGAAGCCACAGTGAGCAGTCCACCGTCCCTGCTCACACCTAACAGGCTAGCCCACCCCCTCCTAACTGGCACTATGATTTGGTGCCAAGCTCTACCGGCCTACCTACCCCTCCCCCCCCTCCTTCAATGAAAAGAAAAAGCAAAGAAGAAAGAAGAAAAAAAAAAAAAGGCAATATCATCCTCCAAAGGCTATCTAAAAGAGATATCTAAAGGGACAAAACATCAGAGTGAAAAGCCAAGGAGAAAATAAACAAGAAGCTGATGACATTTGCAATTCTGCAAGACCGAGCCCACCTAGGGACCATCAGGACTTATTTAAAGAAATTTGTTGCAGTAATTCCTGAGCTTCGGGGACATTGCAAAATACATGGAATCTGCCTTTTACGAGCACTTTCCAAGAGACTCATATACCGGCGGGGAAGCTTGTAGATTTCCCAATGTTTAAGTCCTGGGCATCATATCAAGGTTTCTCCTCCTCCTCTGCATCTCATCATGGCATGGCGATCTTCTTGGGTAAAAAACTCCAAGCTGAGGTGGTCAGCTCTGCAAGTGATCAGAGTGGAAGGTAATCTGGGGAACAGACCTCTAACCTTTGCCAGCATCTATGCCTCAGTAGAGGATAATCCTTTACCATATGAAGAGCTTTTTCAATCTCTAATTCAAATTTCTGTTAAAGTGATTATAGGGGGAGATTTTAATTTCTTAATGAATCCTAAAATCGATTCCTCAGCTATGTCCAAAAATCAGTTAAAACCAAAAACTCTTAGAGTCATTCAAAATTATGGAAAGACTGGATATAATTGACCCGTGGAGGGCTGCATTCCCGACTAGGATCGTGTATACCGGTTTTTCACGTAGATTTCGTACTTCCTCACTTATTGATTTCTTCCTCATCTCTAGGATTTTGACTTTTAGCCAGCAGAGAATTCTTCCGAATGGATTCTCGGATCATGCTATGATCACTCTAGAGTTAGAGTTAAGTAAATACGTTTCGAATCCCAAAAGATGGACTTTAAATAGGCAATATCTAACAGAAGAAAGCTGGGTGCTTCTCGTCAAAACAGAGATAAATTAGTTTTTGCGCGAAAACCACGGTTCGGCACCTCCTCACATAGTCTGGGACTCGCTTAAAGCATACGTACGGGGACTAGCCATTGGAAAAGATGCCGATATCTCAAGAAAAGTTAAGGATGAAAAGCAAAATCTAGAGCAGACGGTGCAAAGGAGCTATGATATCTTTCTTAGTAGCCCCTCAGTCCTTAACCAACGGAAATTTGAACAGGCTAGATGGGATCTCAGCGAGAAATATTACGTTAAATGTGAATCCTCTTACCAGAACCATAGGCAAAAGGTATACGAAGAGAGCAACCACACCGGGAGGTTTCTTGCCTGGCAGGCCAGGGAGCAGGCAGCAAGCAATCAGATTAGCACACTGAGATGCCCGATAACTGGTCTTCGTTCTGACGATCCAGTGGCCATAGGGAATATAATGTCACAACATTACAGGAATATCTATGGCCAACAACAGTCTATTGACAGGGCATCCTTGGAAAAATTCCTCCAGAGATATGAAATGCCGATACTCTCTGAGGATGATAAAATGAGAATGACGCGTCCTTTCTCTAAAGAAGAACTGGGAGATGTTATTAAAACTCTCCCGAATGGCAAAGCTTGTGGCCCGGGTGGTTTTCCGGCTGAATTTTTTAAAACCTTTTTGAGTGTCATTCTTGAATATCTTTTGCTGATTGCAAATTCAATTTTAGAGGGTGGTTCAATACCTTCCTCATTTAGAAAAGGGAATATAGTCAGTTTCTTGAAAAAGGGAAAAAATTGTGAAGATCCAAACTCTTATCGCCGTATCACGCTTTTAAATTCTGATTACAAAATTATTACTAAACTTTTAGCCAACCGATTTAATGTAATAGCTACACATTTGATCCATCCCGATCAAAATGGTTTTATTGCAGGGAGGCAGCTCGGGACTAATACGCATTATTTGGTTGAAGCACTTGATTATTTTGAGACCCAGAACATATTAGCCTTGGTCCTTTTATTAGACGCCGAGAAGGCATTCGACCTGGTGGTTTGGGAGACCTTATTTCTTATTCTCTTAAATTTCGGCATACCTCCCAAAATCACGGGGCTGATCCAGAAATTGTACCTAAATGCAGAAGCTAGCATTATTATTAATGCCTCTATGGCAGGCCAAGTTAATGTTAAACGGGGGACTAGACAAGGCTGTCCACTGTCCCCGGTGCTTTTCGCCTTTTTTATTGAGCCCTTGGCGATAGCCATTTGGAATAATGCAGATATCTGTCCCCCTCTACCAACTATGGGAAAACTTAAATTATACGCTGACGATATCATGCTAATAATAAAGGGGGATAAGGCGGTCCAAGCAAAAGCTTTTGAGATCTTTGAGCAGTTCGAATTGCTCGGCGGATATAAAATCAATTTTAAAAAAACGGAAATAATCCAGTGTGGCTCTAAGCCTGCGGATTTACATGCTGATATCCTTCCTTGTCTAAATACTAAACCGAAAAGATATCTGGGGGTGTATTTTTCGTCACAAATTTCCAAGTTGTACGACCTAAATTTTGTCCCGCTTTTACGAAAAGTACAAGACTTATTCCTTCGATGGAATTCGCTTCCACTAACCATCATGGGAAGAGTCGCATTGATTAAAATGTCCGTTCTCCCGTTATTTAATTTTGTATTTTCTGCGATCCCCTGTGTCTTAACGGTTTCTTTCTTTGCTAAATTAGAGTCTATGTTTACATCTTTTCTCTGGGGTAAGAAAGTCCCCCGAATTGCACTCAGCACTTTATATGAGGAACTGGAAAATGGCGGATTAGCTCTCCCCAACCTCAAGGATTATTACTTTGCATATTTTGAACAATACATGTCAAGGTTTAAACTGGAACCACAAACAGGTTTAATTGTAAATTATTTTATGAAGCTAATTTGTAAAGAGAACCAGATACGCTGCCCACTAAAAATCGCAAAATTCCCCAAATTAGTACGTTATAAGTGTATGCAGTGGTTTTTCCATAAACGTCAGGCTTTTTATAGAAGATATTCAATCCCCGTAATTAATTCCTCAACTCCGCTATCTGAACTTACTTCAGTATCTGGGATTAGAGATTCAACTGTAATCATACAAAAATGGGCCAAGGCTGACTTTCGGAAAATCTCTGATTTCTTAAGGAATGATAGGTGGCTGAATATTGTCGAAATCTATGATTTAATCCCAAATGATTTCCTTCTCCTTGGGTCCTATAACATTCTTATTAAATTCCTGAGTAACCTCAATCTGGTACAGATTTTCGAACATAAAAATTTGGTATATGAATTACTTGATGAAATCATACTTAAGAAACCCAGGGGAGTGGAAACAGCGTTTAGCTTCTATCAAGGGTATAGATCTACGGAGAAAGCAATAACTAAATGGGGAAAACATGAGGAGTTGGAAATCACAGCGAATATGTGGTCTGTATTAAATAAACTTAATTTCAGCATGTTAAGGGGGCCAACTGGCGCCGGATGTTATTTTTTAGCAAATGGCTGCTCTATAGAACTCCACATTTTCTATCTAAAGTCTACCCCAATCAATCAGGGCTGTGTTTTTGCTGTCTAAACCATCCTTCAGCCAATTGGACACATATCATATCACAGTGCCCCTTGATCCAGGGGTTCTGGAATGATATCTTTGACTATTTGGAAGCTGAATGTTCAATAACAACAGATCCGAACATTCGGCTGAAAGTTTTTGATTACGACCTCACTCTACATTTTCCTGACAAGGAAAACTATTATATATTGCAATGGCAGTAGCCAGGTCACTCCTGCTTCAGAGATGGCGATCAGATCTTATACCAACAAAAGCCGAGTGGGCTCGGAAAATGAAGCAGGTTAAAAAAAGTGAGCGAGTTTATGCACTAAGAATTGGGGGCTTAAGAAGTTTGAGAACTTCTGGGCAGCCTATTTTGATTAAAGTCTCAAACTATAGCCTATATCTTAGGAGGTACTCTTATTATGCTTCTATCCTATTTATGGCTATATTTTTGAGATAATTGTTATATTTGCACATCGGTTCGGATTTGATTGGACTATAGACACCTATTTTTTAGCACTTTATTTCACTATAGACACTTTAGTTTTTATTGCTAAGTTTTGAAGTGGCTGTCATCGGATGAAATATTATTAATGGTACACAGGCTGATTCTTCTGCATATTTTAATGTACCTAAGGCATAATCAATTTCTTAGCTTGTCTTAAAACAGACAGTTGACGTTGCACTGGACTTCATAATACTATCCGCTGTAATTTTCAAAGTTACATTTATAAGATTTATAAGATTCATCTACATATACATTTTAATGCTTTAGCAGAATGCTGGGTTAATCTTCTTAATTTCGATGCAATATTGTCTCTGTCTTTTCTGGGTATTGTTTTTAGACTTGTTTGTGGTGCTTAACGTTTTTTTATTACCTGACATGTTAAATGAATTGTATGGATGTATTTATAAAACTTTCTTTACGGATTTCAATTAAAAAAAAGAATAGTAAGCGGTGGATGTACCTGTTCCTGCCCCCTCCCCATACACAAATTCTATTATTATTTTATAGAAACCACCTTAATTTTACTACTTGAGAACTTCAAAAGAGTGTGACGATGTCTCTGCCTCAAGAACAGGCAGGTACGTGGTGGTCCAAACTCTTTACTTACATTCTCAGTTCTAGAAACTTACCCCATATCCAGGCAGTTGTGCATCAAAGAGAAAGGGTAACCCCTGCAGAATTTACTGAGGGTTTTTGGTTTCATCCATTTCTTTGCCAGTCTGCATTTATGTAATGAGTGAACACAGTTAATTATTATGAACTTCATCCGAGACATAGTGCCGAAGACAAAGTGTTGAAATAGGTGGATGTCTACGGTGCCAGCTGCTGGGAAAAAGGGTGTTTTCTACCACCCAGCTGCATCAATAATGTTTTCCCAGTCTTCTTGTTCTCAGAGGCAGCCGACACAAACAAAAATTGGTGCAGCGAGTAGAGGGGGTACGGAGTGGGAGCACGGGAGGGGGAACGCAGGGGTGTTAATAATAAAAGAAATAGTTTACCTGAAACTGCCGGCCACCCAGGTGTTTCTCTGCTTCCTGGTCCCAGCAGACACTGGGACAGCAACAGAGACTTGCTGTGCAAGCCCGGTGCTGTTCTCATGCTATTACCAAGCATGAGAGCAGGGCTGGGATTGGCCTGAGCGGGCTGGTTTAACACTCGCTCAGGCATAGGGAGTCTGTGCTGTTTCTTCAACCCGCTGTGCAATACAGCTGGATTGGAGAAACCTAACTGCGCATGTCTGTTTGGTGGCCTAAAATGGCCTGCCAAACAGACATGCAAACTTAGAACCTCCCTCCCATGGCCCGGCCCTGCCTCTCCCTACATACACTGGATCAGCCAGCAGCTGAAAAATAAAACGATAATAAAATATCATTTTATTTTTCAGCTGCTGGTTCTGAGCCAGTGGGGCGATGCTCCTCTGCCATTGCGGAGGAGCCGCCGATGGAAACAAGGAACGTCACTAGCAATACAGCCCAGTAAAGTCAGTCATTAAAATTTAATATCTTATGAAAATTGCTGGGAAATCCTGCACTGCTGCATCTTTGAACTGAATTGATTTGCAAAAGTGGTCCTGCCTGCTTACCTTCCGTCTCTCCCTGTTTACTCATGTTACCTGATACCTCCATGATGTGGCTCATCCGGGGAAGAGCAGCTGAATCGAGGCGATACAGAAAAGCAAATTTGGCTGGTGCCCCTATGGAGACATCCTTTCTCAATACTGGCTCTCTCTTTACTGTTCCTCTCTACAAACCAGGCCATTTTCAAAGAAACCATGGTTTGAGTACGGCACCATTCCTAGATTAGCCCAGAGCTTGTGAAACGTTTGTGACCAAGCCATCTCTGTTTTTACGTTTATAAGCATACACAATAAAATGCATGCAATGTTAAAATAGATGGCTCTACAATTTAATGTTTCTGCTGTAAAGATCTGTGTTTGGCCTGGTGGGTACACATTTTAAATCAGGACACAATGACTAAGCCACTCATTCCCCAAAAAGAACAACTAAGTATCACTGAGGTAGCTTATGGTACTATCTGCATTCTCAGTTCTATGAAGCGTTGAAATTGTACGCGCAGACTTTCTATATAAGTCAAGTTTGTATCTTCCTAACAATAAAAGAAGGTAACACATGGAAGGTCACTGAACATAACTTGAGCACATGCGTTTTGCTGTAGCTCCAAGTAAAATCACAATCAGTCCCCAGAGATCAATATTGTTTCACTTCAGAGCTCTTCCAGTCCATTACAATTCTCCTATCAATATGAACATTTTAGTTTTTCACATTTGCAAACAATAATGCAGCATTTCTTGAGCGTGTCTGGAAAGGTTCCATTAACTATTTTATGTACTCGGCGAAGATTCGACTGATTAACAGGACATGGACAAAACATGATGTGCACTGTAAGTCACAGATGTGTGGTAGTGATGATTTTGCCAGATGCGGATCCAGAAGACCATATTTCTCATCTAATCAGAGCATCCCTCATTGTATTAAATTATGTTATGAAGGGTATTCACAAATTCTTTTAAATCCCTCATGTTAAAAGCATGAGTGTGGAGTGGCCTAATTTTGGCTCCACCCTTTCACATTTTGACTATGTCATTCATACTTGCATGTAGTACCATATATTTGTGTGCTTTAATATCATTAACATAAAGTGGTGCACTTGACCGCAATACGGAAGGTGCATTTGCTGTATAATTCAGAAATGTACATGAGTGTGCATACTAATGTTTTTATTGTAGTGATACCAAATTTCAGTTTTCATATATATTTGCATTTGTGTAGTTTGAGTAAGTTTGTTAACTCTATATATACTCACATATTCTTTTGAATGGTATCCTGCATTTATTTTATAACTGTACATGAATTCATGACCATGCATTTAAAATATGTATTAACGTGTTTTGCTATGTTAGCTTAACCAAAGACCATAAGCATTTGGACTCTAATGTTTAAACATTCAACCTGAAAGTTTGCTTGGGTTGCAATGTTTTCTTCTTCTTTGCAGGTGAATTTATATGATCTCATAGTTAATGAAAGGCATATTGTGTATGAGAGATTGTGAGGCTCTGGAGAAGAACTTTTGGCAAGGACAAGAGGCGCTAACAAACAAAGGGAGGACCCCGATTCATGATATATCTAGAGACGGGAGGAATACAATGACGTTCTGATGTTCGGACCAAGAGATGGGAGTATTGAATATGGTTGCCAAGCTCTACTGTGAGAAGGTGGAAAAGCACTGGGACACATGATGTGGGATTCTCAAATGTTCTGTGGAGTTTTAAATGGTGGTCACACTTTGCTTTAGGCAGATTCCTCTTAAACTCAGAGGGGTACAGAACTCTTTGCTATATTTCTGTTGTGTGGCTTTGTGCTATGCAATACTCCTGATTCTGGAGAACTTCTATCATAGTCTCTACAATCCTGACACTTTCCTGCTTTACTGGATCTATTTAGGGTTTCCCCAACTAATGTTACTTAGCTCAGGCTTAGTTAGGAAATTTAGAATTACTCATGTGTAGGCAAGATGACTGGAAATCAAATACTGATCACCAGATGTTGTTCCTTATTTTCTGTACTGCTATTACTGAATTCCTTGTATGTTTCATGCAGTTGAGACTAAACTTTGTCAGGCGATTTTGACTGCCAGTATTAATTCTGTATTTTTACAACGTATTCTTGAGACTGGTATACCTCAGTTTGGCTTTGAATTTGTAATAAACGTACATTTAATCCCATTTATTGACTCATGGGTCCTCACTGAGTTGCCAAGTGAGCTATACTTTAAATTGAACTTTTGGATGATGTTAACTCCAGTATATTTCTCAGGCATCTAAAAAGGTCCATCACAGGGATATTTGGATATTCAGCTCAGTGCCCTGGCAGATAGTAGCAGAGGATGATTTCGATTCATCAACCTCTGAGTTATGAGTCAGGAGGGGGTTTATGACTTCTTTAGGTTCACCCATCCGAAATGGAGAACAAGTAAGAAAGCTTCTTGAGGCACTGCTACTACCTGTTCAAGTTGCGGTCATAAAATGTGCTGCTCACTGTAAGGGGGATGATTATGTGACCATTGACAACAGATCTACTGATGAGGTTGCAAAGTATTGTGCTCAAAATGCTTGCACCCTTAATGGTGTGTACATAATGAAGGAACAGATGAGATCAACTACAACTGTTTCTTAACAACTACTGACACGTGAGAGGAGGTCAAGAGGCTTCAGGAAGAAGTGCCAGAGGCAGAACAGGAAAGTTGGATTAAGGCAAGTTTGTCCACAGGGATGAGGATGACATTTGGGTTTCAGGAAATGGAAGACCTGTGTTGCCTAATAGTCTTTTGCCACCAATGGCCAGGCATTATCACGGTCCTACTCATGTAGGGAAAAATGCAATGGTCAGGTTGTTTTTGGACAGACCTGGTTTAATCCTAGGTTTAGATTGATGGCTGAAGCATTGTGTCACAGATGTGCCTTGTATCAACAGAACAATGCTGAGAAAAGAACTGCAGTAACATTGAGCCATATAGGAAGATCAGGCTGTGCCTTCAACAGGATGCAGTTGGATTTAATTGAAATGCCCATGTGTAATGGTTTGAAATATGTCCTGGTTGTTGTGTGCATCTTTTCAAGCTGGGTTGTGGCTTACCCGACCAGGAGGAATGACAATCTCACAGTTGCAAAGTTGCTTTTGAGAGAGTTAACACTTAGGTTTGGGTTTCCGACTTCTCTGGAATCAGACCGGGGAACACATTTTCACAAATAAACCTTGAGAATGTTGTGTGCAGCTTTACACGTTGAGCAGGGTCTGCATTGTAGCTATAGCTTCAGGTCTAGTGGAACAGATCAATGGAACATTGAAATCCAGGCTTGGAATAGTGTGTGCTTCTACATCTCTGAAGTGGCCTGATGCTTTGGCTCTTGTGTTGATAAGTCTTCTCAGCATACATGATCGGGGAACAGGATTGTCACCCCACGAGATCTCCATGGGCAGAGCTATGAGACTGCCAGCTGTACCTGCAACCGTGCTTGTGAACATTACCAATGACATGATACTTGATTACCGCAAAGGACTGGCTGACGTGGTGCATTCTGTGTCTCATCAGGATGAAGCCGCCACAGCCCACCTCATCAGGACCTATGCCATGACCTTAGTCCCGGATACTGGGTAAAGAAACATGTACAAAAGAGTTGTCTGGAGCCCTGCTGGTGTGATCCTTTCCAGGTGATTCTGGTCACAACAATTGCTGTGCAGTGCGGAGGTCTCCCCTTCTGTGTGCATGCTTCCCACACTCGCCGAGTTCTGTATCCCCTTGATGATGTAGCAGCACGTCTCCCAGAAGTGCCAGTGGTGGTGGAGAGATCACAGGAGTAGGTTGGTCAAGCTGTTGGGGACCAGCAAGAGCCTTAAGCTGCACTTGTTTGGCCTGAGGGGGGTCTTGAGGAGTTGATAGCTGGAGCAGAAGCGGGAGAGTCTCATCCTGTAGTGACGACTCAGTTAGACTCAGACCCTGATGAAGGGCCTAGTGCTGTAGAACCACAAGTGCGAGCAGGGGGACGTTGGTCGAGAAGGCAAGAGAGAGGGGGACTGAATCTGCGAGAAGGTGGGCTGCAGACTATTCCGGAGGACACTGAGGATTCTGATTTAAATGACAAAGGAGGTGAAGGGATTGCTTTCAGAAGATCGAAATGAGCAAGAGTACCCTGTCAGAAGTACTCGTCCCCTGAATTGACTTACTTTGCCACAAGTGACAGAGAAAGATAGTTCTGGGAATACTGGGATAACAGTGCAGATTCAGTTGAACCTCCTTGAACTGAACATTTTGTTTGAACTACGATTCTAACTTAGACTAACATCAAAAGACTGAGACAATTAATCTGGATGTGACTGTCAGTGACTTTGAACTGTGCATTAATTAGAGATATTTACATAGTTTGGTTGGAGAAAAAAGAAGGGTACAGAGGCCTGAGGCAGCTGAAGGGGTATAAGGTTGTCCCTTAGAAGAACACGGAGTAGGGCTCAGGAAGAATCATGAAGACCTTATATATAATCTTATTGCATATTATTTGGACTTTGTTTTTGCCATTTGCAGAGGTGGAAATTGACAGACAAGACTCTGCTGCTGCTAAGTTCCTCTCAACGGTCGGGTTTTTAGAGAAGTAATGGAACCCAATCCTAATATTAGTAGACGTAGGTACATGATGGCAGGCACACTAATAGTTTAAGTTATAGTACTAATCATTTTTCTTGTAGAATTATATTCATCTACATCTAATTCAGTAGAGACTAGGCCTGCAATTAATTCAAACCCCTCACACCCTAGAGGTAATAGCGTGTATTCATTAGAGGAGACAGAGTTACATGTAGATATATCTAGAGGCGATTGTTCTGCAAATGTTATTTTAAACTGCTTTATGAGTATATTGACACAATGGATGCCAGGGATTGCTACATTTGTATGCAATTGCCTGTTTTAGCTGAAAAGGGTATCACTTATCACCATATCCCTTTGACTTATGGTGTTACTTGTAGTATTTTGATGAGCCTTTAGTATGGAAAGGAACATTTTAAATATTATTTTTCCAATCAGGATTTAGTTTTTTCAGAAGTCCCCGTACTTGAGCACCAAAGGCATCCCATTGACCCCCATGCTAAGTTTCCTGGAGTTAATAAAATGTTCTTTAAACCCATCATGGCACTAGACATTGTCTATGCTCACAGACACAATTTGACTTGCCTTCTAACAAAGGTTGAAACGAAATTTCTACATTCAGTTGAAGACAGGAGGAGAAGTATGGAATCTAGATAAAAAACAGACGAGAACTTTAAGAATGAACATAAGCATACAAAGAAAGAAATAGAGCACCTAGTGGCACGAAATGTGGGAAAGAGGGAGTGTGATCACATATTTGAAGTTAGGGGAAATTGGAATTAAGGGCCTCATTAGGAAGGCGAGGAGACCGCCACCAGCATGCAGTCAGTAGTGGTCCCCCCGCCAATGGTAAGGGCCGATCCAACCACCGCATTACAATGGCGGTCGGATTGGAGGTGGTCGGAAAGGCCGACAGCCATGGTTCCGACAGTCGGAATGATTCCTACTCCCTGTCGGACCCCCCTGCAATCCACAGAATGGCAGCGGTGCCTGCCAGGCACGGCCGTAGGGATATAGATATCCCTTTCCTCCTGTCTTTCAGCTGTGGTCAACCCGCCGTGACCAGGCAGGTGGAAACAGACTTGGGGGCCTGTACCGGGCCCTCCTTCCCCCTGGGCCTTGCATGGTGCCTGCCACGTAGTGCAGGGGTATGTAACATGTCATTTCTTTGTACTGCGGTGGGTGCTGCAGACCGCAGCACCCGCTGCAATACAATGAATAGGTATTGCAACCGCCGTGGTGGCGGTCGCATCGTAATTCGGTGTGTGGGACTGCCATCTTGTAGGTGGGCGATCCCCATTCTGAATGGATGGAGGACGGATGGAAGTCCGTCCGCCATCCTAATGAGGCCCTTATTTCTGATGGGTGATGATCTTGTTATTCCTGGAGTCTACTATATTTGTGTAGGATATGCCTATTTCACATTGCCCGGATGTTGGCATGGTACTTGCTACATAGGTGCAGTTTTTCCATAGATTTATAATGTGGATCATCTCAATGACCCTATGTGGAAAACAAAGTCCAGGTCTAAGCAAGGCGTAAGTGCTGGAGAAGTAGCAGGAAATATTTTTGGTGCGATGATCCCATCTGTGGGTGTGATTTTGAATGACATTAAGATTAGAAAGTTGTCCACTATAGTGGATAAGTTGGCTACTAGTACAGCAGGAGCTTTCTTAGTTGTAGATACTGAAATGGTAGTGGTTAGGTCCATGGTTTTGCAGAATGACTTGCGTTAGACATCCTGCTCGCAAAAGAGTGAGGAGTCTGTCGGATGTTAAAGGTCCAATAATGCTGTGCATACATTCCTGACAAGGATTTGAAGAAGTTTATTAAGAATATTTCTGCCCTACTCAAGGATTTGCAGGAGTTGGAAGTGACAGGTGCTTAAGAAGCCATTGGAAGTGGACTTACTGCAGTAGGCAAATGGTTTGGAAACTTGGGAAGTGGAATTTTGGATGCTATTCTGAAACCTCTGTTGATACTTGCCCTTTGTGTAATATTCCTAATTGTGATCTTTAAGGGATGTAAGTGCATGATAGTCAAATAGGGGAGTGAAGAGGAATAGAGAGGATGTTGAGCTAGAGTAGAGTCAGAGTAAAAACTATGATGACATGGAACGTCTGGAAAAATCTAGGAGGACAATGTTAAAAACCACAAATTCAAGTTTATTTTATTTGCATAGTTACTAAAAACCATTGCAATGATAAAACTACAATAAAAACCATAAATACAATCAATAAATATAATACACACAGAAAAAATGAAAATGGGCTAAAACTCACTAAAATCTAAGTTTAACCTCATACACATTTTTTAGAAGTCTAAATATAGTTTAGCAGCAACATTGATTGAGCCTCCACCATCAAACTGATCACAGTAGTAGGTCGCCTTTTGCATTGGTAAGGCCTTATTACCAAAATAGCTGCGAAAGATGGCCAAGACCCCAAGCTCCTTTCTCGGGACCAGATATGATGTTAAGTGCTGTGGGTGTCCCCTGAAGCTGCTTTGCACCTTATGTCTAACAAGGGCCCGCTCCGGTAGCCTGGCTATAAGACCAAATGCAAAAAGTTCCAAGTGCAGAGGTTTGTAAAATTACAATGGAAATATACAGTGCAAACAAATTACAGTGTAATAAGTAGAGCTGATCCGTTGGTCAAACACCGGAAACCCTCCCTACCCCCCAGGGCCTAGATGGTGCAGAGAGCCAGAGACCATAAGGGGATGCCAGCTGCTTAACCATTGTTTCACTTTTAACAATAAGTATGGATGCTGCTATGGCGGGTTTCTGGAAGAGTCCTGATCCGGCACCCCAGTGCCCCCGTTTGGCATTTTCTTGCATGCTAGTGCAAGGAATTTTACTAGTCCACAGTTCAGCTGTGAGTCGTCAGAGGCGAAGCAGGCCAGAGCGGCCTGCCTTTGGGAACGAATCCCTCTTTGCTGAAGGGAATTTTTAGCAGCTGCCTTCTTTCCTCCAGCAAAAGACACACAATTGATGGATGGAATGCAGAACAAATCAAAACATTCACCCCCAGTCAAGAGATCTGGGTTAAATACATCATTCTTTTGCTCACCATGCCGCCCCAGTTTAGACCTGGCCATATGCAAATCAGTCTTGACCCTGTGCCTCATGGGAACAGTCAAGCCCAAACTGCCAAGCCAGGTCCTCTCTGGACCGGAAACAAGCATCCTAGGACCGGTTTCGGGGTTTCACCCCTCATCAGCCAGGATAGCTTGAATCCAGTGGCACAGTGAGGTCGGGACCCACGTCTGGGCATACCCGGCGCACTGAGGGTGAGAAAGCAAAAGACACACAATTGATGGACAGAATGCAGAACAAATCAAAACATTCACCCCCAGTCAAGAGATTTGGGTTAAATTCATCATTCTTTTGCTCCCCATGCCACCCCAGTTTAGACCTGGCCATATACAAATCAGTCTTGACCCTGTGCCTCATGGGAACAGTCCAGCCCGAACTGTGTGTCTTTTTCTTTCCTCAAGCAGCACCTTGCAGGTACAGAGGAAGTGTGGCATAAATTCTGTGTTTATGCCATATAATTGACAGACATTCATTGTTAGGACCCTCTGCCAGTGGGGAAGGTGCAGTAGCATACCCAGGCGGTGTCGCAGAAAGTGCTCTTTAGACTTTCTAGAAAATGTGGACTAAGGTACTTCTGGGGTGCTGGAGTGGTACAGTTGTTTAGTACCATCCATGCATGAGCTCTGATAGAGAAAGTCACCACAAGGTTTTAGATGGTACATCTGATAAGATTTAGATCATAGATTGTGATGGCTTGATTTGCGATCAGAGGGGGGACTAGAGCAGCATAATTTTAGCTCCACTCTTTCACCTGTCGACTATGTCATATAAACGTGCATGTAGTACCATATATTTATGTGCTTTAATATCATTAATATAAAGTGGTTCACTTGGCCAAAACACTGAAGGTGCATTTGCTGTATAATTCAGACATTTACATGAGTGTTGTTGCTGATTATTCTGCATCGCAAAGACAATTTCTTTTTAAAACAGTTAAAAAACAAAAAAGGTTCTTTTTAGAACCACATTTTATGGTTAAAAAAAAGAAAAACTGGGTGATTGTATGAGTTTGTAAGTAGTGCATGGGTGATTGGATGAATGTATGATTAGTGCCAAGTGATTGCATGAGTGTATGAGTAGTGCCTGAGTGATTGTATGAGTTCACGAGTTGTGCCTGGGTGATTGGATGACTGGATGGGCACTGCTTGGATAATTGGATGAGTGCATGAGTAGTGCCAGCGTGATTGGAGGAGTGCATGGATAGTGCCTGACTGATTGGATGAGTATATGGATAGTGCCTGAGTGAATGGATGAGTACAAGTTCAGTGGCTGAATGATTGAATGAGTGAGTGCAAGTGCAGTGCCTGGGTGAATGGATAAGTGCAAAGACAGTGCTTGTGTGAATGGATGAGTGTAAGTACAGTCCCTGAGTGACTGCATGACTGCATGGGTAATGCCTGAGTGATGACATGAGTGCAGGTGCAGTGCCTGGATGAATGAATAAGTGCAAGTGTAGGGCCAGGGTGATTGGATGACTGCATGGGTAGTGTCTGGTTGATTGCATGAGTGCAAAGGTAGTGCCTGGGTGATTAGATGACTGCATGAGTAGTGCCTGAGTGATTGGATGAGTGTATAGGTAGTGCCAGGATAATTTAATAAGTGTATGAATAGTGCCCAGCTGATTGCATGAATGTATGAGCAATGCCTGGGTGATTGCATGAGTGCATGATTAGTACCTAGGGTGATTGCAAGCATATAGGAGTAGTGACTGGATGATTGGATGAGTGCATGAGTAGTGCCTGGGTGATTGCATAACTGCAAGGGTAATGCCTGAGTGATTGGATTTTTGTACGGGTAGTGCTTGGTGGATTGTATGAGTGCTTGGGTAGTGCCTGAGTAAATGGATGAGTGCATGGGTAGTGCCTGAGTGAATGGATGAGTGCATGGGTAGTACCTGGGTGATTGCATGTGTGTATGGGTAGTGCCTGGTTGATTGCATGAGTGCATGGGTAGTACCTGAGTGAATTGATGAGTGCAAGGGTAGTGCCTGGGTGAATGGATGAGTGCATGGGTAGTGCTTGGTTGATTGATGAGTGCATGGGTAGTGCCTGGATGATTGAATGAGTGCATGGGTAGTGCCTGGGTGATTGGATGGATGCATGGGTAGTGACTGGGTGATTGGACGAGTGCATGGGTAGTGCCTTAGTGATTAGATGAGTGCATGGGTAATGCCTTGGTGATTGGATAAGTACATGGGTAGTGCCTGGGTGATTGGAGGAGTGCATGAGTAGTACCTGGGTGATTGAATGAGTGCACGGGTAGTGCCTGGTTGATTGGATAAGTGCATGGATAGTGTCTGAGTGAATGGATGAAATGCAAGGGTGGTGCCTGAGTGATTGGATGAGTACATGGGTACTGCATGGGTGATTGGATGAGAGCATGGGTAGTGCCTGGTTGATTGCACGAGTGCATGGGTAGTGCCTGAGTGAATGGATGAGTGGAAGTGTAGTGCCTGGGTGATTGGATGAGTGCATGGGTAGTGCCTGAGTGAATGAATGGCTACAAGGGTGGTGCCTGGGTGATTCCATGAGTGCATGGGTAGTGCTTGGTTGATTGGATGAGTGTGTGGGTAGTGCCTGGGTGATAGGAGGAGTGCATGGGTAGTACCTGGGTGATTGGATAAGTGCATGGGTAGTGTCTGAGTGAATGGATGAAATCCAAGGGTGGTGCCTGAGTGATTGGATGAGTACATGGGAACTGCCTGGGTGATTGGATGAGTGCATAGGTAGTGCCTAGTTGATTGCATGAGTGCATGGGTAGTGCCTGCATGAATGGATGACTGCAAGAGTAGTGCTTGCATGATTTAATGAGCACATTAGTAGTGCCTGGTTGATTAGATGAGTTCAGGCGTAGTGCATGGGTGATTGGCTGAGTGCATGAGTAGTGCCTGGGAGATTGGATGAGTGCATGCGTAGTGCCTGGGTGATTGGATACGTGCATGGATAGTGTCTGAGTGAATGGATGAGTGCAAGGGTATTGCCTGGGTGAATAGAGGAGTACAAGGTTAGTGCCTATTTGATTTGATGAGTGCATGGGTATTTCCTGGGTGATTGAATGAGTGCATGGATAGTGCCAGAGTAATTGAATGACTGCAAGGATAGTGCCTGGGTCATTGGATAAGTACATGGATAGTGCATGAGTGAATGCATGAGTGGATGGGTAGTGCCTGGGTAAATGGATTAGTGCATGAGCAGTGCCTGAGTGATTGGATGAGTGAATGGATAGTGCCTGAGTGAATGGATCAGTACATGAGTACTGCCTGAGTGAATGGATGAGTGCAAGCATAGTGTCTGGGTGATTGGATAAGCGTATGAATACCGCATGAGTGAATGGATGAGATTATGGATAGTACCTGAGTGAATGTATGAGTGCATGAGTGCAACAGTACTGCCTGGGTTGTTGGCTAAGTGCCTGGGTAGTGACTGAGTGAATGGTTTAGTGAATGACTAATGCTGAGTGAACTGGTGAGATTATGGTTAGTGAATGAGTGAATGTATGAGTATATGAGTAATGCCTGGGTGATTGGGTAAGTGCATAAGTAGTGTATCAGTGAATGGATGAGTGCAAGGGTACTGCCTGGGTCATTGTATAAGTGCATGGGTAGTGCCTGAGTGAATGGATGAGTGTATGGGTAGTGGCTGGGTGACTGGATGAGTGAATGAGTAGTGGCTGGGTGGTTGGATGAGTGCACGGATAGTGCAAATGCTGAGTGAATGGATGAGATTATGGTTGGTTTATGAGTGAATGGATGAGTGCAAGGGTAGTTCCTGGGTCATTGGAAAAGTGCATAGGTAGTGCATGAGTGAGTGGCTGACTGCAAGAGTAGTGCCTAGGTGATTGAATGAGTGCATGGGTAGTGCCTGGTTGATTGGATGAGTGCATGGGTAGTATCTGGGTGATTGGATGAGTGCATGGGTAGTGCCTTGTTGATTGGATGAGTGCATGCGTAGTGCCTGGGTGATTGGATGAGTACATGGGTAGTGCCTGGGTGATTGGATGAGTGCATGGATAGGGCCTGGGTGATAGGAGGAGTGCATGAGTAGTGCCTGGGGGATTGGATGAGTGCATGGGTAGTGCCTGGGTGATTGGATAAGTGCATGGGTAGTGTCTGAGTGAATGGATGAAATCCAAGGGTGGTGCCTGAGTGATTGGATGAGTACATGGGTACTGCCTGGGTGATTGGATGAGTGCATAGGTAGTGCCTAGTTGATTGCATGAGTGCATGGGTAGTGCCTGCATGAATGGATGACTGCAAGAGTAGTGCTTGCATGATTTAATGAGCGCATTAGTAGTGCCTGGTTGATTAGATGAGTGCAGGCGTAGTGCATGGGTGATTGGCTGAGTGCATGAGTAGTGCCTGGGAGATTGGATGAGTGCATGCGTAGTGCCTGGGTGATTGGATAAGTGCATGGATAGTGTCTGAGTGAATGGATGAGTGCAAGGGTATTGCCTGGGTGAATAGAGGAGTACAAGGTTAGTGCCTATTTGATTTGATGAGTGCATGGGTATTTCCTGGGTGATTGAATGAGTGCATGGATAGTGCCAGAGTAATTGAATGACTGCAAGGATAGTGCCTGGGTCATTGGATAAGTACATGGATAGTGCATGAGTGAATGCATGTGTGGATGGGTAGTGCCTGGGTAAATGGATTAGTGCATGAGCAGTGCCTGAGTGATTGGATGAGTGAATGTATAGTGCCTGAGTGAATGGATCAGTACATGAGTACTGCCTGAGTGAATGGATGAGTGCAAGCATAGTGTCTGGGTGATTGGATAAGCGTATGAATACCGCATGAGTGAATGGATGAGATTATGGATAGTACCTGAGTGAATGTATGAGTGCATGAGTGCAACAGTACTGCCTGGGTTGTTGGCTAAGTGCCTGGGTAGTGACTGAGTGAATGGTTTAGTGCATGACTAATGCTGAGTGAACTGGTGAGATTATGGTTAGTGAATGAGTGAATGTATGAGTATATGAGTAATGCCTGGGTGATTGGGTAAGTGCATAAGTAGTGTATCAGTGAATGGATGAGTGCAAGGGTACTGCCTGGGTCATTGTATAAGTGCATGGGTAGTGCCTGAGTGAATGGATGAGTGTATGGGTAGTGGCTGGGTGACTGGATGAGTGAATGAGTAGTGGCTGGGTGGTTGGATGAGTGCACGGATAGTGCAAATGCTGAGTGAATGGATGAGATTATGGTTGGTTTATGAGTGAATGGATGAGTGTAAGGGTAGTTCCTGGGTCATTGGAAAAGTGCATAGGTAGTGCATGGGTGAGTGGCTGACTGCAAGAGTAGTGCCTAGGTGATTGAATGAGTGCATGGGTAGTGCCTGGTTAATTGGATGAGTGCATGGGTAGTACCTGGGTGATTGGATGAGTGCATGGGTAGTGCCTTGTTGATTGGATGAGTGCATGCGTAGTGCCTGGGTGATTGGATGAGTACATGGGTAGTGCCTGGGTGATTGGATGAGTGCATGGATAGTGCCTGGGTGAAAGGAGGAGTGCATGAGTAGTACCTGGGTGATTGAATGAGTGCACGGGTAGTGCCTGGTTGATTGGATAAGTGCATGGATAGTGTCTGAGTGAATGGATGAAATGCAAGGGTGGTGCCTGAGTGATTGGATGAGTACATGGGTACTGCATGGGTGATTGGATGAGAGCATGGGTAGTGCCTGGTTGATTGCACGAGTGCATGGGTAGTGCCTGAGTGAATGGATGAGTGGAAGTGTAGTGCCTGGGTGATTGGATGAGTGCATGGGTAGTGCCTGAGTGAATGAATGGCTACAAGGGTGGTGCCTGGGTGATTCCATGAGTGCATGGGTAGTGCTTGGTTGATTGGATGAGTGTGTGGGTAGTGCCTGGGTGATAGGAGGAGTGCATGGGTAGTGCCTGGGTGATTGGATAAGTGCATGGGTAGTGTCTGAGTGAATGGATGAAATCCAAGGGTGGTGCCTGAGTGATTGGATGAGTACATGGGAACTGCCTGGGTGATTGGATGAGTGCATAGGTAGTGCCTAGTTGATTGCATGAGTGCATGGGTAGTGCCTGCATGAATGGATGACTGCAAAAGTAGTGCTTGCATGATTTAATGAGCACATTAGTAGTGCCTGGTTGATTAGATGAGTTCAGGCGTAGTGCATGGGTGATTGGCTGAGTGCATGAGTAGTGCCTGGGAGATTGGATGAGTGCATGCGTAGTGCCTGGGTGATTGGATATGTGCATGGATAGTGTCTGAGTGAATGGATGAGTGCAAGGGTATTGCCTGGGTGAATAGAGGAGTACAAGGTTAGTGCCTATTTGATTTGATGAGTGCATGGGTATTTCCTGGGTGATTGAATGAGTGCATGGATAGTGCCAGAGTAATTGAATGACTGCAAGGATAGTGCCTGGGTCATTGGATAAGTACATGGATAGTGCATGAGTGAATGCATGAGTGGATGGGTAGTGCCTGGGTAAATGGATTAGTGCATGAGCAGTGCCTGAGTGATTGGATGAGTGAATGGATAGTGCCTGAGTGAATGGATCAGTACATGAGTACTGCCTGAGTGAATGGATGAGTGCAAGCATAGTGTCTGGGTGATTGGATAAGCGTATGAATACCGCATGAGTGAATGGATGAGATTATGGATAGTACCTGAGTGAATGTATGAGTGCATGAGTGCAACAGTACTGCCTGGGTTGTTGGCTAAGTGCCTGGGTAGTGACTGAGTGAATGGTTTAGTGAATGACTAATGCTGAGTGAACTGGTGAGATTATGGGTAGTGAATGAGTGAATGTATGAGTATATGAGTAATGCCTGGGTGATTGGGTAAGTGCATAAGTAGTGTATCAGTGAATGGATGAGTGCAAGGGTACTGCCTGGGTCATTGTATAAGTGCATGGGTAGTGCCTGAGTGAATGGATGAGTGTATGGGTAGTGGCTGGGTGGCTGGGTGACTGGATGAGTAGTGGCTGGGTGGTTGGATGAGTGCACGGATAGTGCAAATGCTGAGTGAATGGATGAGATTATGGTTGGTTTATGAGTGAATGGATGAGTGCAAGGGTAGTTCCTGGGTCATTGGAAAAGTGCATAGGTAGTGCATGAGTGAGTGGCTGACTGCAAGAGTAGTGCCTAGGTGATTGAATGAGTGCATGGGTAGTGCCTGGTTGATTGGATGAGTGCATGGGTAGTATCTGGGTGATTGGATGAGTGCATGGGTAGTGCCTTGTTGATTGGATGAGTGCATGCGTAGTGCCTGGGTGATTGGATGAGTACATGGGTAGTGCCTGGGTGATTGGATGAGTGCATGGATAGTGCCTGGGTGATAGGAGGAGTGCATGAGTAGTGCCTGGGGGATTGGATGAGTGCATGGGTAGTGCCTGGGTGATTGGATAAGTGCATGGGTAGTGTCTGAGTGAATGGATGAAATCCAAGGGTGGTGCCTGAGTGATTGGATGAGTACATGGGTACTGCCTGGGTGATTGGATGAGTGCATAGGTAGTGCCTAGTTGATTGCATGAGTGCATGGGTAGTGCCTGCATGAATGGATGACTGCAAGAGTAGTGCTTGCATGATTTAATGAGCGCATTAGTAGTGCCTGGTTGATTAGATGAGTGCAGGCGTAGTGCATGGGTGATTGGCTGAGTGCATGAGTAGTGCCTGGGAGATTGGATGAGTGCATGCGTAGTGCCTGGGTGATTGGATAAGTGCATGGATAGTGTCTGAGTGAATGGATGAGTGCAAGGGTATTGCCTGGGTGAATAGAGGAGTACAAGGTTAGTGCCTATTTGATTTGATGAGTGCATGGGTATTTCCTGGGTGATTGAATGAGTGCATGGATAGTGCCAGAGTAATTGAATGACTGCAAGGATAGTGCCTGGGTCATTGGATAAGTACATGGATAGTGCATGAGTGAATGCATGTGTGGATGGGTAGTGCCTGGGTAAATGGATTAGTGCATGAGCAGTGCCTGAGTGATTGGATGAGTGAATGTATAGTGCCTGAGTGAATGGATCAGTACATGAGTACTGCCTGAGTGAATGGATGAGTGCAAGCATAGTGTCTGGGTGATTGGATAAGCGTATGAATACCGCATGAGTGAATGGATGAGATTATGGATAGTACCTGAGTGAATGTATGAGTGCATGAGTGCAACAGTACTGCCTGGGTTGTTGGCTAAGTGCCTGGGTAGTGACTGAGTGAATGGTTTAGTGCATGACTAATGCTGAGTGAACTGGTGAGATTATGGTTAGTGAATGAGTGAATGTATGAGTATATGAGTAATGCCTGGGTGATTGGGTAAGTGCATAAGTAGTGTATCAGTGAATGGATGAGTGCAAGGGTACTGCCTGGGTCATTGTATAAGTGCATGGGTAGTGCCTGAGTGAATGGATGAGTGTATGGGTAGTGGCTGGGTGACTGGATGAGTGAATGAGTAGTGGCTGGGTGGTTGGATGAGTGCACGGATAGTGCAAATGCTGAGTGAATGGATGAGATTATGGTTGGTTTATGAGTGAATGGATGAGTGCAAGGGTAGTTCCTGGGTCATTGGAAAAGTGCATAGGTAGTGCATGGGTGAGTGGCTGACTGCAAGAGTAGTGCCTAGGTGATTGAATGAGTGCATGGGTAGTGCCTGGTTAATTGGATGAGTTCATGGGTAGTACCTGGGTGATTGGATGAGTGCATGGGTAGTGCCTTGTTGATTGGATGACTGCATGCGTAGTGCCTGGGTGATTGGATGAGTACATGGGTAGTGCCTGGGTGATTGGATGAGTGCATGGATAGTGCCTGGGTGAAAGGAGGAGTGCATGAGTAGTACCTGGGTGATTGAATGAGTGCACGGGTAGTGCCTGGTTGATTGGATAAGTGCATGGATAGTGTCTGAGTGAATGGATGAAATGCAAGGGTGGTGCCTGAGTGATTGGATGAGTACATGGGTACTGCATGGGTGATTGGATGAGAGCATGGGTAGTGCCTGGTTGATTGCACGAGTGCATGGGTAGTGCCTGAGTGAATGGATGAGTGGAAGTGTAGTGCCTGGGTGATTGGATGAGTGCATGGGTAGTGCCTGAGTGAATGAATGGCTACAAGGGTGGTGCCTGGGTGATTCCATGAGTGCATGGGTAGTGCTTGGTTGATTGGATGAGTGTGTGGGTAGTGCCTGGGTGATAGGAGGAGTGCATGGGTAGTGCCTGGGTGATTGGATAAGTGCATGGGTAGTGTCTGAGTGAATGGATGAAATCCAAGGGTGGTGCCTGAGTGATTGGATGAGTACATGGGAACTGCCTGGGTGATTGGATGAGTGCATAGGTAGTGCCTAGTTGATTGCATGAGTGCATGGGTAGTGCCTGCATGAATGGATGACTGCAAAAGTAGTGCTTGCATGATTTAATGAGCACATTAGTAGTGCCTGGTTGATTAGATGAGTTCAGGCGTAGTGCATGGGTGATTGGCTGAGTGCATGAGTAGTGCCTGGGAGATTGGATGAGTGCATGCGTAGTGCCTGGGTGATTGGATACGTGCATGGATAGTGTCTGAGTGAATGGATGAGTGCAAGGGTATTGCCTGGGTGAATAGAGGAGTACAAGGTTAGTGCCTATTTGATTTGATGAGTGCATGGGTATTTCCTGGGTGATTGAATGAGTGCATGGATAGTGCCAGAGTAATTGAATGACTGCAAGGATAGTGCCTGGGTCATTGGATAAGTACATGGATAGTGCATGAGTGAATGCATGAGTGGATGGGTAGTGCCTGGGTAAATGGATTAGTGCATGAGCAGTGCCTGAGTGATTGGATGAGTGAATGGATAGTGCCTGAGTGAATGGATCAGTACATGAGTACTGCCTGAGTGAATGGATGAGTGCAAGCATAGTGTCTGGGTAATTGGATAAGCGTATGAATACCGCATGAGTGAATGGATGAGATTATGGATAGTACCTGAGTGAATGTATGAGTGCATGAGTGCAACAGTACTGCCTGGGTTGTTGGCTAAGTGCCTGGGTAGTGACTGAGTGAATGGTTTAGTGAATGACTAATGCTGAGTGAACTGGTGAGATTATGGGTAGTGAATGAGTGAATGTATGAGTATATGAGTAATGCCTGGGTGATTGGGTAAGTGCATAAGTAGTGTATCAGTGAATGGATGAGTGCAAGGGTACTGCCTGGGTCATTGTATAAGTGCATGGGTAGTGCCTGAGTGAATGGATGAGTGTATGGGTAGTGGCTGGGTGACTGGATGAGTGAATGAGTAGTGGCTGGGTGGTTGGATGAGTGCACGGATAGTGCAAATGCTGAGTGAATGGATGAGATTATGGTTGGTTTATGAGTGAATGGATGAGTGCAAGGGTAGTTCCTGGGTCATTGGAAAAGTGCATAGGTAGTGCATGAGTGAGTGGCTGACTGCAAGAGTAGTGCCTAGGTGATTGAATGAGTGCATGGGTAGTGCCTGGTTGATTGGATGAGTGCATGGGTAGTATCTGGGTGATTGGATGAGTGCATGGGTAGTGCCTTGTTGATTGGATGAGTGCATGCGTAGTGCCTGGGTGATTGGATGAGTACATGGGTAGTGCCTGGGTGATTGGATGAGTGCATGGATAGTGCCTGGGTGATAGGAGGAGTGCATGAGTAGTGCCTGGGGGATTGGATGAGTGCATGGGTAGTGCCTGGGTGATTGGATAAGTGCATGGGTAGTGTCTGAGTGAATGGATGAAATCCAAGGGTGATGCCTGAGTGATTGGATGAGTACATGGGTACTGCCTGGGTGATTGGATGAGTGCATAGGTAGTGCCTAGTTGATTGCATGAGTGCATGGGTAGTGCCTGCATGAATGGATGACTGCAAGAGTAGTGCTTGCATGATTTAATGAGCGCATTAGTAGTGCCTGGTTGATTAGATGAGTGCAGGCGTAGTGCATGGGTGATTGGCTGAGTGCATGAGTAGTGCCTGGGAGATTGGATGAGTGCATGCGTAGTGCCTGGGTGATTGGATAAGTGCATGGATAGTGTCTGAGTGAATGGATGAGTGCAAGGGTATTGCCTGGGTGAATAGAGGAGTACAAGGTTAGTGCCTATTTGATTTGATGAGTGCATGGGTATTTCCTGGGTGATTGAATGAGTGCATGGATAGTGCCAGAGTAATTGAATGACTGCAAGGATAGTGCCTGGGTCATTGGATAAGTACATGGATAGTGCATGAGTGAATGCATGTGTGGATGGGTAGTGCCTGGGTAAATGGATTAGTGCATGAGCAGTGCCTGAGTGATTGGATGAGTGAATGTATAGTGCCTGAGTGAATGGATCAGTACATGAGTACTGCCTGAGTGAATGGATGAGTGCAAGCATAGTGTCTGGGTGATTGGATAAGCGTATGAATACCGCATGAGTGAATGGATGAGATTATGGATAGTACCTGAGTGAATGTATGAGTGCATGAGTGCAACAGTACTGCCTGGGTTGTTGGCTAAGTGCCTGGGTAGTGACTGAGTGAATGGTTTAGTGCATGACTAATGCTGAGTGAACTGGTGAGATTATGGTTAGTGAATGAGTGAATGTATGAGTATATGAGTAATGCCTGGGTGATTGGGTAAGTGCATAAGTAGTGTATCAGTGAATGGATGAGTGCAAGGGTACTGCCTGGGTCATTGTATAAGTGCATGGGTAGTGCCTGAGTGAATGGATGAGTGTATGGGTAGTGGCTGGGTGACTGGATGAGTGAATGAGTAGTGGCTGGGTGGTTGGATGAGTGCACGGATAGTGCAAATGCTGAGTGAATGGATGAGATTATGGTTGGTTTATGAGTGAATGGATGAGTGCAAGGGTAGTTCCTGGGTCATTGGAAAAGTGCATAGGTAGTGCATGGGTGAGTGGCTGACTGCAAGAGTAGTGCCTAGGTGATTGAATGAGTGCATGGGTAGTGCCTGGTTAATTGGATGAGTGCATGGGTAGTATCTGGGTAATTGGATGAGTGCATGGGTAGTGCCTTGTTGATTGGATGAGTGCATGCGTAGTGCCTGGGTGATTGGATGAGTACATGGGTAGTGCCTGGGTGATTGGATGAGTGCATGGATAGTGCCTGGGTGAAAGGAGGAGTGCATGAGTAGTGCCTGGGGGATTGGATGAGTGCATGGGTAGTGCCTGGGTGATTGGATAAGTGCATGGGTAGTGTCTGAGTGAATGGATGAAATCCAAGGGTGGTGCCTGAGTGATTGGATGAGTACATGGGTACTGCCTGGGTGATTGGATGAGTGCATAGGTAGTGCCTAGTTGATTGCATGAGTGCATGGGTAGTGCCTGCGTGAATGGATGACTGCAAGAGTAGTGCTTGCATGATTTAATGAGCGCATTAGTATTGCCTGGTTGATTAGATGAGTGCAGGCGTAGTGCATGGGTGATTGGCTGAGTGCATGAGTAGTGCCTGGGAGATTGGATGAGTGCATGCGTAGTGCCTGGGTGATTGGATAAGTGCATGGATAGTGTCTGAGTGAATGGATGAGTGCAAGCGTATTGCCTGGGTGAATAGAGGAGTACAAGGTTAGTGCCTATTTGATTTGATGAGTGCATGGGTATTTCCTGGGTGATTGAATGAGTGCATGGATAGTGCCAGAGTAATTGAATGACTGCAAGGATAGTGCCTTGAAGTGGGCAAAGAGGTAATCTACCCAAGCGTCCTCTGTTATATTGGAGCTTAATCCTGGATGGTTCGGTCGCTCTATTTTGTGGATCGTTTGCCAAAACGTAGCGCTGTTTTTTTGCTTGGCATCATGCAGTAACTTGGCCCACAGTTCATCATTCTTTAATCTTATTTTCCTCCACTTCCTCCTTTTCAATAATACCTTCGTATGCCGAAGGGTCGACTGCAAGTCCAAGTTCCCTGGTGTTTTTCGCAGTTGTCTCAATGTTTGATTTATGGTGCGTTTTAGACTCTTTGATTCCGGACTGCATTTCACTTTTGTTAGATCATCTTCCGATTGTCTTGGTTTGGTCCCTAACCTAATCGCAAATTTCCCACTGAAGGTCGTAATAAAATTTTCCCATACTTTTACTGTTGGGACGGCGAATTCTTTTCTCTCTCATGTAGGATTTTGGCGGAGGCTGATAGTGCATCAATGTTGTTGAGATTGCACCTTATACGCTTTAGGTTAGAGATCTCTTCAGTTACAATGGGATTCCAAGCGTCTAGTATAACAGCCGGTCTCGCATTCAACAATACTTCTTGTGGTAGGTGATCACTATATGTGTTGTCACCTATTCTAAAAGTTGCTATTTTGTTGAACATAGCTAATGTTGTAAACGTAAAATCTAAATAAGAGGAGATTTTTGAAGAATGGAATGTGGCGACTGGTGGATTATCCTCCAAGAAGCGACCGTTTAGTGCTCTTAAATTTAAGTGTTCTAATTCCTGTAGCAGATGTTTAGACCATTTCGTTGATTTATTAATTTTTGCTCGGCCTTGATTCGGTATCCCCCATATTGCTGTAAGTTCGTGTGCAGGGCCGTCATCTTGGCCTGACCCCAAAAGGTGTAAGTTGAAATCGCCAGCAAGGATTATATGGTCGGTATCTTGCTCGCCCATAATCCTTTTTATTTCTTTTGTCAGCTCCTTTACAGCTTTTTGTTTTTGTTTGGGATGCACGTAGATGTTAATTATTATAACGTCTTGGGACATATTGTTGAACTTGAGGGTTATCATTACTGCTTGAACCTCGCTTGGTGGTGTGATTTTCGCCTCTATGGATTGTGTTTTGCCTATTGTAGTTATTGAAACTAGCATCATTAACCCCCGAACGACGACCAAAATTAGAGCCCTTTGTGGCCGGAACGAAATAGGAGGTGTACCCCTGGAGCTCTAAGGCCTTATCTTCCCAGGTTTCCTGGAGGAGTATCATATCAAATGACTTTAAGTAGTTAACTACCTCGCGATCGTCAGTTTTGCCTGCCAGGCCATTAATGTTCCAAATACACAGTTTTATTTTCCCTTGCTCTTCAGGGGATATCTGTAAGGCGCAGCTCTCTTGTCAATTTAGGCGCTCTGTTGTTATTGTGCGAGTTATTTGCGTCCGAGTCTGTGTACCCGATGTCAAAATTGGAATTGATGGCCCAAAGCTTGTACTTGGATTTAAGACCTTTATGCAAGCAGTTAAATTACCAGGAGTTCTGCTTCTTGCCCCTCTTAATACTGAGGGGGTAATTTTATCTGGGTCGTTGATCCGAGCATTTAGGAACGGAGTAGGGTAAGGAGATTTCAATTCGGGTTCCAGCTTTATTCCCCAGAGCTTAAGCTTGCTTTCTTCTTCCTTGATTTTGTTCACGATTCCACTGGAACTCCATCTTGTCCTAGTCGCCTCAGGCCACAGACGATTATTACTTGGAAGGAATTCTATGGAGAGTCGTTCTGATGAGCTTACGTTTCCAAGACTCGGGATGGAATTTAAAAGTCGTAGTACATTCCCTCTATTTAATTGGATGAGTGCATGGGTAGTATCTGGGTGATTGGATGAGTGCATGCGTAGTGCCTGGGTGATTGGATGAGTACATGGGTAGTGCCTGGGTGATTGGATGAGTGCATGGATAGTGCCTGGGTAATTGGATGAGTGCATGAGTAGTGCCTGGGTGATTGGATGAGTGCATGGGTAGTGCCTTGTTGATTGGATGAGTGCATGGGTAGTATCTGAGTGAATGGATGAGAACAAGGGTAGTGCCTGAGTGACTGGATGAGTACATGTGTACTGACTGGGTGATTGGATGAGTGCATGGGTGGTGCCTGATTGATTGCATGAGTGCATGAGTAGTGCCTGAGTGAATGGATGAGTGCATGGGTATTGCTTGAGTGAATGGAGGAGTGCATGGGTAGTGCCTATTTGATTGCATGAGTGCATGGGTAATGCCTCAGTGAATGGTTGAGTAGAAGTGTAGTGCCTGAGTGTTTGGATGAGTGCATGGGAATTGCCTGGGTGATTGAATGAGTGCATGGGTAGTGCCTGAGTGTTTGGATTAGTGCAAGGGTACTGCCTGGGTCATCAGATAAGTGCATGGATAGTGCCTGAGTGAATGCATGAGTGGATGGGTAGTGTCTGAGTGAATGGATTAGTGCATGAGCAGTGCTGTAGTGATTGGATGAGTGCATGGGTAGGGCCTGATTGAATGCATGAGTGAATGAGTAGTGCCTGAGTGTATGGATGAGTGCATGGGTATTGCCTGAGTAAATAAAGGAGTGCATAGATAGTGCCTATTTGATTGCATGAGTGCATGGGTAATGCTTGACTGAATGGATGAGTGGAAGTGTAGTGCCTGGGTGATTGGATGAGTGCATGGGCATTGCCTGGGTGATTGAATGAGTGCAAGGGTAGTGCCTGGGTGATTGACTGAGTGCATGGGTAGTGCCTGGATGATTTCATGAGTACATGGGAGGTGGCTCTGTGAATGGATGAGTGCAAGGGTATTTCCTGGGTGACTGGAGGAGTGCAAGGTTAGTGCCTATTTGATTTGATGAGTGCATGGGTATTTCCTGGGTGATTGAATGAGTGCATGGATAGTGCCTGAGTAATTGAATGACTGCAAGGGTAGTGCCTGGGTCATTGGATAAGTAGAAGTATAGTGCCTGAGCGAATGCATGAGTGGATGGGTAGTGCCTAAGTGAATGGATTAGTGCATGAGTAGTGCCTGGGTGATTGGATGTGTGCATGGGTAGTGCCTGAGTGAATGGATGAGTGCAAGCATAGTGTCTGGGTGATTGGATAAGCGTATGAATACTGCATGATTGAATAGATGAGATTATGGATAGTACCTGAGTCAATGTATAAGTGCATGAGTAGTGCTTGAGTGAGTGGAGGAGAGCAACAGTACTGCCTGGGTTATTGGCTAAGTGCATGGGTAGTGACTGAGTGAATGGTTTAGTGCTTGACTAATGCTGAGTGAATGGATGAGATTATGGTTAGTGCCTGAGTGAATGTATGAGTATATGAGTAATACCTGGGTGATTGGGTAAGTGCATAAGTAGTGTATCAGTGAATGGATGAGTGCAAGAGTACTGCCTGGGTCATTGTATAGGTGCATGGGTAGTGCCTGAGTGAATGGATGAGTGTATGGGTAGTGGCTGGGTGACTGGATGAGTGCATGAGTAGTGGCTGGATGGTTGGATGAGTGCATGGATAGTGCATGGATGATTGGATGATTAGATGTGTAGTGCCTAGGTGATTGGATGAGTGCATGAGTAGTGCATGAGTGAATGGATGAGTGCAAGGGTAGTTCCTGGGTCATTAGAAAAGTGCATAGGTAGTGCCTGAGTGAGTAGATGACTGCAAGAGTAGTGCCTAGGTGATTGAAAGAGTGCATGGGTAGTGCCTTGTTAATTGGATGAGTGCATGGGCAGTGTTTGGGTGGGTAATTGGATAAGTGCACGGGTAGTGCCTTGTTGATTGGATGAGTGCATGCATAGTGCCTGGGTGTTTGGATGAGTGCATGGGTAGTGCCTTGGTGATTGTATGAGTGCATGAATAGTGCCTGGGTGACTAGCTGAGTGCATGGGTAGTATCTGAGTGAATGGATGAGAACAAGGGTAGTGCCTGAGTGACTAGATGAGTACATGTGTACTGACTGGGTGATTGGATGAGTGCATGGGTGGTGCCTGATTAATTGCATGAGTGCATGAATACTGCCTAAGTGAATGGATGAGTGCATGGGTATTGCCTGAGTGAATGGAGGAGAGCATGGGTAGTGCCTATTTGATTGCGTAAGTGCATGGGTAACGCCTGAGTGAATGGTTGAGTAGAAGTATAGTGCCTGAGTGTTTGGATGAGTGCCTGGGTATTTCCTGGGTGATTGAATGAGTGCATGGGTAGTGCCTGAGTGTTTGGATTAATGCAAGGGTATTGCCTGGATCATCAGATAAGTGCATGGATAGTGCCTGAGTGAATGCATGAACGGATGGGCAGTGCCTGAGTAAATGGATTAGTGCATGAGCAGTACCGCAGTGATTGGACAAGTGCATAGGTGGAGCCTGATTGATTGCATGAGTGCATGAGTAGTGCCTGAGTGAATGGATGAGTGCATGGGTATTGCCTGAGTGAATGGAGGAGCACATAGGTAGTGCCTATTTGATAGCATGAGTGCATGGGTAATGCCTGACTGAATGGATGAGTGGAAGTCTAGTGCCTGGGTGATTGGATGAGTGCAAGGGTAGTGCCTGGGTAATTGGATGAGTGCCTGGGTAGGCCTGAGTGAATGGATGACTACAAGGGTGGTGCTTGGGTGATTCCATGAGTGCATGTGTAGTGCTTGGTTGATTGGATGAGTGCATGGGTAGTGCCTTTATGATTGGATGACTGCATGGGTAGTGCCTGCGCAATTGGGTGAGTGCATGGGTAGTGCCTGGGAAAATGGATGAGTGCATGGGTAGTGCCTGGGTGATTGGATAAGTGCATGGGTAGTGTCTGAGTGAATTAATGAAATGCAAGGGTGGTGCCTGAGTGATTGGATGAGTATGTGATTGGATGAGTACATGGGTACTGCCTGGGTGATTGGATGAGTGCATGGGTAGTGCCTGGATGAGTTCATGAGTGCATGGGCAGTGCCTGCGTGAATAGATGACTGCAAGAGTAGTGCCTGCATGATTGAATGAGTGCATGGGTAGTGCCTGGTTGATAGGATGAGTGTATGGGTAGTGCCTGGGTGATTGGATGAGTACACAGGTAGTGCCTGGTTGATTGGATGAGTTCACACATAGTGCCTGGGTGATTAGATGAGTGCATGGGTAGTGCCTTGGTGTTTGTATAAAATCCAAGGGTGGTGTCTGAGTGATTGGATGAGTACATGGGTACTGCCTGGGTGATTGGATGAGTGGATAGGTAGTGCCTGGTTGATTGCATGAGTGCATGGGTAGTGCCTGCGTGAATGGATGACTGAAAGAGTAGTGCCCGGTGATTTAATGAGTGCATGGGTAGTGCCTGTGTGATTAGATGAGTGCATGGGTAGTGCCTGGGTGATTGGATGAGTGCATGGGTAGTGCCTGGTTGATTGGAAGTGTGCATGGGTAGTGCCTGGGTGATTGGATAAGTGCATGGGTAGTGTCTGAGTGAATGTCTGAGTGCAAGGGTATTGCCTGGGTGAATGGAGGAGTGCAAGGGCAGTGCCTATTTGATTGGATGAGTGCATGGGTTTTCCTGGGTGATTGGATGAGTGCATGGGTAGTACCTTGGTGATTGGATGAAATCCAAGGGTGGTGCCTGAGTTATTGGATGAGTACATGGTTACTTACTGGGTGGTTGGATGAGTGCATAGGTAGTGCCTGGTTGATTGCATGAGTGCATGGGTAGTGCCTGCGTGAATGGATGACTGCAAGAGTAGTGCCCGGTGATTTAATGAGTGCATAGGTAGTGCCTGGTTGATTCGATGAGTGCATGGATAGTGCCTGAGTAATTGAATGACTACAAGGGTAGTGCCTGGGTCATTGGATAAGTACATGGATAGTGCCTGAGTGAATGCATGAGTGGATGGGTAGTGCCTGAGTGAATGGATTAGTGCATGAGCAGTGCCTGGGTGATTGGATGTGTTCATGGGTAGTGCCTGAGTGAATGGATGAGTACATGAGTACTGTCTGAGTGAATGGATGAGTGCAAGCATAGTGTCTGGGTGATTGGATAAGCGTATGAATACCACATGAGTGAATGGGATGTGATTATGGATAGTACCTGAGTGACTGTATGAGTGCACGAGTAGTGCTTGAGTGAGTGGATGAGTGCAACAGTACTGCCTGGGTTATTGGCTAAGTGCATGGGTAGTGACTGAGTGCATGGTTTAGTGCATGACTAATGCTGAGTGAATGGATGAGATTATGGTTAGTGCCTGAGTGAATGTATGAGTGTATGAGTAATACCTGGGTGATTGGGTTAGTGCATAAGTAGTGTATCAGTGAATGGATTAGTGCAAGGGTACTGCCTGGGTCATTGTATAAGTGCATGGGTAGTGCCTAAGTGAATGGATGAGTGTATGGGGAGTGGCTGGGTGACTGTGTGAGTGCATGAGTAGTGGCTGGGTGGTTGGATGAGTGCATGGATAGTACGTGGATTATTGGACGATTGGATGTGTAGTGCCTAGGTGATTGGATGAGTGCATGAGTAGTGCATGAGTGAATCAATGAGTGCAAGGGTAGTGCCTAGATGATTGAATGAGTGCAAGGGTAGTGCCTGGTTGATTGGATGAGTGCATGGGCAGTGTCTGGGTGAATAAATAAGTGCACTGGTAGTGCCTTGTTGATTGGATGATTGCATGCATAGTGCCTGGGTGATTGGATGAGTGCATGTTTGGTATCTGAGTGAATGGATGAGAACAAGGGTAGTGCCTGAGTGACTGGATCAGTACATGTGTACTGACTGGGTGATTGGATGAGTGCATGGGTGGTACCTGATTGATTGCATGAGTGCATGAGTAGTGCCTGAGTGAATGGATGAGTGCATGGGTATTGCCTGAATGAATGGAGGAGTGCATGGGTAGTGCCTATTTGATTGCATGAGTGCATGGGTAATGCCTGAGTGAATGGATGAGTAGTAGTGTAGTGCCTGAGTGTTTGGATGAGTGCATGGGTATTGCCTGGGTGATTGAATGAGTGCATGGGTAGTGCCTGAGTATTTGGATTAGTGCAAGAGAACTGCCTGGGTCATCAGATGAGTGCATGGATCGTGCCTGAATGTAAGCATGAGTGGATGGGTAGTGCCTGAGTGAATGGATTAGTGCATGAGCAGTGCCACAGTGATTGGATGAGTGCATGGGTGGAGCCTGATTGATTGCATGAGTGCATGGGTAATGCCTGACTGAATGGATGAGTGGAGGCATAGTGCCTGGGAGATTGGATGAGTGCATGGGCATTGCCTGTGTGATTGAGTGAGTGCAAGGGTAGTGCCTGAGTGATTGGATGAGTGCAAGGGTAGTGCCTGGGTAATTAGATGAGTGCATGGGTAGTGCCTGAGTAAATGGATGACTACAAGGGTGGTGCTTGGGTGATTCCATGAGTGCATGTGTAGCGCTTGGTTGATTGGATGAGTGCATGGGTAGGTCCTTTATGATTGAATGAGTGCATGGGTAGTGCCTGGGCGATTGGATGAGTGCATGGGTAGTGCCTGGGTGAATGTAGGAGTGCATGAGTAGTGCCTGGGAGATTGGATGAGTGCACAGGTAGTGCCTGGGTGATTGGATAAGTGCGTGGGTAGTGTCTGAGTGAATTAATGAAATACAAAGGTGGTGCCTGAGTGATTGGATGAGTATGTGATTGGATGAGTACATGGGTACTGCCTGGGTGATTAGATGAGTGCATGGGTAGTGCCTGCGTGAATGGATGACTGCAAGAGTAGTGCCCGGTGATTTAATGAGTGCATAGGTAGTGCCTGGTTGATTAGATGAGTGCATGGATAGTGCCTGAGTAATTGAATGACTGCAAGGGTAGTGCCTGGGTCATTGGATAAGTACATGGATAGTGCCTGAGGGAATGCATGAGTGGATGGGTAGTGCCTGAGTGAATGGATTAGTGCATGAGCAGTGCCTGGGCGATTGGATGTGTGCATGAGTACTGCCTGAGTGAATGGATGAGTGCAAGCATAGTGTCTGGGTGATTGGATAAGCGTATGAATACCACATGAGTGAATGGGATGTGATTATGGATAGTACCTGAGTGACTGTATGAGTGCACGAGTAGTGCTTGAGTGAGTGGATGAGTGCAACAGTACTGCCTGGGTTATTGGCTAAGTGCATGGGTAGTGACTGAGTGCATGGTTTAGTGCATGACTAATGCTGAGTGAATGGATGAGATTATGGTTAGTGCCTGAGTGACTGTATGAGTGTATGAGTAATACCTGGGTGATTGGGTTAGTGCATAAGTAGTGTATCAGTGAATGGATTAGTGCAAGGGTACTGCCTGGGTCATTGTATAAGTGCATGGGTAGTGCCTGAGTGAATGGATGAGTGTATGGGGAGTGGCTGGGTGACTGTGTGAGTGCATGAGTAGTGGCTGGGTGGTTGGATGAGTGCATGGATAGTACGTGGATTATTGGACGATTGGATGTGTAGTGCCTAGGTGATTGGATGAGTGCATGAGTAGTGCATGAGTGAATCAATGAGTGCAAAGGTAGTGCCTAGATGATTGAATAAGTGCAAGGGTAGTGCCTGGTTGATTGGATGAGTGCATGGGCAGTGTCTGGGTGAATAAATAAGTGCACTGGTAGTGCCTTGTTGATTGGATGATTGCATGCGTAGTGCCTGGGTGATTGAATGAGTGAATGTTTGGTATCTGAGTGAATGGATGAGAACAAGGGTAGTGCCTGAGTGACTGGATCAGTACATGTGTACTGACTGGGTGATTGGATGAGTGCATGGGTGGTACCTGATTGATTGCATGAGTGCATGAGTAGTGCCTCAGTGAATGGTTGAGTAGAAGTGTAGTGCCTGAGTGTTTGGATGAGTGCATGGGAATTGCCTGGGTGATTGAATGAGTGCATGGGTAGTGCCTGAGTGTTTGGATTAGTGCAAGGGTACTGCATGGGTCATCAGATAAGTGCATGGATAGTGCCTGAGTGAATGCATGAGTGGATGGGTAGTGTCTGAGTGAATGGATTAGTGCATGAGCAGTGCTGTAGTGATTGGATGAGTGCATGGGTAGGGCCTGATTGAATGCATGAGTGAATGAGTAGTGCCTGAGTGTATGGATGAGTGCATGGGTATTGCCTGAGTAAATAAAGGAGTGCATAGGTAGTGCCTATTTGATTGCATGAGTGCATGGGTAATGCCTGACTGAATGGATGAGTGGAAGTGTAGTGCCTGGGTGATTGGATGAGTGCATGGGCATTGCCTGGGTGATTGAATGAGTGCAAGGGTAGTGCCTGGGTGATTGACTGAGTGCATGGGTAGTGCCTGGATGATTTCATGAGTACATGGGAGGAGGCTCTGTGAATGGATGAGTGCAAGGGTATTTCCTGGGTGACTGGAGGAGTGCAAGGTTAGTGCCTATTTGATTTTATGAGTGCATGGGTATTTCCTGGGTGATTGAATGAGTGCATGGATAGTGCCTGAGTAATTGAATGACTGCAAGGGTAGTGCCTGGGTCATTGGATAAGTAGATGGATAGTGCCTGAGCGAATGCATGAGTGGATGGGTAGTGCCTAAGTGAATGGATTAGTGCATGAGCAGTGCCTGGGTGATTGGATATGTGCATGGGTAGTACCTGAGTGAATGGATGAGTGCAAGCATAGTGTCTGGGTGATTGGATAAGCGTATGAATACTGCATGATTGAATAGATGAGATTATGGATAGTACCTGAGTCAATGTATAAGTGCATGAGTAGTGCTTGAGTGAGTGGAGGAGAGCAACAGTACTGCCTGGGTTATTGGCTAAGTGCATGGGTAGTGACTGAGTGAATGGTTTAGTGCTTGACTAATGCTGAGTGAATGGATGAGATTATGGTTAGTGCCTGAGTGAATGTATGAGTATATGAGTAATACCTGGGTGATTGGGTAAGTGCATAAGTAGTGTATCAGTGAATGGATGAGTGAAAGGGTACTGCCTGGGTCATTGTATAGGTGCATGGGTAGTGCCTGAGTGAATGGATGAGTGTATGGGTAGTGGCTGGGTGACTGGATGAGTGCATGAGTAGTGGCTGGATGGTTGGATGAGTGCATGGATAGTGCATGGATGATTGGATGATTAGATGTGTAGTGCCTAGGTGATTGGATGAGTGCATGAGTAGTGCATGAGTGAATGGATGAGTGCAAGGGTAGTTCCTGGGTCATTAGAAAAGTGCATAGGTAGTGCCTGAGTGAGTGGATGACTGCAAGAGTAGTGCCTAGGTGATTGAAAGAGTGCATGGGTAGTGCCTTGTTAATTGGATGAGTGCATGGGCAGTGTTTGGGTGGGTAATTGGATAAGTGCACGGGTAGTGCCTTGTTGATTGGATGAGTGCATGCATAGTGCCTGGGTGTTTGGATGAGTGCATGGGTAGTGCCTTGGTGATTGTATGAGTGCATGAATAGTGCCTGGGTGACTAGCTGAGTGCATGGGTAGTATCTGAGTGAATGGATGAGAACAAGGGTAGTGCCTGAGTGACTAGATGAGTACATGTGTACTGACTGGGTGATTGGATGAGTGCATGGGTGGTTCCTGATTGATTGCATGAGTGCATGAATACTGCCTAAGTGAATGGATGAGTGCATGGGTATTGCCTGAGTGAATGGAGGAGAGCATGGGTAGTGCCTATTTGATTGCGTAAGTGCATGGGTAACACCTGAGTGAATGGTTGAGTAGAAGTATAGTGCCTGAGTGTTTGGATGAGTGCCTGGGTATTTCCTGGGTGATTGAATGAGTGCATGGGTAGTGCCTGAGTGTTTGGATTAGTGCAAGGGTATTGCCTGGATCATCAGATAAGTGCATGAATAGTGCCTGAGTGAATGCATGAACGGATGGGCAGTGCCTGAGTAAATGGATTAGTGCATGAGCAGTACCGCAGTGATTGGACAAGTGCATAGGTGGAGCCTGATTGATTGCATGAGTGCATGAGTAGTGCCTGAGTGAATGGATGAGTGCATGGGTATTGCCTGAGTGAATGGAGGAGCGCATAGGTAGTGCCTATTTGATTGCATGAGCGCATGGGTAATGCCTGACTGAATGGATGAGTGGAAGTCTAGTGCCTGGGTGATTGAATGAGTGCAAGGGTAGTGCCTGCATGATTGGATGAGTGCAAGGGTAGTGCCTGGGTAATTGGATGAGTGCCTTGGTAGGCCTGAGTGAATGGATGACTACAAGGGTGGTGCTTGGGTGATTCCATGAGTGCATGTGTAGTGCTTGGTTGATTGGATGAGCGCATGGGTAGTGCCTTTATGATTGGATGACTGCATGGGTAGTGCCTGGGTGATTGGGTGAGTGCATGGGTAGTGCCTGGGAAAATGGATGAGTGCATGGGTAGTGCCTGGGTGATTGGATAAGTGCACGGGTAGTGTCTGAGTGAATTAATGAAATGCAAGGGTGGTGCCTGAGTGATTGGATGAGTATGTGATTGGATGAGTACATGGGTACTGCCTGGGTGATTGGATGAGTGCATGGGTAGTGCCTGGATGAGTTCATGAGTGCATGGGCAGTGCCTGTGTGAATAGATGACTGCAAGAGTAGTGCCTGCATGATTGAATGAGTGCATGGGTAGTGCCTGGTTGATAGGATGAGTGTATGGGTAGTGCCTGGGTGATTGGATGAGTACACAGGTAGTGCCTGGTTGATTGGATGAGTGCACACATAGTGTCTGGGTGATTAGATGAGTGCATGGGTAGTGCCTTGGTGTTTGTATAAAATCCAAGGGTGGTGTCTGAGTGATTGGATGAGTACATGGGTACTGCCTGGGTGATTGGATGAGTGGATAGGTAGTGCCTGGTTGATTGCATGAGTGCATGGGTAGTGCCTGCGTGAATGGATGACTGAAAGAGTAGTGCCCGGTGATTTAATGAGTGCATGGGTAGTGCCTGTGTGATTAGATGAGTGCATGGGTAGTGCCTGGGTGATTGGATGAGTGCATGGGTAGTGCCTGGTTGATTGGAAGTGTGCATGGGTAGTGCCTGGGTGATTGGATAAGTGCATGGGTAGTGTCTGAGTGAATGTCTGAGTGCAAGGGTATTGCCTGGGTGAATGGAGGAGTGCAAGGGCAGTGCCTATTTGATTGGATGAATGCATGGGTATTTCCTGGGTGATTGGATGAGTGCATGGGTAGTACCTTGGTGATTGGATGAAATCCAAGGGTGGTGCCTGAGTTATTGGATGAGTACATGGGTACTTACTGGGTGGTTGGATGAGTGCATAGGTAATGCCTGGTTGATTGCATGAGTGCATGGGTAGTGCCTGCGTGAATGGATGACTGCAAGAGTAGTGCCCAGTGATTTAATGAGTGCATAGGTAGTGCCTGGTTGATTAGATGAGTGCATGGATAGTGCCTGAGTAATTGAATGACTGCAAGGGTAGTGCCTGGGTCATTGGATAAGTACATGGATAGTGCCTGAGTGAATGCATGAGTGGCTGGGTAGTGCCTGAGTGAATGGATTAGTGCATGAGCAGTGCCTGGGTGATTGGATGTGTTCATGGGTAGTGCCTAAGTGAATGGATGAGTACATGAGTACTGTCTGAGTGAATGGATGAGTGCAAGCATAGTGTCTGGGTGATTGGATAAGCGTATGAATACCACATGAGTGAATGGGATGTGATTATGGATAGTACCTGAGTGACTGTATGAGTGCACGAGTAGTGCTTGAGTGAGTGGATGAGTGCAACAGTACTGCCTGGGTTATTGGCTAAGTGCATGGGTAGTGACTGAGTGCATGGTTTAGTGCATGACTAATGCTGAGTGAATGGATGAGATTATGGTTAGTGCCTGAGTGAATGTATGAGTGTATGAGTAATACCTGGGTGATTGGGTTAGTGCATAAGTAGTGTATCAGTGAATGGATTAGTGCAAGGGTACTGCCTGGGTCATTGTATAAGTGCATGGGTAGTGCCTGAGTGAATGGATGAGTGTATGGGGAGTGGCTGGGTGACTGTGTGAGTGCATGAGTAGTGGCTGGGTGGTTGGATGAGTGCATGGATAGTACGTGGATTATTGGACGATTGGATGTGTAGTGCCTAGGTGATTGGATGAGTGCATGAGTAGTGCATGAGTGAATCAATGAGTGCAAGGGTAGTGCCTAGATGATTGAATGAGTGCAAGGGTAGTGCCTGGTTGATTGGATGAGTGCATGGGCAGTGTCTGGGTGAATAAATAAGTGCACTGGTAGTGCCTTGTTGATTGGATGATTGCATGCGTAGTGCCTGGGTGATTGGATGAGTGCATGTTTGGTATCTGAGTGAATGGATGAGAACAAGGGTAGTGCCTGAGTGACTGGATCAGTACATGTGTACTGACTGGGTGATTGGATGAGTGCATGGGTGGTACCTGATTGATTGCATGAGTGCATGAGTAGTGCCTGAGTAAATGGATGAGTGCATGGGTATTGCCTGAATGAATGGAGGAGTGCATGGGTAGTGCCTATTTGATTGCATGAGTGCATGGGTAATGCCTGAGTGAATGGATGAGTAGTAGTGTAGTGCCTGAGTGTTTGGATGAGTGCATGGGTATTGCCTGGGTGATTGAATGAGTGCATGGGTAGTGCCTGAGTATTTGGATTAGTGCAAGGGAACTGCCTGGGTCATCAGATAAGTGCATGGATCGTGCCTGAATGTATGCATGAGTGGATGGGTAGTGCCTGAGTGAATGGATTAGTGCATGAGCAGTGCCACAGTGATTGGATGAGTGCATGGGCGTAGCCTGATTGATTGCATGAGTGCATGAGTAGTGCCTGAGTGAATGGATGAGTGCATGGGTATTACCTGAGTGAATGGAGGAGTGCATAGGTAGTGCCTATTTGATTGCATGAGTGCATGGGTAATGCCTGACTGAATGGATGAGTGGAGGCATAGTGCCTGGGAGATTGGATGAGTGCATGGGCATTGCCTGTGTGATTGAGTGAGTGCAAGGGTAGTGCCTGAGTGATTGGATGAGTGCAAGGGTAGTGCCTGGGTAATTAGATGAGTGCATGGGTAGTGCCTGAGTAAATGGATGACTACAAGGGTGGTGCTTGGGTGATTCCATGAGTGCATGTGTAGTGCTTGGTTGATTGGATGAGTGCATGGGTAGGTCCTTTATGATTGGATGAGTGCATGGGTAGTGACTGGGCGATTGGATGAGTGCATGGGTAGTGCCTGGGTGAATGTAGGAGTGCATGAGTAGTGCCTGGGAGATTGGATGAGTGCACAGGTAGTGCCTGGGTGATTGGATAAGTGCGTGGGTAGTGTCTGAGTGAATTAATGAAATACAAAGGTGGTGCCTGAGTGATTGGATGAGTATGTGATTGGATGAGTACATGGGTACTGCCTGGGTGATTAGATGAGTGCATGGGTAGTGCCTGCGTGAATGGATGACTGCAAGAGTAGTGCCTGGTGATTTAATGAGTGCATAGGTAGTACCTGGTTGATTAGATGAGTGCATGGATAGTGCCTGAGTAATTGAATGACTGCAAGGGTAGTGCCTGGGTCATTGGATAAGTACATGGATAGTGCCTGAGTGAATGCATGAGTGGATGGGTAGTGCCTGAGTGAATGGATTAGTGCATGAGCAGTGCCTGGGCGATTGGATGTGTGCATGAGTACTGCCTGAGTGAATGGATGAGTGCAAGCATAGTGTCTGGGTGATTGGATAAGCGTATGAATACCACATGAGTGAATGGGATGTGATTATGGATAGTACCTGAGTGACTGTATGAGTGCACGAGTAGTGCTTGAGTGAGTGGATGAGTGCAACAGTACTGCCTGGGTTATTGGCTAAGTGCATGGGTAGTGACTGAGTGCATGGTTTAGTGCATGACTAATGCTGAGTGAATGGATGAGATTATGGTTAGTGCCTGAGTGACTGTATGAGTGTATGAGTAATACCTGGGTGATTGGGTTAGTGCATAAGTAGTGTATCAGTGAATGGATTAGTGCAAGGGTACTGCCTGGGTCATTGTATAAGTGCATGGGTAGTGCCTGGGTGAATTTAGGAGTGCATGAGTAGTGCCTGGGAGATTGGATGAAATACAAGGGTGGTGCCTGAGTGATTGGATGAGTACATGGGTACTGACTGGGTGATTGGATGAGTGCATAGGTAGTGCCTGGTTGATTGCATGAGTGCATGGGTAGTGCCAGGGTGAATGGATGACTGCAAGAGTAGTGCCAGGTGATTTAATGAGTGCATGGGCAGTGCCTGGTTGTTTAGATGAGTGCATGGGTAGTGTCTGATTGAATGGATGAGTGCAAGTGTATTGCCTGGGTGAATTCGGGAGTGCAAGGGTAGTGCCTATTTGATTCAATGAGTGCATGGGCATTTCCTGGGTGATTGAATGAGTGCATGGATAGTGCCTGAGTAATTAAATGACTGCAAGGGTAGGGCCTGGGTCATTGGATAAGAACATGGATAGTGCCTTAGTGAATGCATGAGTGGATGGGTAGTGCCTGAGTAAATGGATTAGTGCATGAGCAGTGCCTGGGCGATTGGATGTGTGCATGAGTACTGCCTGAGTGAATGGATGAGAGCAAGCATAGTGTCTGGGTGATTGGATAAGTGTATGAATACTGCATGAGTGAATGGATGAGATTAAGGATATTACCTGAGTGAATGTCTGATTGCATGAGTAGTGCTTGAGTGAGTGGATGAGTGCAACAGTACTGCCTGGGTTATTGGCTAAGTGCATGGGTAGTGACTGAGTGAACGGATTAGTGCATGACTAATGCTGAGTGAATGGATGAGATTATGGTTAGTGCCTGAGTGAATGTATGAGTGTATGAGTAATGCCTGGGTGATTGGGTAAGTGCATAAGTAGTGTATCAGTGAATGGATGAGTGAAAGGGTACTGCCTGGGTCATTGTATAAGTGCATGGGTAGCGCCTGAGTGAATGGATGAATGTATGGGTAGTGGCTGGGTGACTGGATGAGTGCATGAGTAGTGGCTGGGTGGTTGGATGATGAGTGCATTGATAGTGCGTGGATGATTGGATGATTAGATGTGTTGTGCCTAGGTGATTGGATGAGTAGTGCATGAGTGAATGGATGAGTGCAAGGGTTGTTCCTGGGTCATTGGAAAAGTGCATAGGTAATGCCTGAGTGAATGGATGACTGCAAGGGTAGTGCCTAGGTGATTGAATGAGTGCATGGGTAGAGCCTGGTTGATTGGATGAGTGCATGGGTAGTGTCTGGGTGATTGGATAAGTGCATGGGTAGTGCCTTGCTGATTGGATGAGTGCACGCGTAGTGCCTAGGTGATTGGATGAGTGGAAGCATACTGCCTGGGTGATTGGATGAGTGCATGGGTATTGCCTGGGTGATTGAATGAGTGCATGGGTAGTATCTGAGTGAGTGCATGAGAACAAGGGTAGTGCTTGAGTGACTGAATGAGTACATATGTACTGACTGGGTGATTGGATACGTGCATGGGTGGTGCCTGATTGATTGCATGAGTGCATGAGTAGTGCCTGATAGAATGGATGAGTGCATGGGTATTGCATGAGTGAATGGAGGAGTGCATGGGTAGTGCCTATTTGATTGCATGAGTGCATGCGTAATGCCTGAGTGAATGGATGAGTAGAAGTGTAGTGCCTGAGTGTTTGGATGAGTACATGGGTATTGCCTGGGTGATTGAATGAGTGCATGGGTAGTGCCTGAGTGTTTGGATTAGTGCAAGGGTACTGCCTGGGTCATCAGCTAAGTGCATTGATAGTGCCTGAGTGAATGCATGAGTGGATGGGTAGTGCCTGAGTGAATGGATTAGTGCATGAGCAGTGCTGCAGTGACTGGATGAGTGCATGGGTGGAGCCTGGTTGATTGCATGAGTGCATGAGTAGTGCCTGATTAAATGGATGAGGGCATGGGTATTGCCGGAGTGAATGGAGAAGTGCATAGGTAGTGCCTATTCGATTGCATGAGTGCATGGTTAATGCCTGACTGAATGGATGAGTGGAAGCGTAGTGCCTGGGTGATTGGATTAGTGCTTGGGCATTGCCTGGGTGATTGAATGAGTGCCAGGGTAGTGCCTGAGTGATTTGATGAGTGCAAGGGTAGTGCCTGGGTAATTGGATTAGTGCATGGGTAGTGCCTGAGTGAATGGATGACTACAAGGGTGGTGCTTGGGTGATTCCATGAATGCATGTGTAGTGCTTGGTTGATTGGATGAGTGCATGGCTAGTGCCTTTATGATTGGATGAGTGCATGGGTAGTGCCTGGGCGATTGGATGAGTGCATGGGTAGTGCCTGGGTGAATGGTGGAGTGCATGAGTAGTGCCTGGGAGATTGGATGAGTGCATGGGTAGTGCCTGGGTGATTGGACAAGTGCATGGGTAGTGTTTGAGTGAATTAATGAAATGAAAGGGTGGTGCCTGAGTGATTGGATGAGTATGTGATTGGATGAGTAAATGGGTACTGCCTGGGTGATTGGATGAGTGCATGGGTAGTGCCTGGCTGATTTCATGAGTGCATGGGTAGTGCCTGTGTGAATGGATGACTGCAAGAGTAGTGCCTGGTTGATTGAATGAGTGCATGGGTAGTGCCTGGTTGATTGGATAAGTTCACGGGTAGTGCCTGGTTGATTTGATGAGTGCACACATAGTGCCTGGGTGATTGAATGAGTGCAAGGGTAGTGCCTGGGTGATTGGACAAGTACATGGGTAGTGCCTGCATGAATGGATGACTGCAAAAGTACTGCTGGGTGATTTAATGAGTGCATGGGTAGTGGCTGGTTGATTAGATGAGTGCATGGGTAGTGCCTGGGTGATTGGATGAGGGCACCAATAGTGCCTGGTTGATTGGGTGAGTGCATGGGTAGAGCCTGATTGATTGCATGAGAAGTACCTGAGTGAATGGATGAGTGCAAGGGTATTGCCTGAGTGAATGGAGGAGTGCAAGGGTAGTGCCTATTTGATTACATGAGTGCATGGGTATTGCCTGAGTGAATGGATGAGTGGATGCATAGTACCTGGGTGATTGGATGAGTGCATGGGTATTGCCTGGGTGATTGAATGAGTGCATGGGTAGTGCCTGAGTGAATGCATGAGTGGATGTGTAGTGCCTGAGTGAATGGATTAGTGCATGAGCAGTGCCTGGGTGATTGGATATATGCACGGGTAGTGCCTGAGTGAATGGATGAGAACATGAGTACTACCTGAGTGAATGGATGAGTGCAAGCATAGTGTCTGGGTGATTGGATACGTGTATGAATACTGCATGAGCGAATGGATGAGATTATGGACAGTACCTGAGTGAATGCATGAGTGCATGAGTAGTGCTTGAGTGAGTGGATGAGTGCAACAGTACTGCCTGGGTCATTGGCTAAGTGCATGGGTAGTGCCAGAGTGAATGGATTAGTGCATGACTAATGCTGAGTAAATGGATGAGATTGTGGTTAGTGCCTGAGTGAATGTATTAGTGTATGAGTAATGCCTGGGTGATTGGGTTAGTGCATAAGTAGTGTATCAGTGAATGGATAAGTGCAAGGGTAATGCCTGGGTCATTGTATAAGTGCATAGGTAGTGCCTGAGTGAATGGATGAGTGTATGGGTAGTGGCTGGGTGATTGGATGAGTGCATGAGTAGTGGCTGGGTGGTTGGATGAGTGCATGGATAGTGTGTGGATGATTGGATAATTAGATGTGTAGTGCCTGGGTGATTAGATGAGTGCATGAGTAGTACATGAGTGAATGGATAAGGACAAGGGTAGTTCCTGGGTCATTGGAAAAGTGCATAGGTAGTGCCTGAGTGAATGGATGACTGTAAGAGTAGTGCCTGGGTGACTGAATGAGTGCATGGGTAGTGCCTGGTTGATTGGATGAGTGCATGGGTAGTGCCTTGGTGATTGGATGAGTGCATGGTTAGTGCCTGTTTGATTTGATGAGTGCATGCCTAGTGCCTGGGTGATTGGATGAGTGCATTTGTAGTGCCTGGGTGATTGTATGGGTGCATGGATAGTGCCTGGGTGACTAGATGAGTGCATGGGTAGTGTCTGAGTGAATGGATGACAACAAGAGTAGTGCCTGAGTGACTGGATGAGTACATGTGTACTGCCTGGCTGATTTTATGAGTGCATGGGTAGTGCCTGCGTGAATGGATGACTGCAAGAGTAGTGCTTGGGTGATTGGATGAGTGCATGGGTAGTGCCTGGGTGATTGGATGAGTGCACGGGTAGTGCCTGGTTGATTGGATGAGTGCACACATAGTGCCTGGGTGATTGGATGAGTGCATGGGTAGTGCCTTTGTGATTGGATGAAATCCAAGGGTGTTGCCTGGTTGATTGGATGAGTACATGGGTATTACCTGAGTGATTGAATGAGTGCATGGGTAGTGCCTCAGTGTTTGGATTAGTACAAGGGTACTGCCTGGGTCATCAGCTAAGTGCATGGATAGTGCCTGAGTGAATGCATGAGTGGATGGGTAGTGCCTGAGTGAATGGATTAGTGCATGAGCAGTGCCACAGTTACTGGATGAACTCATGGGTGGAGCCTGATTGATTGCATGAGTGCCTGAGTATTGCCTGACTGAATGGATGAGTGGAAGCGTAGTGCCTGGGTGATTGGATGAGTGCTTGGGCAGTGCCTGGGTAATTGGATTAGTGCATGGGTAGTGCCTGAGTGAATGGATGACTACAAGGGTGGTGCTTGGGTGATTCCATGAATGCATGTGTAGTTATTGGTTGATTGGATGAGTGCATGGCTAGTGCCTTTATGATTGGATGAGTGCATGGGTAGTGACTGGGTGATTGGAGGAGTGCATGGGGAGTGCCTGGGTGATTGGATAAGTGCATGGGTAGTGTCTGAGTGAATTAATGAAATGCAAGGGTGGTGCCTGAGTGATTGGATGAGTACATAGGTAGTACCTGGTTGATTGCATGACTGCATGGGTAGTGCCTGCATGAATGGACGACTGCAAGAGTAGTACCTGGGTGAATTTATGAGTGAATGGGTAGTGCCTGGTTGATTGGATGAGTACATGGGTAGTGCCTGGTTGATTGGATGAGTGCATTGGTGGAGCCTGATTGATTGCATGAGTGCATGAGTAGTGCCTGAGTGAATGGATGAGTGCCAGGTTATTGCCTGACTGAATGGAGGAGTGCAAGGGCAGTGCCTATTTGATTGCATGAGTGCATGGGTAGTGCCTGAGTGAATGGATTAGTGCATGAGCAGTGCCTGGGTGTAGGATGTGTGCATGGGTAGTGCCTGAGTGAATGGATGAGTACATGAGTACTGCCTGAGTGAATGGATGAGTGCAAGCATAGTGTCTGGGTGATTGGATACGTCTATGAATACTGCATGAGTGAATGGATGAGATGATGGATAGTACCTGAGTGAATGCATGAGTGCATGAGTAGTGCTTGAGTGAGTGGATGAGTGCAACAGTACTGCCTGGGTCATTGGCTAAGTGCATGGGTAGTACCAGAGTGAATGAATTAGTGCATGACTAATGCTGAGTAAATGGATGAGATTATGGTTAGTACCTGAGTGAATGTATGAGTGTATGAGTAATGCCTGGGTGACTGGGTAAGTGCATAAGTAGTATATCAGTGAGTGGATGAGTGTAAGGGTACTGCCTGGGTCATTGTATAAGTGCATGGGTAGTGCCTGAGTGAATGGATGAGTTTTCGGGTAGTGGCTGAGTGACTGGATGAGTGCATGAATAGTGGCTGGGTGGTTGGATGAGTGCATGGATAGTGCATGGATGATTGGATGATTAGATGTGTAGTGCCTAGGTGATTGGATGAGTGCATGGGTAGTGCATTAGTAAATGGATGAGTGCATGGGTAGTTCCTGGGTCATTAGAAAAGTGCATAGGTAGTGCCTGAGTGAATGGCTGACTGCAAGAATAGTGCCTGGGTAACTGAATGAGTGCATGGGTAGTGCCTGGTTAATTGGATGAGTGCATGGGTAGTGTCTGGGTGATTGGATGAGTGCACGGGTAGTGCCTGGTTGATTGGATGAGTGCACACATAGTGCCTGGGTGATTGGATGAGTGCATTTGTAGTGCCTGGGTGATTGGATGGGTGCATGGATAGTGCCTGGGTGACTAGATGAGTGCATGGTTAGTGTCTGAGTGAATGGATGAGAACAAGGTTAGTGCCTGAGTGGCTGGATGAGTACATGTGTACTGCCTGGCTGATTTCATGAGCACATGGGTAGTGCCTGCGTGAATGGATGACTTGAAGAGTAGTGCTTGGGTGATTGAATGAGTGCATGGGTTGTGCCTGGTTGATTGGATGAGTGCATGGGCAGTGCCTGGGTGATTGGATGACTGCACCGGCAGTGCCTCGTTGATTGGATGAGTGCACACATGGTGCCTGGGTGAAAGGATGAGTGCACCGGTAGTGCCTTGGTGATTGGATGAAATCCAAGGGTGGTGCCTGAGTCATTGGATGAGTACATGGGTACTGACTGGGTGAATGGATGAGTGCATAGATAGTGCCTGGTTGATTGCATGAGTGCATGGGTAGTGCCTGCATGAATGAATGATTGCAAGAGTAGTGCCTGGTGATTTAATGAGTGCATGGGTATTGCCTGGTTGATTAGATGAGTGCATGGGTAGTGCCTGGGTGATTTGATGAGTGCACGGGTAGTGCCTGGTTGATTGGATGACTGCACACATAGTGCCTGGGTGATTGGATGAGTGTATGAGTAGTGCCTGGGAGATTGGATGAGTGCATGGGTAGTGCCTGCATGATTGGATAAGTAAATGGGTAGTGTCTGAGTGAATGGATGAAATGCAAGGGTGGTGCCTGAGTGATTGGATGAATACATGGGTACTGCCTGTGTGATTGGATGAGTGCAAGGGTAGTACCTGGTTGATTCCATGAGTGCATGGGTAGTGCCTGCATGAATGGACGACTGCAAGAGTAGTACCTGGGTCATTTAATGAGTGCATGGGTAGTCCCTGGTTGATTGGATGAGTACATGGGTAGTACCTGGGTGATTGGATGAGGGCACCGATAGTGCCTGGTTGATTGGATGAGTGCATGGGTGGAGCCTGATTGATTGCATGAGTAGTGCCTGAGTGAATGGATGAGTGCAAGGGTATTGCCTGAGTGAATGGAGGAGTGTAAGTATAGTGCCTATTTGATTGCATGAGTGCATGGGTATTGCCTGAGTGAATGGATGAGTGGAAGCATAGTCCCTGGGTGATTGGATCAGTGCATGGGTATTGCCTGGGTGATTGAATGAGTGCATGGGTAGTGCATGGGTAATTGGATGACTGCAAGGGTACTGCCAGGGTCATTGGATAAGTACATGGATAGTGCCTGAGTGAATGCATGAGTGGATGGGTAGTGCCTGAGTGAATGGATTAGTGCATGAGCAGTGCCTGGGTGATTGGATGTGTGCATGGGTAGTACCTGAGTGAATGGATGAGTACATGAGTACTGCCTGAGTAAATGGATGAGTGCAAGCATAGTATCTGGGTGATTGGATAAGTGTATGAATACTGCATGAGTGAATGGATGAGATTATGGATAGTACCTGAGTGAATGCATGAGTGCATGAGTAGTGCTTGAGTGAGTGCATGAGTGCAACAGTACTGCCTGGGTCATTGGCTAAGTGCATGGGTAATGCCAGAGTGAATGGATGAGTGTATGGGTAGTGGCTGGGTGATTGGATGAGTGCATGAGTAGTGGCTGGGTAGTTGGATGAGTGCATGGATAGTGTGTTGATGATTGGATGATTAGATGCATACTGCCTGGGTCATTGGATGAGTGCATGGTTAGTGCATGAGTGAATGGATGAGTGCAAGGGTAGTTCCTGGATCATTGATAAAGTGCATAGGTAGTGCCTGAGTGAATGGATGCAGTAGCAGTGCCTGGGTGACTGAATGAGTGCATGGGTGGTGCCTGGTTGATTGGATGAGTGCATGGGTAGTGTCTGGGTGATTGGATGAGTGCACGGGTAGTGCCTGGTTGATTGGATGAGTGCATGTGTAGTGCCTGGGTGATTGAATGAGTGCATATGTAGTGCCTGGGTGATTGGAGGGTGCATGGATAGTGCCTGGGTGACTAGATGAGTGCATGGGTAGTGTCTGAGTGAATCGATGAGAACAAGGGTAGTGCCTGAGTTACTGGATGAGTACATGTGTACTGCCTGGCTGATTTCATGAGTGCATGGGTAGTGCCTGCGTGAATGGATGACTGCAAGGGTAGTGCCTGGGTGATTGAATGAGTGCATGGGTAGTGCCTGGTTGATTGGATGAGTACATGGGTAGTGCCTGGGTGATTGGATGAGTGCACGCATAGTACCTGGTTGAATGGATGAGTGCACACATAGTGCCTGGGTGATTGGATGAGTGCATGGGTAGTGCCTTGGTGATTGGATGAAATCCGACGTGGTGTCTGAGTGATTGGATAAGTACATGAGTATTGCCTGGGTGATTGAATGAGTGCATGGGTAGTACCTGAGTGTTTGGATTAGTGCAAGGGTACTGCCTGGGTCATCAGATAAGTGCATGGATAGTTTCTGAGTGAATGCATGAGTGGATGGGTAGTGCCTGAGTGAATGGATAAGTGCATAAGCAGTGCCGCATTGACTGGATGAGTGCATGGGTGGAGCCTGATTAATTGCATGAGTGCATGTGTAGTGCCTGATTGAATGGATGAGGGCATGGGTATTGCCTGAGTGAATGGAGGAGTGCATGTAGTGCCTATTTGATTGCATGAGTGCATGGTTAATGCCTGACTTAATGGATGAGTGAAAGCATAGTGCCTGGGTGATTGGATGAGTGCTTTGTCATTGCCTGGGTGATTGAATGAGTGCAAGGGTAGTGCCTGGGTGATTGGACGAGTGCAAGGGTAGTGCCGGGGTAAATGGATGAGTGAATGGGTAGTGCCTGAGTGAATGGATGACTACAAGGGTGGTGCTTGGGTTATTCCATGAGGGCATGTGTAGGTCTTGGTTGATTGGATGAGTGCATGGCTAGTGCCTTTATGATTGGATGAGTGCATGGGTAGTTTCTGGGCGATTGGATGAGTGCATTTGTAGTGCCTGGGTGATTGGATGGGTGCATGGATAGTGCCTGGGTGACTAGATGAGTGCATGGTTAGTGTCTGAGTGAATGGATGAGAACAAGGTTAGTGCCTGAGTGGCTGGATGAGTACATGTGTACTGCCTGGCTGATTTCATGAGCACATGGGTAGTGCCTGCGTGAATGGATGACTTGAAGAGTAGTGCTTGGGTGATTGAATGAGTGCATGGGTTGTGCCTGGTTGATTGGATGAGTGCATGGGCAGTGCCTGGGTGATTGGATGACTGCACCGGCAGTGCCTCGTTGATTGGATGAGTGCACACATGGTGCCTGGGTGAAAGGATGAGTGCACCGGTAGTGCCTTGGTGATTGGATGAAATCCAAGGGTGGTGCCTGAGTCATTGGATGAGTACATGGGTACTGACTGGGTGAATGGATGAGTGCATAGATAGTGCCTGGTTGATTGCATGAGTGCATGGGTAGTGCCTGCATGAATGAATGATTGCAAGAGTAGTGCCTGGTGATTTAATGAGTGCATGGGTATTGCCTGGTTGATTAGATGAGTGCATGGGTAGTGCCTGGGTGATTTGATGAGTGCACGGGTAGTGCCTGGTTGATTGGATGACTGCACACATAGTGCCTGGGTGATTGGATGAGTGTATGAGTAGTGCCTGGGAGATTGGATGAGTGCATGGGTAGTGCCTGCATGATTGGATAAGTAAATGGGTAGTGTCTGAGTGAATGGATGAAATGCAAGGGTGGTGCCTGAGTGATTGGATGAATACATGGGTACTGCCTGTGTGATTGGATGAGTGCAAGGGTAGTACCTGGTTGATTCCATGAGTGCATGGGTAGTGCCTGCATGAATGGACGACTGCAAGAGTAGTACCTGGGTCATTTAATGAGTGCATGGGTAGTCCCTGGTTGATTGGATGAGTACATGGGTAGTACCTGGGTGATTGGATGAGGGCACCGATAGTGCCTGGTTGATTGGATGAGTGCATGGGTGGAGCCTGATTGATTGCATGAGTAGTGCCTGAGTGAATGGATGAGTGCAAGGGTATTGCCTGAGTGAATGGAGGAGTGTAAGTATAGTGCCTATTTGATTGCATGAGTGCATGGGTATTGCCTGAGTGAATGGATGAGTGGAAGCATAGTCCCTGGGTGATTGGATCAGTGCATGGGTATTGCCTGGGTGATTGAATGAGTGCATGGGTAGTGCATGGGTAATTGGATGACTGCAAAGGGTACTGCCAGGGTCATTGGATAAGTACATGGATAGTGCCTGAGTGAATGCATGAGTGGATGGGTAGTGCCTGAGTGAATGGATTAGTGCATGAGCAGTGCCTGGGTGATTGGATGTGTGCATGGGTAGTACCTGAGTGAATGGATGAGTACATGAGTACTGCCTGAGTAAATGGATGAGTGCAAGCATAGTATCTGGGTGATTGGATAAGTGTATGAATACTGCATGAGTGAATGGATGAGATTATGGATAGTACCTGAGTGAATGCATGAGTGCATGAGTAGTGCTTGAGTGAGTGCATGAGTGCAACAGTACTGCCTGGGTCATTGGCTAAGTGCATGGGTAATGCCAGAGTGAATGGATGAGTGTATGGGTAGTGGCTGGGTGATTGGATGAGTGCATGAGTAGTGGCTGGGTAGTTGGATGAGTGCATGGATAGTGTGTTGATGATTGGATGATTAGATGCATACTGCCTGGGTCATTGGATGAGTGCATGGTTAGTGCATGAGTGAATGGATGAGTGCAAGGGTAGTTCCTGGATCATTGATAAAGTGCATAGGTAGTGCCTGAGTGAATGGATGCAGTAGCAGTGCCTGGGTGACTGAATGAGTGCATGGGTGGTGCCTGGTTGATTGGATGAGTGCATGGGTAGTGTCTGGGTGATTGGATGAGTGCACGGGTAGTGCCTGGTTGATTGGATGAGTGCATGTGTAGTGCCTGGGTGATTGAATGAGTGCATATGTAGTGCCTGGGTGATTGGAGGGTGCATGGATAGTGCCTGGGTGACTAGATGAGTGCATGGGTAGTGTCTGAGTGAATCGATGAGAACAAGGGTAGTGCCTGAGTTACTGGATGAGTACATGTGTACTGCCTGGCTGATTTCATGAGTGCATGGGTAGTGCCTGCGTGAATGGATGACTGCAAGGGTAGTGCCTGGGTGATTGAATGAGTGCATGGGTAGTGCCTGGTTGATTGGATGAGTACATGGGTAGTGCCTGGGTGATTGGATGAGTGCACGCATAGTACCTGGTTGAATGGATGAGTGCACACATAGTGCCTGGGTGATTGGATGAGTGCATGGGTAGTGCCTTGGTGATTGGATGAAATCCGACGTGGTGTCTGAGTGATTGGATAAGTACATGAGTATTGCCTGGGTGATTGAATGAGTGCATGGGTAGTACCTGAGTGTTTGGATTAGTGCAAGGGTACTGCCTGGGTCATCAGATAAGTGCATGGATAGTTTCTGAGTGAATGCATGAGTGGATGGGTAGTGCCTGAGTGAATGGATAAGTGCATAAGCAGTGCCGCATTGACTGGATGAGTGCATGGGTGGAGCCTGATTAATTGCATGAGTGCATGTGTAGTGCCTGATTGAATGGATGAGGGCATGGGTATTGCCTGAGTGAATGGAGGAGTGCATGTAGTGCCTATTTGATTGCATGAGTGCATGGTTAATGCCTGACTTAATGGATGAGTGAAAGCATAGTGCCTGGGTGATTGGATGAGTGCTTTGTCATTGCCTGGGTGATTGAATGAGTGCAAGGGTAGTGCCTGGGTGATTGGACGAGTGCAAGGGTAGTGCCGGGGTAAATGGATGAGTGAATGGGTAGTGCCTGAGTGAATGGATGACTACAAGGGTGGTGCTTGGGTTATTCCATGAGGGCATGTGTAGGTCTTGGTTGATTGGATGAGTGCATGGCTAGTGCCTTTATGATTGGATGAGTGCATGGGTAGTTTCTGGGCGATTGGATGAGTGCATGGGTAGTGCCTGGGTGAATGGAGGTGTGCATGAGTAGTGCCTGGGAGATTGGAAGAGTGCATGGGTAGTGCCTGGGTGATTGGATATGTGCATGGGTAGTGTCTAAGTGAATTAATGAAATACAAGGGTGGTGCCTGAGTGATTGGATGAATACGTGATTGGATGAGTACATGGGTACTGTCTGGGTGATTGGATGAGTGCATGGGTAGTGCCTGGCTGATTTCATGAGTGCATGGGTAGTGCTTGCATGAATGAATGATTGCAAGAGTAGTGCCTGGGTAACTAGATGAGTGCATGGGTGGTGTCTGAGTGAATTGATGAGAACAAGGGTAGTGTCTGAGTGACTGGATGAGTACATGGATACTGCCTGGCTGATTTCATGAGTGCATGGGTAGTGCCTGCAAGAGTAGTGCCTGGGTGATTGAATGAGTGCATGGGTAGTGCCTGGTTAATTGGATGAGTGCATGGGTAGTGCCTGGGTGATTGGATGAGTGCACGCATAGTGCCTGGTTGATTGGATGAGTGCACACATAGTGCCTGGGTGATTGGATGAGTGCATTGGTAGTGCCTTGGTGATTGAATGAAATCCAAGGGTGGTGTCTGAGTGATTGGATAAGTACATGGGTATTGCCTGGGTGATTGAATGAGTGCATGGGTAGTGCCTGAGTGTTTGGATTAGTGCAAGGGTACTGCCTGGGTCATCAGATAAGAGTGTGGATAGTGCCTGAGTGAATGCATGAGTGGATGGGTAGTGCCTGAGTGAATGGATTAGTGCATGAGCAGTGCCGCATTGACTGGATGAGTGCATGGGTGGGGCCTGATTAATTGCATGAGTGCATGTGTAGTGCCTGATTGAATGGATGAGGGCATGGATATTGCCTAAAGTGAATGGAGGATTGCATAGGTAGTGCCTATTTGATTGCATGAGTGCATGGTTAATGCCTGCCTGAATGGATGAGTGGAAGCGTAGTGCCTGGGTGATTGGATGAGTGCTTGGGCATTGCCTGGGTGATTGAATGCGTGCAAGGGTAGTGCCTGGGTGATTGGACGAGTGCAAGGGTACTGCCTGGGTAATTGGATGAGTGCATGGGCAGTGCCTGAGTGAATGGATGACTACAAGGGTGGTGCTTGGGTTATTCCATGAGTGCATGTTTAGTGCTTTGTTGATTGGATGAGTGCATGGCTAGCGCCTTTATGATTGGATGAGTGCATGGTTAGTGCCTGGGCGATTGGATGAGTGCATGGGTAGTGCCTGGGTGATTGGATATGTGCATGGGTAGTGTCTGAGCAAATTAATGAAATGCAAGGTTGGTGCCTGAGTGATTGGATGAATACGTGATTGGATGAATACATGGGTACTGCCTGGGTGATTGGATGAGTGCATGGGTAGTGCCTGGCTGATTTCATGAGTGCATGGGTAGTGCCTGCATGAATGAATGACTGCAAGAGTAGTGCCTGGGTGATTGAATGATTGCATGGGTAGTGCCTGGTTGATTGGATGAGTGCATGGGTAGTACCTGGGTGATTGGATGAGTGCATGGGTAGTGCCTGGTTTATTGGATGAGTGCACACATAGTGCTTGGGTGATTGGATGAGTGGATGGGTAGTGCCTTGGTGATTGGATGAAATCCAAGGGTGGTGCCTGACTGATTGGATGAGTACATGGGTACTGCCTGGGTGAATGGATGAGTGCATAGGTAGTGCCTGGTTGATTGCATGAGTACATGGGTAGTGCCTGCATGAATGGATGACTGCAAGAGTAGTGCTGGGTGATTTAATGAGTGCATAGGTAGTGCCTGGTTGATTAGATGAGTGCATGGGTAGTGCCTGCATGATTGTATGAGTGCATGGGTAGTGCCTAGTTGATTGAATGAGTGCACACGTAGTGCCTGGTGATTGGATGAGAGTATGAGTAGTGCCTGGGAGATTGGATGAGTGCATGGGCAGTGCCTGGGTGATTGTATAAGTGCATGGGTAGTGTCTGAAAGAATGGATGAAATGCAAGGGTGCTGCCTGAGTGATTGGATGAGTACATGATTGGATGAGTGTATGAGTACTGCCTGGGTGATTGGATGAGTGTATGGGTAGTGCCTGGCTGATTTCATGAGTGCATGGGTAGTGCCTGCGTGAATGGATGACTGCTAAGAGTAGTGCCTGGGTGATTGAATGAGTGCATGGGTAGTGCCTGGTTGTTTGGATGAGTGCACGGGTAGTGCCTGCTTGATTGGATGAGTTCACGGGTAGTGCCTGGTTGATTGGATGAGTGCACACATAGTGCCTGGGTGATTGGATGAGTGCATTGGTAGCGCCTTGGTGATTGGATGAAATCCAAGGGTAGTGCCTGAGTGATTGGATGAGTACATAGGTACTGCCTGGGTGAATGGATGAGTGCATAGGTAGTGCCTGGTTGATTGCATGAGTACATGGGTAGTGCCTGCATGAATGGATGACTGCAAGAGTAGTGCTGGGTGATTTAATGAGTGCATGGGGAGTGCCTGGTTGATTAGATGAGTGCATGGGTAAAGCCTGGGTGATTGGATGAGTGCACAGGTAGTGCCTGGTTGATTGGAAGAGTGTACACGTAGTGCCTGGGTGATTGGATGAGTGTGTGAGTAGTGCCTGGGAGATTGCATGAGTGCATGGATAGTGCCTGGGTCATTGGATAAGTGCATGGGTCGTGTCTGAGTGAATAGATGAAATGCAAGGGGGGTGCATGAGTTATTGGATGAGTACATGGGTACTGCCTGGGTGATTGGATGAGTGCATGGGTAGTGCCTGGTTGATTGCATGAGTGCATGGGTAGTGCCTGCATGAATGGGCGACTGCAAGAGTAGTACCTGGGTGATTTAATGAGTGCATGGGTAGTGCCTGGTTGATTGGATGAGTACATGGGTAGTGCCTGGTTGATTGGATTAGGGCACCGTTAGTGCCTGGTTGATTGAATGAATGCATGGATGGAGCCTGATTGATTGCATGAGGGCATGAGTAGTGCCTGAGTGAATGGATGAGTGCCAGGGTATTGCCCGAGTGAATGGAGGAGTGCAAGGGTAGTGCCTATTTGATTGCATGAGTGCATGGGTATTGCCTGAGCGAATGGATAAGTGGAAGCATAGTTCCTTGGTGATTGGATGAGTGCATGGGTATTGCCTCGGTGATTGAATGAGTGCATGGGTAGTGCCTGGGTAATTGGATGACTGCAAGGGTACTGCCTGGGTAATTGGATAAGTACATGGATAGTGCCTGAGTAAATGCATAAACGTCTGGGTAGTGACTGAGTGAATGGATTAGTGCATGAGCAGTGCCTGGGTGATTGGATGTGTGCATGGGTAGTGCCTGAGTGAATGGATGAGTACATGAGTACTGCCTGAGTGAATGGATGAGTGGAAGCATAGTGTCTGGGTGATTGGATAAATGTATGAATACTGCATGAGTGAATGGATGAGATTATGGATAGTACCTGAGTGAATGCATGAGTGCATGAGTAGTGCTTGAGTGAGTGGATGAGTGCAACAGTACTGCCTGGGTCATTGGCTAAGTGCATGGGTAGTGCCAGAGTGAATGGATTAGTGCATGACTAATGCTGAGTAAATGGGTGAGATTATGGTTAGTGGCTGAGTGAATGTATGAGTGTATGACTAATGCCTGGTTGATTGGGTAAGTGCATAAGTAGTGTATCAGTGAATGGATAAGTGCAAGGGTACTGCCTGGGTCATTGTTTAGGTGCATAGGTAGCGCCTGAGTGAATGGATGAGTGTATGGGTAGTGGCTGGGTGATCTGATGAGTGCATGAGTAGTGGCTGGGTGGTTGGATGAGTGCATGGATAGTGCGTGGATGATTGGATTATTAGATGTGTAGTGCCAGGGTGATTGGATGAGAGCATGAGTAGTGCATGAGTGAATGGATAAGTGCAAGGGTAGTTCCTGGGTCATCAGAAAAGTACATAGGTAGTGCCTGAGTGAATGGATGAAATGCAAGGGTGGTGCCTGAGTCATTGGATGAGTACATGGGTACTGCCTGTGTGATTGGATGAGTGCATGGGCAGTACCTGATTGATTGCATGAGTGCATGGGTAGTGCCTGCATGAATGGACGACTGCAAGAGTTATACCTGGGTGATTTAATGAGTGCATGGGTAGTGTCTGGTTGATTGGATGAATACATGGGTAGTGCCTGGGTGATTGGATGAGGGCACTGATAGTGCCTGGTTGATTGGATGAGTGCATGGGTGGAGCCTGACTGATAGCATGAGTAGTGCCTGAGTGAATGGATGAATGCAAGGGTATTGCCTGGGTGAATGGAGGAGTGCAAGGGTAGTGCCTATTTGATTGCATGAGTGCATGGGTATTGCCTGAGTGAATGGATGACTGGATGCATAGTGCCTGGTTGATTGGATGAGTGCATGGGTATTGCCTGGGTGATTGTATTAGTGCATGGGTAGTGCCTTGGTAATTGGATGACTGCAAGTGTACTGCCTGGGTCATTGGATAAGTATATGGATAGTGCCTGAGTGAATGCATGAGTGGATGGGTAGTGCCTGAGTGAATGGATTAGTGCATGAGCAGTGCCTGGGTGATTGGATGTGTGCATGGGTAGTACCTGAGTGAATGGATGAGTGCAAGCATAGTGTCTGGGTGATTGGATACGTGTATGAATACTGCATGAGTGAATGGATGGGATTATGGATAGTACCTGAGTGAATGCATGAGTGCATGAGTAGTGCTTGAGTGAGTGGATGAGTGCAACAGTACTACCTGGGTCATTGGCTAAGTACATGGGTAGTGCCAGAGTGAAAGGATTAGTGCATGACTAATGCTGACTAAATGGATGAGATTATGGTTAGTGCCTGAGTGAATGTATGAGTGTATGAGTAATGCCTGGATGATTGGGTAAGTGCATAAGTAGTGTATCAGTGAATGGATAAGTGGAAGGGTAATGCCTGTATCATTGTATAAGTGCATAGGTAGCGCCTGAGTGAATGGATGAGTGTATGGGTAGTGGCTGGGTGATCTGATGAGTGCATGAGTAGTGGCTGGGTGGTTGGATGAGTGCATGGATAGTGCGTGGATGATTGGATTATTAGATGTGTAGTGCCAGGGTGATTGGATGAGAGCATGAGTAGTGCATGAGTGAATGGATAAGTGCAAGGGTAGTTCCTGGGTCATCAGAAAAGTACATAGGTAGTGCCTGAGTGAATGGATGAAATGCAAGGGTAGTGCCTATTTGATTGCATGAGTGCATGGGTATTGCCTGAGTGAATGGATGACTGGATGCATAGTGCCTGGTTGATTGGATGAGTGCATGGGTATTGCCTTGGTAATTGGATGACTGCAAGGGTACTGCCTGGGTCATTGGATAAGTACATGGATAGTGCCTGAGTGAATGCATGAGTGGATGGGTAGTGCCTGAGTGAATGGATTAGTGCATGAGCAGTGCCTGGGTGATTGGATGTGTGCATGGGTAGTACCTGAGTGAATGGATGAGTGCAAGCATAGTGTCTGGGTGATTGGATACGTGTATGAATACTGCATGAGTGAATGGATGGGATTATGGATAGTACCTGAGTGAATGCATGAGTGCATGAGTAGTGCTTGAGTGAGTGGATGAGTGCAACAGTACTGCCTGGGTCATTGGCTAAGTACATGGGTAGTGCCAGAGTGAAAGGATTAGTGCATGACTAATGCTGACTAAATGGATGAGATTATGGTTAGTGCCTGAGTGAATGTATGAGTGTATGAGTAATGCCTGGGTGATTGGATAAGTGCATAAGTAGTGTATCAGTGAATGGATAAGTGGAAGGGTAATGCCTGTATCATTGTATAAGTGCATAGGTAGTGCCTGAGTGAATGGGTAGTAGCTGGGTGATTGGATGAGTGCATGAGTAGTGGCTGGGTGGTTGGATGAGTGCATGAGTAGTGCATGAGTGAATGGATGAGTACAAGGGTAGTTCCTGGGTCATTGGAAAAGTGCATAGGGAGTGCCTGGGTGAATGAATGAGTGCATGGGTAGTGCCTGGTTGATTGGATGAGTGCATGGGTAGAGTCTGGGTGATTGGATGAGTGCACGGGTAGTGCCTGGTTGATTTGATTAGTGCATGCATAGTGCATGGGTGATTGGATGAGTGCATGTGTAGTGCCTGGGTGATTGGATGGGTGCATGGATAGTGCCTGGGTGACTAGATGAGTGCATGGGTAGTGTCTGAGTGAATGGATGAGAACAAAGGTAGTGCCTGAGTGACTGGATGAGTACATGTGTACTGCCTGGCTGATTTCATGAGTGCATGGGTAGTGCCTGCTTGAATGGATGACTGCAAGAGTAGTGCCTGGGTGATTAAATGAGTGCACGGGTAGTGCCTGGTTGATTGGTTGAGTGCATGGGTAGTGCCTGGGTGATTGGATGCGTGCATGGGTAGTGCCTGGTTGATTGGATGAGTGCACACATAGTACCTGGGTGATTGGATGAGTGCATGGGTACTACCTTGGTGATTGGATGAAATCCAAGGGTGGTGCCTGAGTGATTGGATGAGTACATGGGCACTGCCTGGGTGAATGGATGAGTGCATAGGTAGTGCCTGGTTGATTGCATGAGTACATGGGTAGTGCCTGCATGAATGGATGACTGCAAGAGTAGTGCCGGGTGATTTAATGAGTGCATGGGTAGTGCCTGGTTGATTAGATGAGTGCATGGGTAGTGCCTTAGGAGATTGGATGAGTGCACGGGTAGTGCCTGGTTGATTGCATGAGTGCACACGCAGTGCCTGGGTGATTGGATGAGTGTATGAGTAGTGCCTGGGAGATTGAATGAGTGCATGGGTAGTGCCTGGGTGATTGGATAAGTGCATGGGTAGTACCTGGTTGATTGCATGATGGCATGGGTAGTGCCTGCATGAATGGACAACTGCAAGAGTAGTACCTGAGTGATTTAATGAGTGCATGGGTAGTGCCTGGTTGATTGTATGAGTACATGTGTAGTGCTTGGGTGATTGGAATAGGGCACTGTTAGTGCCTGACTGATTGCATGAGTGCATGAGTAGTGCCTTAGTGAATGGATGAGTGCTAGGGTATTGCCTGAGTGAATGGAGGAGTGCAACGGTAGTGCCTATTTGATTGCATGAGTGCATGGGTATTGCCTGAGTGAATGAATGAGTGGAAGCATAGTGCCTGGGTGATTAGATGAGTGCATGGGTATTGCCTAGGTAATTGAATGAGTGCATGGGTAGTGCCTGGGTAATTGGATGACTGCAAGGGTACTACCTGGGTCATTGGATAAGTACATGGATAGTGCCTGCATGAATGCATGAGTGGATGGGTAGTGCCTGAGTGAATGGATTAGTGCATAAGCAGTGCCTGTGTGATTGGATGTGTGCATGGATAGTGCCTAAGTGAATGGATGAGTACATGAGTACTGCCTGAGTGAATGGATGAGTGCAAGCATAGTGTCTGGGTGATTGGATAAATGTATGAATACTGCATGAGTGAATGGATGAGATTATGGATACTACCTGAGTGAATGCATGAGTGCATGAGTAGTGCTTGAGTGAGTGGATGAGTGCAACAGTACTGCCTGGGTCATTGGCTAAGTGCATGGGTAGTGCCAGAGTGAATGGATTAGTGCATGACTAATGCTGAGTAAATGGGTGAGATTATGGTTAGTGCCTGAGTGAATGTATGAGTGTATGAGTAATGCCTGGTTGATTGGGTAAGTGCATAAGTAGTGTATCAGTGAATGGATAAGTGCAAGGGTACTGCCTGGGTCATTGTTTAGGTGCATAGGTAGCGCCTGAGTGAATGGATGAGTGTATGGGTAGTGGCTGGGTGATCTGATGAGTGCATGAGTAGTGGCTGGGTGGTTGGATGAGTGCATGGATAGTGCGTGGATGATTGGATTATTAGATGTGTAGTGCCAGGGTGATTGGATGAGAGCATGAGTAGTGCATGAGTGAATGGATAAGTGCAAGGGTAGTTCCTGGGTCATCAGAAAAGTACATAGGTAGTGCCTGAGTGAATGGATGAAAAGCAAGGGTGGTGCCTGAGTCATTGGATGAGTACATGGGTACTGTCTGTGTGATTGGATGAGTGCATGGGCAGTACCTGATTGATTGCATGAGTGCATGGGTAGTGCCTGCATGAATGGACGACTGCAAGAGTTATACCTGGGTGATTTAATGAGTGCATGGGTAGTGTCTGGTTGATTGGATGAATACATGGGTAGTGCCTGGGTGATTGGATGAGGGCACTGATTGTGCCTGGTTGATTGGATGAGTGCATGGGTGGAGCCTGACTGATTGCATGAGTAGTGCCTGAGTGAATGGATGAGTGCAAGGGTATTGCCTGGGTGAATGGAGGAGTGCAAGGGTAGTGCCTATTTGATTGCATGAGTGCATGGGTATTGCCTGAGTGAATTCATGACTGGATGCATAGTGCCTGGTTGATTGGATGAGTGCATGGGTATTGCCTGGGTGATTGTATTAGTGCATGGGTAGTGCCTTGGTAATTGGATGACTGCAAGGGTACTGCCTGGGTCATTGGATAAGTACATGGATAGTGCCTGAGTGAATGCATGAGTGGATGGGTAGTGCCTGAGTGAATGGATTAGTGCATGAGCAGTGCCTGGGTGATTGGATGTGTGCATGGGTAGTACCTGAGTGAATGGATGAGTACATGAGTACTGCCTGAGTGAATGGATTAGTGCAAGCATAGTGTCTGGGTGATTGGATACGTGTATGAATACTGCATGAGTGAATGGATGGGATTATGGATAGTACCTGAGTGAATGCATGAGTGCATGAGTAGTGCTTGAGTGAGTGGATGAGTGCAACAGTACTGCCTGGGTCATTGGCTAAGTACATGGGTAGTGCCAGAGTGAAAGGATTAGTGCATGACTAATGCTGACTAAATGGATGAGATTATGGTTAGTGCCTGAGTGAATGTATGAGTGTATGAGTAATGCCTGGGTGATTGGGTAAGTACATAAGTAGTGTATCAGTGAATGGATAAGTGGAAGAGGTAATGCCTGTATCATTGTATAAGTGCATAGGTAGTGCCTGAGTGAATGGATGAGTGTATGGGTAGTAGCTGGGTGATTGGATGAGTGCATGAGTAGTGGCTGGGTGGTTGGATGAGTGCATGAGTAGTGCATGAGTGAATGGATGAGTACAAGGGTAGTTCCTGGGTCATTGGAAAAGTGCATAGGTAGTGCCTGGGTGAATGAATGAGTGCATGGGTAGTGCCTGGTTGATTGGATGAGTGCATGGGTAGTGTCTGGGTGATTGGATGAGTGCACGGGTAGTGCCTGGTTGATTTGATTAGTGCATGCATAGTGCATGGGTGATTGGATGAGTGCATGTGTAGTGCCTGGGTGATTGGATGGGTGCATGGATAGTGCCTGGGTGACTAGATGAGTGCATGGGTAGTGTCTGAGTGAATGGATGAGAACAAAGGTAGTGCCTGAGTGACTGGATGAGTACATGTGTACTGCCTGGCTGATTTCATGAGTGCATGGGTAGTGCCTGCGTGAATGGATGACTGCAAGAGTAGTGCCTGGGTGATTAAATTAGTGCATGAGTAGTGCCTGGTTGATTGGCTGAGTGCATGGGTAGTGCCTGGGTGATTGGATGCGTGCACGGGTAGTGCCTGGTTGATTGGATGAGTGCACACATAGTACCTGGGTGATTGGATGAGTGCATGGGTACTGCCTTGGTGATTGGATGAAATCCAAGGGTGGTGCCTGAGTGATTGGATGAGTACATGGGCACTGCCTGGGTGAATGGATGAGTGCATAGGTAGTGCCTGGTTGATTGCATGAGTACATGGGTAGTGCCTGCATGAATGGATGACTGCAAGAGTAGTGCCGGGTGATTTAATGAGTGCATGGGTAGTGCCTGGTTGATTAGATGAGTGCATGGGTAGTGCCTTAGGAGATTGGATGAGTGCACGGGTAGTGCCTGGTTTTGGATGAGTGCACACGTAGTGCCTGGGTGATTGGATGAGTGTATGAGTAGTGCCTGGGAGATTGAATGAGTGCATGGCTAGTGCCTGGGTGATTGGATAAGTGCATGGGTAGTGTCTGAGTGAATGGATGAAATGCAAGGGTGGTGCCTGAGTGATTGGATGAGTGCAAGCATAGTGTCTGGGTGATTGGATAAATGTATGAATACTGCATGAGTGAATGGATGAGATTATGGATACTACCTGAGTGAATGCATGAGTGCATGAGTAGTGCTTGAGTGAGTGGATGAGTGCAACAGTACTGCCTGGGTCATTGGCTAAGTGCATGGGTAGTGCCAGAGTGAATGGATTAGTGCATGACTAATGCTGAGTAAATGGGTGAGATTATGGTTAGTGCCTGAGTGAATGTATGAGTGTATGAGTAATGCCTGGTTGATTGGGTAAGTGCATAAGTAGTGTATCAGTGAATGGATAAGTGCAAGGGTACTGCCTGGGTCATTGTTTAGGTGCATAGGTAGCGCCTGAGTGAATGGATGAGTGTATGGGTAGTGGCTGGGTGATCTGATGAGTGCATGAGTAGTGGCTGGGTGGTTGGATGAGTGCATGGATAGTGCGTGGATGATTGGATTATTAGATGTGTAGTGCCAGGGTGATTGGATGAGAGCATGAGTAGTGCATGAGTGAATGGATAAGTGCAAGGGTAGTTCCTGGGTCATCAGAAAAGTACATAGGTAGTGCCTGAGTGAATGGATGAAAAGCAAGGGTGGTGCCTGAGTCATTGGATGAGTACATGGGTACTGTCTGTGTGATTGGATGAGTGCATGGGCAGTACCTGATTGATTGCATGAGTGCATGGGTAGTGCCTGCATGAATGGACGACTGCAAGAGTTATACCTGGGTGATTTAATGAGTGCATGGGTAGTGTCTGGTTGATTGGATGAATACATGGGTAGTGCCTGGGTGATTGGATGAGGGCACTGATTGTGCCTGGTTGATTGGATGAGTGCATGGGTGGAGCCTGACTGATTGCATGAGTAGTGCCTGAGTGAATGGATGAGTGCAAGGGTATTGCCTGGGTGAATGGAGGAGTGCAAGGGTAGTGCCTATTTGATTGCATGAGTGCATGGGTATTGCCTGAGTGAATTCATGACTGGATGCATAGTGCCTGGTTGATTGGATGAGTGCATGGGTATTGCCTGGGTGATTGTATTAGTGCATGGTTAGTGCCTTGGTAATTGGATGACTGCAAGGGTACTGCCTGGGTCATTGGATAAGTACATGGATAGTGCCTGAGTGAATGCATGAGTGGATGGGTAGTGCCTGAGTGAATGGATTAGTGCATGAGCAGTGCCTGGGTGATTGGATGTGTGCATGGGTAGTACCTGAGTGAATGGATGAGTACATGAGTACTGCCTGAGTGAATGGATTAGTGCAAGCATAGTGTCTGGGTGATTGGATACGTGTATGAATACTGCATGAGTGAATGGATGGGATTATGGATAGTACCTGAGTGAATGCATGAGTGCATGAGTAGTGCTTGAGTGAGTGGATGAGTGCAACAGTACTGCCTGGGTCATTGGCTAAGTACATGGGTAGTGCCAGAGTGAAAGGATTAGTGCATGACTAATGCTGACTAAATGGATGAGATTATGGTTAGTGCCTGAGTGAATGTATGAGTGTATGAGTAATGCCTGGGTGATTGGGTAAGTACATAAGTAGTGTATCAGTGAATGGATAAGTGGAAGGGTAATGCCTGTATCATTGTATAAGTGCATAGGTAGTGCCTGAGTGAATGGATGAGTGTATGGGTAGTAGCTGGGTGATTGGATGAGTGCATGAGTAGTGGCTGGGTGGTTGGATGAGTGCATGAGTAGTGCATGAGTGAATGGATGAGTACAAGGGTAGTTCCTGGGTCATTGGAAAAGTGCATAGGTAGTGCCTGGGTGAATGAATGAGTGCATGGGTAGTGCCTGGTTGATTGGATGAGTGCATGGATAGTGTCTGGGTGATTGGATGAGTGCACGGGTAGTGCCTGGTTGATTTGATTAGTGCATGCATAGTGCATGGGTGATTGGATGAGTGCATGTGTAGTGCCTGGGTGATTGGATGGGTGCATGGATAGTGCCTGGGTGACTAGATGAGTGCATGGGTAGTGTCTGAGTGAATGGATGAGAACAAAGGTAGTGCCTGAGTGACTGGATGAGTACATGTGTACTGCCTGGCTGATTTCATGAGTGCATGGGTAGTGCCTGCGTGAATGGATGACTGCAAGAGTAGTGCCTGGGTGATTAAATTAGTGCATGGGTAGTGCCTGGTTGATTGGCTGAGTGCATGGGTAGTGCCTGGGTGATTGGATTTGTGCACGGGTAGTGCCTGGTTGATTGGATGAGTGCACACATAGTACCTGGGTGATTGGATGAGTGCATGGGTACTGCCTTGGTGATTGGATGAAATCCAAGGGTGGTGCCTGAGTGATTGGATGAGTACATGGGCACTGCCTGGGTGAATGGATGAGTGCATAGGTAGTGCCTGGTTGATTGCATGAGTACATGGGTAGTGCCTGCATGAATGGATGACTGCAAGAGTAGTGCCGGGTGATTTAATGAGTGCATGGGTAGTGCCTGGTTGATTAGATGAGTGCATGGGTAGTGCCTTAGGAGATTGGATGAGTGCACGGGTAGTGCCTGGTTTTTTGGATGAGTGCACACGTAGTGCCTGGGTGATTGGATGAGTGTATGAGTAGTGCCTGGGAGATTGAATGAGTGCATGGCTAGTGCCTGGGTGATTGGATAAGTGCATGGGTAGTGTCTGAGTGAATGGATGAAATGCAAGGGTGGTGCCTGAGTGATTGGATGAGAACATGGGTACTGCCTGTGTGATTGCATGAGTGCATGGGTAGTACCTGGTTGATTGCATGATTGCATGGGTAGTGCCTGCATGAATGGACAACTGCAAGAGTAGTACCTGAGTGATTTAATGAGTGCATGGGTAGTGCCTGGTTGATTGGATGAGTACATGTGTAGTGCTTGGGTGATTGGAATAGGGCACTGTTAGTGCCTGGTTGATTGGATGAGTGCATGGGTGGAGCCTGACTGATTGTATGAGTGCATGAGTAGTGCCTTAGTGAATGGATGAGTGCCAGGGTATTGCCTGAGTGAATGGAGGAGTGCAAGGGTAGTGCCTATTTGATTGCATGAGTGCATGGGTATTGCCTGAGTGAATGAATGAGTGGAAGCATAGTGCCTGGGTGATTAGATGAGTGCATGGGTATTGCCTGGGTAATTGAATGAGTGCATGGGTAGTGCCTGGGTAATTGGGTGACTGCAAGGGTACTACCTGGGTCATTGGATAAGTACATGGATAGTGCCTGCATGAATGCATGAGTGGATGGGTAGTGCCTGAGTGAATGGATTAGTGCATAAGCAGTGCCTGTGTGATTGGATGTGTGCATGGATAGTGCCTAAGTGAATGGATGAGTACATGAGTACTGCCTGAGTGAATGGATGAGTGCAAGCATAGTGTCTGGGTGATTGGATAAGTGTATGAATGCTGCATGAGTGAATGGATGAGATTATGGATAGTACCTGAGTGAATGCATGAGTGCATGAGTAGTGCTTGAGTGAGTGGATGAGTGCAACAGTACTGCCTGGGTCATTGGCTAAGTGCATGGGTAGGGCCAGAGTAAATGGATTAGTGCGTGACTAATGCTGAGTAAATGGATGAGATTATGGTTAGTGCATGAGTGAATGTATGAGTGTATGAGTAATGCCTGGGTGATTGGGTAAGTGCATAAGTAGTGTATCAGTGAATGGATAAGTGCAAGGGTACTGCCGGGGTCATTGTATAAGTGCATAGGTAGCACCTGAGTGAATGGATGAGTGTATGGGTAGTGGCTGGGTGATTTGATGAGTGCATGAGTAGTGGCTGGGTAGCTGGCTGAGTGCATGGATAGTGCGTGGATGATTGGATGATTAGATGTGTAGTGCCTGGGTGATTGGATGAGTGCATGAGTAGTGCATGAGTTAATGGATGAGTGCAAGGGTAGTTCCTGGGTCATTGGAAAAGTGCATAGGTAGTGCCTGAGTGAATAGATGACTGCAATAGTAGTGCCTGGGGGACTGAATGAGTGCATGCATAGTGCCTGGGTGATTGAATGAGTGCATGTGTAGTGCCTGGGTGATTGGATGGGTGCATGGATAGTGCCTGGGTGACTAGATGAGTGCATGGGTAGTGTCTGAGTGAATGGATGAGAACAAGGGTAGTTCCTGAGTGACTGGATGATTACATGTGTACTGGCTGGGTGATTGGATGAGAGCATGGGTGGTGCCTGATTGATTGCATGAGTGCATGAGTAGTTCCTGAGTGATTGAATGAGTGCATGGGTATTGCCTGAGTGAATGGAGGAGTGCATGGGTAGTGCCAATTTGATTGCATGAGTGCATGGGTAATGCCTGAGTGAATGGATGAGTGGAAGCATAGTGCCTGGGTGATTGGATCAGTGCATGGGCATTGCCTGGGTGATTGAATGAGTGCAAGGGTAGGGCCTTGGTGATTGGATGAGTGCAAGGGTAGTGCCTGGGTGATTGGATGAGTGCATGGGTAGTGCCTTTATGATTGGATGAGTGCATGGGTAGTGCCTGGGTGATTGGATGAGTGCATGGGTAGAGACTGGGTCATTGGATGAGTGCATGGGTAGTGCCTGGGTGATTGAATAAGTGCATGGGTATTGTCTGAGTGAATTGATGAAATGCAATGGTGGTGCCTGAGTGATTGGATGAGTATATTGGTACTGCCTGGGTGATTGGATGAGTGCATGGGTAGTGTCTGGTTGATTGCATGAGTGCATAGGTAGTGCCTGCATGAATGGATGACTGCAAGAGTAGTGCCTTGGTGATTGAATGAGTGCATGGGTAGTGCCTGGTTGATTGGATGAGTGAATGGGTAGTGCCTGGGTGATTGGATGAGGGCACGGGTAGAGCCTGGTTGATTGGATGAGTGCACATGTAGTGCCTGGGTTATTGGATGAGTGCATTGGTAATGCCTGGGTCATTGGATGAGTCCATGGGTAGTGCCTGGGTGACTGGATGAGTTCATGGGTAGTGTCCAAGTAAACCGATGAGAGCATGGGTAGTTCCTGAGTGACTGGATGAGTACATGTGTACAGCCTGGATGATTGGATGAGTGCATGGGAGGAGCCTGATTGATTACATAAGTGCATGAGTAGTACCTGGGTGAGTGGATGAGTGCAACTGTACTGCCTGGGTTATTGGCTAAGTGCATGGGTAGTGCCCGAGTGAATGGATTAGTACATGACTAATGCTGAGTGAATGGATGAGATTATGGTTAGTGCCTGAGTGAATGTATGAGTGTATGAGTAATGCCTGGGTGATTGGGTAAGTGCATAAGTAGTATTAGTGAATGGATGAGTGCAAGGGTACCGCCTTGGTCGTGTATAAGTGCATGGGTAGTGCCTGAGTGAATGGATTAGTGCATGAGTAGTGCCTGGGTAGTTGGATGAGGGCATTGGTACACCACTCTCAAACAAAACAACTATAAAATGGCAACCTCTTCAACTTTCCACTCTATCATCATGAGAAAGGCAGCAAATGAAATCATGTCTTTCATTTTAGACTACTCTACCTCCACTTGTGAATGTGTAGCATCTGTTAACCCTTTCCCTCTCTTTCAAAACAACATTCCTGTTGGCGCGTTTTCGCGATGTATTCGCGATGAATGCGGAGAAATCGCGAAAAAACATATATCTAGCTTCATTTAAAAAAAAATGTAACTACTACCCAATATTTTATTACATAGTATGATTTAGAAATTAAAGCTTGCCATTATTTAAATTGTGTAGTCACTCTTCAACTTTAAAAAAAAATGTTCTGTCTCTTTAACACCCTTCTCCCACAATACACTCTTTGCTCAGTGTACCTAGCAATCCAGTGGAACCAGTAGGTCACATGTTCACAGCACATTCTAGAAGGAACATGCTTCTTCCAAATAAGATACAGCAGGTGTGCTTTACTCCACAGATTAAAAAGCATATCCATGTCTGTATTACATTTGTTTTTTAAACAACATCCAATAATAGGACATCTTTCTAAGGCATCCAACACACTACCTAATTTTAGTCACATTCATGCTGACAACATCCAATGAAATATATCTTTTTTTTAAAAACCTTCATTTTAACTGCTTTTCCTTTCAAAGCTACCTCATTCTGCTCCAGCCTTCTCGTGACTACTATTGCTCCTTCACCTCAAAATGCTTAGAGTATGGATTATGGGCCACAGCTATATCTATTGGGCTAAAGTGGCTGCGAAAAAGAGAGGTATTGACAGGGACTTGGGTTTGCCAAATGTGCAGATTACTTGGTTTGGCCAGAAAGGGTTAAAGTTTCATCAGTTGCTGGCTTTGGTTAAATCCATTGTGGATTCCCATGCTCCTCACCTCTTGATTGTGCACTGTGGTGGCAATGACCTAGGCTTGTTGACTGGGGTAGGGCTGGAAATCCTAATGAAAGAAACCTTTGCAGAACTGATGTTGCTTTTCCCTCACACTGTCTTGGTGTACTCTAATATATGCCAAAGACAGAAATGGAAATGGTCAAATCAATTCTGTCCACAGATTGACAAACCCAGCAAACATTTGAATAAATCTGCTTCTGCATTCCTCAGAGACCATCGCATGGGCTGTATCTATAACAACAATCTGCGTTATGACATGCATGGAATTTATAGAAATGATGGAGTACACTTTATAGATGAAGGTAACAGGGTCTTTCCAAGTAACCTGAAACTCTGCATCCGGTCTTATGTGTAGCAGCCATATACTCACAACCAACGCAACGGCTCTTGCTAGAGCCAACCTAGTACCTGAAATATTGTGAAGTTTTTTTCTAAAAGATTTTTTTCTTTCGTTTTTGGGGATCTTCTCGACGACGTCGCGATCCACGCGGACACCTCGTAAAAACAAAAAACAAAAGCAGACATTTAATGGCCACGAACACATCCAAATATAATATGTAAAAAATTATGAACATTGCCCTACACATATTACTATATACATACTTCTTTCAAAGCATGTTTAAACTTATATTTTTCTACTAAGTTTCTTTATAATCCATCTTTCAGACCTATTTCCATTTTTGCAGTTATTTGGGACGTCACGATGACGTCGTAAACCGCGATGATTGCGCCTTTTCCATAAAGTGAAAACACACATATGCACACATATTACAGTATTTTACACACTAGTGGTTCATTACTGTACACTTCAAACTCATGCTTTTCTAGTGTATTTTTAAAACAAGCATCTCTAAAACCTATTTTCCGTTTTCGCAGTGAGACCGGAGATCACGATGACGTGTATCATCGTGATCCCCGTGGTTACGTTGCGAAGGCAGAAAGCAAAAGCAAGAATTCAATAGCCACCACCACATTGAAAATATTATAAAAATATATTTAATCCTAACCATCACAGTAAATAACTCACTATATAAATAACTCTATAAAAACATTTATCAATATCTCTATAACAATGCATACTAATGATTTGTTGATATACTTTTTATATTTTCATCAATATTCATGATGACGTTGATAGTCGCGATGTCCCCGTGATGGTACACTGGGGGCAGCGCTGGTGGTCGCGTCGTCATCGCGAAGATCGCGCACTATTAAAAAAATCTATTTTTGACATCTAACTTCTCTCACTAACACCTCCATTTCTCAACCATGGGGTCAGAGAATCTCCACCCTGACCCCTTATGTGGGCTTTCACACAGATTTTCAGCTTGGGAACCGTTCCTGAAAGATGAAATGGTGTACGCAACTTTACATTCAGGTTGCGTTCAATTAGAGCATTTCCGTTGGTGCGTGCATTCGCGATTCATCGCGAAACCTTCGTGAAATATAAGTGGTCAGAGATGTCACTAAAATTTTAAACTTAAATTTCACAAAAACTACTGAAAAGATTTACACCAAATAAACAAAAGGCACTTCCTTGAACTGCCATCTACCTCCCAGCTAAATTTGGTGTAAGTCTGTTTAGTGGTTCAGGCTGTGGAGGTGGCTAAAGGTGCCTATGAGAATACACATTACAAACACAACCTTGATTTGTGCCCCAAATTTTCGGCCCCCACTGCACAGATAACCCCCAAACTTTCCCAATCAATAGCACCCTCAGGGACACTTTTTTGGCAAAATTTCATGCAGATTAGTCAAACGACGCCAAAGTTAAAGCCAAGTCAAACAATGCTTTTCCTATGGCAACTAAGTCCTAACTATAGCTACCTACTGGCAACCGCCAGTAAGTTTTATATAGATATATTTGTATATATATATATATATATCAACTCAAAAGCATTCCCAGACTTCCAGCTCACGGCGAGAAAGAATGCGCGAACTCCTCTTCGTGGTAAGTATTTTTATTGTTTCTCCCTTCTGCTTGCCATGACGCGTTTCGGCCGATAAAACGGCCTTGATCACATGAGGCTAGCTTTGCGAGAGAACATTTTTAAAGTTGCTTCACCCGTGTCATGTGACGATAGACATAGAAAATATACTTTATAGTCAACAGAGTGGCTATAAGTAATAAATATGCACCTAAATTGTTGACACACATCCTGATTAAGTAGTGGAATAATAAATAAATAAATAGGAATACAATACTAATGATCACATTTAAAACTGATGAATGCATAAAATGCTCATTATACAAGGATAATATCAATAAATTACACAGATGATCTAAAAAGGCAAAAAAGGGCATTTCAAATGTCGTGTTGGTATAAATACTACATATTACTAATAAATATAACCCCAACATGTCTCTTTTAACAATTGTAATTATTGCCAAATGCACAATACCAAACAAAATCTAGAAATGTAGCTAGATAGATGGCAGTATGGAAATGCATTAATGCAACTCGTAATAATAGCCACTTAATTTATCTAATTTCAATAGATAATGTGTGCGAATGATATAATACCTGAAGATTGTACTCACTAATAAAATCATAGGATGTGATGGAAAAATAAATACTACTAAAAGTCTATCAAAAGAGTAACCCCTCCTAAATAATCCATAACTTACTTAGTGCATATTAATAAATGTGCAAAGATTGCCATAAAGTGCAAAAGTGCTAATATTGTGCAAAAAACGCCTAGATCATGAGATGATATCACAAGGATTATCATAGGCAAAAGTTTAAAAGAATTGAATAATATTTCCAATCAAATGGATTCATAGGGATTTTGGAGGAGGTGTGTTTAGAACAAATAAATAATTTAAATATGATAAAAAACAGGTAATACTAAAATGAAGAAAAAGTTTTACGCGAGGTAGCAATAAATACCGGTACCAGAGTCTATATATATATATATATATATATATATATATATATATATATATTTATATATATATATATATATATATTCATTCACAAAAAGTGCCCACGCACAAGAGCGCACTCAAACAACGCTGACTGTGGCAAGTCTTTATTTCAGGCTAAACCGCTGGTACTTTGACAGTCAATTAAGCCTCGTTCTGGTGTGTAGATCACGATCACGACGCGTTTCGGGCATTGCGCCCTTCTTCTTGGTGTCACATGGTAACGTGCAGCCAAGCACACTTGCCTTCAATTTATCGCCCTCCATTGGGCCATCCAGGTGTATAGGTCCCTGCTGCATTCTGGGACTTGCAGTGCACTTGTATTAGTATTGCCACAATGTTATTTGCTGCTTACTGTAGGCATATAGCCCTGCATGGGCCTCTCAAGGTACTGCGGTTTTGTAATCATCCAAAGCGCAGCTCCATAGAAATCGGCAAATACCAAGTCCCGCGGCCCCCTTACGATCCCTTGGGTGGTGCTGCTCTCCACGGCTGGGCGGCCGTGTATATCTTCATTCACAAAAGTGCCCACGCACAAGAGCGCCCTTCTTCTTGGTGTCACATGGTAACATGCAGCCAAGCGCACCTGCCTTCAATTTATCGCCCTCCAATGGGCCATCCAGGTGTATAGGTCCCTTCTGCATTCTGGGACTTGCAGTGCGCTTGTATGGAGCAGCGCTTTGGATGATTACAAAACCGCAGTACCTTGAGACAAATGTATAAATTGAACATTTAACCTAAGGATTTCATCATATATATTGAATGTGTCGACTACCCAATGACAGTCCCGGTGAGCATGCTGCCCTCCCATTGGCCATGAATGAACCAATTAAATTGCTGGGTATTTCAAACAGTGTGCCTGCTTGTCAAACGTTCTTATCGCACTGAAGAAAGCATAACGCTGAAACGCGTCTGCGAGGAATGATGTTGTTGACACGTCCTGTGAGTGCACCTATGGAGCTGTAGTTGTTTTGTAACAAGCGGGTTCCATCCCCGCTTTTTTGGTAGCACCCGCCGTGAGTTCGGAAGCAGGCTTGAGGTGGAAAATTGGAGCGGATATATATATGTATATATATATATATATATATATATATATATATATATATATATATATTACCTACTAGTGGTCGCCAGTAGGTAGTTATATCTAGAACCTAGTTTCCATAGGAAAAGCATTTTTGATTTGCTAATATATTTGGCGTCGTTTAACGAATCTTTGTGAAATTGTCCCAAAAAAAAGGTCTATCCAGGTCAGCTCCTATCCTAAAAGTTTGGGGGTGATTCGTCAAGCGTAGGCGGAGAAAAAAGGGGGGTCCCAAAAAGTGTTTTTCGTGTGTTAATTTCCATAGGAAATTTTGAGACAGGCTACAGCCCGAACTGCTGAACGGAATTACACCAAGTTTGGCAGAAAAGTAGCTCTTGGTTCAGAAAGCTACCTTTTTTTAAATGGTGTAAATCCGTTCAGTAGTTGCTGAGAAATTAAAAAATAAGAGTCAAAAAATCAATTTCTCATAGGAAACTTTAGGCAAGGCTACAGCCCGAACTGCTGAACGGAATTACACCAAATGTGGCAAAAAGGTAGTGCTTGGTTCAGAAAGCGACCTTTTTTTAAATGGTGTAAATCCGTTCAGTAGTTTTGAATATTAAAGAAAAAAATATATATATATGTGGGCGAAGCCTAATCCCCGAGCACGAGCTTGGCTCTGATTGGCTGCCAACACTTCAAACCAGAAAGTGTTGGCAGCCATCTTGTGCTCAGACCGAGGGAGAAAGAAAAGGTGAGGAAAAAGATAAAAAAACAAGAAAAGCGGGCAGGGTAGAAACACCCTGACCCCCTAGGCCTGCTCAGGGGTTCCCACAAGGACCCCCAGGCCCAAAAAAAGCATTTTTTTTTTAAAAATCGGCCGAATTCGCGCTGGGTGCGCGACTCCGGACATAATTTTAAAAAAAAAATGAAGGGTGGGCTCCCGCACTTCATTTAATTGAGGCCCCCGGGTGGGCCAGGTCCTGGGGGCAGCCACCCCCCGGGGCTTTCTTAACATTATGTGCGGGAGGGCACTCGGCCCTCCCGCAGCCCCGGGGACCGCCAACCCCTGGGGCTTCTTTTTAAATGTGTGGGGGGGCCTCCAAGGCCCCCCCGGGGACCACAACCCCCGGGGCTTTTTAAAAAAAAATTAATAAACCTGTGTGGGGGGGCTCGAGCCCCCCCACACTCCCCGGGGACCACCACCTGCCCGGGGCACTAAAGTGCAAATGCGGGGGTCCGTTACAGACCCCCAAGCCCCAGGGACCACCACCTCCCCGGGGCTGTACACTAGTTGGGAGGGGGGCCGCGCGGCCCCCCTCCAGGAGCCCTTGATGGCCCTGGGGACCACCACCCCCCAGGGCTGGCTCCTACAGTGTCCCGGGGTGCCCACCCCCGGGACACTGCTGTTTGCTATGGCAGGGTGGGAGCCGTGCGGCTCCCGCCCTGCCATAGAAAACACTGGTTTGGATTTTGGAAGCGAGAGCAGGTTTCCTGCTCTCGCTTCCAAAATCCAAACCAGATTGCTTTTCCACACTGGGAGCTGCATGTTAGCAGCTCCCCGTGTGGGAAAGCAATGCCGGCTCCCGCAGGAGGTGGGGAGCCGGCGGGGCAATGGGGCTCGCCCCACGGTCCCCAACACAGAGTCCAGGCCCCGGGGGATGGGATCCCCGGGGCCAGAAGTGGCCCAGGAGGGGAGCCGCGTGGCCCCCCTCCTTAAATCAATCCCAAAAAAATTAAAAACTGTGGCACAGCCCCGGGGGATGGGGTCCCCGGGGCCACTTGAGGCCTAAGGAGGGGGGCCATGCAGCCCCCTCCTTTAAAAATAATTTAAAAAAAAATCAAAATGTGGCCATGCCCGGGGGATGGGGTCCCCGGGGCCGAAATTGGCCTTGGGAGGGGGCCGCGCGGCCCCCTTCCCGTTTAAAAAAAAAAAATTTTATTGTAAAAAAAGTAGGCCCTGGGGGATGGGGTCCCCAGGGCCCTAATTAATGTAAAAGGAGGGGGGCCACACAGCCCCCCTTGTAAAATTACATAAAAAAATTAAAAAGCTGCATCGCGACAGAGGCCCCGACCCCTAACTGCAGCACTCAGCAAGCGCGCCCCTGGCGCGTTGTAAGTGGGGAATTAATTTCCCTTGAATACTGAGGGTCCCTGGGGGCCAACTAGCCCACCAGGTACCTCCAGTATGCGCCAGGGAGCTGCGTTGCAGAGAGGTGTTCAGTGGCCACGCCCCTTTTTACACCTCTCTGCAACGCAGCTCTGTGGCGCTTACTTGAGGTACCTGGTGGGCTAGTTGGCCACCAGGGACCCTCAGGACTCAAGGGGAATTAATCCCCCAATTTACAATGCACCAGGGGGCGAGTTTGCACAGTGGTGCAGGGAGGGGGCGGGGCCTGACATACTAAGTGTGCAAATGCACCCCTGGCACATTGTAAATTGGTGGGATTAAGTCCCCTTCAATCCTGAGGGTCCCTGAGGGCCAACTAGCCCACCAGGTACCTCCAGTAAGCACCAAAGAGCTGCGTTGCAGAGAGGTGTAAAAAGGGGCGTGGCCTCTAAACACCTCTCTGCAACGCAGCTCCCTGGTGCATACTGGAGGTATCTGGTGGGCTAGTGTCCAGACCCTCAGGATTCAAGGGACTTAATCCCCTAACTAAAATGCACCACAGGGTGCGTTTACACACTTGTCACATCAGGCCCCGCCCCCTCCCTGCACCACTGTGCAAACGTGCCCCGTGGTGCATTTTAAGTTGGGGAATTAATTCCCCTTCAATCCTGAGGGTCCCTGGGAGGCAACCAGCCTACCAGGTACCTCCAGTAAGCACCACAGGGCAGCGTTGCAGAGAGGTGGTCCAGGCCACGCCCCTTTTTACACCTCTCTGCAAAGCAGCTCTGTGGTGCTTACTGGAGATACCTGGTGGGCTAGTTGGACCCCAGGGATCCTCAGTATTTAAGGGGACTTAATCCCTCAACTTAAAACGAGTCATGTGGCGCCTTTGCACAGTGGTAAAGGGAGGGGCGGGGCCTGATGTGACATGTGTGCAAACATGCCCTGTGGTGCGTTTTAAGTTGGGGAATTAATTCCCCTTCAATCCTGAGGGTCCCTGGGGGCCAACTACCACACCAGGTACCTCCAGTAAGCACCACAGGGCTGCGTTGCAGAGAGGTGGTCCGAGGCCAGACCACGCCTCTTTTTATACCTCTCTGCAACGCAGCTCTGTGGCGCTTACTGGAGGTACCTGGTGGGCTAGTTAGACCCCAGGGACGTTCAGGATTCAAGGGGACTTAATCTCCCAACTGAAAACGAGCCACGTGGCGCGTTTGCACAGTGGTGAAGGCAGGGGGTGGGGCCTGATGTGACAAGTGTGCAAACGCGCTCCGTGGCGCGTTTTAAGTTGGGGGATTAAATCCCTTTGTATCCTGAGGGTCCCTGGGGGCAACTATCCCACCAGGTACCTTCAGTAAGCATCCTCAAAGTGGTTAACAACATGCTGTGTTTTTAACATTGGGCTAACTCACTGAGTGGAAGAAAAAGCTGGAAGTACGTACGTGAGTTGGATCCAATTTTACTTGAGACTTCTTTTGTCTCTCTTTTGTTTTGTGGGGTTTTGCTTATTTTTTTCTATTTTTACACCTCTCTTGCACTGGACACATACTTTATTTTATGAGAAAGTTATCGATGATGATAAATACGTGGGCAAGCTGGTGAGAACCTGCCAGTAGCCCCTCCGGTGGGGCGCACGTGAGATACTTTCTCATTTCTCTACACTTTTTCCTGCACCTCACTATTTTTTTGTGATACGTACACTTTCAAATGCTGATTGGTGCTGGTTGAGTGAACTGACTGTTGACTGGTTTGTCTCCCCACTGTGGGAATTACAAATTACTAATTTTTAAGGCACAGGGGATTAGGTCAGAGTTCATGAAAAGAACTATTGATTTAGGGGAATAGATAAATATATCACCCCTTAAGTAATCCTACGTATCTACATACACAAATTTATGAAAGTGCCGAATATTGCCAGGTCCTTGTTGTTGGATTATAGATTGGGTGGAGGGTGGCCTGGCACTTATGTCCCTCTATTGCTCCTTGTTGGATTACCTTCAGTAAGCACAACAGAGTTGCGTTGCAGAGAGGTGAAAAAAGGGGTGTGGCCTCGGACCACCTCTCTGCAACGCAGCTCTGTGGTGCTAACTGTAGGTATTTGGTGGGCTAGTTGGGCCCCAGGGACCCTCAGGATTCAAGGGGACTTAATCCCCCAACTTAAAATGCGCCACGGGGCGTGTTTGCACACTTGTCACATCAGGCCCACCCCCTCCCTTCACCACTGTGCAAATGGGCCCTCTGGTGCGGTGTAGGTTGGGGGATTAAGTCCCCTTGAATCCTGAGGGTCCCTTGGGTCCAACTAGCACACCAGGTACCTCCAGTAAGCGCCACAGAGCTGCGTTGCAGAGAGGTGTAAAAAGGGGCGTGGCCTTGGACCACCTCTCTGCAACTCAGCTCTGTGGCGCTTACTGGAGGTACCTGGTGGGCTAGTTGGTCCCAAGGAACCCTCAGGATTCAAGGAGAATTAATTCCCCAACTTAAAACCTGCCAGGGAGTGCGTTTGCAGAGTGGTGAAGGGAGAGGCGGGACTGATGTGACATGTGTGTACTTATCCAATCACTCCGCCAAAACCCAAGCACTTATAAATTCACCATGCACTCTCCTTGCAATACTCTAATCATCCAGTCAGTACCCATGCACTCATGCAATGACCCATGCACTAACACATGCACTGCTACAATACCCTGAGCACTACCCATGCAGTCCAGCCATCGCCCTGTCAGTACCCATGCACTCCTTCAATCACCCAGCCAGCACCATGTACTTATCCAATCACTCCACCAAAACCCAAGCACTTATAAATTCACCATGCACTCTCCTCGCAGTACTCTAGTCTTCCAGTCAGTACCCATGTACTCTTGGAATGGCCCAGGCACTAACACATGCACTGCTACAATCCCCTTAGCACTTCCCATGCAGACCTCTAACCACCTACACACTACTGATTCACTCCTCCAATTACCCAGGTAGTACCCATGCACTCCAGAAATCCCTCTGTCACTACCCATGCACTCCTCCAATCACCCAGCCAGCACTATGTACTTATCCAATCACTCCGCCAAAACCCAAGCAGTTATAAAATCACCATGCACTGTCCTTGCAGCACTCTAATCATCCAGTCACTACCCATGTACTTATGCAATGATCCATTCACTAACACATGCACTGCTTCAATCCATTGAGGACTACCTATGCAGTCCAGTAATCTCCCTGGTACTACCTATGCAGTCCTCCAATCACCCAGCCAGTCCTATGTCCTTATCCAATCACTATGCCAAAACCCAAGCACTTATAAATTCACCATGCACTCTCCTCGCAGTACTCTAATCATCCAGTCACTACCCAATAAGTCATGCAATGATCCAGGCACTAACACATTGACTGCTACAATCCCTGTGTACTACCCATGCAGTCCTCTAACCACCTACACACTTCTCATTCGCTCCTTCAATTCCCCTGGTAGTACCCATGCAGTCCAGCAATTACCCAGTCACTCCCTGTGCAGTCCTCCAGTCACCCAGCCACTACCTTGTACTAATCCAAACACTCCGCCAATACCCAAGCACTTATAAATTCACACAGGCACTCTCCTTGCAGTATTCTAATCTTTCAGTTAATAGCTATGTACTCATGCAATGCTCCAGGCACTACCTGATCACTGTTACAATCCCATATGCCCTACCCATACAGTCCTGTACCCAGTTACACACTTCTCATTTGCTCCTTCAATTCCCCAGGTAATACACATGCAGTCCCACAATCACACTGTCACTCCCGGTGCACTCCTCCAGTCACCCAGCCACTACCATGTACTAATCCATACACTCCTCCAATAGCCAAGCACTTATAAGTTCACCACGCACTCTCCTTGCAGTACTCTAATTATCCAGTTAGTACCCATGTACTCATGGAATGACCCAGTCACAAACACATGCACTGCTGCAATACCTTGAGGACTACCTATGCAGTCCAGTAATCTCCCTGGTACTATCTATGCAGTCCTCCAATCACCCAGCCAATCCTATGTGCTTATCCAATCACTGCACCAAAACCCAAGCACTTATAAAATCACCATGCACTGTCCTTGCAGTACTCTAATCATCCAGTCACTAACCATGTACTTATGCAATGACCCAGGCACTAATTCATGGCAAATACAGAGGAGGTCATGCTAATCACAGGGGTACCCCAACGCATAGTGTTCCCTAGTGTATGTAGGTGTTTTCACTGTATTCTAAGTGACTTTTAGCATAGCACTGGCTCCGATCCTGGTTAGTCAGAGTCAGTTACCACCAGTACCCGTCAGTAAAAAGTTGGGGGCAGAGGAGGACTTTCTGCTCCTCTGTTGGTTCTTTCTGCACATCTCTTGCTTCTTCCTGCACTTTTCTTCGTCTTTCTGGACTTCTGTTGCCTCTTTCTGCATTTGTCTTGCTTCTTTCTGCGCTTTTCTTCTTCTTTCTTCACATGTCCTACCTTTGTAGGCATAGTTAGAAATTAGCATTTAAAAAACCTTTGAAATTCACTGAAAAAACCATAGGTTTCATGCACGTTATAGTTAGAAATTAGCATTTAAAAAACCATTGAAATTCACTGAAAAAACCATAGGTTTCAGGCACGTTATAGTTAGAAAGTAGCATTTAAAAAACCTTAGAAATTCACTGAAAAAAACATAGGTTTCAGGGACGTTATAGTTAGTTGGACATTTCACTCGTACAAAACCATAGAAATTTCCCTGTTATAGTTAGTTCAGCTAATTATAACTCGCGCCCCCGAAATGCACTGCTGATGCCGTCACATATTACATCATTCATGACATGGTCAGTGACATCACTGATGACATCACTGATGACATCTCAAATGGTTTTTTCAGTGAATTTCTAAGGTTTTTTAAATGCTAATTTCTAACTATAACGTGCCTGAAACCTATGGTTTTCAGTGAATATATATATATATATATATATATATATATATATATATATATATATCTTCGATTCTGTTGCTTCCTTGGAATTTCTCCCACAAACGGGCACGGACCACCAAATCAGTGCAAGAGTTTTATTATTCAAATGCAGCCATTACGCGTTTTAGCTCTGGCGAGCCTTGATCACAGTATTTTGTACTTTATGGTTAAGTTGTTTGATTTGAGATATCATCTGCTCATTAAAGATATCTATAGAATCCCTTGGGGTGATGGGATTGAACGTTGATTTGGGTTTGAAGGGTGTACATTGCGTACTTCTGTTGGACATTGGATTCACAGGAGTATCATTCGAATTATTGTTTCTTGTATTGTTCAATTCTGCCCATTGGGTGCATGCTGTGTCATTCTCTCCTATTAGTTCTTGCAAGTCCTTTAGGAGAGGCATATCTGACATTGACGGATTTAATGCTGATGGTTGGGCATTAACTTCTTCTACTTTGTTCACCGTTTGAGTTTTGTTCATTAATAGGTGATACTTCTTTAGTTTCAGTTTTCTGACACATTTGTAAATGTCCATCCTTGTGGTGGCATAGTTAAAATTGCTCTCAGGGCAGTAGGACAAGCCCAGACTTAAAAGTTGTTCCTCCGCTTTTGATAAATCAATATTGGCCAAATTAATGATTGTCTTGCAGGTCATTACGTTTTCTTTCACTTGCGTTTCCATCTGCCGGTTGTTTGCTTTTTGGCATTGTGCTCGTTTCCTACTCGCTTTCCTCCTCTGCCTGCATTTGCCGTTTCTGTTTGTGTTTGATCTCCTCTGGTTCTCTGGATTCTTGGGCGGAGGGTTTGCCTCCGATTTTGGCATAAAACATCCAATTCCTCGGCCAATGAGAGCTTCTGTGGCAATTGGCCATCTCTGGGATACCTTAGGTCAGATTCAGATTCACTTTCCACAGCTGAACTTAGATCAGAATTAGATGTGTTAATAGGTCGTTCTCTGTTGGTAGATGTGCTGGCGACCTGATCCTCCCTGGGTTTGAATTTTGATATTTTTAGCGAATCGTACTTCTTTGAAAATGTAAATATCTGGCCCATTTCAAAGTCTGTTTTGTCCCTTTGGAACTTATAGGTTTTTCTTTCTTTTATTTTGTCTTCCTCCTTGAGTAATCTTGTTGTCATTTCATCACGCAATTTTGTTGTCTTGCCTGTTTGTCCAATGCCTTCTATTTCTTCATTGATTTTATCAATCTGCTTCTGTAGCTCAGCTAGATCAGTATCGGCGTATTTAACTAGGATTCCACTAATCTTTTGGATGAGTCCAGGTTGCACTCAGCCCATTCCTTCATCATGCTTGGATTTGGGTTCTCATAACTAGGTGCAATTAGTATTCTAAGCCCTCTTGGAATTCTCCTTACGTCCAAGTACCCCTGCAGGGATCTAGACTCCCACCATTTGCTTTGCTCTTGCCTCATTAGTTTTTCCAGTTTTTTGATTTTGTCCTTAATTTTGTTGGTATTACTGCTTGGTGTTACACTGCTACCTCGCCCAATCGTGACTGTTGATGGCGTGTCACAGAACATTTCAGTTGCTCCTGCCTCCCGGTCCTGCAGCGTGCCGGCTGACATCTCGGTCAATAAGTTGTCAATTCGTTAAACGGGACGAGTATCACCGATAAATGCGGTTTCTCTCTCCTCATTATAGCACACCTCTCCACCCCAGCATAGAACAATTCCTACCTTCCTCGTAGTCGGCAGCGTCTGCGTCCTCCGACTCAGATTTCGCCAACCGCGGTCAGGTTCAGTAATGCTTGCCGGTGCCGGGGGGTCAGACGCGGTGTATCCTTCCGGATCTGGTTCAATTCCAGGGCATGCCCCGGAGATATTGGCTTTAGTTACCTGCGTTGCCCAAACGGAGAGGGGGTCCATGTGCAGCCAGGAGAAACCTTCCCCGCTTATATATCTTCAATTCCATTGCTTCCTTGGAATTCCTCCCACAAACGGGCACAAACCACCAAATCAGTGCAAGAGTTTTATTATTCAAATGCAGCCATAACGCGTTTCGGCTCTGGCGAGCCTTGATCACATGACAAGCGCCGCGGCTTCAATCTGATCTTTTTAAAGTGACAAGTGCAAGGTGCTAACCAAACGCAGTCATAGACATGAAAGAAATATTTGTACATTGTCAAATTGTTGTATTCCTCTTAGGGTGTCCATAAACGGGCTTTCCAGTATCATGTCCTTATATAGGCACAATTCGCCCTGCCCTTATATAGGCATAAATTCCCAGGCCTTATTTAGGCATTGAACCATGCACTCCAAATACAGGCATGGTCTCCGACATCCGTCCACCCTAACGTCACAACGAGTACATGAAGAACAGACCCTTAGGCTGCGGGAGTTTCCCTAGTCCAGGACTATTGATTTCTTCAAGGTCTCATATATTATGTATGAACCGTTATTCCTTAGGGGTTCATTCATGACGTCTTTCGCTGTCCGACTCACGTCAATACTAAACATTCCTAGGTACTCTCAGGTATAAATATACCTTCCCTAGCCCTTGTAAACTAGAGGAGACCTCGACTTCAGAGGAGCCCGTTTCCCGGCCTGACGCACTGAGAAGACGCTATCATCCCTGCACGCAGAGAGTCCAGCTTCCAGTGATCTGACTTCCCTTGCGGGGGTGTCGGAGTTCGAGTCTGGCAAAGAGATTCCAACCTCTCTCATTCTTCAGGTATGGAGCTGATAAGAACCTAGAGGGACTCTTGGCATACTAGGCATACTAGACTTAACATACTCTTAGTTTACCATAGTAAGGAATACTTCACCTACTTCTTCCCTCTTCCTACACCTAGGTTAGGTTAGGTACATTGGGGTAGAACTAGCTTAGCAACGCATCGTATGAGTACTCGCATTTTTAGTCTGTGTTATTTATGTAACAGCTTATGTACTAAAAGATAATGCTATCGCAGTATTATTTATTTCTACTGCTCACACTGTACATTATTTATCTCGCATACTGTCTTGTGATCGTAACAGCACATTTTACTTACACCAGAAACAAGACTGTTCAATAAATCTTTTATTGAAACGCCCGTCTATTCCTTTCTGTGTAACTTGGAGAAAACTAAGCATGCACGACTGAGCTGAGTGAAATAGTTATCTATTGTTTCCACAACTCTGGGACACGTTCTGATTCTAAAGGGAAACACAGTGGTCATGTTTTGCGGCTGCCAGAAACTACTCCTTCTTGTTGTCAAGGAGTTTCTAGTGGCCTCTGAGCTAGCTGGCACAAGTAATTAAGTTTAATATACTCGATAGGGACATACTGACCTTAGTCCTATGTCAAACCTATAGGATATATTATTCCAATGCACAGAGCCTATTAGGGAAATAGGAGCTACACTACATGGCACCCAACGGTTTGGTAAGGCAGTAATTCAACGTTAGATACTGAGTAACTCAGCCGTGCTTTTTCTCTGAAGACCCCTACCCATATACTTCAAAAGACGTCTGTAGTGGGCAGGGTTAAGTATCCACCACGGCTACATAGGGCAGTACCCTATATATTAGCTGTTTGGTTTGCTCAACGTTGAAGGATACAGGGTTCCACAATATTGTGCACCTTATCTTTGTTTCCTTGAAACTTGTTCCACATTTTGCAAAAAAATAAAATGACTGAAGACGCCGGAGACGGTGTAGCTGTGGCTGATCCAGCCCTACCAGCAGTTTTTAACATTACAGGTTTAAATGAAACCGAGGAGGGTGTCATAGACATCACTCCAAACTTAAGAAGAACCATCACTCTAAAACTTATAAAACATGGCCTACCTCGAGAGGCGGTAGAGCAGTTTTAAGTGATAGAGGCACATGAATCCTTTCAGACAGAGGTATTCTATTCATGGGTAATATTTCCTGAATCAAATTCAGTAACACACATGTTTCACTTCTACAAAGAAGATGATCCACCAGAGGAATACAGTCCTTTCGAGGATATAGAAATTCCATTAACATACCAAGAGCATCAGCTCTGGTTTAAAGGTGCCCTAAAACATCACAAAAACATTACTAGGCTCGGTCCACTAGGTAGACCAGGAGCAACATGGCCGATTCTAGCCGGCTACACACCTCATCCTGACATTGAAGAGATGTCAGACGAGGACTTACTTACTCAACTCACAGAGTTAATAAAAATCTACAGACAATTGGTCCAATATGTCATGCGGACTTTTACAGTCCGACCACCATTAACACTTCCAAATCAAACCCCTCACCAGGGAACACTCTAAAAATTACACCAAAGACTCTATACACAGTCATGGGTAAAATGCCCACAAAACGTGAGCAAATTCCTTTTTGGATAGCTCAAATAATTACTCAAATCGAAGCAGTATTTCCAAATACTAGCCCATATGAGAAACACAGATTACTGACAATCAGTTTACCAATGGGGATCACACCACAACTGGAAGACTGCACCACTTGGGGCTCAGTCTTTGCTGCCATCTATACTAAAACACATGGCATTCCGTCAATTGCGGTAATACCTGATGTCCTGAAACAAATTCAAAACGAATACGGGGCAGAGCCTGCTCTAAATTTAGGTATGAAATTACTGAAAAATTTCGACCAGGTCTCAACAATAATATTATCAAATATTAAAGGGAAGGCAGCAGCAGTGGCGATCCGCCAAAAATTAAGGGAATTTGATGTTACAGAACATCAAACAGAGCTACCAGAATAATAGAACAATCTTATGCAGAATTAGGCAGAGATAGTTTGGGTGGAAGACCAGTGAAGCCGAAGCTATCTGAAAGTCCTGAGAAGGACTCAACTAAACAAACTCCTACATTTTCTAAAAGAAGTGGGATACTACTAAACAAAAATCAAACGAGAAACGTTCTCAATCCCGAGGTAGGTCTCCTCAAAGGAGCCCTCTGAAAGGAGGTATAACCTCAGGAATAGGGATAATTTGAGAAAACCTGATAGGTATCAAGATACTGATACACGTTCCTCTCGTCCCTTTCAGATCTCATCACAGACTTCGGAAAGAAGAGGACGGAGGGAACACAGAGAAGAACGCGTGAAATCGAAAGACGACAAACACGCTCCAAAAACTAAAGTAAAACCTCAATTCTCCAAAAAGAAAGTAGCAGGTCTGAAAATCAGACATGCCGAGAATACTGAGAACACAACTCAAGAACGGAGAATGGGCTCAGACCATGCTGGACAGTGCAGCAGAAGTCACAATAGTTCGCCAGAACCTGAGGGAACTTCTGGAGATAGTGGACTTGAATGAGTACATCACAGTTGAGACTGTAGACACCAGGGTTAGTACTCCACAAATGTTATATGAAATAACACTCCGGATGGAGGGAGACAAACCTAGACAGGTGAAAGCACTTTTTTGGGAAAGACTATCAAAGGGCTATGACATACTTCTAGCAGAAAAGGACTGGCCACCACAATTTGTCAGGGAGTGCCCACATGGCGAGGACATTATTATGCCTGCCTTCTCCAACCATATTCCAATTCACCTAAAATATACATGCGCCAGGAAATGGGCAGTAGCCCAGGCCCCAGCATTATATAAAAATCATGTAGGATGGGATGAGGACTCACATCAACATAACATACATCTGAAACATGAACCAACTGCACAACGGCAGTACCCAATAAAGCAAGAAGCTAAAAAACAGGTCAGGGAGATCTTAGATCAACTTGAATACCAAGGGGTGATTGAAACATGCACCTCCTCAATGAACAATCCTTTGTTTCCTGTCTCCAAACCAGACAATACATATCGTCTAGTTTTGGATTACAGACACCTAAACACTTGTTCTAAAACTTTTGCAGTGCAAAATGCACATAGCACAGCATTAATGAATAACATTGTGCGTAAAAAATATAAAACAACATTAGACATCTCAAATGGTTTCTTTTGTCAAAACATAGCACCTGAAAGCAGGTACTTAACAGCATTCTCCATAATGGGGACCCAGCGTCACTTTTGTCGACTCCCACAAGGGTTCAAGAACAGCCCAGGTTTATTCTCAGCGAGGGTAACGGAGTTACTACAAATTTATGACAATGAAGCATTGTCCTATGTCGATGACATCTATCTGACGGACGATGACTTGAAAAAACACTTGAACAGGGTGAGCACCATTATACTGGGTTTCGCCTCTGAGGGCTATAAGTTCAACTTTAAAAAGTCTAGAATTGCCCATCTCAATGTCCTATTTTTAGGATATGAGCTTTCAAGTGAAGGCAAGAGCTTGGCAGCTAACTTTTTAGAAAAGTGTGCGCAGCTCCAACCTCCAAAAACGCTAAAAAACTTACAATCCATCCTGGGTTTCCTAAATTTTGGAAGAACATACATTCTAAATTACGCAGAAAGGATTAAACCTCTCTACGCATTAATCAAACCTGATTTTTCGATCAGAAACTGGACACAGGAACACACAGAAATCTTGCGTTCACTCCAGGCTAACATGTTAGCAACAAATCACTTACAAACACGCGTAAGTCAACGCAATTTGGTGATCCGAATAATTTCGGGTCAATGCGGATTCACCTACTTAACTTTCAATGAGGGTGAGAAAATACCAATAGCATACAAATCTCATTTGTACACACAAGCGGAAATGCGCTTCAGTTCAACTGAAAAAATTCTCACAGCAGTTCAAACCGCTGTAGCAAAAGAAAGAGCCTTAGCCCAAGGGAAACGCATTATTGTCGTAACCCCGGTACCAGCTTTAGAAGCGGTCACAAAAGCAAGCATTCCAAATGCTAAAGCATTACATCCAAGATGGATACAATGGGTTAATTCTCTTGCTGCAACAGATGTTGAATATGTTTTTGATCCAGATTTAAAAACACAAGCATTCCTGCAATACGAACATGAATGTCATCTGCCTACTGAAATTCTGCCTCTCGATCAGTACGAATTTATAATTTACACTGACGGATCCGCACAACCCGCAACAGGGAGTAAGCAAGCTTACAGTGCAGCGTGTGCAATCGTTAAAGGTCGCATGCGAAATGGCATCTTCAGACCTATGGTCACTAAAACACAATCTCTAGGAGATTGTACAGCTCAACGAGCTGAACTACAAGATTTCAAACTGGCACTTGAAAGTACAGATCGAGAATTCCCCACACTAATAGTGTGCGATTCCTTTACTGTGTTCAGTCGTATAATGACTATATACAAAACTGGCTTGAAAATGGTTTCAAAGATGCGAAAGGTGGCACAATAAAGCACAAAATGCTTTGGGAACAAGTAGTTCAGTTGAAAAACGAACTACCAAAGGCTCACGTGATCCACACACTGAGTCATCAACGTGAGGCGTTCACGTTGCAGGAATTCATTGGCTGACGAAGCCGCAAAGGGAGCTGTGCAAGCGGCTTCCGTAGCTGCGATCACTCGTTCTAAAACAAAAATAGACGGTGAGATAATGTTGGCTGTCAATGCTTCAAGCAAAGGCAGCAGTGCAGTGTTACCAAAGGTTTCCACTCAAGTACTCTTATGTAATTGATGCGAACAACGTTCCTTTTGCTCGAATCCCTGGAGTGGGGGATAGGGTAATTCCAAACAAGGAACGCAGATTAGGACTAATCCTAGCAGCACACGAAGGGATAGCTTCTGCCCATGCAGGTGTTTCGGCGACAGTATCTTTACTCAAGCAAAGATATTGGTGGCCTGGCATTCGGAAACAAACGAAGAACTATGTTGTAGAATGTGAAATATGCCAACAGATGAAAGTCTCAACAGTGAAACGTCCTGCGCAGACACCCCTGTTAATTTCAGACAAACCATTAGCTTGTGTTTACCTGGACCACTGCGGTCCCTTGCAAAGGGACGGTAACTATAAATATATCATGGTTGCAGTGGATTCATGCTCTAGGTTCCTATGGTTATGGCCTCAGCGCTCAGCTGACGCTCGAACTGTTATAAAAGATTTGCGAGTCTTTATCGGCATATACGCAATAGGCACGCTACATTCTGACCAGGGTCCTGCGTTTAGCTCTAGGGCTTACAAAGAGGCCATGGCCAGTCTGGGCGTTGCATTGCGGTACTCCTCTCCATTCCATCCTGAGGGAAATTCGGTTGTGGAAAGGAAAAACCGGGACATAAAGCAGTCTATAACAGCTAGGGTATTAGGTTCGGGTGATGGGTGGGTCAAACACCTTAGTGGGGTCCAACGTGCATTGAACAATCTGCCAAGAAGTTCTCTACGGGGGGTCACTCCATATGAGGTCCTATTTGGGACAAGAATGTGGGTACCAGACCTTGAACACGTAGGCACAGTGGTGGAAAATAAACCCTTTGATATCAAAGATCGCTTGGCTGTTTTACAGGACTTAAACAAGTTAAGAACGAAACAAAGCAACGTACTCCTACAGCCAACCACCACTGGGGAAAAATCGGCGGTCCCAGCAAGGCCTGTCTGGATTCCAAAAGTTGGGGATCTAGTCAGAGAAAAGATTGCGGACAAGAAGGAATTTGGACCTTCTTACAGACAACCAGTACCTGTCCTAGCAGTTCAAGGAACAAGAACAGTACTTCTGCCGCCCCTTGCTGGAAGAAAGGAGAAAAGATTTGTGTCCATCGACCTGATCAAACCACAGTATGTGGCCAATACTAAATAGTAGGCCTCGTGGACTCCGACCTAGTAGCAGACACACTCCTCTCGCTACTATCCAAGAGGTTCAGACTGAAAGACTGATAACTATCGAGAATTCAGCTGTAACAGATGGAGGACTAAGCAACAACGCTATGGAACTCATCCCTCTTGAACACCAAATAACAGTTCGTCCAAATACACCTGTCTACACCAACGTAACAAGTGATGAACTGGTTCCAGTGATTTCTACAAATCCTGATGCAATTCCAACAATTGAAAGAACTGCTTCTGGCTATTTCATTAACTTTGATACGTTCTCAGAAGATCCCAGTGAACATGAAACGACGCCAGCATCATTCAAATTTAAACAGCAAGTACAAGACTTTCTTCACTTTCTGAAAAAGACTTATTTGGTTTCTCCATGGATTGAACTCTGGATTACATCTGGACTTTTTGTTTTCCTGCTCTGGCTAGCTTTGGTTACAACTGTGAGCGTGCTTATAAATGGCAGATACATCCATGTGAACTCTGAAGGAAAAGACGTGAACGTACTTTTGAAACCTCATAAATCTTCCCATCGTGAAGCAAGAGACTTGTCATCAGTGAACATCACAGCTGTTCCTATACAGGATGGTATAGTGTGGGACAAAACAGATTTTGATATATTCGGTCCGACGGAACAATTGAACATTCAACATTTGTTTAAAATCTCACTAAGTGATCTAATTTCGTCCAGTACCTATTCTGATGATTGGGACTTTGAGACTGTTAATGACATAATGTTTGACCTAGAAAAATCTGCTGCGTTTTCTAAAAATGAATATTTAGAGGGTTCATCAGACTATGAACAACTGTATTGTTATAATCACTATGGTCATCATTATTTGCATAAATCTGCATATCCAAGAAATGTGTTTATGTTTAACCAATGGGAACATTGTCCTACACCACCTAAAGGTAGTTCAAAAACATTTGCTAGTAAATTTCCATATTTTTCAGGTTATAATACATCTGATCCAGAAATGTTTTACTATAAAAATGTAAACAAGACAGGACTGAAAATTATGTTAACATATACAAAACAGATTTACTCTGCATTATTTAATGCCCAACTGTCTAGACAGGGTTTTGACTTTTGGAAAGACACAATAGACACCAAAACAGTGTGGGGTACTAAAGAATGGCAAGTGCAGGGGATAGAAGCTTTATTTAGAGCCTGTATCATCCCTGAACAAATAATGTTTTTGAATGAAACCATCCAACAAACATCTTGTCTTGGACTAGCCAAGATAAAAGAGATGAACACACCTTCTGTACCAACACCTGCCAGAGATAACGATACACAGGCAGTGGTGACAGTTGACAATATATTACAACTCAACAGATCTAATCCTGATTGGAAAAAATGTTTGATCTGGCCAACAGACACGAATAACTGTCAGGAAAGATTCCTGAATAAAACTCAGGGCTTTACTATTAATAGGCCAGACCCAAGATACGTCCAAAGACAACATCCGGGGGTAGTAACAACATACAGTGTAGGAAAATTATGCCTCGATTGGCTGCATAAGTCTACACTACAGGATGTGAAACAACACTTAACCTTACTTAAAAGGATGCAGACCTTAGGGAATTCTTGCTTGGACCAAGAAAACCGCGTCAAAAACGTTTCATATATGCCGGCATTTATGCTGCTTATAATGAAGCTTGGAAGGTATCACAGTTAGAGGCTGCAGAACGAATACGTGAACTTGATCGTATTAATTTAGAGAAAACACTCTCTGTAGTCGACAATGGGTTAACAACTTTGTCCTCCAGAATATATTCATTGGATGGCATTGTATCCTCTGCTATCGACATACTAGAACAAGATTTGGCAATGTTACAACAAGGCCAATCTCAATTACGTTCTATTATGTTATTAAGCTGGACGCTGCAATCTTTGCGAGCGGGCTATGTGCCTTGGCGTTTCATCAACACATCGGCTCTGTTTGCAGAATACAATCTAACGGATAAACAGATCGAACTGGCACAAAGAGGAGCGAGGTATACAGTGCTGAGCATTGAAAAACTGGAAAAATTGCCATTCACAGTGGCAGAAAAACCAGCTACAGAATGGCTTATTCATGGCAAAATCACACTACCTGTGACTACTTTTCAGTTTCAGTATTGCCTCAGACAAATGCAAGCAGGCAAATATGAAAGGTTGGGTAAGGAATACATTAAGACATCTTGGGATTTACCGTATACATATAGATGTTGGAGTGGGGATCGTGAAGTGTTTTTGAGCGGTACACACTGTAAACGTGCACTGAGCGGTTCGCTTATATGTCAGGACATTTCCTTACACGGGGCTTGTAATGGTTCTGTGGCTAATTTGTCTGGCCATCAGCAGGGTACACCAGCTGCTGTGATTAATCCAACATTTGGACAACTTTCTAATGGGAGTTACCTCATGTTGAATGATCAGAGTTGCTGCGGCATGCTGCCAGGCATCCCATATCTGGTAACGGTCAACTCCAGGGTCACTTGTTGTATGCAAGTATTGTTTGCCCCAATAGACACAGTGAGGGAGTCGCCTCTATGGCCTTCGCTGAACGTCTCTTTTATAAGAATTGATACTCTAAGCAGAATGAAAGCCATGCTTTTACAGCAAACAGTGCCTTTGACCTCGGCCAAAGAAACCTATGATCTACAAATAGCAAGGACTTCGGCTAAGATACAGACTTTAATACGTACAAACTGCCCTATACATTTCGTGGAAATGATAGGACGAATCTTCAATATGTCTGATACAACAGGAATTGTACATGTATTTAAGAGCATCTGCTCCGGTCTGTTAGCACCTTTCCAGGCAATACTCGGAATCATCCCGAACTTTGCACATTCGGTGTTTGGTGGCATACCATTAATTCTAGCACTTGTTGCCAGAATTCTATTTCTCTTCCTGCTATTGCGCTATGGCCAGCCTATTCGCAGACATCACTCCGAGCGAAATGGAGAAAGCTCTCCTTGAACGAAAGTGCCGTGAGCAAATAGTAGAGCTTTTGGGCATAAATCGTCTACGGGACCTTAATACCACGTGGTTCCTGTCCTTCAGACCAATCTGGCAAGATTGCATCTTACCTGTTCTACGATGCCTGCTATGCGGTGTAGAATGCGTGTTGGACACCTGTCTAACATTTCCATCAGCGACGCCAACGGATATCGATACTCTGCTGGACCAGATAACGGCCCATGCTATGTGTTGTCCCCAGAGGCTTCCTATTCTGATGTCAGCATTCATTGAGATCTCACAGACGCTTCCGGCTGCTGCTGAGGTACGAGAAAGATCTACAGGCACACAGGTAACAACGGACGTGAACTTTGCTGCGGCACCCTATGCTGGAAGCGAAGCTTCACATCTCTGTGCAATTAATCTGCTACACGAGGTGTTCCAACTGACACCAACTACAGTGGACGATGTTTTGTCTATAGAAGTAGATGATCTCATGTTTACACCAGACCCGGAAACTGACTCTGATTCAGCATACAGTGTTCCAGAGATGCAATAACAATTTGGCCTTCATTTTTTTCAAACCAACTTGGAACTCTACCAAAATTGAACTTTTCCCATTTTTCGAACGAAAATGGCACTTCAATCTGCTTAAAGTAGAACTAGCCTTATAGTACAGACTTGGCGGTACTTCCACAGACACTTAGTCATCTTGTGTGTCTCAAACAGTTAATTAATTTTCATGACATGAAATGACTTTGATTTTTGAACAACTTATCGATCATTTCTTTGTCACATGTAAATATTACTGCTTCTTTCATTTCAATTGCATTTATTTTCGAACTTTATGCCTGAAATGAAAAGCATTTGCTTCAAATGTACAGTACCTTTTGCATTTTTACTATGTTTTTAAATGCTTTTAAGAAAAAATTTTTTTAAAATATGCGGTACTCCATTTTATGTTTAGCATTTTAAATGTTTAGCATTTTAGTATTATCGTATACACGAAAGTGGAGTGGGTGTTGTATTCCTCTTAGGGTGTCCATAAACGGGCTTTCCAGTATCATGTCCTTATATAGGCACAATTCGCCCTGCCCTTATATAGGCATAAATTCTCAGGCCTTATTTAGGCATTAAACCATGCACTCCAAATACAGGCATGGTCTCCGACATCCGTCCACCCTAACGTCACAACGAGTACATGAAGAACAGACCCTTAGGCTGCGGGAGTTTCCCTAGTCCAGGACTATTGATTTCTTCAAGGTCTCATATATTATGTATGAACCGTTATTCCTTAGGGGTTCATTCATGACGTCTTTCGCTGTCCGACTCACGTCAATACTAAACATTCCTAGGTAAATATACCTTCTCTAGCCCTTGTAAACTAGAGGAGACCTCGACTTCAGAGGAGCCCGTTTCCCGGCCTGACGCACTGAGAAGACGCTATCATCCCTGCACGCAGAGAGTCCAGCTTCCAGTGATCTGACTTCCCTTGCGGGGTGTCGGAGTTCGAGTCTGGCAAAGAGATTCCAACCTCTCTCATTCTTCAGGTATGGAGCTGATAAGAACCTAGAGGGACTCTTGGCATACTAGGCATACTAGACTTAACATACTCTTAGTATACCATAGTAAGGAATACTTCACCTACTTCTTCCTTCTTCCTACACCTAGGTTAGGTTAGGTACATTGAGGGTAGAACTAGCTTAGCAACGCATCGTATGAGTACTCGCATCTTTAGTCTGTGTTATTTATGTAACAGCTTATGTACTAAAAGATAATGCTATCGCAGTATTATTTATTTCTACTGCTCACACTGTACATTATTTATCTCGCATACTGTCTTGTGATCGTAACAGCACATTTTACTTACACCAGAAACAAGACTGTTCAATAAATCTTTTATTGAAAACGCCCGTCTATTCCTTTCTGTGTAACTTGGAGAAAACTAAGCATGCACGACTGAGCTGAGTGAAATAGTTATCTATTGTTTCCACGACTCTGGGACACGTTCTGATTCTAAAGGGAAACACAGTGGTCATGTTTTGCAGCTGCCAGAAACTACTCCCTTCTTGTTGTCAAGGAGTTTCTAGTGGCCTCTGAGCTAGCTGGCACAAGTAATTAAGTTTAATATACTCGATAGGGACATACTGACCTTAGTCCTATGTCAAACCTATAGGATATATTATTCCAATGCGCAGAGCCTATTAGGGAAATAGGAGCTACACTACAAAATCATTGCTTTGTTTACGCTAATTTTGCAAAATCCTTAAAAGCATAAACATTTTTTTTAAAATATTTATAGTACATTGTTATTTAATTTTGACTTTTTATAATTCGGCTCGAGGAGCGAGACATCAGTTCTGTCACATTTTGGAATATCTGTACAATACAATGATGCACTTGATGTCATTGTTGTCACCAACACTTAAAATAAGTGTCTGTAATTTCGATTAACCCTGTGGCCCATCTGGTTTTCTGTACATGTGCAAAATGACCGCATAAAGTGCAAGTGCAGTTAACTATATAACATAAAGTGCATCTCATATTTTCACCCTCTAACATTGTGTCAAAGTGCTTAAGTGCAATGTATAGTTCATTAGAGAACTCTCTAGAACTCTCTATTGTTAAATACGGTCCTATAAAATAACGATTCTTGTCCCTTACTTTTTTTTGTGTTTATTTTTTTGGTTTATATGCTCTGACTTGGCAGTTTAATAACTCCTATGTTCATGAGTGGAGAGACCGGGGAGAGAGCGGGGAGCGAGACTACATCCCCCGGGCTGCTTAGCGGCACCTCCACACGCCGCCAACCAGGAGATTCGCACCAGGAGGCGCTTAATAGGAGGCCAGGGCTCCCGCAGTGCGGGACGTGCGCGCGCGGGCGGGCCCGTCTGCGCCCGTCAGAGCCCGGAGGAGGCTGGGCTGGGCCTACCCTCTTGGCTTGCACATTTTGCCTCAACAGATCTTGCGAGTATATCTCCAGCAGGACTACAGTGGGATTAGTCATCAGGGTTCCATCCCTAATTGTGCCTGTGCCTTTGCCAGCAGGTAGGGACACAACGTCCTTCATCTACTTTACTACAGTTTCTCTTGGTACATTTTGGTATCTTTTGGATCTGGGGACTAACTTATTTATCGTGGTGTTGGAGTAATACAAGGGTTACGGTATATGATGGCGAAGCGCAGGACAGCCGGTTTGGCTGGTCCCTCAGGCACAGTAGTAACTATGGACACATTTTTACAGCGGGCTGTATCTGTGCTGGACAAGGAGATAGAACTGGTGAACCGGCGCCTTTCACGATCTCCTGTATCTTCCCATCCTTCCCTGCCAATAGGCTCAGCGACCTCTGTGGATGTTATTGATGACACACTCAATAATCCGGTAACCCAAGATTTAATTAGGTCACTCAGCCCATCAAATCAGTTTCCTGGTCCTCAGGTACCCCTTAGCCCCACTATTACGATTAATACTCTAGGAGGGGCAAAAACAGTTACACCTAATGGACAAGTGGGGGTTGAGATTACAAGTCATCTTACGAATCCACCTATCAGTAGACCACAGACGCGAGTGAGGCCAGGAGGTGTTGAGCAGGCCAACCAAGGATCAGGTGTGAAAAGAAAGGTCAGCCACCGGGGGGGAAGGCAAAGAGGCCAAGGGCTGATGCGACTCCCAAGAATACACCTGTCAAAAAAGGGCTAACTAATGAAGACATGACATCCTTTTTGGAATCCATGCAGAACTCTTTTAAAGTCATAATCGATACCAAACTAGGCCCAATCATCCAGCGGCTGACCCTGATCAAAAATAACATCTTCAAATTTACCAACAGTTCGCTGTTAAGGAGTGCTGAGACCAACCTATTGATAACCCTATATTAACGGATACACACACGAACATTATCGAGCACCCACCTCCTCCTTTAAGGTCTTCAAGTAAAGTATACCCCCGATCGGCTTCGCCTCCATCTACATCTCATACTGCTATGATCCCAGGCATAATTCCAGGCCTAAAGGAAAGTTTGTTCGCCCATCACCAAATAGCTCAGAGTAATGTACAAGGGGAGCAATATCCGGAAGGAGTTAAGGGCCCTTTGAGGAATCCCACGCATTCTCTGCCTGATATTCACTTGCCATCACAGTCAACACCCTATGTTGTGGTGTTGGGGAATGTGCCGATTCTCCCTCATGGCACGAGGGAGGATTATACCCAACTGAAGAATAAGGTACTAAGGGGCACATGCATCAATGTAAAATTTTGCGAATCCTTAATTGCGAATTTTAACGATTCGCAAATAACGAATCGCAAAAACAGATGCAACAAAAAATTGCGAAAAAATAAAGAATCGCAAAAAATCGCAATTTCTCTTGCGAATCCTAAATTTGCGAATTCAGCTAATAGCGATTTCGCAAATAGCGAATTCAGCTATTTGCGAATTCGCAAATAGCGAGATTCGCAAATAGCGAAGTCGCATTTGTGATGCATCTTGATGACATCAGAACCAGGAAGTGAGCAGCACAAGCCCCATTCCCAGTTCACAGTCAGAGGGAGAGGAGGGAGCTGGCTCTGGGAGCTAACTAGCAGTGGCATTGAGCAATTGGAAAAACCTGGTAACTGCAAGAAAATGGAAAGCACACAAACAGCAGAGGACAGCCAATCAGGCAGGAAGCGGAAAATGAAATTCTCAGAAAAAGAAAGTGACACACTCATTGAGGGAGTTGTCCACAGCCATGATAAGCTGTTTGGGAAACAATCATTGAAAGTGGCAGAGCAGGAGAAAAGGAAAATATGGATCCGGATCCAGAACCGGGTGAATGCCAGTGGGGTGACACACCGCACCATCGGCGACCTGAAGAAAAGATGGTACGACATGCGCAGTCGGGCCAAGGAGCGCATAGCTGCCCGTCTGAAGGAAGCAAGGAAGACAGGAGGGGAACACCGATAGACACTGGGAACACTACCATGGAGGAAATGGTTGAATCCACTATCCAGCCTGAAGCTGTTGTCGGTGTGACACAGCTAGACACGTCAGGAGCAGCAAACACATCTGAAGGTAAGATGACTGCATGTTACCATTGACCTAAATAACAAAGGTAGTACACCACCCCAGTACAGCACAAGTGCACACTCAGAACATCCAGTACACAATGTATCCATGAAGGAAGTGCATTATGGGAGATGTAGGCAGGTCAAGCATATACAATGTCAAACACACAAATAGGCTAAGAAAAACTCAGAACTGTGAACATATTCCAAATTTAATGCCAAAGTAAAAATATGATCACTGTGACATGACATCCCATACTTAAATTAATGCTGGTTTTGCACTGTTAAATCTCACAGATGCAGAACGTGTAGAAGCTGAGGATAGTGACAACCAGGACATACAGGACATCAGCGCAGTTGAGGATATGGACACACCGGTGTTGCCAACAAATCCATCCAGTGCCCCACACACACGCAGGGCAACTGTCCCACCACTGGTCACCATGGAGTCTGACGATGAGACAAATGCACCACATGAGTCCAGGCATGGCCCAGCCACATCCATCCCAAATCCACAAACACAGGTCCGCAGAAGTAATGTCAGTGTCCGGCGTAGAAGAGCCAGATCACGCAGAACACAGCAGGAGGAGCAACCAAATGATGTCTGGGGTGGTCTTGAGGGACAGATGCTCCGCATGCAGCGCCTGCAGACCAAGAACACACGTTTAGTGCAGTTACAAATTGGGAAGATGGCAGACAACATTGCAGTACTGTGCGATAGTGTGCAGCAAATGACCAAGGTTATGCAGGAGGGACATGCATCACAGAGAAGAAACCATCGGCAACTAATGCAGCACCTCAAAAGCTATGCCAAATCCAACAATAGGCTGGCCACATCAACTGCACTGCTGGCACGTAGGTCTGTGACCATGCAAACAGAAATGTGCCATTGGAGCGGGGATGTGGCGAAGGCACTGGACCAGGTAACCAATGCAGTGGAACTGCTGAATGCTACCACAATTGGGGCCAACATGTCCACGCAGGAAGAGGGTAGTGAGGGGGCCTCAAGCTTGAGTAGCATAGCTATGCCAGTTGCCACTGCAGGAAGACGCAACACACGCAGCAGTACCCCTCAGCTTCCAACATGAGGGATGAGGATGCTGTCTCTGACAGGCGTCTGGGTGTTCGTGGGAGAAAGCGCTAGCCTGCTATTTACAATTGCATACCGATATGGTGACGTAACCATGGATGTGATCGGACCTTTTGACTGATTGACAAGTCATTATTTATTTTTAATACACTTATGTCCATTACTTAAGAATCCTGTGCCACTGGCCACATTGAAAGTGTGCTCCGACACTCATGCCATATTTCCTTTGAATAAACCGTTCTGTGATTGTAATATACACTGTTTGTGTCATCATTACTCACCTCAGAAATAGTTTTGTGTGATGTCCAATCTTCTCCTGCGCCCTTCTGCTGCGCTTGCCCCTTGTGCTGCACGGCGCTGTGGCACTTGCTGGTCCTCATCCTCGGAGTCGCTGTCAGACACCTCGATCTCCATTCCACCCCTCGTTGCTATATTGTGCAGCATGGCACATGCTGCTACTAGCTTGCAGCATTGTTCAGGGTTGTATTGAAGTGCTCCACCAGTCTTATGGAGGCATCTGAATCGGCTCTTCAGCAGCCCAAATGTGCGCTCTATGATGTTCCTTGTTGATATATGTGCAGCATTGTACCTCTGTTGGTTGGCAGTTGTGGGATTGAGGTAAGGCGTCAGAAGGTAATTACGCAAGGCGTATGCGCTGTCACCTGCATGTGGGTAAGCAAAGGGTCAGTGGCAGTTTGACATTGGCATACGTACAATGACTGTGAGTATCACCTACACATATTTACCAAGCAGATGTGCCTCTCCAAATTCTCCCTGACCAGACGGGTGTGAATGCCACTTTGCCTGAAAATATATGAATCATGTGCACTCCCAGGGAATTGAGCCACTATATCAGTGATGATGTATTTGGCATTGCAAACAACCTGAATATTAAGGGAGTGATAGCATTTTCTATTTCTGTATATGTATTCCTGTGCTGCAGGGGGACATATTGCCACATGTGTGCAATCGATGCAACCTATAACATGTGGGAAGCGAGCTATCTGGTAAAACTCCTGTTTTGTTTTCGCAAGGTCATGCGCGGTGGTGGGGAACTTGATGTGTGAGCCGATCCTGGCCATCATGGCATCAAGGAATGCTTTGAATATTCTTGAAAGTGTGCTTTGCGACACACCTCCAGCTACTGCAATGACCCCTGAAAGCTGCCTGACGCCAGTAGGTGTAGGCAACATAGGACCTGCACATGCGTTGGGATAGCATTGGTCCTACGTGTCTGTCGTTGCAGTATGGGATCCAATTCATTGATCAGGTCATGGATCATTGCTGCATTGAGCCTATACTTATCGTATATCTCATCCTCTTGCTGTCCTAGCAAAGTTATGCGGACTCTGAAGATGCGCTCATTGATTCGCCTCCGTCTGTGTCCAGCAGCCAGCAGCCTCATCCTCCTCGCCATCAGGTACATCCCTGCCATTGTGAGATGTGGTAGCTAATTCTGGGTGTGTTTCAATGGGTTTAAGTAGAATTGCAGCTGTATCTGATTTGCACTCATGATTACCACCTGGTTGTGATCCTTCTTATTTTGCACTCGCAAAATTGCGAATTTCAGGTAATTCGCAATTTGCGAATTTTCATGCATCTCTTTTGCGATTCCTTATTTGCGAATCGCTATTTGGAGGCGCTAATAGCGATTCGCTAATACTATTCGCAGAATGTTTTGCGATTCTTTAAATTAGCGAATTGTTGGGTTTTCGCTATTTTTCAGTTGATGCATTGCGAAACTGTATTTTGCGATCGCAAACGCCATAATTTAGCGATTCGCTAATTTTGCGATTTTTTTTAGGCTTGATGCATGTGCCCCTAAATTGGTTATCTTGTAATACGGCACTTGGAATAAGGGCAGAGAAATTTATTAACATGGTGCGTAGGGTCAATTGGGTTGGTAGCTCCGGCAAATCCTTTTGCGGTGACTGTGTTATCATCAATTTTAACCAACCTCACATCGCAGAAAGGATTTTGTTCTCTACTGCCAATAACTCCTCTCACGGCCCTAAGATATCTATTATGGCTTTACCTCTTGGCTTTTTTTATAAACCTGATCCCGTGGGACGTAACAACCCGGCAAATATCCTTAATGGTCAATGTAACAGCTATATGTCATTATATCCTCCGTCAAGGTACACGACTCAAAACTGGACACCAGATACAACTCACTGGAACAGTTCTGGACATGGTTTGCGGGAGCCGACTTCCTTTTCTACTCTTGAGTTAGCTAATCGTTTTGCACCTCTGGTCACTCTAGATGTTTGTTACTGACTTAGTGGGCCTGACTTGTCGAATAAAGTTATGCCATCTATTTCACAGGAAATTCAACGAACAAGTGCTGGAAATGCAGGTTCCAATTTTAGAAACTTTATATCATGGAACATTGCCGGGCTTGCTAATAAGTTCGCCGACCCTTCATGGATTATGTATGTCAAACAATTCAGCGTGATTTGCCTACAGGAGACTTGGCTAGGTGGAGGCATCCCACCATTGGAGGGTTTCAAGTCGTTCTCGGTTCCGGCTATTTCTTCTCATGCGGGGAGATCAAGGGGTGGCCTTGCAATCTATATTTCCCTGGCAGTTGAATGTGGGCTAAGGGTATTGTCAACCGAAAGCTCATGTATACAGTCATACAGTCATTGGTACTGCATAGGGGATTCTATAAGTTGGGCCTTATAAATTTCTATAACTCATCACCCTGTATCAAGTAAGTATGTCATATAACCTCATTAGGCACCTTTGCAAGGCAGCACCTCAACACGACTTTTGGAGCTTTCGTGATTGCCGGGGATTTTAACATTCATACTTGCGGTGATCCCAGGGCAGTTTGTGTGGCTGACTTAGGGTGCCCTTGTGTGCAGGGAATTCACTTTGAACACTCCCCACAGGGGAGCTATTGAATGGTCTCCTCAATGAATTTGACCTGCTGTCCCTTATGTGTCTATCCGATCCATGCAGCAAGTCCGCTACCCCATCTTTTAAAGGCAGGGGTGATGGTTCTCTTATTGATTTCATTTTGGTATCCTCTCCCATATTAAACTCATTCTCAGAATTTGTCATACAAGCGAGTGTGCACAGTGACCATAACCCCCTATGTGTTTGTTTTCAAGGGCCCTTAATGAAACACAGGGATGGTGCTGGCCAGTGTGGAGTAGTGAGACCAACAGATGGTGGGAGGCGGCTGAAATGGTCTTAGATATCCACTGATGTGTTTTATGAGTACATGACAGCCTCGTGTGCCAATGAGTTGGCCAGGTGCTGCTCTGTAGTCTCAGTGCCGGAGGAGGGCCTTAGTGCCTTTAGCATTCTTTCAGGCAAAATTAGTGAATTTTTAAGTGCCCCCGGCCAGACGGCATATTGCTCAGTCCCCCAGATGGTTTGACTCTCTTTGTTCAAAGGCGGCTAGGAAGTTGCGGGAGGCACTTAGTAAAAGCCCGAGGGACCCCATACAGGTGAGATCCTGCCGCAGGGAGTATAAACTAGAACTTGCAAGACGGAAATCTGTTTTAAAAGAGGAAGCTTGGAGTGATTTAATTGATGAGAGTACGTTGAGGGATAGTTCGAGATTTTGGACGAGAATTAATAGTCCTTTCTTAAACCCTGAAGATGGAAGAGTGGTAGCTGCCAATACCACAGAGGAGGAATGGGTCCCCCACTATGAAGATATGTTTGCGTGCCCCCCTGAGTTAACTTGTTCACTATCAAGAGTGGTTGCTGATTCTGATATGGTTTTTAGTTGCTCGGAGGTTAAGGAAGGCATTATGGGATTGACTAGCAATAAAGCGCCGGGACCTGATGGCATCCCAGCCGACCTTTCTAAATCAAGCCCAACTCTCTGGGCTCCGGTACTTGCAGCAGTATTGAATGCAGCTGCAAAATGCGGTTGCCCTGAGTCCTGGGCAACCTCAACTATAGTGCCAGTCTTTAAAAAGGGCAACCGTGATAGCACTCATTGCTATAGACCGATCTCACTGCTGGATTCGGTGGTCAAGGTGGTGAGTCGGGTGCTCTTGGAAAGGTTGACAGCCTGGACACAGGAACATGCCATTTTATCAGATATACAGTATGGGTTCCGTCCCGGAAGGTCCACCATGGCCCAATGTTTAAATCTGTTCATGAATTTTAATAAAAATACACGGTCGCCCGCCCGAGAACGATTTATGGACTCGTCTTCCGTGTTTGACTGCGTGAATAGGGGCAAACTCTGGCAGTCCATGCTTGCTATTGGGGTAGACGTTAATATTGTCTCTTTTTTAGAAAGTCTTCATCAAGCAACTAGGGCACAGGTTAGATTCTCTCAGGACTTAAGAGTCTCCACAGCGTGGCCATCAAGCGAGGTGTAGGACAGGGTTGTATTTTGGCCCCTTTTTTGTTTAATTTATATATCAATGACCTTGATAGTGTTTTGCAAGATACAAGGGTTGATTTTCCGCAGGTAGGCCTTCGTGGCCTCCCGGTCTTACTATATGCGGATGATGCAGTCCTTATATCTAGGACCGCTAGGGGGCTACAATCCCTGCTTGATTCATTCTCTGCTTTCATGAGGGACAGGGATCTGTCCATAAATGACTCAAAATCTTTCGTGATGCAGATGGGTACCCGTACAAAAAAGATGTTTCAGTTTAGGGTAGGCACCGCAAAGGTTTCCCGCACCGAGGTTTTTTCTTATCTGGGAGTCACCCTGGACGAACATCAGAATTGGGGCCCATTAAAACAGAGAAAAAGGGGTGACCTGGTGCGAGCAAATGCGGCCATTTTTAATTTTGCTACCAAACTTGGCAAAAGACCTATAGCGGCACTTCTAAAGATACATCAGGCAAAATGTGTCGCGATGGCCAGTTATGGTAGTGAATTATGGGGGTATGCAGTAATGGAAGATTTGCAAGTGGTCGAGAACAAGTTCTTGAAGCGTTTATTGGGTGTCCCAAGTTGAACCTCAAACATGGTTGTGCATGAAGAATTAGGGGTCCCTTTTCTGAGTGACACACTGGCTCTACGACCATTGATTTTTGGGTTGAAAATATGGCGGAATGATGAGTTGTCACTGACCCAGCGGATATTGAGAGAGTGCATGTCTTTGGACAAATCGCACTGTATACCATGGCTCAGATATATAAAGTCAAGCTTTAATAGACTGGGTAGACCAGAATTATATATAAAACCAGAAACGGCATTAAAAAGGATTTGGCTTGGGTCAGGAGTCTTTTTGTAGTTTACTGAAACTGGAAGGGAAGAGTGTGAACTGCGGAAACCCAGTGTGCGGAAATTTATAATGTTGAAAACAACACTAACCATAGAGCCATATCTTTTGGGTTCATTTAATACATATGATTGTTTCCTGTTGACCAGGTTCCACATGGGCTTTTTTCACCTCTTGATAGCTTTTCCTAGGGGGTGCACTAGAGGACAGCTTTTAGCATCCTGTGGCTGCGACGGTGCGTCTCCACAGGATCTGCTTCATTGTCTATTCTTTTGCAGGTTCTATGTGATCCCCCGGAAAAAATGTATTGTTCCCATTTTAAGGAGAGCAAAGTTTAGGCAGGCCCGCCCAGCTCTTATTTACCTACAGATGTTGTCTGAAGATTCCGTCTTATTTGTCCTTAATTTTCTTAAGTCAGCAGTAAAATGTAGGGCTTCCTTTGAATAGATGGTAGTATCTTAAATTAATGTAGCCTCCTGCATGTGTCATATTTTTTTTACAGGAACCTGGCTCCTTTTTAATTTTCGGTCTATTTGAATTCCTGAACCCTATGGGCCATAGTATTTGACGGGCATTTTATCTTATTTATGATTTGTCTTTTGTATGTAATGAATTGTGTTATGGTTTAATGAAATTTTATAACTGTTTTAACAACTATTTTATATATGTGGACTTTTATGGTTTTACAGCTGTAAACTGAATAAAGTTATTGAGTGAGTTACACTCAATTCTATAAAACAGTGAGCTAAATGTTGGACTTTGGAGGGTTATATTTACTATAACCACTCCAGTCTGAGCAACATTAGGGAAAGTGTTGGGCTCAAGAGAGGTTATGTTTTACTATTCCCACTCAGATCTAAGCATCAACAGGGAAAGTGTTGGACTATGGAGAGGTTAGATGTACTATTATCACTCCAGTCTAAGCAGCAGTTGTGGAAGTGTTGGATTAAGGAGGGGTTAGAACTATTATTTCCACTCCAGTCTATGCAACAGTAGGAAACGATAAGGTGTTGGATTCCAGAGTGGTAAGATGTACTGTTCCCACTCCAATCTAGGCTGCAGAAGAGAAGGTTTTGGACTCTGGAATGTTAACAATTACTATTCCCACTCCAGTCTAAGGAACAATAGGGAAAGTGCTGGACTACGGGGGGTTGTAAGATTTACTGCTCCCACTTCAATCAATGCAACAGTAGGGAAAGTGTTTGTCTCCGGGAAGGGTTAGATTTACTATTCTCACTCAATCAATCAATCAATCAATCACAGAATTTGTAGAGCGCACTACTTACCTGCGAGGGTCTAAAGGCGCTGGGGAGAAAAAAAAGGGGGGGGGGGTGCTGCTACTGGTCGAACAACCAGGTCTTGAGTAGCCTCCTGAAGGTCAGCAGGTCTTGGGTCTGTCGTAGGCTTAGTGGAAGGGTGTTCCAGGTCTTGGCGGCGAGGTGGGAGAAGGATCTGCCGCCTGTGGTAGTTCTTCGAATGTGAGGGACGGTGGCGAGGGAGAGGTCGGCGGAGCAGAGCTGGCGGTTGGGGACGTAGAAGAGGAGTCGTCTGTTGAGGTAGGCTGGGCCAGTCTTGTGGAGTGCCTTGTGTGCGTGGATGAGGAGTTTGAAGGAGATTCTCCTGTCGACGGGGAGCCAGTGCAGGTTCCTCAGGTGGGGGGTGATGTGGCTGTGGCGTGGTACATCGAGGATCAGGCGTGCGGAGGCGTTTTGTATGCGTTGCAGTCGCTTGATGAGCTTGGCCGGGGCTCCCGCGTGAGGGCGTTCCCATAGTCAAGTCTGCTACTGACGAGGGCCTGGGTGACTGTTCTTCTTGTATCTGTCGGGATCCACCTGTAGATCTTGCGAAGCATGCGGAGGGTGTTGAAGCAGGAGGAGGAGACTGCGTTGACTTGCTTGGCCATGGAGAGCGTTGAGTCGAGGATGACTCCCAGTTTGCGTGCGTGGTCGGTGGGTGTCGGGGCTGCTCCTAGTGTCGTTGGCCACCAGGAGTCGTCCCAGGCTGAGGGGTTGGAGCCGAGGATGAGGACCTCTGTCTTGTCCGTGTTCAGTTTTAGTCAGCTGATCTTCATCCAATCGGCGACGGCCTTCATTCCTTCATGGAGGTTGGATTTGGCGGCGAGGGGGTCCTTGGTGAGGGAGAGGATCAGTTGAGTGTCATCGGCTTAGGAGATTATGTTGAGGTCGTGCTGTCTGGCGATGCGTGTGAGCGGGGCCATGTAGATGTTGAACAGTGTTGGGCTGAGGGATGATCCCTGGGGTACGCCGCAGATGATCTCGGAGGCTTCGGATCGGAATGGTGGGAGGTGGACTCTCTGGGTTCTGCCGGCGAGGAAGGAGGTGGCCCATTCCAGGGCCTTGTCTCGGATCCCTGCGTCGTGGAGGCGTGCGCGTAGAGTGCGGTGGCAGACAGTGTCGAAGGCGGCGGAGAGGTCCAGCAGGATGAGGGCTGCGGTCTCACCGTTGTCCAGCAGGATCCTGATGTCGTCGGTGGCGGCGATGAGGGCAGTCTCAGTGCTGTGGTTGCTGCGGAACCCCGATTGGGATGGGTCCAGGATGCTGTTTTCTTCGAGGTATCGGGTTAGCTGTTTGTTGACGATCTTCTCGATGACCTTGGCTGGGAATGGAAGCAGGGAGATGGGCCGGAAGTTCTTGAGGTCTCTCGGGTCCGCATTGGGTTTTTTGAGTATGGCGTTGATCTCTGCGTGTTTCCAGCTCTCTGGGAAGGTCGCGGTCTCGAAGGAGAGATTGATGACGTTGCACAGGTGGGGTGCGATGGAGCTGCTGGCTTTGTTGAAGATGTGGTGCGGGAAAGGGTCTGACGGGGAGCCGGAGTGTATTGTGCTCATGGTCTTGATGGTGTCATCGATGTTCACGCTGGCCCAGGCTGGCAGGGGCTCGTGGTCGATGGTGTGCGGCGGGTCTGGTGCATCGATCTTAGTTGGGGGTGTCTGGGTGTTGAAGCTGTCGTGGATGTCGGCGATCTTGCGGTGGAAGAAGGTGGCGAGGAATCGCACAGGGCTTGCGACGGCGGGATGTCGTTGGTGTTGGAGCTGGGGTTGGAGAGTTCCTTCACGATGTTGAAGAGCTCCTTGCTGTTGTGTGCATTGTTGTTGAGGCGGTCTTTGAAGGAGATTCTCTTGGCGGACTTGATGAGGTGGTGGTGGTTACGGTTGGCGTCTTTGTGGGCTGCGTGGCTGTCCGGTGTCTTTTCACTGTGCCATTTCTTCTCTAGTTTCCGGCAGGTACGCTTGGAAGCTAGGAGTTCTGAGGTGAACCAGCTGGCTCTTTTGGTGGTGTCACTGTAGGTGAGTTTTTTCAGCGGGGCGAGGGTGTTGGCACAGTCGTCCATCCATCGTCTGAGGTTGCAGGCAGCGTCGTCGGTGTTGGATGGGTCGGAGGGAGGGCTGAGAGCGAGGTTTGCCCGTAGTTGGTCTTCGGTGACTTTGCTCCAGCAGCGGCGTGGGATCTGTTGGGTGCGGTGGTGTGTGGTGGGTTTCTGGAAGGTGAAATGGATGCAGCGGTGGTCGGTCCAGAGGAGTTCCGTGGTGTGGCTGAAGGAGACGTGGGAGCTTGAGGAGAAGATGGGGTCAAGCGTGTGGCCGGCAGAATGGGTCGGTGTTGTGACGAGCTGGCTCAGACCGAGGTTGGCGAGGTTGTCGATCAGGGTGGTGGAGTTGCTGTCATTGTTGTTTTCCAGGTGAAAGTTCAGGTCTCCGAGGAGGATGTAGTCGGTAGAGGTCAGGGCGTGCGTGCTGATGAAGTCGGTGATGGAGTCGCTGAACTGGGGTCGGGGCCCAGGGGGTCTGTAGACAAGGGTGCCTCTAAGGGTGGTGTTGGGGTCCGTGTGGATCTGGAAGTGCATGTGTTCGGCGGTGCTGAGAGTGTCGTCGGTGCTGGTCGAGACCCTGATGGTGTTCTTGTGGACGATGGCGATTCCTCCTCCTACTGCGTTGATGCGGTCTCTACGGGTGATCTTATAGCCGTCTGGGATGGCTATGGCGATGTCGGGGCGGAGGAGTCGTTCATCCAGGTCTCTGTCAGGAAGGCGACATCTGGTGATGATGTGTCGAGCAGGTCCCAGAGCTCGACGGCGTGTTTGCGTGCGGAGCGGGAGTTCAGTAGGATGCATCGGAGGTGTTTGAGGTGCTTCTTGGCGGGCGCCTCGGTGGCTCTGAGGCTGGTGTAGCTGCAGTTCCGGCAGGTGAAGGGACCATGGGTGCGTTTCGGGGCGGCCTGGAAGCAGTTGTGCGTTCGTCCGGGGTTGAGAGCGTGGAGTGTGGTGGCATCGTATCGGCGTCAGTCCTCGAGGCTGGAGCGGGGGGCGCACGGCCCAGGGGTTCTGGCGCTGGGCCACCCAAAATTAGTGAAAGTGTTGGACTATGAAGAGGTTAGATTTACTACTTACACTCCAGTATAACAAACAGCACAGAAAATGGAGGACTTTGGAGGGACTACAAATAACATTCCACCTCCTAATCATTTTCCACAAAATATGTAAATACATAACATTACAAACATTGGAATCATATTATAAACAAAAATACATATCACATATTAATAGCAAAAATTTAGGAAATACATAATAACATTTAAAAAATTATATAAAAGTACTTCTCTACCACAAAAAAAGGCAAAATATCCTAAAACATTACTTACATACTAAACTTTTTTTTAATTATTAATTTAATAAACAAACTAAAACGTTTTTACAAACCTTATTATTAAGAACATTTAACACTAAATTATTAAATAATAATAATGTATGCAATATCTCTAACATTAATAAAGATTTATAAATATTTATCAATTAATCAATCAAATAGTATCAACAATTTATTTATAAAATACTATAATTTCAATAACTTCCCAACCTATTACAAAACCAACAACCCACTAGCAAAATATGCATTACTAACAAAAATATAAACATTTAAATATGCTGTACAATATAAAAAAATAAATAAATAGAACTGCAAAATAAAAAGAATTACCTAATTTATCATCAAACACATAATTAATTAACAATCAAAATTATTTAGCAGTGTCAACAAAATTGTAGTTTAATTAACTTCCCACCGATTCCCCAACAAAACCAACAACCTGCTACTGAAATACAAATTTCCAACAAAAATAAAAACATTTGAATAAAGTGTAAAAATTATTTTTTTAAATTACTCCAACAATTAAAAAAGAAAGCATTTTAAATATTCATAAATCAATTACATGAATATCAATTACAAATTATTTAGAATTAATATAACATATTAATCATTTTTAAATTTTCCTACCCTATTTCCTAACAAAAACCAACAACCCGCTACTACATAAAAATAATTCAATATAATTAAAAAATATAACTATACATTAAAAATATCAAATTAAATTTAAATTCATAAAAGAACTATTAAACAGTTAAACAAGTGAAGTAATTATTAATCAGCTAAATATTTTATTAACAAAACAAAATTAACAAGACTGATAAATGAATTATAATTTAGATTACTTCCTACTCTATTCTTTCACAAACCCAACAACCCACTACTACATTATAAATTAAAAACAATTAAAAAAACAATAGCATATTAAATTACAAAGCATTGTACAAAACCTCTGAGTTACTTTTCATGAATGTGGCGGTGCACCTTGGAAAGAAACAGTAATAGGTAAGATAGTCCAATTCAATTGGCTGGGCACTCGGCATGCAAGTGACACAGAACACAACTTTGTTGTGCGCCACTTAAGTGCTGAGTGCAGATTCGGATGTCCAGGATGGGATTAGTCTAATCCTGAATATGAGGATTCAGGCATAAAATATGCATTTTTAAACTATCAATTGAAGAATCAAGCTTTGGATTAGACAGACAAGGAGGCTGGAATTTGGTGTTTTGGAATGTTCAATGGATTATTGCCAGTAAAATTGGAACGCCCTGAAGAAGTTCATTGTTGTGAATGAAAAACGTCATCTGAGGCTGGAACAATTGGAATATGAATAATGAAAACATACAAACTTTTTGGAATACAAAATAAAGAAGAAACAAATAAAATTGAACAATTAAATTGGGCTTTTTTTTTTTTACCTATTACTATTTCTTTCCAGTGTGCACCGCTACATTTATACAATTTTGTCATCTACATGCCAGTGGTATCCAGGAGCGGCGGATACTGATAGGGTGTGCACCACACATATTTTTGGGGGGAAGGTGTGAGCTATTCTACCTGGCACTTTTTGTAGATGTGCTACTTTATTATGAGTCAAATCTGCCACTAGAAAAAACATCATCTCTCTCGAGTACATACATTAATGACCAGAGTTATCTCAATATTTTTATTATTGCCTGAAAATTGTTGGACACAAAGATGCTTTTAATCCTATATTTCAAAACACACAGTGCCCTCCCCTTCCCCTGAGCTTGGCTCCCAGCAAAGTGGCTGAGATGGCACCGTCATAAAGCCAACCCTGATGGATTAACACTCTAAATAGGGACATCATCAGTTTTCGGCATGTCTTGAATCCACCAAACTCTAAATACACCACAACTGTGCTTTACAATCTAATATGTCACAAAAAGTGACCTTAAAGTTTCTTAGAGATTAACCCCAAATTCCCCTTTTATATTGTTGCTACATCCTATCCAGGTTGAACCAATGCTTAAAAATGATCCATTTACCACACATTTCTTCATCACGCACATCCTTTTTATAAAGATATCTTGATAATTTGTTCAGTTTTACCACTGTTAAAGTTAACTTAGTTAATGTGATGTGATATGTGTCATTAGGGTTACTTTATGGGATTTGCAAACTGGTAATGTTTGATTAGTGGAGCATCATAAAACTAAGCATATGCATCCATTAACGTAGTGGTGGGGAAATGGGTAGTAAATATTTACTGGATAAATATTGCATTACTGACAATTTGTGGAAACGGTACTAATCGTTGAAATACTGCTAGATCTGTCATCCTTAGGGTGGTCTTCCCCTAATCTTTTTGCATTCAACCTCCTATTATCTGGATTTTTTTTTGCTGGCCTTATAACTCTGCTCACTTTACCACTGCTAACCAGGGCTAAATTGGTTGTACTCACTCCCAAAATGATAGTAAAATTGGCTTACTCCTGATTGGCATATTTAATTTACTTACAAGCCCCCAGTAAAGTGGTATACCATATCCCCAGGGACTGTAAATTAAATGCTACTAGTGGGCCTGCAGCACTTATTGTGCCGCCTACTTAATTAGCCCCAGAAATCATGCCCAAGGTCTCCTATTGCAGCCTGAATGCATTTTTAAACTTTCAATTTGACTTGGCAAAATAACCCTCTTGCCAAGCCTTAAATTCCCCCTTTATTGCATATACCTCACCCATAAGCTAGGCCGTAGGTAGCCGCAAGGACAGGGTGCATTGTAATTAAAAGGTTGGGCATGTACTTTTAAGTTTTACATATCCTGGTAGTGTAAAATTCCTAAATTCGTCTTTGAATACTATGAGGCCTACCTGTCCCATAGGATAACATTGGGTTGCCTTACTACATTATAAGTGTTAACGTTTGACTGGGAACCGGTGATGGTTCCATATTTGGTGTCTAAAAAATTGTGATTTAAAGTCTTCTTTAATGGGAAGTCAGATTTTTAGTTGCAATTTTGAAACTGTCACTTTTTGAAAGTTGGCATTTTCCTGCCCAGGCTAATTTTGACCCTGCAGCCTGTTCCTGGGCCACATGACTGGGTGTAGTTGGCAGTTGGACTTTGTTTATTTCTCACAGACAGCCACTCAATGGAAGGATTAGGTGTGCCTGGATGGGCCATCACTGGCAGGATGGGGGGTGGAGATGAGCACAGCCCCACTTGCAAACAATAGGTTGTGCCCTGCATTCTCACAAAGGACTTCATAACAAGTCATTTTTCAGGTAGCCAGGCTTGAGCTGGGGCAGGGAGGCAGGAAACTCCAAAAACCTCAAAGGGAATTCTCTAGAAACTTCTTCTACTTCAAAGAAGCACCAGGAAAAAAAACAGGAATCTCAGGCCCACTCTTCATTTCACTTTCTGGAGTTGTGAAAGAACTCTCTAAGGACTGCTTGCTGTTGTGACATGATGTGTACTTTAGAAGATTGCTTTGCTGCACCTGGAAGGGCTGCTTTGCTACCTGAAGCCTGACTTGAGCCCTCAGAGGTCTGCCCTGCTGCTTGTGCCCTGTTTTGCCTCTTGAACCCAGGGCTACTAGAGTGACTCCAAGGGCTAGTTGGCAGGCCTCCTTATCTGAGCCTCATGGACAGAAAAGGCTCCAACCATCGTGAACCCGCACCTAGATCCAGCCTGAGTGAATCCCAATCCTCCAAGTGGGGCCACCACAGTCCTGGACCCTTGTAAGTGGTGCTAAAAAGTGCCTACTAAGCCAAAATCCAAAATGTGGGACATAGAAAATGTTTGGCTAAAAACTGCTCTGAGAACTTAGAGGAGACCAGGACCAACCTGCTCAACTATCTGCCCAAGGTGAATAGCCAGTTGGCCTAACTTTGCGGCAAGTGTGAAGGTGGAAATCTTACCCGGGACTTTGTCCAGCGGCTCCCCACCAACAACGTCTCCTCCTTCGACACTGCCTGCATGCTTTTCTCTGTGAACGTCTACCTTCTTAACATTTTTGGTGAAATTTCTTCAAATTCCGAAGGTAAGAAACGACCGGGCCCAATCCACTTCTTGTATCCTACTTGCACTCCATCGCGGTCTGCCATATTTTTCAACTTTGACCCAGTCTTGCACATCTAGATATCTGCAGTTGGCACATTGATCTTTTAGGTGCTAGTTTTTACCTTAAACTTTAAAACTTCATACCTCTGGGTCTACTGATTGGATTTTTATTGTTTTGGTGTCAAATTATTGGTGTCTATTGTTTCATTTTCAGATGATATTCAGATTATCATCTCCCTCATGGAGGACAAGCATTTTAATTTGGATCAGTTGGAGCCTTGCCTAAATGAGGTCGCTGACTGGATGGCTCACTTTTCTAAAGCTCAATGGTGACAAAAATGAGGTACTGGTTGTTCGCAATAATTTGAACCAATGGACATCAATTTGTTGGCAGGAATCCTTAGGTATTCAGCCCCAGATTAAATCCACAATTAAGAACTTGGGCTTCTGGCTGGACGAAAATCTCACCTTTGAGACTCAAGTTTATATACTGCATCCACTTGCTTTGGTACCATGAGGATACTCAAAAAGACCTCTCAGATGATTGTGGTCCAGGCTCTGGTTCTCTCCCACTTGGACTATGGAAATTCCCTATACCTCGGATGTCTGCTCTACATGCTAAAAAGACTCCAGCTAATCCAGAATGTAGCGGTGAGGCTGCTACATATGATACTGAGGCATCAATTGGTATCCGGGTCTCATGTTGCTTTGCATTGGCTGCCAGTTAAACGCAGAATTCAATTTAAGTCGCTATGCATTGGCCACAGAGCATATCATAAAAAAAAGTCCCTCAAATATTGTTTTCCATGATAGGTTCTTCCGTGCCAGGGAGATCCTTGAGATCATCTACTTTAAAGTTAGCCGAAATGCCAACAGTACAGAAAGTAAGGGGGTGGAGGCAAACCTTTTGCTTTCCTAGTGGCAAAACTGTGGAATGAGTTGCACACCAGATTGAGGATGACGGAGGATGAATGTCTCTTCAGGAACCTATTAAAATTCTCGCTGTTTGATGATTAAGACCTAATAATGGTTGAATTATATCTCTGGGAGGCCCTGGATGGGCAGCCATGCGTTATATAAGCATGTTTGAATTGAATTGAATGATTTATTAATATTTACTATATTTGTCTAAATTACTGTGGGATTGTTCTTGTGTTGTGTTTTCACTTTATAACTGTTTGTGTGCTGCATAAATACTTTACACATTGCCTCTATGTTAAGCCTGACTGCTTTTGTGCCAAGTTATCAAGGACTTTTGTGGTTCACCCTGTCAGGGATTATGGTTGTTGCTTGAGCACGGTTACACCCCACTCAACCAGCAACCCAATTTCCCACAACTACTGTGACCCTAAAATGCAAAACATAACAAAATTGTTCATACAATTTTCTTAGACTAGAGTTCACCCACCTTTGTAAATTTACCATCTGCACCCATGCCCTATGCCCAGTGCCACTGTTTGCAACACACATTGTGCATTGTGCAAAGGCCATAGTCAGTGACCATACCCTGTGCCCCTTAAACTTTTATTGCACTGGGGCAGCATGAAAAGTTGAGACAGACAGCCCTGGACTTAGATTAACCCTATATCCTTTCAAACAAATGACACAACATATATATATGTAAATGTTCCTTCTTATACTTGTTCAAAATTGTACAGATTTTATAAATTCCAAAAAGCCATCTCCTGAAATCCTTTGTGGGTTTTTGTCTCCAATGCTTCGGGACAGCTCTCCCATATCCACAATTTTGGAGCCTTATGGTTTTGTCATTCATTCAGATATTTCCAACTGCGCTGTCCATATTTAGGCCCAGGATTCTTGCATGAGTGTAGCAAAAAAACACTGTTTAAGTGAAGCGCCAGTGTCGGTATTAAGGGTCTGCTAATCCCACCTCCTTCACTCTGCTTTCTGTGTGATCTTGGACTTATAACTTTAGAGTAATAAACGTGTTTTATGTAACTTTTTCACTCAATCTAGTAATTTCTTAAAGTTTTTAATGGGAGATGTCATTGTTGGCCTCATCAAGAATGTTTATTTGATTTGATGCTGTGACACAAACGTTTACACACTGATTGTTCAACCTACTAAGTTGCCTTACTGGACATAGCCCTGGATGCTTGAATGAGTGAATGATTCCATTATAAGGCCCTGATTCCTGATCAAACTTCACTTTAACCATCCCTGAGTACCACTTACTTCCTGTCTTGCTACATTTAACAAGCATTGGCAAAGCCAATAGGTCTCGCCTATGCCAGAGCTAGTGATTTTGCCAATATGTTTTAGCAATGTTGTACACCACAGTTGCTGCTGTTCTGGATAACTAAATGTTAATGGGGTAAAAGAGAGTGGCATGGAGTGTCATAAAGTGGAGTAAAGGGGAGGGTTATGGAGTAGAATGGAGTGGCGCAGACTGAAATAGAGTGAAGTGGCATAGAGTAGAGTAGTGCAGGATAGAGTGCAGAGGTGCAGAATGCAGATGTGTAGAGTGTAGAGGTGTAGAGTGCAGTGGAATGGAATGGAGTGCAGTCATGCATAGTAGAGTGTCAGAGTGCTGGGTCGTAGAGCGCAGGGTCATAGAGTGCAGAGTAGAGTGGTGCAGAGAGTCGTGACATAAAGTTCAATGGTGCAGAGAGTAGAGTAGAGTGGTGTAGAGTGCAGTGACATAGAGTGCACTGGTGTAGAGTGACATAGCGTGCAGTGGCGTAGAGTGTAGTGGCTTAGAGTAGAATGTTGTAGAGTATAGTGGCATATAGTGCACTAGTGCAAAGTAGTTGGTGTAGGAGCAGTGGTGTAGGGTGCCTTGGTTTTGAGTAAAGTGGTGTAGAGTGCATTGGTGTAGAGTGCAGTAGATTGGTGTAGAGTTGAGTGGTGCACAGTAGACTGCAGTGGCATACAGTGCAATTATGCAAAGTAGAGTGTCAGAGTGTCAGAGTGCAGGTTCGTACAGTGCAGAGTAGAGTGGTACAAAGTAGAGTGGTGCAGAGTAGAGTGGTGCAGAGATCAGTGACTTTGAGTACAGTGGTACAGAGTAGAATAGAGTGGCGTAGACTCTAGTGACATAGAGTGCAATGGTGTAGAGTAGCATAGCGTACAGTTGTGTAGAGTGCAGTGGCATGGAGTGCAATTTTGTAGAGTATAGTGGCATAAAGTGAAGTGGTGCAAAGTAGTTGGTGTAGGTGCAGTTGCGTAGAGTGCCTTGGTTTCGAGTATAGTTGTGTAGGATGCATTGGCATAGAGTGCAGTGGCTTAAAGTACAGTGCTATAACGTAGAGTGCAGAGGCGTAGAGGGCAGTGGCGTATAGTGGAGTAGGGTGGCGTAGAGTGCAGTGACATAGAGTGCACTGGTTTAGAGTAGATTGTTTAAGAGTAAAGTAGAATGATAGAGGGTAGAGTATAGTGATGCAGGGTAGAGTGCAATGGCATAGAGTAGAGTGGTGTCAAGTAGAGTACAGTGGCACAGCATTGATTGCAGTGGCATAGAGTGGAATGGCGTGGAGTGGAGTATAGTGGCATAGAGTGCAGTGTCATAGAGTGCAGGGGTGCAGAGGAGATTGTTTCAGAGTAGAGTGAACTGGTATAGAGTGGAGTGGTGCAGGGTAGTGTGTAGTGGTGCAGGGTACAGTGGAGGGGTATAGAGTAGTGGCGTAGAGTGCAGTGTTGCAGGGTGAAGTGGCATAGAGTGCACTGGTGCAGAGTGGAGTGGGGTAGACTGGAGTGGTGTAGAGTGAAGTGGCAAAGAGTGCAGTGGTGCATAGTAGATTGGGGTAGAGTGCACTGCCAAAGAGTAGAGTGGTGCAGAGTAGAGTAGAGAGGTTTAAAGTGAAGTGGAGTACAGTGTCAGAGTGTAGTGGTGCACAGTGGATTAGATTAGAGTGCTGTAGAGTGGCACTGAGTGGTGAAAAGTAGAGTGCAGTGGCATAGAGTAGACTGGCAGAGAGTAGAGTGGTGCAGAGAAGAGTGGTGCAGACTAGAGTGGCAGGCAGTGCTGCAGAGTAGAGTATTGTAGAATGCTGTGGTGTAGACTGCAGTGGTATAGAGTAAAGTGGGTTAGAGTGCATTGGAGTAGAGCGCAGTGGAATACAGTAGTGCAGATTAAAGTGACGTAGAGTGCAATGGCACAGAGTAGAGTGGTTCGGAGTAGAGTGGCATAGAGTTCAGTGGCAGAGAGTGTAGTGCTGCAGAGTAGAGTGGCATAGAGTGCATTGGTGTAAAGTGCAGTAGTGTACAGTGGTGCACAGTAAAGTGACTTAAAGTGCAATGGTGTAGAGTGGTGTAGAGTGCAGTGGCATAGAGTAGAGTATAATGGTGTACAGTGCAGTGGAGCAGAGTAGATTGGCATAGAGTGCAGTGGCATAGAGTGTATTGGTTTTGAGTAAAGTGATGTAGAGTGCATTGGCATAGAGTGCAGTGGTGTAGAATGTAGTGGTGTAGAGTGCAGTGGTTAGAGGGCAGCAGCATACAGTGCAGTGGTGTAGAGTGGAGAGGCGTGGAGTGGTGTGGAGTGGCGCAGAGTGGAATAGAGTGGCGCAGTAGCATAGAGGAGATTGTTTCAGAGGTGAGTGAAGTGCCATAAAGTGCAATGGTATAGAGTAGAATGTCATAGAGTGCAGTGGCGTAGAGTGGAGTGATGCAGAGTTCAGTGGCATCAAGGTCAGTGGCGTAGGGTGGAATAAAAGTGGAGTGGCATAAAGTAGAGTGGCAGAGAGTGCAGTTTTGCAAAGTATACTGTCGTAGTGTGCAGTGGTGTATAGTAGAGTGGCGATAGTGCAGTGGCATAGAGTGCAGTCATGCAAAGTAGAGTGGCATAGAGTGCTGTGGCACATAGTGAAGTGGTGAAGAGAGCAGTGGGGTAGAGTACAGTGGTGCAAAGTAGTATAGAGTGCTGTAGAGTGCAGTGATGCAGAGTAGAATAGAGTGGCGCAGAGTGCAGTGACAGAGTACAATGGCATAGAGTTCAGTGTCATAGAGAATAGTGGCATAGAGTGCAGTGGTGTAGAGTATATTGCGGTAGACTGCATTGGTTTTGAGGAGTAAAGTGGTGTAGAGTGCGTTGGCAAAGAGTGCTGTGGCATGGAGTGGTGAAGAGTAGAGTGGAGTGGCACTGCCTGCAGTGGTCCCAAGTGCAGTGGCATAGAGTAGGCTGTTTCATATTAGAGTGCAGTGGTGCAGAGTAGTTTAGAGTGGCATAGGGGGACTGGCACAGAGTGCACTGGGGTACAGTGGAGTCGTACAGAGTAGAGTGTATTGGCCTAGAGGGCAGTGGCATGGTGCATAGTAGGGTGGCATAGAGTGATGTTTGCACAGTAGAGTAGTGTGGGGTAGAGCTCATTGGCATAGAGTGGAATGGTGTAGAGAAGAGAGGTGTAGAGTGGAGTGGTGCAGAGAAAAGTATAGTGACGCAGTGTGGAGTGGAGTGGCATAGTGTGGAGTGGTGCACAGTAGAGTGCAGTGGTGTGGAGTGGTCCAGAGTGGAGTGGGGTAACATGGAATATGCATGGTATGGTAGCATACTGCCATCACAGACAACACATCTTCAATTGAAATGACCATTACATTTGCACGCTCATACAGTTTTACTGGTAAAATACAACGCACAAACGATAATGTGTGGAAATGTCATCACCCAAATGTATTGATTTGATCATCAGCACAGTTCATTTACAGACATTTAAATTTTGTTGTGTGCTAGAAAAAAAAAACATTGTACAGCCTTTCTCCAGCAGAACCCCAAGTAGCAGGCATGATTGTCACATAAATCCTCTCCCCTTGAAGTCAGAGAAAGAAAAATAAACATCAAGCTAACTGGAAGACACAGCCTGACATTTGACCTCTGTCTTTCAACACACAGCAAATGTGACAAGATAAGAACAAAGATTTATAGGCCTGTTTACAAAAAGTGAGTTTGTAGAAGAATACAGGAAAGAAGGTTTGGGCAAGGGGCGGCTAGACAGCCTTAAGCAAATAAAGCCAGCAAATAAAAAGCCAGAAAATGTCAGTTACAAACCACAAAGCCAATGGTAAGCAATGGGCGGAATGCATTCCTAGGTCACCTGTCTGAATGTCCCCAAGATGTCTTTAGCAAACCAGACAGCTGCACTGTCTGGCAGGCTGTGACCTAAAAAGGGATTGAAATCCCTTTTCTTTCAAAGGCACTTTCACACTGGTCCTTAACTTCCATACATTCTTCTATTTTCAAAACATTGGAATCTTCCATCTTTGTATTAGCTTTTTACTGGGCGTGGTCTGCTGTGTATTGCTCACATCCATTTATCACCTTTCCACACTTCTTTTTTCCTATTATTCGCAGCTCTTCTGTTTACCCTTTTTACACACTGGATTATTTCTCTACCTTAATGCTCCTCCTTCTCCTATTGGTGTGTTCCAAACTGGACTTTACCCTAAAGGCTGCATTTACTCCTAATGCTCGCTCCCCATTTATTTAAAAGCTCTTCAGTGATGTGTGAGTCATGTACTTTGTTGCTCTGGCTGTACCCCTATAATGGTGCTGGCATGCTGCCCGGATAGTTGCCCATTGTACCCGTTTCATAAATGTGATTTTGGCAATTTGTTGTACTTTCTGTGCTAAACCTTGCAGCATTACTATTCTAATGTAAAGCGCTCTAACACCCTTGGGTCATGTTTGGATGATTTAAAACTGTACTACTACTCCTACTAATAATAATGATGCAGCGCTGGGCCGGCCCTCCTACCATAAGTTTCCGGTGCACCTTTTTTCACTGACTGAGAAGCAAAGGGAGTTATCATTTGATCAATCAATTTAATTAACAGTGTAGCCAATTTGGCTACACAATAATGACCAGGAACCAGTGACTATAGTTAAGAAGGTTTATTACAAGTTAGCAGTCAGGTTAAGGTAAACAAATCTTAAAACCATGCTGTAAAGATGAAGAATAACGACTGGGTAACCCAACCTCTTAAAGAAGTTCAGGAGTACCAGAATAAGGCGAACAAGAAGTTCAGTCATGGCGATACAAAAGATCAATAACAGAATCTGATGCTCAGAGAAGAGTTTCTGTTTCTGGTTCTCTCTTCTATACATAAGTGAAGTCTAAAATCGTCCAGATTAAGTACAAACTGGAAGGATGGTTTTAAACCCTAAAATGGTCTAAAAAATCAGGGGAAATGCAGAAATAAAGGAAAATCCAGGAAGGTGTTAGCATTTCAGAATCTCAGTCAATAGTGTTCTTCGGACAGTGAAATGAGAGTTAAACCTAAGCCACACTCTGCAATATTCAAATGGAAAGCATAGAGATATAAACCTCTCAAAGTCCAAAGGAAAGTGGTGTGACTTCAGAAATGTGAACTCCAGTTATTTCCATCAGAATCTCCCAAGTAACACCCCTCTGTTTGCATCATCAGGGGCTCCATCGCATTGACGATTTCTCCCAGGTCAGACATGGTAACGGTATTGTCCTAGTTCACCTGTGAGCCTTTGCAACAGTGCTGAATGGAAACTTTCAGTTAACGCTCTGGCACTCCATGTTCCTTGTCAAGATCTTCTTCTCAGGCTCCTTCTGTCGCTACTACAGTGTTACATTTATTCCCAAACTAACAAACCATGTGAATGTACCTGCAAGGAAAAGACACAAGCAGAAAATGGAAAACAGCATTTCATGCAGAATGAAATAAGGGCCTGGTTAGGACAAGTTTGCGTATTAAATCAATGGCGTATATTTAATGTACATGTGCATATTCAACCACAATTGAAAAAAAACTATCAGTACATTAGATTCATGTTACATGTTACATACAGATGAAATAACTTTGAGTACACGTCTCTAAATGTGACTACGAGCTACATTATAAATGCAAATATGAAACATCAGCGCACACATTACATAAGTCTTTTCGTTTCTAAAGTAAGTACATTTTAATAGTGTGAGGATGGTTTTCATCAGATTTCTAGTAAGTGTATATCATATAATAGAACATTGGAATGTGGAGCACTCCATTGAATACAATGGAGTGCTCTGAGTTTCTACGGGCCGGCAAAAGCCTGCAAAGCAACATTCCAATGTTGTTTTACAAAGCCCTCTCGGAGCCAGAGGGGATTTAAACCCCCTTGGGTACCGAGAGGCCTTTGTTTTATTTGTTAAAACATTCTGCCCTCTAGTGGCAGAATGTTCTAATAGCCTTAAAGCCCTCTGTAGCTGGGCTATACCGGCCATTGAAGTCCCGCTCCCTTGTTAAAGGCCAGAGCAGAAAGCGGGCCTTTAATGGCCGGTATAGCCCGCTACGGCAGGCTATAAGGCTATTAGAACATTCTGCCACTAGAGGGCAGACTGTTTTAACAAATAAAACAAAGGCCATAATACGGGCTATAATACGGTTAACGCACACAGTGTATGTATGAGTCTCTAATCCAACAGTGAATGCACTACAATAGTAATGTCAAATGCAACACTTTACATTAACATCGTTAGGACACATGAGTATGCGTTGCTAATGGGAAGCATCCATTACAACGCAGTTGTTACATCGCACTGCTTTTACAACGCAGCTGTTACAATGCAACTGCCTTTACATCACATGCCATTACAACGCATGCCATTACAACGCATGTCACTACAACGCATGCCATTCGACGTATACCATTAGAACGCATGCCATTACAACACATTATAAGGTAAGTAATAGAGATTTTTTAGTTTTAAGGTGGGTATGGGTTTTGGGTTAGATGGGAATAGTAATTTTTACCCCTACACTATCCAACACTTTCCCTACTGTTGCACTCACTGGAGTGGGAATAGTAATTTTTATCCCCTACACTATCCAACACTTACCCTACTGTTGCCCTAAAAGTATTATGCGTTGTAATGGTATGCGTTGTAATGGTATGCATTGCAATGGAATGCGTTGTAATGGTAGTTTTTAAAAATGCGTTGTAATGGCATGCGTTGTAAAATCATGCGATGTAATGGTAGTTGCGATGTAAAATCCGCGTTGTAAAAGCATGCATTGTAATTGTTTGCGTTGTAACATCATATATTCATTGGGGAGAGGAGTTGGCCTAACGGCTAGGGCGGTCGACCTCGAATCTGGGGAACTGGGTTGGAGTCTCGGCAATGACGCTGAACAACCTGTGATTCTGGAAAAATCACTTAATCTCCCTGTGCCTAACAAAAATGAATGTGTCCTCATGTAACGCAACTGGTGCTATGTAAAGCGCTCTGATACCTGATACATTCGGGTCAAGTTCGCGCTATATAAAACTCCGTAAAATAAATAAAAAATAAACTCATTGCTAACTGCACATATATATTGCATATTTATGATGTGTAAGAATGGAGCCAAAGTTACTCTGCTCCAATAATAATAATAATTTTCCAAGTCAATAAGAAGGGGGAGAGATTTTGTCCACACCCAGTAATTACTACAAAGCTTGAATTCCGGTCCTAGTTCCAAATAGGGTTTGACGTCGAATTGAAGTTTACCAGCCTACTTGGAATCACGGCCAAGTCTTCTGTTCTTGAAAGCCACCTTCGTGTCTGTTTAATTTTATGCTGAAGGAATTTTCTAGAGTATGTGGGTATTTGGGGCAGGATCTTGAGTTAAGAAAGCACCACCTGCTGTTTACAGCTATGAAGTGGTAAAACTGTCATGACCAGCACTATGTTCGTGACGAGTTTTTTTTATTATTGCTCATCCTTGGTAGTTTATTCTGTGAATTCTATGCAGCAAGCACAGTCTAGGGACAGAGAGGGAAGAGCAGGCGGGAAAGCGTGCGCGCACTTCGCTGTAGGTAGGGGGGGGGACGGTGGCGGCGAGGGTGACGAGCCGAGGCAGGAGGAGCAAGGGCTGAGCACGGGCTGCCTCTGGACCCCACCCGTTGCCTGCTAGGCTAATGCCTTCACTTGTAGCGCGGGAGCTCAGAGCCCGCTGACACCTGTCGAGGGTGTGATGCTGCACCTGGCAGACAGCTGAGGACCCCGAGCAGCCAAGGGCGCCGCCATCAGCGTTTGGTGCAGGGTTCAAGAGCAGGTATGTTCTTTCATTCTTACACTCATTTGTATCGTAATCAGTGTTCAGTTATAGCGCTGCAAAACCGATCACTCGGCGCCCTAGAATGCCTTAATTAATAACTTATTTTTATGTAATGGTGCGTGCAGTGTTTATGATTCACAACATAGCCTTGAATTAATTTACTTTTCATTAATCATTGTACGTCAGTGGTCAAGTACATTTCAAGTTAAATAGCTAGTACTATCCGGAGCGAAAAAAACTGGCATCTGGTTTATTTGAACTGAAACCCATGTTCTTCCTCCTTAGAACTCGTGGCATGCCACAGGCAGTTGCAAAGCCCGGAGGTTAGATGTGTAGACAGATTCAGAGCCCAGGGCATAAAACTGTGAACAGCACTAAAGTACTGGGCGGAGATCTGCGGTACAGTTTTTGGGTGCAGTGTACACAATAATAATTGAGGTGCGTGTTTCACTAATCTGAAAAGTGTAATGGCGCGCAGGGCATATTATCGAAATAGTGAGTGAAACTAAAAGGAAAACAACATTTATGAGTGGCGTTACTTGATCGTGCCCCTGCTGGAGGGTATAGCTATCAATGGTGCAGCAGGTGCAGTGCCGCAGTTTTGAGGGCGCCCAAATTATGAATAATTTTATTTGTTTGCATTAGGGTCCTTTGCACCTTTGATACACCGCAGCCACAACCAAACCGGTTACTTGTTAGGGTGAAGTGCGAGCGAATCAGATTCAATAAAATTCGTTGACATATCAGGGGACACAGAGGTGTGTACAGGATTACACCGGATGTCAGAGGAAGCAGTCATTCGCAGAACAAATGTCCGAAGAAGAACTCTCTTCTCGCCTCTTTATCCTTCTTCAGTGTTGCACGAGTGTAGTTTAGATCGTTCTGGTAGATTATTCCAGAACAAAGGCACAGATCCTAGGGTATTCGATTTTTAGAAGTAAGTGATGTACAGGGTTATGAAAAAAGGTTTCAGGGGAACTGGATTTGCAGTTCATTGTTACGGATAGACCTGGCTCCGAGGGTCCAGTCACAGATTTTCTATGAAATATTCTATTCCAGAAATACAGAAGTGAAGTGCAGCTCAGCGGGAACTAACATCTTCACATTAGGACGAAATTGTGAGGTACAGCTTCGGGATACTGACTGAGCCTCTGGTAGGGCCATCTAGTTAGTGAGAGTCAGAGGGTACTGGCGCAGCTATGGGCGGAACCACTGATGAGCAGCACAAAGGATACAGGCAGAACTCCAAAGAATCAGCCAGTGGTGCACAGCTCAGGCGGGGCCCACAATGCTTCATGATGAACTAGTGAGATGCCGAGTTCTGACAGAGCTTCGTGTTGGGATGAAGTAATGTGCTGTTCACTGGGCATTGAAAGCGCGTATGAACAACCAGTGAGTATTGTGCACCTCAGATGATAGTACTGATGGAGTATAGGTTGACGGAGTGATCTGCAGCTCACAAGGTACTGATGGAGCCCTGTGTGAACCAGTGATCTGCCCACGAGGGTCTGGCAAAGCTGAGGGCGAACCAGTGCGGTGCAGTTCACGAGGTACTGACGGAGCTCTGTGTGAACCAGTGATCTGCCCACGAGGTACTGACGGAGCTCTGGGTGAACCAGTGTGGTGCAGCGCACGAGGTACTGACGAAGTTCAGGGTGAACCAGTGATGTGCAGCTCACGAGGTACTGGCGGAGCTCTGGGTGAACCAGTGTGGTGCAGCTCACGAGGTACTGACGGAGCTCAGGGCGAACCAGTGATGTGCAGCGCACAAGGGACTCTGGGCGAACCAGCGATGTTCATCTCGAGGTACTGATGAGGCTCAGGGTGAACCAGTGATGTTATGCTCACGAGGTACTGACGAAGTTCAGGGTGAACCAGTGATGTTATGCTCACGAGGTACTGACGGAGCACTGGGTGAACCAGTGCGGTGCAGCTCACGAGGTACTGACGAAGTTCAGGGTGAACCAGTGATGTTCTGCTCACGAGGTACTGACGGAGCTCTGGGTGAACCAGTGCGGTGCAGCTCACGAGGTACTAACGAAGTTCAGGGTGAACCAGTGATGTTATGCTCATGAGGTACTGACGGAGCTCTGGGTGAACCAGTGCGGTGCAGCTCACGGTGTACTGATGAAGTTCAGGGCGAACCAGTGATGTGCAGCGCACGAGGGACTCTGGGCGAACCAGCGATGCTCATCTCGAGGTACTGATGAGGCTCAGGGTGAACAAGTGCGGTGCAGCTCACGCGGTACTGACGAAGTTCAGGGCGAACCAGTGATGTGCAGCACACGAGGGACTCTGGGCGAACCAGTGATATTCATCTCGATGTACTGATGAGGTTCGTGGTGAACCAGTGATGTTATGCTCACGAGGTACTGACGGAGCTCTGGTGAACCAGTGCGGTGCAGCTCACGAGGTACTGACGAAGTTCAGGGTGAACCAGTGATGTTATGCTCACGAGGTACTGACGGAGCTCTGGGTGAACCAGTGCGGTGCAGCTCACGAGGTACTGACGAAGTTCAGGGTGAACCATTGATGTTATGCTCATGAGGTACTGACGGAGCTCTGGGTGAACCAGTGCGGTGCAGCTCACGGGGTACTGACGAAGTTCAGGGTGAACCAGTGATGTGCAGCGCACGAAGGACTCTGGACAAACCAGTGATATTCATCTCGAGGTACTGATGAGGCTCAGGGTGAACCAGTGATGTTATGCTCACGAGGTACTGACGGAGCTCTGGGTGAACCAGTGCGGTGCAGCTCACGGGGTACTGACGAAGTTCAGGGTGAACCAGTTATGTTATGCTCACGAGGTACTGACGGAGCTCTGGGCGAAGCAGTGATGTGCAGCTCACGAGGTACTGACCAAGTTCAGGGTGAACCAGTGATGTTATGCTCATGAGGTACTGACGGAGCTCTGGGTGAACCAGTGCGGTGCAGCTCACAGGGTACTGACGAAGTTCAGGGTGAACCAGTGATGTGCAGCGCATGAGGGACTCTAGGCGAATCAGCGATGTTCATCTCGAGGTACTGATGAGGCTCAGGGTGAACCAGTGATGTGCAGTGCACAAGGTACTGATGGAGCTCTGGGTAAACCAGTGATGTGCAGCTCACGAGGGACTGACTGAGCTCACGGTGAACCAGTGATGTGCAGCTCAGGAGGGACTCTGGGTGAACCAGCGATGTGCAGCTCGAGGTACTGATGAGGCCCAGGGTGAACCAGTGATGTGCAGTGTACGAGGCACTGATGGAGCTCTGGGTAAACCAGTGATGTGCAGTGCACGAGGTACTGATGGAGCTCTGGGTAAACCAGTGACGTGCAGGTCACAAGGGACTCTGTGTGAACCAGCGATGTGCAGCTCGAGGTACTGAGGAGGCCCAGGGTGAACCAGTGATATGCAGTGCACGAGGTACTGAGGAGGCTCATGGTGAACCAGTGATGTGCAGTGCACGAGGTGCTGATGGAGCTCTGGGTAAACCAGTGATGTGCAGCTCACAAGGGACTGACTGAGTTCACGGTGAACCAGTGATGTGCAGCTCATGAGGGACTGACTGAGCTCACGGTGAACCAGAGATGTGCAGCGCACAACGTACTGATGGTGGCACTCAGGGTGAACCAGAGATGTGCAGCTCATGAACCATTGACAGAGCACATGATAACATATTCTGTGGCATGCATCTCACGGGTCAGTGACAGAGTCAGGGTGTATTTGTGATGTGCAGCTCAGAAGGGACTGACTGAGCTCACGGTGAACCAGTGATGTGCAGCTCAGAAGGGACTGACTGAGCTCATGGTGAACCAGTGATGTGCAGCTCATGAGGGACTGACTGAGCTCACGGTGAACCAGAGATGTGCAGCTCACGAGGGACTGACTGAGCTCGCGGTGAACCAGAGATGTGCAGCGCACAACATACTGATGGTGGCACTCCGGGTGAATCAGAGATGTGCAGCTCATGAACCATTGACAGAGCACATGATAACATATTCTGTGGCATGCATCTCATGGGGCAGTGTCAGAGTCAGGGTGAATCTGTGATGTGCAGCTCAGAAGGGACTGACTGAGCTCACGGTGAACCAGTGATGTGCAGCTCAGAAGGGACTGACTGAGCTCACGGTGAACCAGTGATGTGCAGCTCATGAGGGACTGACTGAGCTCACAGTGAACCAGAGATGTGCAGCTCAGAAGGGACTGACTGAGCTCACGGTGAACCAGTGATGTGCAGCTCATGAGGGACTGACTGAGCTCACAGTGAACCAGAGATGTGCAGCTCATGAACCATTGACAGAGCACATGATAACATAATCCGTGGCATGCATCTCACGGGGCAGTGTCAGAGTCAGGGTGAATCTGTGATGTGCAGCTCAGAAGGGACTGACTGAGCTCACGGTGAACCAGTGATGTGCAGCTCAGAAGGGACTGACTGAGCTCACGGTGAACCAGTGATGTGCAGCTCATGAGGGACTGACTGAGCTCACGGTGAACCAGAGATGTGCAGCTCACGAGGGACTGACTGAGCTCACGGTGAACCAGAGATGTGCAGCTCATGAGAACTGACTGAGCTCATGGTGAACCAGAAATGTGCAGGGTACAAGGTACTGATGGTGGCAATCCGGGTGAATCAGAGATGTGCAGCTCATGAACCATTGACAGAGCACATGATAACATAATCTGTGGCATGCATCTCACGGGGCAGTGACAGAGTCAGGGTGAATCTGTGATGTGCAGCTCAGAAGGGACTGACTGAGCTCACGGTGAACCAGTGATGTGCAGCTCAGAAGGGACTAACTGAGGTCACGGTGAACCAGTGATGTGCAGCTCATGAGAACTGACTGAGCTCACGGTGAACCAGAGATGTGCAGGGTACAAGGTACTGATGGTGACACTCCGGGTGAACCATAGATGTGCAGCTCATGAACCATTGACAGAGCACATGATAACATAATCCGTGGCATGCATCTCACGGGGCAGTGACAGAGTCAGGGTGAATCTGTGATGTGCAGCTCAGAAGGGACTGACTGAGCTCACGGTGAACCAGTGATGTGCAGCTCAGAAGGGACTGACTGAGCTCACGGTGAACCAGTGATGTGCAGCTAATGAGGGACTGACTGAGCTCACGGTGAACCAGAGATGTGCAGCTCATGAGGGACTGACTGAGCTCACGGTGAACCAGAGATGTGCAGCGCACAACGTACTGATGGTGGCACTCCGGGTGAACCAGAGATGTGCAGCTCATGAACCATTGACAGAGCACATGATAACATAATCCGTGGCATGCATCTCACGGGGCAGTGTCAGAGTCAGGGTGAACCTGTGATGTGCAGCTCAGAAGGGACTGACTGAGCTCACGGTGAACCAGTGATGTGCAGCTCAGAAGGGACTAACTGAGGTCACGGTGAACCAGTGATGTGCAGCTCAGAAGGGACTGACTGAGCTCACGGTGAATCAGTGATGTGCAGCTCAGAAGGGACTGACTGAGCTCACGGTGAACCAGTGATGTGCAGCTCATGAGGGACTGACTGAGCTCACAGTGAACCAGAGATGTGCAGCTCAGAAGGGACTGACTGAGCTCACGGTGAACCAGTGATGTGCAGCTCATGAGGGACTGACTGAGCTCACGGTGAACCAGAGATGTGCAGCTCATGAGGGACTGACTGAGCTCACGGTGAACCAGAGATGTGCAGCGCACAACGTACTGATGGTGGCACTCCGGGTGAATCAGAGATGTGCAGCTCATGAACCATTGACAGAGCACATGATAACATAATCCGTGGCATGCATCTCACGGGGCAGTGTCAGAGTCAGGGTGAATCTGTGATGTGCAGCTCAGAAGGGACTGACTGAGCTCACGGTGAACCAGTGATGTGCAGCTCATGAGGGACCGACTGAGCTCACGGTGAACCAGAGATGTGCAGCTCATGAGGGACTGACTGAGCTCACGGTGAACCAGAGATGTGCAGGGTACAAGGTACTGATAGTGGCACTCCGGGTGAACCAGAGATGTGCAGCTCATGAACCATTGACAGAGCACATGATAACATAATCCGTGGCATGCATCTCACGGGGCAGTGACAGAGTCAGTGTGAATCTGTGATGTGCAGCTCAGAAGGGACTGACTGAGCTCACGGTGAACTAGTGATGTGCAGCTCAGAAGGGACTGACTGAGCTCACGGTGAACCAGTGATGAGCAGCTCATGAGGGACTGACTGAGCTCACGGTGAACCAGAGATGTGCAGCTCATGAGGGACTGACTGAGCTCACGGTGAACCAGAGATGTGCAGCGCACAACGTACTGATGGTGGCACTCCGGGTGAACCAGAGATGTGCAGCTCATGAACCATTGACAGAGCACATGATAACATTCTGTAGCATGCATCTCACGGGGCAGTGACAGAGTCAGGGTGAATCTGTGATGTGCAGCTCAGATGGTCACAGCAGAGTTTAGGATTAACCAAAGATGTCTGACTCAGGAGGCATTGTTAGAATGTTGAAGCACCAATGAAATGCCGCTCAGGTGGCACTGATGGAGGGAGGGATGGACCCGTGATGTGCACTTCATCTTGTACTCACTGAGTTTAAGGTGAGTCGACGATGTACAGCTCGTGTGATTTTGGAAGAGCTATGGTAAAGCAGGTAAACAGCTCTTTAGCTCTTATGGTAAACAGCTCTGGAGCTCTTATGGTAAACAGCTCTGGAGCTCTTATGGTAAACAGCTCGGGAGCTCTTATGGCAAACAGCTCTGGAGCTCTTATGGTAAACAGCTCGGGAGCTCTTATGGTAAACAGCTCGGGAGCTCTTATGGTAAACAGCTCGGGAGCTCTTATGGTAAACAGCTCTGGAGCTCTTATGGTAAACAGCTCGGGAGCTCTTATGGTAAACAGCTCGGGAGCTCTTATGGTAAACAGCTCTGGAGCTCTTATGGTAAACAGCTCTGGAGCTCTTATGGTAAACAGCTCGGGAGCTCTTATGGTAAACAGCTCGGGAGCTCTTATGGTAAACAGCTCTTGAGGTTCTGGCAGAGTTTAAGATGAATCAGTGATGTGCAACTCACATAGTACAGAGAGAGCGTGGGATGAGCCAGTGGTGTGCGGGTCTGGTGCCACTAATAATATTTGGCACCAACCAGTGATATGCAACTAAGATGCTAGTAAAAAAGGGTTAGGATGAATTAGTGAGGTGCAACGAGGATGGCACTGACAGAACTTAAGAGGAGGCACTGATGTGCAGTTCAGATGGTAGGATGTAAGATGAAGCCGTGGCGTGCTGCCGAGGTGACATTGAGACGGCTCAGGATGAACCTTTGTTCTGCAGCTTGAATAGTAAGTAGTGAGAGAGTTTACCCTGGACCATTGTGCAGCTCAGTTGGTACCAGTAGACGTCAGGATAACTTACTAATGTACTGTTTCAACGGCATAGCTAGTGAGTAGGGTGAATCTGTGATGTACTGCTCAGGTGGCATTGTTAGAGTTTAGGATGAACCAGTGAGGTGTACCTCGGGGGGTGCAGACAGGGATTTGGATCAACAAGAGAGCTGTACCTTACGTTGTACAGATAGAGTTTTGGATCAACCAGTGAGGTGTGCCTTGGGTGGTGCAGATAGAGATTTGAATGAACCAGTGAGGTGCGCCTTGGGTGGTGCAGATAGAGATTTGAATGAACCAGTGAGGTGTGCCTTGGGTGGTGCAGAGAGAGTTTAGAATGAACCAGAGAGCTGTACTTTAGGTGGTGCAGATAGAGATTTGAATGAACCAGTGAGGTGTGCCTTGGGTGGTGCAGATAGAGATTTGAATGAACCAGAGAGGTGTACCTTACGTTGTGCAGATAGAGATTTGAATGAACCAGTGAGGTGTGCCTTGGGTGGTGCAGATAGAGATTTGAATGAACCAGTGAGGTGTGCCTCGGGTGGCGCAGACAGAGTTTTGAGGTGTGCCTTAGGTGGTGCAGATAGAGTTTAGGATGAACCAGAGAGGTGTACATCGGGAGAGATTTGGATGAACCAGAGAGGTGTCCCTTACGTTGTGCAGATAGAGTATTGTATGAACCAGTGAGGTGTACCTTACGTTGTGCAGATAGAGTATTGGATGAACCAGTGAGGTGTACCTAGGGTGGTGCAGAGAGAGTTTAGGATGAACCAGAGAGGTGTACCTCGGGTGGTGCAGAGAGAGTTTAGGATGAACCAGAGAGGTGTACCTCGGGTGGTGCAGATAGAGTTTAGGATGAACCAGAGAGGTGTACCTTAGGTGGTGCAGATAGAGATTTGAATGAACCAGTGAGGTGTGCCTTGGGTGGTGCAGATAGAGATTTGAATGAACCAGTGAGGTGTGCCTCGGGTGGCGCAGACAGAGTTTTGAGGTGTGCCTTAGGTGGTGCAGATAGAGTTTAGGATGAACCAGAGAGGTGTACATCGGGAGAGATTTGGATGAACCAGAGAGGTGTACCTTACGTTGTGCAGATAGAGTATTGGATGAACCAGTGAGGTGTACCTTACGTTGTGCAGATAGAGTATTGGATGAACCAGTGAGGTGTACCTAGGGTGGTGCAGAGAGAGTTTAGGATGAACCAGAGAGGTGTACCTCGGGTGGTGCAGAGAGAGTTTAGGATGAACCAGAGAGGTGTACCTCGGGTGGTGCAGATAGAGTTTAGGATGAACCAGAGAGGTGTACCTTAGGTGGTGCAGATAGAGTTTATGATGACCCAGTGAGATGTACATCGGGAGAGATTTGGATGAACCAGTGAGGTGTACCTTAGGTGGTGCAGACAGTTTTGGATTTGCCAAATAGGTGTACCTCGGGTGGTACAGACACTTTTGGATGAGCCAGTGAAGTGTACCTCAGGTAGTGCAGACAGAGTTTTGGATGAACCAGAGAGGTGTAACTTGGGTGGTGCTGACAGGTTTGGATGAACCAGTGAAGTGTACCTCGGGTGATGCAGACAGAGTTTAAGATGAACCAGTGAGGTGTACCTCAGGTAGCATTGACAGAGTTTTGGATGAACCAGTGAGGTGTACCTCGGGTGGAACAGACAGAGTTTTGGATGAACCAGTGAGGTGTACCTCAGGTGGAACTGACAGAGTTTTGGCTGAACCAGTGAGGTGTACCTCGGGTGGAGTAGACAGAGTTTTGGATGAACCAGTGAGTTGTACCTCAGGTAGCATTGACAGAGTTTTGGATGAACCAGTGAGGTGTACCTCGGGTGGAACAGACAGAGTTTTGGATGAACCAGTGAGTTGTACCTCAGGTGGCATTGACAGAGTTTTGGCTGAACCAGTGAGGTGTACCTCAGGTGGAACAGACAGAGTTTTGGATGAACCAGTGAGGTGTGCCTTGGGTGGTGCAGTTTTGGATGAACCAGTGAAGTGCAGCTCAGATTATACTGGCAGAGCGTGAGGTGAGCCAGGGTTGTGGAACTCGGTACACTGACAGAGTTTAGGATGAATCGGTGTTATGCTCTCTAGTTGGCACTGACAGAGCCTAGGATGAGGCAGTGATGTGCCTCAGATGATACTGGTAGAGCTTGGGGTGAGCCAGTGATGTGCAGCTGGTATAGCACTGACGGAAGTTATGTTGAACCAGGGGGGTGTAGCTCAGGCTGTGCAGCGAGAGGTTAGCATGAACCAGTGATGTGCAGTTCAGATGGTGCAGAGTGAGTCTGGGATGAAGGAGCGATGTGTCGTCACTGACAATTTAAGTTGAATCTACGATGTGCAGCTCAGATATTATTACCAGGGTTTAGGATGAAGCCGTGATAGGCTGCTGTGATGATGGTGACGTTTTAGACAGAATCGTGATATATAGATCACGGTACTGACAGTGCAGGATGAAGCAGCCCAGGTGATACTGGCACAGCGTGCTATGAACTAGTAGTCCGCAGTTTAGCTGGAGCTAAAAGAGCTTTTGTCAGGTTAGACGAAGACATAAAGCCAATAGAGATGACAAAGGGACGAGAGGAGCACTGCTGTAATTGTGCCAGTAGGTGGCGCTGTTAGCTGTGTCAGACACAAACACGCAAGCTCTGAGCTGAATGAACCTCTGCAGCTCCGATCCTGCTAGGAATGCTGCTATCCATCAGCACTCGCTGCCGTTACCCGGGGTGTGGGAGGAGGGTCAATGGGCTCACCTTCACCACTCCTCTCTCTACACCAGAGGGTGTCGTGCCTGTAGTCCGGGGTCGAAGTGCATTAAAAACAAGCATTTGCAATGCAATAGGTCTCGCATTTGCGAGAGTTTGAGCTATTGGCATTGTAAATGACAAAGCATTTTATTCATGTGTTTTAAAAACCTGCAAGCGGTGCATAAACACGCAGTTTGTACTTATAGTCCTTGCTTACCAGAAGCAAGGCTGGCAGTAACTGCGCCTCTTTTAATGCCAGCCGTGCTTCTCCTAAGCAAGGACTATAAGTAGAAAGTGCGTGTTTACGCTTGTCATTTACAATGCAAATAGCTCAAACTCTTGCAAATGCGAAACCTATTCCATTGCAAATGCCTGTTTCTCAAACTTTTAGCCATGCTGAATAGCAGCTGCGCTGCTGTATAACAAAGCTAAAGCACATTGACAAAGCCAATAGCTCTTGCGATGGTCAGACCTATCGCCTTTGCCAATGCTTGTTGCTTTTGTTTCTGATTTAAACATATGATTTACTGTCAAACTGGTGCATTTATTTGCTCACATAGTCATAGATGACTTATTAATTTGCAGTAAGCAACATTGTAAAAACAGGCCACCATGGACCTCTCTGTTTTTCCTTCCACAAGAGTAATCCCAACTAGGAGTCTATTTTTGTACAATGCTAAGACCATCTGCCAACGAAAGATCAAAACATTACCCACAATTAATCCCACATACCACCAATATAAACTACCATATTCAATAATACGCATAACACCATTGAAGCTTAGTGCCAATTACTGTATGTCAAAGGGGCCATCCAGTGCAATGACAGAAGCAGCAATATACCAGATAAGCGGCACGCTATGCTATACACAGATTTTGAGCTTATTTGTTTTAAGCCAGGCCCCTTACAGCGACCACGTCCCTTGGAGAGACCCCACCAAAGTTTTTTCATTCCACTTAAAGCCCTGGTTAGAATGCTTGCAAAATATGTGATAGCACATGTTTCAGTCCTGAAAAAGCACATGCTATTTTATGAGTTTCAAGACCATCAACAAGTGCAATTGGGCATTGTGAGAAGTTGGCCTGGTATATGATGTCCACTATTTAAAGTGGGACCCTTGCACCAGTCCAAACAACCCTTATGGTGATTTAAGAGGTCAAAGATAACTTTTAGAAAGCTATCCAAGTGGTAGCTGTGGAGAGCAGACTTAGTCTTGAAGGAATGTTAAGCAGCTTGTTTTACCAGAATGCAACCTTATTGTATTGGTTAAATGAAAGGAGAATCACACAGTAGTTATAAAAATATATATTTATTATTATAGCACTTTAAATACCTCACAGTATCTGCTACACGCAGATAAACACAAAGCACACAATACTGTAGCACAGAAACAATCGTAAGTAGCACTAATACACAGTGGGCTCCCGGGGGAGACCAAACCATATACTAAAATAGTGGTATAAGAACCACGACTCGAGTCAAGACAGTGTCTAGAGGATGTAGAATCACTGGGACCCCAAGGAACCACCCAAGGTGAGTAAGTAGGGACCCCACGGAGGACGGGTGCAGTGTGAGAACACGACCGCGTGCTACGTACTATTCAAGGGGAGAGTCGCAGTTGCAATTTTAAAGTTAAAGGACCCTTCCCAGTGGATTATGAAGAAACCCTTTGGAACATAGAAGGTTGGAGAGCCACCCCACCCATGGATACCGAAGTACCAGAGTTACCTATCCCAGGGAAGCTGGGTGCATAGGCCTGAAGTGGTGTTGGAAACCGCTGTCGTTCTCAATGGGAGTCTTCGAAGAAATGCCACTGCTGGAAAGAAGAAAAGTGTCCGGTGGAATCTACAGGTGGATTCTTGATGGAAGGAACCTGAAAGCAGAGGGGACAGAGTCTGGGTCACTCAGAAGTGACCAGGTGCTCGGTAGACGAATGCCCACCGATGTCGGGTGCTTCAGGTATGAAGAAGGAGACCTTGACTCTACAGCTGCAGGGACCAGGAGACTTCGAGGATGACCAGGAGCCGGATACGAGCTGTCCCACGAAGGATGTTGAGTGCTGAAGGGTCGGTGTCCGGCGGGAGCACCAACAAGCCTTGGCAGCTGCAACCCACGAAGAAGGTCAAGGAAGGTTAGGGTCTGGCCCAGCAAGGACCAGAGGACTCACCACAGCAAGGGGCGTCAGGGCAAGCCTGGAGCAACAAGGGGAGCCCAAGAAAAGCAGTGTTGTCCCTCAAATGGACCCACAGGCTGAAGGCACAGGAGTCGCAAGGGGACCTCTAGCAGTTTCACAAAGACACAGCTTGCAGGACACTGAGTGCAAGGAGGCCAGAGTCCTTTGTACAAAATGTGCGCAGAGCTCGGGGCTATCAATAGCCCAATGCACTTAGTTGGGAAATGCCAACAAGCATATGCATTTGTAAATGTACGCGGTGCACAGGGGTTCGGGTTATGCGGTCCCCAGGAGGAATACTGGCCTCAAACTTGGTGAAAGAGCAGCTCATCCTCAACGAAAGTAGAAACCCACCTCCTGTGTAGCTGAAGCCTTCGGAGTCCGCAGGACCTCAGGATCAGCAGACCAGTCAGTTGTGTTACGGTGCCTGCAAATGCAGGGGAGTGACTCCTTCACCCCAAGGGAGATACTTCAGCTGTCCTTGATGCTCCACAGGTCCTGCACGCAGCCTGTATGGTGCACGGGCACAGACGATGCTTTGGACGGAGAGGGAGATGAAGTCGGGCCCAGTCGAAGTCCAGCGAAGTCCAGAGTGTCCAGACGGTCGAAGGTCAGTGGTTTCTTGATCAGAAGCTTGTCCACGTCGAATCTAGGGTCCTACAGCCAGGTAAGCCTTTTGTACCCACGGGAGAGGGTTGGGCAGATTCAGGGGACCCTCCCAGGGGAGGGTCAGGACAGTGGGGAGGATACTCCCATGCCCTTTGTCCAGTTTCGCGCCAGAGCAGGTGCCAATGACTCCCAGAACTGGTTTGAGCTGGACTTTGCACAGGGACACCAAATGTGCCCCTCGTGCAGACTTTCAGGCACTTTGGAAGTGCACCCACCCAGCTCCAATACACCAAATCCTGTCTGGGAGGTGGTCATACCTCCCTGTGACAGGATGCCTATTGTGCTGCCTTCCCCTGCTCGAGCTTGGCTCAGCAGCAGGAGGGCAGAAATGTGTCTCTGGTCGGCAGCAACCATTTTGTGCCTTCCGGGTCGAGAAGGCTGGTACCGGGAAGACCAGGGACCCCACAAAAAAGCTTGCTTCTGAAGGGTGGAATCATACCTCCCACACCGGTCTCCCACACCGGTCTCCCACACCGGTTACCGGTGTGGAGGTATGATTCCAAGGTGTTTGATACCAAACACAACTTGGTTTGTTGCAGCCGTTTTGGAGATAGCATTTTGCGCGAGCATATAATGCACCTCTACCTATATGTCGGGCTGCGTCACCGACAACCCGGGAGAATGGTCTACGAAGGCTGCAGGGGTGCTCTGCTCAGGCAGGGGCACCTTCTCACATAAAACCCAGCACCCTGCCTTCAGGATTGTCAAAGCCTGCTATAGGGGTGACTTATAGGTTTTAAGTGTAGTGACCTATAGATATAGTAAACCTATATCTAAAGTAAGTGGTGCATGCACCATCTTACACAGGCTGCAATGGCAGGCCTGTAGTTCCATTTTGCATGGCCTCTCATGGGTGGCATAATACATGCTTCAGCCCATGGGAGGCCTCTGGGGTGCCTATGCCCTGGGTACATGTGTACCATATACTAGAGACTGATAAGGGTACCCCAGTATCCAATCTGGAGTGTACCTAAGTACAGGTCATAACATTTTAGGGATAAAGCAGATAGACTGGGGTCCTGATTAGCAGGATCCCAGTCAGACTAGTCAAAAACAGTGTAACATCAAGCAAAAAGTGGGGGTAACCATAAGAAGCAGATCCTACTTTCCTGCAGGCGTGGTGACACCAGGGCTCTTCCCATGGGCCTGAAATCCACTTCCTGTGGCTGCAAAAATGAATAGAAAAGACAATGTTCCTCTATCCATACTGAGAAAAAAAGTTACTAAAAAACAATTGACTGAAACGTCTTGAAATATTTTCAAATAACTTCTGACACTGCATAGAATAGAGCGATCCAGACAAATAACAGAAACTGAATACTTAGTTCAGTACAGAAGCTTCAATACATAAAGGCAACATTAGGCACAAATGCTTCAACGGACAAGCTGACAACTACACCTCAAAATGAGTGATTAAATGATTAACGATCTGAGGACAGCCACAAATCTTCTTTGATGATGAAACGATTGAGAGACGTTCCTGGCAATGCAAATATTTATGCTGTCACCTTTATCACGCCTGGGGGAAATTTATAAATGAGCCATGAAAAACAAGCAAATCACCGAACGTTTGCCAGCAGGAAGGTCAGGTGTGAAGGTTGAAGTTGGTGGGCAGTGGGGGCACACACCCAAGCAACAGGGGGGTGCACCGACGGCGTGTTATTCATGCAACCTATTTTTGTTGCGTCACCAGGGGATGGGCTTAACAAGTACAATTAATTATGTGTGCAAGTTCTACCTGCCAATTAATGCTATATGCATGATGTGTGTGTGGATAACGATTTAAAAGAGGTTTCCAAGTGGGATAATGCTAGTTTAATAGCTGCGCTATGAAGAGATCCATTTCCATTGTGTGTAAAAGTAATACAGCGGTCACATAATTTTTGTTTACTTTTGTAATAATGGGGGCACGCAGTGCGGCATGCCGCCATTGTTACAAAAGTGAATAAATAGAAAAAAAATGTGCTTGTCCACCGTATTACTTTTACACACAGCGGAAAAGGCACGCGCAGTTCACCCACCTCCTCCTCATGGACAGGACTGCAAGCAGTGTTGGCAACAGTAAGGCGGCCGTCTCACATTTCACAAAGTACACCAGATGGCGTTAGGTGACTTCCCGTGCCTGCTATCTACAGTGCAGGCCCAATTAAAATAAAACAAGAAGGGCTGTGGCTGGTCAGTTTGTGGGAATGCTAGCAGATGCGGGGACAGAGTATGGGTAGCGCGAGTGAGGAGAGCAACACGCCTGAGCCGGCCGATGTACTTGCCTGCTCTCCTACTCAAGCCTCCAATGCCTGCTGTGTATAACGTGGGACCAATTAAAAAAAGACACCCTGGCATGCTCTAAGACTGAGCGCGCAGCGCTGTGTGTTTCTTCAAAAGCATTTAAAAATATGAAATAAAGTCAAAGCACCCTGCCATGGCATGGGATAAAGCATGGCGGGGACGCAGTGTATGCACAAAAGAAAGCGGGGCTGAAATACAGGGAAAGCGCCCGCCCCCCTTTCCATGCTGTGTGATAAAGCGTGGCGGGGGCGCAGTGTATGAAATGAAGTGGGGAGGGAGAGTGTTAAAAAGCTAATGATCGGGCGCTGCGTGTGACCCCATAGTAAAAATGAAAGCGCGCATAGTGTGCTGCAAATTTAAAAAAAATCAACCGCCATTACTAAAGCTGGCGTCCCACCAGTGCTCTTTAGATAAATTGAGCAAAGAGTTCTCCCGAAGGGCTAATGGAAGCTAAACAGTAAGGACACGGTAAAAGGTCCAGTCCTGATGGGAGGTGACAAATGCAAACAAGCCGGCACTAAGGAGGGACTAACAAGCCTGTTAAGGAATCAGAAGCAACCATTTAGAAAGGACAGCAACAGGAGCCAATGGAAAAGATGGGCGGAGAGTGGGTGGAGCTTCAAGTCCATACCCCAGTACAGCATGCCTCGCAGCAGCGCATGGGCTGCCCAGGCTCGACCTAAAAAGTATAGGAACTGTGATGCTGTGTGCAAAGGGGGCTGTGTGAGTAAGGGTAGGGACGGAGTTAAAGGTGTGGCTAAAATCACAAAATATTCTGTAACTTTTTTTGGTCGTTCACCTCAGGTAACTATATATAAAATAAGGCACAGCTTAACTTGAAAAATAAATGCAAGTTAAGTTAATAACTGGGAAGTACACTATTGTACTTTATGAAACCTCTATTAGTTAATGCACTGTAGAGGTCTGTGTCTCTTTAACCTGAACTGCCACAGAAGTGAATCCTGGTTGGTGCAGTCGATAATAGTGGCTTTTATATGTTTACTGCCTCGAGGTCCCATTCTGTGACTGAAAGCACTGTCAATATGTAAGTCATAATTTTAAACTTGCATTAAGCACATTATCAAAACGTGTAAAAAAGTTTAAGACAAAGAGCTTCCAAAATGTAGAATTTAGTAATACCCAGACTGTACACAGTACAATTTACTTTTATAACTGTCCTTTAAAAGCACACACTCCACAGCTCAGCTGGTAACTCCCTTGCACTACCACTCAAAAAGAATAAATCTGTGTTATCAGGAAGCATCAAGTGATTCCATCAATTAAAGCCAATACTGGCTTCCAAGCATCCTTTACATTTGCAGAATAACACATTGCACACATTTACATTTCTTTCAGGCAAGTAGGCACCCTGGCAAGAAAGCTTGTATACCTGTCTGCCCCTTCCTCGGTTTCACTGCATGGGAGACTCCCTTCCTCACACTTCAGCTGAAGCATTTCAGCTCTCGGACTTAACCGTTCAGGGACGATAGTCTTTTCACAAAAAGTAGGAGAACAGTTTCCTTAAATTAAAAAAGTATGGGCATGCTGTGCCCCTTAGATCCTGCCCACTTCAACCACTGACTGTAGTAGTGCAGTGAAAATGTAGTGGCGAGCTGATCACAAACATCTCATTGGACCAATGTGCCTGTTGCAATTCCGAGATCTCTCTACTTTGCAGAACACACCGTTAGAGACTCTGGGCCAGTTTCACAAAGGTAAACGTACACTTTGATGCAAGTTTACGATTGTTTGGTATTCACAAAGGGATTTACGAGTAGTATCTTTACATCTGCAAAGTCTCTGTTCTGCCTGAGCGCACAGCCGTGTCAGATGTAGGCAAACCTTCCCTAAGGTAGCCCACCCAGTTGCATCTGGTGCGGGTTGAATATAAACAGACCGCATTTCTAAATCGATGCCGGCCTGTACAACCTCTCAGATTCACGCTTGCAAGTGACTCCAGCACTTGGGAACTCCTTGCATCCTCAGCTGTAGGTTTTCCACCATCCATGTTACAGTGTCTGCTGCTCCGCAACTCCACTAAATCCAATTATAATCCTTAGGACATCGCCTTAGGGTGATTGCAGTGACACGTTTGTCATTGCATGGTCATTTTTTTGGCCTCATGTACTCTGCATTGTAGGTACTCCCTAGTCCTTATTTAAAGTGGCTTTTCTGAGTAAGGCATCCTTGTGCTGAAACGTGCGTAGATATAAGCCATGGGAAGACAGAAACTAAGACATCCATAGAAAGTATCAGTTGACTTCAAAGCACTATATTGATATTTAATGAAGCTACTGTACTCTAAACAAAAATAACTCAGACTAAATATTATTCTTGTTAGGTATCATGCATGAGTATTGTCCACATTTATGTGTAAATTGCTAAAAAATTGTGTGGGTGATATGTATGACTGCCAGTGTGAAAGCTATAATCAATATAATAGGAATATATATTTTTAAGTGTATATTGAGTTATACCACTGTCTGATATGAAATAGTATAATCATGTTAGAGGATACAATTACATGGTTTTAGAATATGTTTTATAATGCTGATTGTCAATAAATAAAATTGGATGTTGTATTCACTCCTATTCATGTTTTTTGAGCGCTTCAGATTAGATAGGATGCTAATTTGAAAGTATTTAGTTGCCGGGGTTTCTTGTACACTAATGTCTCTGCACATTAAAACACCTGTCTTTTTTATGTGCGGAGAGTCATCTAAAAACATAGGTCTTTTTATGTGTGGAGACTCCACACTCGTAAAGATACTACTCATATGCCCCATTGTGAATACCAAAAATCATAAACTTATAGAAGTGTAAGTTTACCTTTTTGAATCAGGCCCTCAATTTTCCTGTCAAGGGGAAAGTATTATAAATTACAGTCCAACATGTTAATTCTCCTGGCCTGCGAGATGCAGATTTCATCCTTGGTGGTTGATAAAAAGTCAGCCAAAATTACTGTTATCTCAAACTTTCTAAAGCTTGCAGGCACAGTGATAACACAGTCGGACAATTAACTGAGTGAGTTCAAGGCGATTAAAACATATGCAAATTAATTTAATTGCACTAAACCAACTTTATTATCCTCATTTACTTACTTTGCAATGTTGAAATTGGTCCGTGCAATCAGTTTTGCTCTGCGTCTTATCCTCTAAAAGCCCATTCATTTATCCTTTGTCCAGGTGGGAACATGAATATCTGTAATTTTGTAACTTCAAAGTCTGTAAGTAATCTTGTTAAAATAGGGACGAACAAAGACGTATTCAGCATACTAAAGATCCCTAACAACGTGTAATTGCTGATATAGTCATTCTTTGGTTATATTGATTATTTTCATCCCTTTACTTGTAGATCTTGCTAGCTGTTTCTTGTTGAAATACCTACTGAGTGCAATACCAGTACGTAGACTGTACTTTTGACCAGTCCCTTGATTCTCATTGGTTGACTTTCTTGCCAATTTCATATGCTTGCCTCTTATTTGATGGCTTTCCTTTCTCTTCATGTGTTTGTCCTCTCCTGGAGCACAGCTTCGTTAGCAACGTTTCGATAGGATGACTTGTATGCTTCCACAGCTTGCATTAATGTAGCTACTCTTTTCTTTTGCTTTCAGCTCTCTGTGGGAGCAGGTTTTTCCTCTCTTTATGTATGCTGCTTTCTGTTCACATCCTCGCCTTCGTGCTCTCAGTGTTGCTTCCTCAATCTCCATCTCACCCGCTACTTCCCCAGCCCTCCCCTATCCTGCTCGGCTTTTTTCCATAACCTCAGCTCCTAGGTTGCCTTACCTGTCCCTACTCACCGCCACTTGTCAGCACAGTTGACTTGCTACACCTACCCCCCCCTTTCCCCTCTGTGGCTTTCCCACCCCTCACATCGTTTTTCTTCTGAATTATTTATTTTTTACTTTTTAGGGGGGGCCTGACAGCTGCAATTTGTTACAAGGCCACTCCTTTCTCCTTTCTCTAAATGTACTTTTGCATACCTTTTATATTTTTTTCATTCACTATTCCAAGATGGGCGTCCGTTATCTTGGAACGATAAATTGAAATAAAAAAATGGCCACCACAAAACTCATGATACCTATCTGCGCATGTGTGATTATCAGTGCGCACACATATATCATTGGGCTGGGGCTTTTTTTATTTTGGCTGGAAAAAATGTAAACACATTTTAAAAAATTGGCAACGCCAAAAGGTAACACATATTAAAGGTTACACATATTGGCTTTGCCAGTGATTGTTAGGCTTGGCTGTGCTATAAGTAAATAATCCAGGCTCGCCATGTGGAATTGGTAGAGCGTAAGAGGTGTGCAAGCGTCATGCTTCAGGAATGAAGCTTAGCTCTTTCACCATGACAATATTGCTTTTGATGTTTTCATTGGTGTTCTCAGAAATAACTCGAGTTCTCGCAGAAACCATGAGAGTTTGGCAGAACACTTCCTGGCATTGGTAAGGTACAGCAAGCCTCTTGACTTTTGCTCTTCCTATTTCAGTGGTTTATTCCACGAACCCTTTCAGTCTGCACTGAAACTTACACATGAACTATGAAAGAGTCTGAGTGGAGTAATGTCAATGAAAATAAATGAAATTGTAACTTACAACACACCTTGGCCAATGGTACACTGAACAATGCACTGAACAGTTTTAAGCAGTAAATAAAAAACAATTAAACATTTTCATAAAGAGGATATGTATTAGCTTTTTATGGTCCGGTTTGAGTGGCTTTGGCTCCGCCCACATGTTGGGAGCCAAGAGAACATGTAGATTGGGTAGAAGTTGTATGCTTCCACCAAAATGTGCTTGCCCTTTAAAACTGTGACCCCATCCCCCGAGGCTTGGCTTCACGTTGGGGACCGCAAGGGGGCAGGGGGGGGCAAGGCACCCGTGGTCCCTGCCGGCTTCCCGCCTCCTGCGGGAGCCGGCATTGCTTTGGGCAGAGGGAGCTGCTAACATGCAGCTCCCTCAGCCCAAAGCAATTCTGCTTAGCTTCATGGAAGCAAGAGCATTTTCATGCTCTCGCTTCCATGAAGCAAAGCAGAGTTTGCTATGGCATGGCGGGAGCAGTGCCTTCGCCATGCATAGCAAACTGCAATGTCCCGGAGGTGGGCACCCCGGGACATTGCTGGAGCTGGCCCTGAGGGGTGGCAGTCCCCAGGGCCATGGATGGCTCCTGGAGGGGGGCCACGCGGCCCCCTCCCATCTTGTAGCTAGCCCTGGGGAGGTAGGGGTCCCCGGGGTCGGGGGTCCGCACACTTCAATTTTATAGATAGCCCTGGTGAGGTGGTGGTCCCCAGGGCAGCGTGGGGGGGCTTGAGGCCCCTCACACTTCAATTTTATAGATCGCCCCGGGGAGGTGGTGGTCCCGGGGCAGCGTTGGGGCAGCAGGAGCTTCCCCATGCTGTTTATTACTGAATAAAGCCCCGGGGAGGTGGCGGTCCCCGGGGCTGTGGGGGGGGGCGTGTGGCTCACCACACTTAATCATTAAAGCCCCGGGGAGAGGCGGTCCAAGGGCAGCAGGGGCCCCTGCTTCATATTACGGCATTGCCCCTGGGACCTGGCCCACCCGGGGGCTTAAAGAAAACAAAGCGCGGGAGCCAGCGCTTCATTTAAAAAAAATTGTTTTTTTAAAATGCTTTTTTGGGCCCTGGGGGTTCCTGTGGGACCCCCTGAGCAGGCCTAGGGGGTCAGGGTGTTTCTACCCTGCCCCTTTTTCTTGTTTTGAAACCTCTTTTACCTTTTTTCTTGTGACTCGGTTCAACCGAGTCGCAAAACGGCTGCCAACACTTCCTGGTTTGAAGTGTTGGCAGCCAATCACATCTCAGGCACAAGAGCGGGAGGGTTCGCGGATCCTCCACGTCCCTAGATATACAATTTGAAATTTCTTTACATTTCTCAGGAACTGCTGAACGGATTTACACCATTTAACAAAAAGATCGCTTTCTGAACCAAGAGCTACCTTTTTGCCAAATTTGGTGTAATTCCGTTCAGCAGTTTGGGCTGTAGCCTTGTCTAAAGTTTCCTATGGAAATTAACATGGAGAAAAAGCGTTTTGGGACCCCCCTTTTTTCTCGGCCTCCGCTTGACAAATCGCCCCGAAACTTTCAACACAGGAGCTGAAGTGAGCAGGCCATTAGTTTTGAAAATTTCATGAAGATTCATCGAACAGCAACAAAGATATTGGCAAATTAAAAAACGATTTTCTTATTGAAACTAGGTCCAAACTATAACTACCTTCTGGCATTCTGCAAGTTGGTAATATATATCAATATATATACCAATCACAATAAAGTTAATCAGACAAATAGAGAATCATCAATGTCATCATCCAGAAGTTTATCAAAAATATAGATTGTTTATTGTAGTCATCATCATATAGATATACATACATCTATACATATCACAGTAAGAAACATTCCAAAAGTCCATAAATAACAGAGAGACAATGCACAATACATTTGAGCACCATAGAGCTAACACCACTGATACCCAAATTCAACGCCCAAGCAACTCCCAACACATTCATTCAACAGACATCCTTACACATATCAGAAACCCACAGATAAACAAGACGACAATAAAACAAAGACCAATACTAACAATATACACCGGTGGGAAAAAAAATGACAAAAAAGAAAGAAATATTTCAAAATTCAATTATTTTGCATACAAATATGTAGAGAGTAGTTTCTTTAAAACATCATTGCTTGAAGTTTTTCATACATTAGATATTCTAACAGTAAAGTCTTGTTGTCTAGAAATGCGCATTTTTAGACAACAAGACTTGACTGTTAGGATATCTAATGTATGGTATTTATGGACTGTTTAAATGTTTTTTACTGTGATTTTGACAGGCCTAAACCTTCCTTTTAAATATTAAATCATCCATATCAAGGCCATTTTGCCCATAAAGGCAGGGTGCAGATATTTAATAGCAGGGCATGTAGAAAATAATGTTGAACATGCCCTTCCAGTGAAATATCCACCAAAACGATTTTCACTGTTGCAGGGCTAGCTGTTGCCATAGGGAATCATTGGGCTACATTGTTACATTTATTAAATGATAAATTCGGATTGGTAGCAGCTAGAAAAATAGTTCTTCCACCCTTTTCAATTGTAATTTAAAGCCCTCTTTAATGGTGAGGTCAGATTTTAAATTATTATTTTATGAATATGGCTTTTAGAAAGTTAACATTTTCCTGCCTAACTTTCTGGGAGTTTCCAACTGCCTGGGCTTGTGATTGCTCTCCCACTGAGAAATTAGTATTTGCGCCAGACAGTACACAAAAGGGCCTGGGTATAGAGGAAGTGGACTTCCTGACATGACAGCTGGGAGAGGAGATTGGCTCTGCCCTTTTTGCGCTTCAAAGGGTCCTTCCGCAGCACACATAAAGAGACCTCACACCAGCCTTTTGTTTCACTAACCAAACTATAGCCAAGTCTAGGAAAGGGGGAAGGTTAAACAAGGGGGAATAGCCTACCCATACGCTAGGCTAAGCATAAATGTGGCACCTCAGAACATGAAGGAAAGCAAGACCCTGGAGCAGGACTATGACAGTGGCAACACCATGGACAGCTTGAAGGACAAGCCCCTGATGCCCTAATGGGCTGAAGGCTCTGTCTATAGCTTACCCCAGGGTTAGTGGGTCTCTCAAAGGGCAAGTGATGCTGGCCCCCTTACACTACCTGAGGACCAGTTTAGGGAATATTTGGACTCCACTTCCCCCAGATGCCCTGCCAGGTGGCCAGGAGGCTATGGGGTCTGTGAAGGGCACAGCAGAGGGGAAAGCTGGCATAGGGAGCCAATGAAACCAGCTCCCTGCAGAGTGCACCCTGTTAGAGGCTAGGAGACCTACTAAAACTGCTCCTAGTGGCTAGAAAAATGAGCCCAAGATCATCAAAATCGGCCCAACGAGGCCAGAGATATTCACATTTAAAGATTGTGATCTTTGACCCCCTACCAAGAAATGAAGCATGTGGGGCTCTGCAGCATTTCCCTCAGAAGCCTCCAGGATGGGCCAGTGCCTGGGTGTTGCCGCAAGCTTTATTAAACTATTAATACCAGAGAGGGATGTGTGTGGGGCCCTCGAAGATCAAGGCCATGGCTCGGATCTTAATCCTGGGCCTCAAAGATCAGCATCGGGTCTGGTACTGACTTCTCAGGACCCAAAAGACCAGAGGAACGAGAAGCAGAAAAGGAGAATGCAGTCCGCTCCCATTCCTGAGAGGGAGGGCGTCCAGGGAGCTAGCCGGAGCCGCAAGGGTCTTGGGATTCACCCAGCAGCCCCCAACTTGTGATCCCCAAAAGTGCATAACCTGGGTAGACTTTGCTTTGCTTTTTAAACACTCTTAAGGCTAGACATTTTGTTTCACAGTCTGGGAGTGCAGCTGCCTCTAGTGGTTGGTTTTATTGCTGCATGTTATGTGGCCTAAAGGTGTTTATGAAAGACAGACGCATGTTATGTTCATTTTAAATGCTTTATTGACAATATGTGACAACCATTGCAATTTTTTATTGACCTGGTTAATAATTACGGTGAAAAAATGATGATTTTTGACATGTAGTTATTGGTCTTTTAATGTGGTAACTCCTTGATAAAACCAATAAGCGTGCCTTATATGCTGTTGTGATGACCGCTTGACAAATCCAATAGGCCTGCTTTATTTAAAGTGATACCCCCTCTATTGGGATGTTCTATTTGACATAGGTGGGGAGGTTCTGTGGTTTTGGGGTCAAATGTGGTCAGAATGTCACCGAAGGAATTCCTATCTGCCTGATGGATATATTTGTAAATTAATGCATAGTATTTAGTAATGTGTGTAATTAATGTATTTTTATTTTTCTAAAGAAAAAGCACTTGCTGGACAATCATTTACTAAGTTTTATTATTGTGTGCCAGAAAGTGGTTATTACTAGCCCACACCACCTCCCCCGAATAGGCCTTGGACTGCTCTGTTTTGCTACCCTGAAAGAGTCAAGTGGTACAATGGGATGCTTGGCTCCCAGAAAGGGGAAATTGTGGACCTATTGCTTGCACAGGCTTCACATACTGCTCAACTAATAACCCCATTTATTACTTATGGGTTTGCCCAAGAGCCCTCAGAAAACAACTAATTTGCTCTTGTTTGGTTATGTTATGTTAAATTATATTTATAAAGCTCCAAATCACCAGAAGGTCTCTAAGCGCTACAGCATAGATCAAGAGGTCGGGAATCCTTTAGTCCAACTGTACTCAGCACACAGTAGGGTAGACTTATTCAAACGCCTCAGTGAACAAAATGGTCTTAAGTTTCCTCCGGAACGGGAGTAAGATGGCTTCCTTGCGCATACTGTCCAGCAGCTTGTTCCAGATCTGGGGGATGATGACTGAGAAGGCCCGCCCCCCCAAGGTAGCTCTATTGAAATGTGGGCAAGCCAACAAGCTAGACTCAGATGACCGGAGACAGCGTCCAGGCACATAAGGCCTCAGGCGGTCTTTGATGTAATTGGGTGCCTCTCCGTACTGTGCTTTATGAGCAATGCACAGACCCTTAAACCTGATCCTTTGCTTGATAGGGAGCCAGTGTAGCTGTTGTAGCAGGGGGGTGGCGTGTGCTCTTCTTGGCAATTTATAAATCAGCCTTGCCGCATCATTTAAAACCACCTGAAGTTTCCCCAGAAGTTTATCAGGTAGCCCAGTGTAAACTGCGTTGCCGTAGTCCAAGCGTGACAAGATTAATGTCACCACGACGGCCCGCATGGTGGAGAATGACAACAGGGTCACAAGTTTCCGGAGTTGCCGCATCAGACCGATACAGCTCCCCACTACAGCAGACACCTGGCTGTTTAGGGTTAATCCAGTGTCCAGCTTGATACCCAGGCTCTTCACGGCAGGCACCGGTATCGGGGTGGTGCCCAGCTCTTGAGGCCAAAATAGGCTGGACCAGGGCGAGACCCCTGTGGTAAGAGCAAGCACTTCTGTTTTGTCAGGGTTTACCTTCAGTGAGTTCAAGGTCATCCAATTCATAGTGAACCGGAGGATATTCTGAACATTAAGCTGTGCCTGGGGGGAGTTATCAATTCGCACAATTAACTGGGTGTCATGGGTGTAATTAAACACCTGACAGTCCGCTTTAGCCAGTACTTCTACCAGAGGCTGAAGGTAAATATTAAATAGCAGAGGAGACAATGCAGAGCCCTGTGGGACCCCCCATCGTAAGCTGCCCTGCCTAGATGTGCATTCTCCTAGTTGGACTTTTTGAGACCGATCCTCCAGGAAAGAAGTAATCCATTGGAGGACCGTCCCAGTAACTCCCAGCCGCCGGACACGGGCTAGCAGCTGCACATGGTTCACCGTGTCAAATGCGGCTGAGAGATCTAATAGAATCAGTGCTGAGGGATTCTTCTTGTCAGCTGAAAGCCGCAAGTCATCCAGCACTGAGAGCATCACCAGCTCAGTACTGTTATGAGCCCTGAACCCAGCTTGCCGAGTGTGTAGCAGCTGTTGTTCTTGTCTAGGCACCCCCTTATTTTTGTAGGTGGATTATATTATTTATTTATTTACTCTACCACTTTTTCAAGTATCAGTTCATTACAGAGTTCTACATACAAGAAGATACATGGTATAGGCTAAGCTACAATCTATGTTTTCCTATTAAATTGTTCATGCTGAAGTCTAGCTATGTGATGCATCACTAAAATGTACACACTTTTTGCAATTTTGATGTGAGCTTGATCATTATTATCTGTACAGTTATGTGGAACTTATGTTTGCTTTGTCGAACAATATAACTAATACGTTTTAAAAAGCTTGCTGAAATTATGCCTTGGGAGGAAGGCTGCATGGGCCACCTTTGGAGAAGATTGTGAAGGAGAAATTTTACAACCAGCTGCAAACTTTGCCATTCATGGCCAATTTACAGCTAATGGTGGCCAAGTATCTGCATTTGCATCAGCTTTCAAACCCTCTTTCTGTTAGTTTGGGAGGGCAAGTGGACTCAGTTCCCCATGTTAATCACTGTTTGAGACCACGGCCGGCCTCTCCAGCTTAACAACAGGATCAATTCCAGTGGTTTTCTTAGAACATCCAGTATCAAGACCTACAGGTGTGAGGGCATCAGTTGCGTTTTTAAGGTCTGACAAGAATTTGTTTCTAATAGATCGTTGCTGACTATGATTCAAAAGAAGTAAGCTCCATTTTTCTCAGGTAGAGTTGTAAGCAGGCTCTTTGTTCACTTCTTTGACAAATAACGAGCTGAAGAGAGAAGCATTCCAGAGAGTACTCACTAGTCAATATTGTCTGCGAAAGACATTAATGGCTTTGAAAGCCTAATGGGAAGGAGTCAGGGATCTACAACATCTTGTACCTAGTCTTGAAAACATCACAGGATGCTTGAATGTGAGATTTCCCTCTTCTTAATCATTGTCCTTGCCTTCAACAACTGTTTCAGGGATTTGAAGATAGTTTGGATAGTTTGGCAGGCCATGATTGGTTTCTGATTCATCAGCTCAGGGTGTGGGTCCTCTGTCCGCTAAGTGGTCTGGGAGCCTGACACACACGTCCTTTCTTTTTATATTGATCCCTCGGGGCCTGCCTTAAATCAGAAGGGATCAGTCCCATTCTGTTGAGGTAGTTTCCTAGGGGATCAGAGTGGGGTGGTTGTAATCCTCTACAGTCTGTAGTTTGTCCAGAGTAGGTCGTTCATTAAACGCAACTTTTCCTGGTCTATCCCTTCCAGGTCATGCGGTTTTCTGCAGCCAAAAACGTAATCGTTCCCAAGTTTAGAAAAACCCATTGAGGATGCAGAAGCTTTGCTATCTGCACTGGCAAACTCTGGAACACTCTTCCTCTCAGTCTGAAGGAAATGACAGGTCTTCTACCGTTTAGGAAAGCATTAAAGACATGGCTGTTTCTCTCAGACCCTTTTCCAATCCGAAGGGGTACTTGCCAAGGCTGTCCCCTCTCCCCCCTTCTATTTCTGTTAGCGATAGAACCCCTCGCCTCACTTATTCGACACTCACCACAGATTCAGGGTATACCTATAGCGGGAGGTGAATCTAAACTATACTTATATGCTGATGATATTCTCCTAACTTTAAGAAATCTTCCTCATTCTTTACCAGCTTTACTTGAGATTATTGACGGCTTTGCAATCCATTCTGGTTATAAAGTGAACTGGGATAAAAGTGAGGCCCTTCCACTTTCTTCTGGTACCACAAAAGCATAAATTGATGGATACCCCTTCTGTTGGAAATCATCGCAATTAAAATATCTGGGAACCTTGGTCAATGAAGGTTTGGTAGGTATGGTCTCAGACAACCTCTCACCCCTTTTAACACAAATGGAAACTGATTTTGCTAAATGGTCTCTCTTAGGATTTTCTAAGTGGGGAAGAGTGCAGGCCGTAAGGATGGTCACTCTACCTCGCTTTACTTATACGCTTGGTATGCTCCCGATAGTGGTTCCTTTATCTATATTACGTCGGATTGATGCTCGTATTAGGTCTTTTGTATGGGGTTCTATGCGTCCTCGTTTAACGGCTGCTAAATTAATGGCTCGCCGCTTCCATGGTGGTCTGGGTTTACCATCTCTGGAACATTATTCTTTATCGTTACACCTCTCGCAATTGGTTCATTTACTTCCAGATACGGTTGACCCCCCACAATGGGTCACAACAGAAGATTCTCTACTTAATCGAGATGATGGCCTTGACTTTTTGTATGGAATTTGTTGCCCACGGCCTTCCCCTCCGCATCCGGTGATGCAAGCTCCATTTCAAGCATGGCAACAAGCATATCATCTTTTATAGGTTGCTCATCGTTTGCATTTTAAAGCTCCACTCTGGGGTAATGAGTGTATTCGAATAAATGGTCATGCACTTCACTGGTCCAGCTAGAAGACAAGAGGAATTCAGACTCTTGATCAGGTTATATTAAATGGAGAGTTAAATTCCTTTGATTTGCTCCGTGAAGAATTTGATCTCCCTTTACACCAGATTTCACGTCATTTGGAGTTACAGCATTGTCTGAGACACTGTCTGGGTCCACTACCCTGGACGTTAGATTCTTCACCCATATTAGATTATCTCCTTCTTTGGGGACGACAGAAAGGAGTGATGTCAGGTCTATATGGTGTTCTAACTTATTACTTATATTCAAAACCACTTCTCAAAACTCTTCATGAGAAATGGCAGGAACGCTTACACGTCACCATTGAAGAAGATGTTTGGTCGAATATATTGGAAGCGCTCAACAAATGTACCCGAGAAGCACGTCTGAAATTTTGCCTTTTTAAAATTTTGCATAAATGGTATTGGACACCCTTGAAATTGCAAAAAGCAGGATTATTGCCACTTTCTAAATGTTGGAGGTGTTCTGGAGTCAATTGTGACCTTCTCCATATACTCTTTGAATGTCCCTGTATGCAGTGTTTTTGGGTTTATGTGGGGGACACTCTGAAGGAAACAATTCCTTCCCTCCATCTCCCTCTAACCCCTCCATCATCTTATTGCATGATTTTGGGAACTTACCTACCATTACACATCTGCAACGTCGTCTTTTACATACTGCACTCTCTACTGCCAAAATTTGTAACTTAAGATACTGGCAATCACCCAACACCCCCCACTCCCCAGGAAGACTGGATGGTTGCAATGATTCAGACTGCATCACATGAATGTATAATATATCAATTACAAGATCACGAAGAAGTTTTCCAGCAAGTTTGGGCTCCTTTTCTTTGAGATCCTTGAATGCTCCCTCCTCCTCTATTATGCCCTATTCATCTTTCTTTTCTCTTCCGTATCCTCTCCTTCTGCTCCTTCTATCACCCCTTCCCTCTTTCCTTTCTTCTCTTACTCCACTTTTCTCCCCCAATCTCATTCTCCTTTATTTCTTTTCTTATGTCGTACATATATCTTTCACCTTTTTCCTTCTCCCATTTTCCTTCTTTCCTCCCTCATATTCCCCTTCTTCCTCTTGCTTTTGCTCTCTTCTTATCCGGGTAAGAAATCTACATTTATTCCTCTTTGCATATTTATATATTTATATATTTATATATGTATATATTTATTTATTTATTTATTTTCTATTTATTTATTTATGACCCATATTTACTTTTCTTTAATATGATTCTCCATCATTTTCAATGCTCGTCCCATCCAATGCACTTAATACTCTACGGATTAAACTCTACTCCACTTTTCATATTTATATTCATGTTTCATTCTGTTCCAACTTTTTTATAATTTTATATAAAGAAAGTTATGAATTTACAAACATACTATAATACTATATAATACTATATACTATATTCTTCTTCTCCATTATTTGTTTATTGTACACTATACAACCCCCTTTCTTTACTCATATTTTTGCTTATTCTATATAATCCTTTTCCTCCTTGGAGATAGAGTGATACCTTTGTTGAGAGTAACCTTTTGTGAGCCCACAATGACATGCAGCACATTTATGTATTTATGCATTTATTTACGTATTCATGTATTTATATATCTTAAATTTTTTCCAATAAAAAATTATGAAACAAAAAAATAAAGACATGGCTGTTTAGTCAATAGGCTGTCTTTTTTTTCAACTCTTGCTTGGCCCCCTTAGCAATAACCGCTTTCTCATCCTTAGGTAGTGGCAGCGCCTAGACGCCTCTGGGCATTCAAGTGCTTTATGAAAATAATTTTATTTCATTTCGTTGAGACCCTCAACTTCTGGTAACCTCTCCATTGTTGGAGATTATTCTGAATATAGGTTGGAGGTTGAGATATTGATACTTCTGAGGACCGGTCTGTCAAGGGGCATCGCTGTAGCCATTTAACATTTCTGAAGGACTTTTAGGCCTGAGATTCATTTAAGACATTATGGGCCAGATGTACGACCAGTTTTTGCGTGCGCAAACGGGTTTGTGACCTGTTTGCACACGCAAAAACCTACATGGCCATGTACAGACACTATTTTGCGACTCGCAAAAAATTGTGACTCGCAAAATAGTCTTTTGCGACTCGCTGTTAGGAAGGGGCGTTCCCTTCCAAATAGCGACTCTCTAGCCATGTATGAATGTTTTGGAACCGCAATTGCGGTCGCAAATCACTCGCAAATTACCGCCCTCTTCAAGAGGGTGGTAATGGAGTCACAAAGGGGAAGGGGTCCCTTCCTCTTTGTGACTGGCTCTGAAATATTTTTTAAGGGCAGGCGGTAGTCCACGAAACCACTACCTGCCCTTAAAAAATGAAACGAAAACATTTCATTTTTTTTTTTTAAATGCATCCCGTTTTCCTTTAAGGAAAATGGGATGGATTTAAAAAAAAAAAATGCTTTATTGACAAGCAGTCCCAGACATGAAGGTCTGCTGAGCCCAGCAGTCCACCATCCCTGGGAGGGCCAGCCATTCCCAATGGGGTCGCAAATTGCGAGTGGCTCATTAATATTCATGAGCCTCGCATTTTACGACCCCATTGGGAATCGCAATCAGTGTCTCTCACACTGTTGTACATTCCAAATTGCGACTCGCAATTGAGCACAAATTGCAAGTCGCAATTTGGAATGGTCGTACATCTGGCCCTATGGGTCTTTACGGGATAGGATAGATGTAAAGGATTTTTCCTCGGCATGTGATTTCAGTCATGTCTTTTCTTTACTTCAAAGTGTTTTTTTTGGGGGGGGTCGTTCGGGGGTACACTCTGGGTCCAATAGTAAGCAAATCACACTTTTGAGCTTTCAGGTAATCAATGAGTGAGCTGGCTGGGCTAGAAACGTATTCCTCCTGTGTCGTACTTCTGAATTGGCTCTTCCTACTTGGTAATTGCTGTTTGTCTCTGAGACTTGCAATCAGGGTCTGAGCCATTTGTGGAATTTCCATCAGTTTTCCTGTAATTAAATATGCTATTGTTGATGGTGATAGCCGTTTTCAGGTGTCGGGGAAGTTTGCACCTCTTCCATAACCTGAATGTGTTTTTCAGATAGTGGAAAATAATGAAAGGTGCATATTTGCAAAGTTTTCTCTCCCAAATGTCGTCTTATTTTTGCAGTTACTACCTGTACACGTAGTTGGCAAAGTTTTCTTCATGTAAGTATTTTTGTTAAGATTGGGACTTTAACGCCCCTTTTAGATTGCTTTGGGAAACAAAAGATCGCAAACATCCATACACTTTCAAATTCTAAAGAAAAACAGTTTTGCAATTAACTTGCAAGAAAAAGGCACATTGATTTTTTAGCAAAAACTGGCAGTGGCGCAGAATTACAGCCAGTTTGCATGAAAAAATTACACCAGGGCATAGACGTAGCAAAATTGGGGAACTCTGTGAGTTGCAAGTAGGCCAATAAACAGCATCTATGCAAACCTTCTCTCACATTATAAAAGCTTTGCACATCTCTACCTTATTGCCGAAAGTTTTATATTTATAATCTTGTGGAAGACGTCCTTCCTTTGTTTTCAAAACACATTTAAGTTTAATTTGGAAAGGGAAATAATTTCTTTGACTCACTGGTGTATAAATCAGCCAGTCAAAATCAAGTCAATTCGAGGCGCATTGTCCTGTTCTCAGGTGCCTTCCCTATACCAGAGGAAATACGCGCACCAGCAATTGCTCCACGCCAATAATTACCAGTTGAATGCTAACATTTAAACACCATTGTCAGGCGCTGCCTCACATCAGCAATCACCACCCACCTCCTGCTACTAAACATAGAGACCGAACTGGCATATGTTTCGCTCCAATCAGAAATCTGAAAAGTAGTATACATATGAGTGTGGTCTCCGTAGTCCAGGGCAATACATCTTCTCACAAATCAACAAACCAGTGTAAACGACCACAATACCTATCAATATGGCAAGTTGAATCCAGCTCATAGGGAAAACTAGCTGAAATTTAAATTAAACCGTTTACAGAATTTATTTTTAATATTTCTTTTTTGGTCTGCATTTCTCCCGGGGAAGCTCATGGGGAGACACTTAAAGTACGTTTAAACTTGAGTATTGATCTTCATAGATCCTTATTGACATTAGAAGTTTTTTTGCACGACCTTTACTCTATGAGCAGAACTACTCCTGCTGACTCTCGGGGATCCTGTTTAGTTCAGACCTTCGTCACCGGAATGTATTTTGTGGAGTGTTTTAGTTAGATACCATTGAATGTGTTTGAGCCACACGGATGCACTAAGGAGTTTGTCTTTGTATGCTTCAATTATAGGTGAGAGTTCCTGCCCAAAATACAACTTGATGGGTGTTACAATAATATTTTTCTACCTTCTTGTACATGATCATGTCGGAAGCCAGGGCCGGCATTAGTGCTGGTGGTGCCGGTGCTACAATGTTTGTTGGCACCCCCATCCATGGTAGAGGTGGTGACCACCTCCACCACGGATTCCCTTCCCACCACCTTTAAACAGTGCCCCTCAAGTCTCCATAACCACTCTCTTTCACATGCATTAAAGTAGTTATATAGCACCACTCATAGCAGAGTAGTGTGTCAGAGCACTTTGCCTCACACACACATTACATATAGAAAATCAATCATACGTGTGTAAATCAGCTTATAGGAAATGTTACATAAGCCAGAGGACTACAAGGTGTAGGAGTAATAGGTCATCCATACTGGTAGGCAGTATAGTTTAAGAGTGCTTGGTCTGGAGAAGCACAAACTCAGAATTGAAAATGGAACACCATAGTTGGGGGTTCTCTTTAATAATAAGAATTGATTTCTACCCAAATTAACCCTTTTTGCAACATTAATCTATTCTCTAATATATACCTTGCAGTTTGCATGCAGTTCTTTGTTGACAGTTAATAATTCATTGCTCTCTATTGGGATTTTAACTTATAAACTGCAAGTAACAAAAGGGAGTCTCTTAGAAAAGCACTTTGTGATCTGCATGGTACACATTCTCTGCAGCAGGAATATTAACCCAGTGCAGTACCTTGTGATGAGTCAAAACTTCCACAAGACAAAACTCCAATCTCTTTCCAGGAAGAACATTAATCACAGAGTTATCTTGACATTTTTATGGTTGCCTGAAAATTGCTGGAGGCCAGGAACTGGCAGCAGGTGCTTTTAAAACCAAAATAAATTTACAACTTCAGTGTGCGGTGGCACTGGTTGCACCGCCCTAGAGCCTAGACCTGTTGGAAGACTAGAGCTTAGAGCTGCCAGAAGCCTAGGTACACACTTAAGGTGATGTTTGAACTGTGATCCATACAGTTATAGATTATTGGAAAGACAATATTGAGCATCTATTTGATTCTTCGTAAGTAACATCAAAAAGTCTTCTAAATAGGTCTTATCAAGGATTTCAGTGAATTCAGGATAATTCCTGATAGCAGAGTATTTTTTTACCCTAGTTGAGTGCTACTTAACCTGTGGTCGAGCGACCCCATGGGGTTTGCAACACCTACTCAGGAGCTCCACAATTATTTTAGAAATTAAATAATATTATCAAATTAGTACATCTACATAAAAAGCAAAATGTTAAATTACAATTTTTAAAACACTCTGTAGATATGAAGGGATTTGAAACTAGAAGCTAAACATTAAGGGGCCGATTCCGATCTCGGCCGGTAGGGCACCGAATCGGATTTGGCTTTACCGGATCCGATTCAGAGGCCTTGTTTCCGACCGATTCGTACATGCGTCCGGGCGAGCAAGTACGATGCGAGCGTACGCGAAATCGCCGACCGACTCGTTCGCGGGTCCGAACCGCTCCGACCGACTCGTACGGACACGACTCGCACCACGCAATGGTGAGGTTACCCGACCGAGCAAGTACGATGCGCGCCTCGAACAGTCCGACCGACTCGCGCCGTCCGGCTCCAAAGAGCAGTCGGAGCCGGACTTCGGGCGTCCGTGTCGGACCCCCCTGCACGCGTAGCCGCGCGAGTCGCACACAGGGGGGACCCATGGGTCCCCCCTACACATGCATGTACGGCGCGAGTCGCACCGATGCGTACCCATTGTAGGGGGTGCCCTTGTTCGCGATGTACCCATTGAGTCAATGGGAGCCCGTGTACGCGTTGTACGACCGGCTCCCATTGACTTCAATGGGAGTCCGACCGAATCGAGTCCGATAGCATACGGCCGCATCGTACTCGTTCGGTCGGGCTGCTAGAGTCCGGTTCGGTCGGAAATCTCTCCGGGTCCGGCTCGGTCGGGGAGATTTCCGGCCTGAATCGGAATCGGCCCCTAAGTTGGTATCTTTAGCTTGATTTTTGGGAGCAGTGCAAGTACAGTACACAAAATCTTATGTGATCAATTTGTGGCCTCAATAGAAGCGCTGGTATGCTCCGACAAAGAGAGAGCCTGCATTGGAAGCAAAAAACCTAAAGTGAATTGTATATTTTTTTGCTTGTGAATTAAATGAAATATTTCCGAATTTGTGTTTTTTTTTTATGTGTATGTGTTTCTATTTTTGTGTGTATTGTGTTCAGGTTCAAATCATATACATTTCTTGGGCAGGGTCCCTGGTTTCCAGGGCTGAGTCAGTGGGAGTCCACAAAACTCAAAAGGCTGAGAAACGTTAACCTAGTCAAACTGGTCACTGTGTTGACAGATCTGGCATTGAGTACACTGATACCTTCATGCTACACCCTCAGAAGATCTTTCTGTAAAGAGGCAGTTCTATCTGGATACTCTCCTCTTTTGAGTGTGGCAACCACAGATGACCTCGCTAATGGTCATAGATGGGAGGTGAGAAGAGCACACCCACATCGAAAGGACTAATAAAGAATGTTATTGCTGTTCTTTTTTTTGTATGCGCGGTGGGACCCAGTATTTTGGCAAAATGTCTTTACAAATACATAGGATACTGACGCTACATTTATGGGAGATGTTAGCAGGTTACCTAGTGAGGGTCTCTAGAAAGTTTCACATGTGTACATACCTGGGAAGTAAGGGACCACAGTGCCACTGAAATGCATTACAGTCACTTTCTTCATGCCAGCTGGCAACACCTGCTACTGTGCAGTGCTGCTGATGGTGAGTTGTAGCTAACTCTGTCACAAAGATGCACATGCAATTGAACTGTGTGCACGCCTTTTCTCATAGAGACAAAATAATAGTTAACGGGGGCTTGGTGAGTGTGGCAAGATTATCTTTCTTGCTGACCATTATGATGGGGCACTCTGCCCCAAAATAGACGGTGTGACTCAAGTTGGGACTAAGGATCAGATGAAGTCTCTCACTCTATGACAGCTGTCTCCAGCTGGACCTCCGCCTCATGGATTCAGCAGAAAATCTAATCAATTATGGCATTGACTCACCGATCTTTTTTGTGCAGTTGAATCCGTTCGGGCCGAGGTCCTTCCTTCGACAGCAGTTGGACTCGATGAACCAATCTCTCCTATCTGGCTCACCAAAATGTTGCTCAGATATGAATTCACCTTAAATAAATGAAAAGACAAGGGGCATTTGGCAAAACAAGAACAAGTTGGTTTAATTAAACACTGCGGCCAGGAGAGTCTGGATAGAATGCATCTGCTCAAAATCTCTTGATGTACAAAGTTTTGGCCGTCAATTTATACAATTCATGAGGTACAATAAAATGTTCTCTACATTCCAAAAGAGCATCTAAGTTATAAATCAATTATGTGTGTGCATCTGATAAGGACACAGATGGCTCTAAACCTTGGGGAGAGCTAATGTGGGCCAGTGTGTATGTGTCCAGATGTCTGGTGTGAAAAGCTTGTGAACGCTAGGGGTGGTTTGCATGTCATGTCCTGATTGGTTGAGTGCACCTATTTACATGTGATATCAAGTTTTGTGGTATTTTTGGGGAACGCAAGCCTTTGGCCAATGGGTTTTGATGGGGCCAATTAGCTTAGACTTGTTTGTGGTGCAACTATCCATCTGTGGAATCAATCAGCATTTTTCCTGGGTGCGTGTTTGCTTGCAATTTATGGAGGAGTCCACCTGTGACTTGTTACTCAATAAGCATGGGCATGGGTCGCAGGACCTGCCTGACCACTTATCTCTGACTCGGGGCTGATAGGGAGGTCACCTTGGGTGAATCTAACAGCAATGATGTGAGTTCTTTGGAACTCCTAAAAATAATATGGCAGCCACTGTTATTATTTTTACCGACATTACCAACATGGTGCATACAGGTGTCATTTTGCATATTGACATTTTTCTTACTGGTGTTGTCAAAGGTGTGTTTACTTATGTCTGAACGTACATTGACATTGTTCTTATTGGTAACAATATTATTATCGTACAAGCATAGATCATGACATACATTGATATCATTATTGCTGGTGTCGGCGCTGCTGTGTGGGCACAAGTTTCGGTATACATTGACATTGCATTAACGGGTATTGTAGAGGTTATGTGGGCACAGGATGTGGCATATGTTCACATTGCATTTACTAATATTGCCGTTGTTGGGCCGGCACATATCATGACATTCATTGCCTTTGGATTCACCCATCCCAACATCTTCTTGGCCACAAGTAGCAGTGTGTTCTCCAGAGGCATGTCCTCAGAAGAGCTGGAGGCCAGAAGAGAAGAAAGGGCACTGAACTTAGAGCTTGCTTAACAGGACAAGGAGCAGGCCATAGCCCTTATTAAAGTAGAAAAAGAGCAGATTCTTGCCAGATTGGAAACCGAGCAAGCCCTGGCTGAGAAGAGGCTAGCCATGGAAGAGAAAAGGTGGTCCATGAGCTTAGCATCAGAGAGTTGGATGTTAGAACCCTACAAATAGGGTCCAAATGTGGTAATAGTGGCAGTACACCTGCTGCGTCTGGTGGTGAAAGTAGAGGTCGCATCCCAAAGTAGATAATACCAAGATTCCTGTTGGGGGTCATTAAGAAATGGCAGGCAGCCTGTGAGGCAGCTTTAACAGTGCACGGGGTCCCAGAGGAAATCTGGGTAGGTAACTTTTGGCGATTCTTACTTACGGTGGGGAGAGACACCCTCCTTACACCGGCAGGGAAGGACAAGGTGAGTTACCTAGTCCAGAAAGCCATTCTGATCGATATTTTTTGGGGAGGACCCAAACTGTCCATCCCATAGGGGGTGGATTTCCTACCCTACGCTGGAAAAACATTGGGGGATGGCCCTCAGTGGGATGGGCCAACTATCTCCCCACTATGGTGGAGGGATTAGTGTTAGTATAGGCTGTTCTCTGTGGAGCTGGGTAAGGAATGGGTCCCATGTTACTTCTCATAGTGAGGGGGGAGTCAGGGGCGGGCAAACGCTGAGGATGCGCTATACCCAGCCCCTGGGCCTGGTGTATTCCCAAAGGGAATGCCAGGTGGGGAAGCTGGCCTGTGCTGAGAGAAAATCCACTGACGGGGGTTCCCTAGTGGCAGTGTGACTTGGGGGGGTGACCGGAACCAGCATCCCACCAGTTTATGATTCTGGGGTATTCCTCCCAAAAGGGGGGTGCAGGCCCCCTAAAAGAGGGGCAGGGGAAAAATTAACTCACCCCTAGCCCTTGCCCAGTCCAAGGGTACAGACCTTGGGCTGAAGGACCAGGTGCAGGAAGCCATCCCTGACCTGGTCATAAGGAAAGTGGGAGAAAAGTGCAAGGCATCTGGGGCCACTGCCCCCCCCTTTCTGGAGCCACCAAGGGAAGAGGTCCTTGGGTGGTTAGGTGCTTGGTTATGGACACTGGCAGCTGCTGGCGCTCTTTGCCTGATGCTGTTTCCGTGAACCAAATTGGCCCGGGGGTAGGGATGGAAGTACCACTTCCGAGTCAGAAGGGGCCACACCCTAGGGTGGGCCCCCAGAGAGGCAAAAGGAATCCTACTGGGATCATGGTGCATGGAGCTGTGGGGGGGTACCACCACAGTGGTGGGCCATCATCCAGGCTCTATCACCCTGAGCCTAGAATTTTTTCAAGGGGATGATTAAGCTACCCTGCTTTGGGCTGGGAGGGGGTCATGTTGGACATAGCCCTTGTTAGGAGATTTCCCTAAAATTTCATTTTTTTCCACCTGGTTTTTGCTGATTATCTTTTCATGGCCTAATAACTCTGGGCACTTTCCCACTGTAATGCAGTGTGAAAGCACGCGTGCCCTCCTACACATGCTAGGAAGTGGTGCTTACTTGATTGCTTTAGGTGTTGTGCCTGTGAGAGCCTTGTAAAAAGGTATACCACATACCCAAGGAAGGAACTGCACTGGCTCATAGTGGGATGGAGCACTGATTGTGCCACCCACCAGAATAGCCTGTCAAACATGTATGAGACCTGTCATTGCAGGCCTGTGGGTGCGCAATTGCGCTAATACTCAGGTTGACATTTCTCACTCATTAGCCAACCCTGAGTGGGCCTTCCACTACCACTAGAGCCCCCCCTAGGATAAGCCCTGATGGGGAGAGCAAGTGGTAGGCGAAAGGCAGGGCAGGCACACATGGGTGTTCCATACCCAGGTAGTGAAGAACCCCCATGTGGGTTTTCCCTACCTAGGAGGTCGGCTCTTCCCATGGGACACCACAAGGGTTTTGCTGATTCTCTGCTTTTGGCCTTAGCGCTCTGGGCACTTTCCCACTGTAAATGCAGTGTGAAAGTGCATGCTACTTTCCTACATATGTTAGGAAGTGATGCTTACCTGATTATTTTAAAAGTGTCTCAAGCCTGCCATTGCAGGCCTGTGCTTGCGCACTTGCATGTATGATGTTTTTAAACATGTGTAGAGCCTGCCATTGCAGGCCTGTGTGTGCGCAATTGCACGTATGCTCTGGTTGGCCTTTCTAAACCACTGGCCAATCCTGAGGAGTCCTTTCACTACCACTAGAGCACCCCAGCGGTAAGTCTTAAGGGGTGATACGAGAGCTAGGCGAGGGGTAGGGCAGGTACCCATGTGTGTTCCCCTCCCAGGTAGTAAAGAATACCCATGTGTTTTTTCACTGCCTATGAGGTTTGCTCTTCCCATAGTTTAACATGGGGGAAAGGTTGAAATTACTTCAGGCTGTAATAGTGATTTGCAGTGGAGCAGCCTCATAATGTTTCCTATCATTGGATTCACAATAACAAACTCTCTCCTGTGGTAAAGGTGGATTTGTCGTTCATAGCTTAGAAATGCCACTTCTAGAAGGTGGGCATTTCTCTGCTCAAAAACTCTTGGTGTGGCTTTTAGCTTGACTCCAGTGCACATCTGTGCATTCCCCAGTGACAGCTATAAACATTGGGCATACAACTGGAACGCCAGACCTCTGCCATTTGAGGGCCTTACTGGATAGATTGGAGGGAGCGGTTTTGACACTTGGCCTCTGGGAAACTAGATCATGGCCCCAGTTAAGATTAAGATCTGCATTCCACGGCCTCATGGCAGACAGAACTGAAATTTAGGGGAGACACCTGTGGGTCAAAGGGAAACCCTCTGAACCACCCCCAACTTCAAAGGCATACTACAGTATAACTACTTGTGCCATACTTCAGCAGGGCAGGGATACACTTGCGGGGACGTGGGACCGGACATCCTGGAACTGCGTGGTGCACACTGCCAGAGGAATCTATTGTGCACAAGGAGGATTATTTCCATTGGAAGGGACCGTGCACCCTTCCTGAATAGTGAAAGGCCTGGGCTGACTACCTGCTGGTGTGTGGCACCCTGAAGTGTGCTCTCCAAAGGCTTGTTAGCTTGCCCCCTGGCCTCTTGTGGAGGTCTCAGGGACATCAGAGACCTCCCGCAAAGGACTCACACTGTCTACTTGTGACACCTAGAGAGCGGAGTCCTCTTAAGTGCCTACATCGTCTGCTGGATCCCAACTGGCGCAAACACAAGGAGATGATGGACGGAGCGCAGAAACTTTCCAGACACTCACCCCTAGTCACAGATCTGGGTTGAATCCATCATCGTTCTTTAGATCACTTCGCCACCCCAGTTCAGACCCAGCCATATGCCAATCAGGCATGACCCTGTTCCTCGTGGGAACAGTCTAGCCCGAACTGCCAAGCCAGGTCTTCCCTGGACCGGAAACAAGCATCATGGGACCAGTTTCGGGGTAACACCCCTCATCAGCCAGGCTAGCTTGAATCCGGTGGCAAAGTGAGCAAGGGACCGCACATCTGGGCATACCTTGCCAACTTAGGGCAAACAAAGCAAACACAAGGAGATGATGGACGAAGTGCTGAAACCTTTCAGACACTCACCCCTAGTCACTGGATTCAAGCTGATTAGGGGTGTTACCCCGAAACCGGTCCCAGGATGCTTGTTTTTGGTCCAGGGAATACCTGGTTTGGCAGTTCAGGCTGGACTGTTCCCAAGAGGAACAGGGTCATGACTGATTTGCATATGGCTGGGTCTGAGCTGGGGTGGTGAAGTGAGCTAAAGAACGATGATGGATCCCAACTGGTAGTGCGGTGTGAGTGTGGAACTAAGCATTGTGCCTGGAGATTGGATTGCCTTGTGCAGAGCCCCAAAACTGTTGCCCACAACTAAGGAGTGTGGGCCCTGCATCGTGGGGGCCTCAACAGGCATAAGCATCCTGTTGGTAGTGAGCAGATTCACCTGTTGCAGGACCCAGCATGGCCTGCTTTGTCGATCGTGCAGCATCACTCTTGTGTGACATGCTGACTTCATGATCATTGCGATTGGTGTCCGATTCACAGGTTGTAACCCTCGGAGGGAGGGCATACTCGTAGTAGTGCATCATTCTACCTGGTGTGACACTGCTAAATTTGCACCTGTATGTGTGACTGGAATTGTCTGGTGCGACCCATATCAACACGCACCAGGCGTTGTGCCTCATTTCCAGGGAGGTATTGAATTTACAACTCTTCGCGCTGTGTGACCGGTATTGTCTGGTGTGACCCGTATCAACATGCGCCAGACCAGGCATGGTACCTCCTTTCCAGGTAGGTACAGAATTTGCAACTCGTGTGTGACTGGTATTGTCTGATGCGACCCTTACCAACGCGCAGGCACCGGATGTTGTGCCTCATTTTATGGAGGTACAGAATTTGCGACTCTTCATTGTGTGTGACCGGAACTGTCTGGTGCAACTCTTATCAATGCACATCAGGCATTGTGCCTCATTTCCAGGGAGGTGTGGAGGAGCAGATTCGTGTTCCGTTGTCCCCGGATTGCCTGGGTGCTACTTTGATAGATGTGTATCTGACGGGGTGCCTCCTTCTTCCGAGGGCTCCTCTGCTTCATCTCCCATTCATTGTTTGTTCCTTTCGCACCCTCAATGCGGCAGATCAACTGCTCTCTCCTCACCCGGCCTTGATGACTCCGTGTTGCCATGTAGTATTGCCTGGATTGGGCCTGGTTGGTGAGAGTAATTGACTGGGCTGAGGAACGCTTCCGAGACGATCAGAAGTGAGTCAAGAGACTCTGTGACCCCCCTGTGCTTCATAGAACTAGGCTGGTGCCGGAAAGCACATTGTGGAATCCTTTGATTAAATGACTATCGCCCTGAGCCCTCTTCTGCTCCTTATCCTGTGTATGACCTTACAGAGTGGTGGCTAAACCCCCATTTGTTGACTGCCTCCTAATTAGCCCTTCTACCTACACCCACCTTCTACCCTGGGACCCTGTCTAAGTGTGACTATGGCTGCAATCTGCCTAATATCGGGGGAGGGTTGTCTATCACCAACCCATGGGTGTAGGGTAGTCAGGGTTAGCAGAACAGTGGAGGAGGGCTCTGGCCACGGGGTCTGCATTTGTATTATTAACTGACCTGCCAGGTATCAGTGGCACCGCATTACAGTGCTGTGTGCGTGTATGTGAGAGTGCACTCCATATGGACCTGCCTGATATCTGTGGCACCGCGTAACGGTGCTGAGTGAGTGTGTGGGAGTGACTGCATGAGGACCGCCTGTTAATAATTACACCACATAATGGTGTTGCTTTACACTTTGATTCCTTGCCAAAAGAATACTATGCTTGACATTGGTTCTTACCCGTGTGGCCTTGGGCCAATGGTGCTGTTTAATAGTGTTGTAATTATCTGTGTGTACACATTTCTGATATCGTTATGATCTGGGGTGCATCCTATAACTGTGTGGCATTTGATTGTAATAATTGCCAGTGTGGGCCAGGTTCTGACAATGTCTCACACTGCATAAGGGTGCTGGGGGGGTGAAGTATGATCCTTCCCAAGTGTGCATTCTACTAATGTCATTTTAACACGGTTGGGCCTAGTACTGCTAGTAATATTTCCAAATGTGATTTATGCCCAGAATTACATGATATTCAAGTTGTGTTAATTAATGTGTGCTTTGAATACAAACTTTATTTACATACACCACATGTATTTATTATGTGAGAGTGCAGTGCCAATTCTTTACACATTACCTCTGTGATAAGTCTGACTGCTCAGTGACAAGCTACTGAAGGGTGAGCGCAGGTTATACAGTGAGTATAAGGTGTAGGTAAGCGCAGTGGGGCGGGGTGGAAGAGATGTTGACAGACGACGGAATAGGATTTATTTATTTAATTTTCCCTATTCCATTGTCTGTCAACTTCCCACACCTCCCGCACCGCCCTGCCCCCGCCCCGCTTACCTGCACCGGCTGTGGCTCCACCCACCCCTGACAGGAGTGGTAGGTTGTGCCTGGCGAGGGCACTGCCTCAGCAAATCAGAAAGTGCCAGTTCCGACACTAATACACCCCTATTTTGTTGAAGAAGTCAATACCAATGCCTCAGGAGGTGAAAACATTTAACTTGACCCTTCAAGCTCCAACGCCTGCATGGCTCAAAGCAAAAAGCTGAACGAGATATTAGAAGCATGCCTGAACAGCACATGAGCCATACAGCACAGACGGTGAATGTCAACTGCATCGCTAATGTGTCTGGGCCACTGCAACCCTGGAGGGGGATAGCCATCATTCATCACTCACAGCAAGCACACTGATTTTTACACCCATGTTCAACTGGAGAGTAGAATGGAACATCTTAAACAGATCAAACATTCTATGCCTCCTAAAAAATATACGATTATTAACATACTTCTCTTCTGAGTGTCTCATCATGGCTATACATTTTAAAATAATTCCCAAGATGATTAGCCATAATCAACAGTAACTGAGTAGTGGGACACTGGTGACATCAAAAACAGAATGAAGGAATGCAAGTGGTTTGTAGAGTGGGGAATTTTCATCAGTGAGCCTGTGCATGAAAAATACCCTTATGTACTTATAAAAAACATAAAGGACCACACCAATGAAACTTAAAGGCACTACAAGCATTTTGAAAGGCATAAAGCAATTTGACAACCCCGTGTGGGAGGAAAATATAACAGTGCAATTATCAAACAGATAGGGCGGCAAAAAGCAAAGGGTCCCAACAACTGTTGACGCTGTCAACGACCATCAAGCTAGTTAGGGATGGCTATGGGCTGCCCTAACATTCAATGATCTACGGAGCCCCTAACACACCGAACAAAATCAAAAACGAGGCCAGACCTAATGTAAGCTTAATAAGCTGGAATGTAGCAGGACTGACTACTGTCTTGGAAAATAAAGAAGCTCTTGACTTCTGAAACACTGGGGATTTGCTGTGCCTGCAGGAAACCTGGGTCACTGCACTTTTATAAATCCCAGGCTACAATGCACTATATAAAGCAGAACAGAGGAAAATGCCTAGAAGCCTGCATCAAAGAACTTGACTTGTGCACATGTGACCAGCAGTGAAATCCGGAGGGCAGATGACAGTCTACTTTCAGAAACATCTCTACCCTGGATTATGTGTTCTTGAGCAATTATCTGCAAACCAGATTCATGGATTTCAAGGTCATAAGCAGAGCCGAGGGTGATAACCATCTCCAGACAATTAAAATCAACTTGAGTTCTAAAACTCACATACAAGTCAATCCAGTTGGGCAGCCTATGAGTGTTGAAGCTAACCCTGTATTGAAAAGGATAAAGTGGGGGCCTTGCAGTTAACAAAAGTATCAGAAGTGGAAGGTACAACATAGACCTTTCTCACATGATCATAAATGTACACTGATAGCAAAATATTGGGGCATTTTAATGAGAGATCTCAATGCTGCCCTAACCTTCAATAAGTATGAAACCAAACCAGGATTGCCCTCCAAACTCACAAATAAAATATATGGCAAGGATAAAGAATTCAAATTAAGCAAAAAGCTGTATTGGAAGGCTGAAATTAGATACAGGAGATGGAAAGGACAACTTACCGAAACTGGGCAAAAAGTGGCAAGGAGAAAACATAAAAAATTTGCTTGGTCGTTAAAACAAAAACATATAGAGGAAGAGTGGAAGCACGTACATTCCCTACTGTCACCATGCATGTCACAGACATTTTGGGAATATATAAATGGCCTGTTTATTAAAACTATCAGCAAAGAGAATGCTGTTTGTGCAGAAAAATGGATAGACCATGTATCTTGCCTATATGTTGACAACAAGAAGAAGAGGCACAATAACACAAAGAGAAACCAATCTACTTAAATGAGGAGGAAAAAAAATACTTTAATCAATCCATAAGGCGGGCGCTCCTGGGTCAAATAGCCTCCCAGGAAGCATCTTCAGAGAAGATGTAGATCTCTGGGTGTCTTATATGTGCATCCTCTTCAAAGAATGTATCCTGTCATCTAATATTCTAGCTTCGTGGAGAGGCTCCCTCTTGCACCCAATCCACAAAAAAGGCAACAACACAAAGCCTGAGAATTACAGACTAATCACCCTATCGGATGTGGAGGGGAAAGTCTTTGCTAAGGTACTGCTATTCGAATTAGAGGCCTGGGTAACAGACAATAATATCATCCAATACTCAGGGCCGGACTGGGAACTGAAACTGGCCCTGGCAAACTGCTTGGCCGGCCCCCCTGGAGGGGGGGGCGGCAGGGAGCGGCCGATCTGTTTTCTAGGGCCGGTTTAGGCCAATTTTGTTACAGGGGGGTGATATTGCTGGGCCCCGGTAATATAAACTGCCCCCCAGGAGCCCAAAACCGGCCCCCACCCTGGCGGCCCACCGGGGAAACGTCCGGTGCCCGCTATGGCAAGTCCGGGGTAACCCATACTATCAGACAGGGTTTCACCCAAAGGAGTCAACAATGGATAACAAGATTGCCCTCTCATATGTAGTAAATAAAGCAGCAAAAAAAGGTTCAATCCCGCAGTATGCCTGCTTCTTTGATTACAGTGTGACTTTTAACAGCATTGATCGGAGAATGTTATGGGCTAAGCTTGCCGCATGGGGGATACCAAAAAATCTATTGGCAGCGATAACAGCCCTGTATACAGCAGACACGTGGGTCCAAATCAAATCAACCCAAACCCATGTCACTCCATAAATAAAGATAAACAAAGGATTAAAACAGTGATTCGTTAATTTGTACAATGCAGACCTTGGTCTGGTGCTGTTAAAAGGAAATCTCTTCCCTCCCTGAGATGGGACCCTAAAATTACCACTCATACAGTAAGCAGATGACTTGGTAATATTAGATCATATCGCATCGGTATGCAGAGGGTACTTCTACGTGTACTATATAATTATAACATCAAAAACTGCCTAAAATCAAACACCACAAAGACCAAGGTTTTAATCTTTGGACAGTGAGTGAAAAAACATCAGTTGACATGGAACCTAGGCCCTTTAAACAAATGCACAACCTGTACATACAATTACCTTGGCATTCGGCTGTTGGACATGAGTAAAGCTTTCCTACAGGCAAGGGCGATTAAGGGAAAGGTTGTCAAGACATCATTTTTGCTAGCAAAACTCCATCGTAATTTACAGTGCCCAACAGCTGAAGGGATACAAATAGGAATCCGGGCCAAATTGTTACCAACAATAATTCTGGACTCCTTGCCTACCCGGAAGGCTTCCAAATATACTAGAGCAATGCCAAACCTTTGCATACAGGAAAATCTCTGGACTCCCAAAATATTCAAGGCGGAGATTATTATGTTTGGAGTTTGGGCTGGTGAAACAGGACATTGAATGAAAAACGGCTCTAGTAATATATTATGATCAAGTCATCAAGGCCAAAGAAGGCTCTGTGAAAGCCCCATTGCAGGCGATTTTTAATAACGCAAGAAGTCCATGGGCAAGATGAAACTTAAAAGAACCGGCTATGACACAATGCCATCTAAACCCAAGGATGGCAAAGGTCGAAAGATCGAGACTTGAATCAAATTAGGCACTTACCGGGTGCCTTGGGTCATTGCAAAGCACTAGGATGTTGCCTATCAGCCATACTTGAAGGCTCCAATGAGAAGGCAAGCCAGCCCTAACAAATATCTTATTTACGAGACTCCTGGCACTGCCAGTACGGGAATTTAGAACGCACCGGAGATAAAAAAAAAATACCAGGACAACAGCAGTGCAGACTTTGCACCTATGCTTTGGAATCAGTGAACCACCTTTTACGTTGTTGTTGCCCAGCATTGCTGCCCCAAAGGCGCACTACTAAGACCAATATTTCCGCAGCATGGCCTGAGAAGCTGCAATGATGTCTTTACGCAGGAGGTCCCAATGGAGCTAGCTAGAATTGCCAAATATTTTGCAAAGACAGGAAGTCTACGAAGGGAGCACAGCCTGTAATTATCGACCTTGAAATGAATCACCATCTTGACTTATGTGCATATTAACTGAGAAAGGCAACATGACTCCCTGAATATACCCCTCACAATTACAATATCGTGGGAAAGTATTAGTGGCCTCTGGGGCACTCCTTCTCCGAAGGTATCGCTGCCTTGAACAACAAGGTTCACAAAGCACTAGCACTTTGGTTTAAACGCAACTACTCGCATATGGCAGTGGTTAACTACTTTTGCTTTCACTCCATTATGTATCTTGCACTTTTCCATACTTGCAATTTCCCAATTGGTTTTACAATAACTTCTAGGATATGGGGGTCCCCAGTATCAATGCTTACAGGATATTCTGCACTTTCCCGCAAATTTGACCAATTTCAGATTAAGTTACGGTAGACAACTTTGCCTAATGCTATATCCCCTCTTTAAATGTTACTGATCACAATGAAGTGTTTGCCGTACAATGCTGCCTATGGGGGTGTACATGGGCGGGGGCTGTGGACGTAGGATAACCAGTATTAATGTTCATACTTCACGTTGCACTCTTTTGCATATTTGCACCAACTTCACATTAAGGCATGACATGAATCAACTGCTGATTTCATGGGTGTTTAATGCGTCGACTTTCTGAAAGTAATTGTTCACTGTACAATGTTGTAATGTGTGCACTGAATTTTTCTTGATGTGAAGCTTTTATTGTGAAAATTTTAATTATTCATACAATAAAGAATCATTCATTCATTCACAGTTGGAACATACTAAGGGGCTTATTTATGAAGTCCTGCGTCACATTTACGCTGCCGTTGCGTCACTTTTTGTGACGCTGCTGCGGCGCAAATAATGCGCCATATTTACAAAGTGACGCATCTAGGCAGATGCACCACTTCATAAACCCCTGCGCTACATTATACCTGCATCAGGTCTAATGTATGCAGGGTGGATGTTCCCCCGTATCAAAGCCTTGTAGAAGTGGCTCATTGAAATCTATAAGATTTCAGTGCGCCACTCCTAGTACGCCTTTGCGTCAAATCCTTATACCTGCCCCATGGCAGGCGTAAGGGTGACGCAGGCCCTTTCACATGGGGCTTGCCCCATGTGAAGGGACACATTGCAGGAGTTGCGTCACTTTTGTGACACACTCCAGAAATGCGTCATTACTGCGCCTACAGATACGTCAGAAATACTGACGTATCTGTAACTCCTTGCGACTTGGAGCGACGTACATTAAATACGGCGCATCAATCATGTCATAAGGAGGGCACAGTGCAAACTGTTGCATAGCTGCTTTCACGCAGCTATGCAACAGTTTTCATAAATGAGGCCCAAACATTTCATGTTAAAGGGCAACTGAGACAACCAAGGTACCTCTAACATGAGAGGAGACAGCAGTGGGCGGCTTTCGAGGGAGGACTTCCATATCACCGGCTGAGGGGTGGATAGTGAGTACATGGACTGACAGCTAAGTGGTGAAGAAACTGGAATAACAGCTTTGAAAGGTTTTTGAAATGTTCTCAGTTGGTGTATGGGTCTAGTTAGTATGCAGAGTATTCAGCAGGAACAGGCATTGTTGGAGTTACCTCTGGTCCATTAGTCAAAGAATATTTGTTCTTGATGAATAGGCCCGATAATGCCGGGCAGTGAAGTGACAAATGCAAAAACAACAGTTGATGGACAGAATGCAGAACAATGTCATACATTCACCCCAGTACAGAGATCTGGGCCTAAATCCATCGTTTTTTGCTCACCATGCCATTCCAGTTTGAACCCAGCCATATGCAAATCAGTCTTGACCCTGTGCCTCATGGGAACAGTCCAGCCCGAACTGCCAAGCCAGGTCCTCCCTGGACTGGAAACAAGCATCCTAGGACCGGTTTCGGGGTTTCACCCCTCTTCAGCCAGGATAGCTTGATTCCAGTGGCATGGCGAGCACGGGACCCACGTCTGGGCATACCCGTCCCACTCGGGGTGACAAATGCAAAAACAACAGTTGATGGACAGAATGCAGAACAATGTCATACATTCACCCCAGTACAGAGATCTGGGCCTAAATCCATCGTTTTTTTGCTCACCATGCCATTCCAGTTTGAACCCAGCCATATGCAAATCAGTCTTGACCCTGTGCCTCATGGGAACAGTCCAGCCCGAACTGCCAAGCCAGGTCCTCCCTGGACTGGAAACAAGCATCCTAGGACCGGTTTCCGGGTTTCACCCCTCTTCAGCCAGGATAGCTTGATTCCAGTGGCATGGAGAGCACGGGACCCACGTCTGGGCATACCCGTCCCACTCGGGGTGACAAATGCAAAAACAACAGTTGATGGACAGAATGCAGAACAATGTCATACATTCACCCCAGTACAGAGATCTGGGCCTAAATCCATCGTTTTTTTGCTCACCATGCCATTCCAGTTTGAACCCAGCCATATGCAAATCAGTCTTGACCCTGTGCCTCATGGGAACAGTCCAGCCCGAACTGCCAAGCCAGGTCCTCCCTGGACTGGAAACAAGCATCCTAGGACCGGTTTCGGGGTTTCACCCCTCTTCAGCCAGGATAGCTTGATTCCAGTGGCATGGAGAGCACGGGACCCTAAATCCATCGTTTTGTTGCTCACCATGCCATTCCAGTTTGAACCCAGCCTGGATTCAAGCTAGCCTGGCTGATGACGGCTGAATAGCCAGAAACCGGTCCCAGGATGCTTGTTTCCGGTCCAGGGAAGACATGGCTTGGCAGTTCGGGCTGGACTGTTCCCATGAGGCACAGGGTCAGACTGATTTGCATATGGCCATGTCTGAACTGGGGTGGTGGAGTGAGCTAAAGAATGATGATGGATTAAACCCAGATCACTTGACTGGGGGTGAGTGTTTGATTTGCTCAAACACTCCGTCCATCATCCCCTTTGGTATCGCTTTGGGCAGTGAAGTGACTGCAGGCGCTCTGACACGCTATTGACAGAAATATACTTCGATAAAGCACCCGGTGCGGTTTCTTTCATGATATGGTATTTTTTTACTTTTCTTCCTGCTCAGAATTTTCTCAAAATGGCCTCATTTGTGTTGCCATCAGGGTACATGCTAATGCTAAACCTACATAAAATGTGTATCTTTTATATTTATATTCTTTACTTCACGCCTTACATCTCCATTGAACGGTGTTGCCGCTGAGGCCACAGCCACAGTCCTATTTTGCATGATATCAAAGTGACCCCGTTATGAAGGCAGAGAAAAATTTACATCAGACCTGGGGCTGATTCACGCAAAAGATTTGAAATCCGCACCAGCAGGTTTATTATCCTGTATTGGTGCAGATTTCTACCATTTAGAAATTCTCAAAGGTTTTCAAGAGATGTGCTGGAAAACTTAATTCCTTAAGTTTTTTTTAACTGAATCCCCTTTACTGTTCAAGTGAAGGGTGTTTTGTCTGTGCTATTGTACATAATATGCAATTAAATATGAAAATGCCTTTGCCTTTATGCAGCATTATATTCCTTTGTTTTCTTCAAGGGGAAAATACTTTTTCCCTTGGAGAAACCCCTTCTTCCCCCACCTCTCCAACAGTTTTGGCTGTATTCCAGTGCCATTCCCAGCATAGAAAGGGATTTACCCCTGCTCTTGAGAGGAGTAAATCTTCGACCATTTCCAGGATGGAAAATGGGTCGGGAAAAAATTTGACAAAACCTAAACACTGACAAACCAGGAATGCTAACTAAATTTCTGCTGCTGAGGTACGATTACACATGCAGAATATTGTAGGGTAAAATTCCACCTGTGTAAATGTATTTGGTTTTCTAAAGCTTGTCCACAGGCCTTAGAGAGCTTTACGAAGGTGTGGATCCTGAATATCGAATACCGTAGGACACTAATATTGGAGACAAAAATGTTGAGGGACAAAATATTGACAGGCACTTATGTATAGATTTTCTATACCTAACTCCACGTATGTGTTTGTAGATAGTAGGTAGTTATAGTTAGGACCTTGTTTCTATTCAAAAAGCTTTTTTTGTTTTGCCAATAACTTTGGTGTCGTTTGACGAATCTTCGTGAAATTTTCAAAGCTAATGGCCTGCTCTGGTCAGCTCCTTTCTTGAAAGTTTCGGGGTGATTCGTCAAGCAAGGGCTGAGAAAAAAGGGGGGTCCCAAAACACATTTTCTCCATGTTAATTTCCATAGGAACTTTAGACACAGCTACAGCCCGAACTGCTGAACGGAATTACACCAAATTTGGCAAAAAGGTAGCTCTTGGTCAAGAAAGCGACCTTTTTTTTAAATGGTGTAAATCCGTTCAGTAGTTCCTGAGAAATTAAAAAAAGAAAACTTTCGATATCTGAGCACTGAGGAGGAGTCGCGACTCCTCCCAAGCATGAGCTTCACTCTGATTGGCTCCCAACACTCCAAACCAGGAAGTGGTGGCAGCCATCTTGTGACTCGGTAACCAAGTCACAAGACAAGAGTAAAAAAAAAGGTGAAAAACAAGAAAAGGGGGCAGGGTAGAAACACCCTGACCCCCTAGGCCTGCTGAGGGGGTCCGCCAAAAAAAGCATTTTAAAAATTAAAAAAATGAACCGTGGGCTCCAGCGCTTCGTTATTGTTAAGCCCCCGGGTGGGCCAGGTCCTGGGGGCAATCCCAAATTATATAGTGGGGGCCTGTGGGGGCCTGCCACCTCCCCGGGGCTTCATTGATGATTTGCGGGGGGCATGCAGCCCCCCCGCAGCCCCGGGGACCACCGCCTCCCCGGGGCTCTCATTGTTTTAAATTAAAATGTGTGGGGGGGCTCAAGCCCCCCCACATGCCCCGGGGACCCCCACCTCCCCGGGGCTTTGCCAATTAAACACGGGGGCACGCGGTCCCCCGCAGCCCCAGGGACCGCCACCTCCCCGGGGCTCTGTTTTATTTTTAAAACATGTGTGTGGGTTGGCTCAAGCCCCCCCACACGCCCCAGGGACCACCATCTTCCAGAGGCTTTAGAAATGAAGGGAGGGGGGCCACGCGGCCCCCCTCCTGGAGCCCTTGATGGCACTGGGGACCACCACCCCCCAGGGCCGGCTCCTGCAATGTCCCAGGGTGCCCACCCCCGGGACATTGCCGTTTGCTATCGCAGGGCGGGAGCACGGCTCCCGCCCTGCCATAGCAAACTCTGCTTTGCTTGATTGAAGCTTCAATCAAGCAAAGTAGGATTGCTTTTGCTCAAGGGGAGCTGCATGTCTGCAGCTCCCCTTGTGCAAAAGCAATGCCGGCTCCCGCAGGAGGCGGGGAGCCGGCAGGACCGTGGGGGTATTGGGGCTCCCCCCACAGTCCCCAACGGAGAGGCTAGGCCCCGGGGGATGGGGTCCCCGGGGCCAGAAGTGGCCTGAGGAGGGAAGCCACGCGGACCCCCTCCAAATAATAAAAAAATTAAATATAAAAAAGTCTGCCCATGCCCCGGGGGATGGGGTCCCCGGGACCAAAATTGGCCTTGGGAGGGGGGCCACGGGGCCCTACCCGTTTTTTTTTTTAACATTTTTTTTATAAAAAGGGGTCAGGCCCTGGGGATGGGGTCCCCAGGGCCCCAAAAATGTAAAAGAAGGAGGGCCACACAGCCCCCCTGTAATTAAAAAATAATTAAAAAAATAAACAGAAAGGCCGGCCCCAGGGGATGGGGTCCCCGGGGCCATAATTGGCCTGAGGAGGGGGGCCACGCGGACCCCCTCCAAATAATAAAAAAATTAAATATAAAAAAAGTCTGCCCATGCCCCGGGGGATGGGGTCCCCGGGACCAAAATTGGCCTTGGGAGGGGGGCCACGGTGCCCTACCCGTTTAAAAAAAAAAAAATTTTTATAAAAAGGGGTCAGGCCCTGGGGATGGGGTCCCCAGGGCCCCAAAAATGTAAAAGAAGGAGGGCCACACAGCCCCCTTGTAAAAAAAAATATTTTTAAAAAAGCCGGCATCTAGCCGGAGGCCACGCCCCCTTTCTCCACCACTCTGCAAACGCGCCCCCTGGTGCGTTGTTAGTTGGGGAATTAATTCCCCTTGAATACTGAGGGTCTCTGGGGGCCAACTAGCCCACCAGGTACCTCCGGTATGCACCACAGAGCTGCGTTGCAGAGAGGTGGTCCGAGGCCACGCCCCTTTTCACACCACTCTGCAAACGCGCCTCTTGGCGCACTGCTGGTGGGGCAATGAGGTCCTCTTGTGTCCTGAGGACCTCAGGACACAAGTGGACTTCACCCCCCGAGCAGCAGTGCACCAAGAGGTGCGTTTGCAGAGTGGTGTAAAAAGGGGGCATGGCCTCAGACCACCTTTCTGCAATCCAGCTGTGTGGCGCTTACTGGAGGTACCTGGTGGGCTAGTTGGCCCCCAGGGATCCTCAGTATTCAAGGGGACTTAATCCCCCAACTTAGAACGCGCCAGGGGGCGTGTTTGCAGAGTGGTGGAGAAAGGGGGCGTGGCCTTTGTCCAACTCTCAGCAATCCCACTGTGTGGGGCTTACTGGAGGTAAGAGGTAGGCTAGTTTGCCCCTAAAGGACCCCCAGCAGCGAAGGAGACTTCAATCCCCATCCAAGAGCGCGCCAGGGAGCGCGTTTGTAAAGTCGTGGGCAAAGGGGGCATGGCCTGCTACGAGTACTTACCAATGCTGCTCTGTGGGACTTACTGGAGGTAATAGGAGGGGTAGTTGGCCCCCAAGGATGTCCTTGGGGGCCAACTATCCCTCTTGTTACCTCCAGTAAGTCCCACACAGTGGGATTGCTAAGACGTCTTCGGAGGCCATGCCCCCCTTTCTCCACCACTCTGCAAATGCGCCTCCTGGTGTTGTATTCCTCTTAGGGTGTCCATAAACGGGCTTTCCAGTATCATGTCCTTATATAGGCACAATTCGCCCTGCCCTTATATAGGCATAAAATCCCAGCCCTTATTTAGGCATTACACCGTGCACTCCAAATACAGGCATGGTCTCTGACATCCGTCCACCCTAACGTCACAACGAGTTCATGAAGAACAGACCCTTAGGCTGCGGGAGTTTCCCTAGCCCAGGACTATTGATTTCTTCAAGGCCTCATATATTATGCATGAACCATTATTCCTTAGGGGTTCATTCATGACGTCTTTCGCTGTCCAATTCACGTCAATGCTAACATTGTGAGGTACTTCTAAGGTATAAATATACCTTCCCTAGCCCCTGTAAATGAGAGGAGACCTCAACTTCAGAGGAGCCCGTTTCCCGGCCTGACGCACTGAGAAGACGCTGTCATCCCTGCACGCAGAGAGTCCAGCTTCCAGTGATCTGACTTCCCTTGCGGGCTGTTGGAGTTCGAGTCTGGCAAAGAGATTCCTACCTCTCTCATTCTTCAGGTATGGAGCTGACAAGAACCTAGAGGGACTCTTGGCATACTTGGCATACTAGGCATACTAGACTTAACATACTCTTAGTATACCATAGTAAGGAATACTTCACCTACTTCATACCTCTCCCTACACCTAGGTTAGGTACATTGGGGTAGAACTAGATTAGAAACGCATCGTATGAGTACTCGCATTTTTAGTCTGTGTTATTTATGTAACAGCATATGTACTAAAAGATAATGCTAACGCAGTATTATTTATTTCTACTGCTCACACTGTACATTATTTATCACGCATACTGTCTTGTGATCGTAACAGCACATTTTACTTACACCAGAAACAAGACTGTTCAATAAACCTTTTATTGAAACGCCCGTCTGTTCTTTCTGTGTAACTTTGAGGAAAACTAAGCATGCACGATTGAGCTGAGTGAAATAGTTATCTATTGTTTCCACGACTCTGGGACACGTTCTGATTCTAAAGGGAAACACAGTGGTCATGTTTTGTGGCTGCCAGAAACTACTCCCTTCTTGTTGTCAAGGAGTTTCTAGTGGCCTCTGAGCTAGCTGGCACAAGTAATTAAGTTTAATATACTCGATAGGGACATACTGACCTTAGTCCTATGTCAAACCTATAGGATATATTATTCCAATGCGCAGAGCCTATTAGGGAAATAGGAGCTACACTACATGGTGCCCAACGGTTTGGTAAGGCGGTAATTCAACGTTAGATACTGAGTAACTCAGCCGTGCTTTTTCTCTCAGAGACCCCTACCCATATACTCCAAAAGACGTCTGGAGTGGGCAGGGTTAAGTATCCACCAAGGCTACATAGGGAAACACCCTATATATTAGCTGTTTGGTTTGCTCAACGTTGAAGGATACAGTGTTCCAAAATATTGTGCACCTTATCTTTGTTTCCTTGAAACTTGTTCTACATTTTTCAAAAAACAAAATGACTGAAACCGGAAACGGTGAAGCTGCGGCTGATCCAGCCCAAGCAGCAGTTTTTAACATTACAGGTTTAAATGAAACCGAGGAGGGTGTTATACACATCCATCCAAACTTAAGAAGAGCCATTACTCTAAAACTTATAAAACATGGCCTATCTCCAAGAGGAGGTAGAGCAGTTTTCGTGATAGAGGCACATGAATCCTTTCAGACAGAGGTATTCTATTCATGGGTAAAATTTCCTGAATCCAATTCAGTAACACACTTGTTTCACTTATACAAAGAAGATGATCCACCAGAGGAATACATTCCTTTCGAGGATATTGAAATTCCACTAACATACCAAGAGCATAAGCTCTGGTTTAAAGGCGCCCTAAAACATCACAAAAACATTACTAGGCTCGGTCCACTAGGTAGACCAGGAGCAACATGGCCGATTCTAGCCGGCTACACACCTCATCCTGACATTGAAGAGATGTCAGATGAGGATTTACTTACTCAACTCACAGAGTTAATAAAAATCTACAGACAATTGGTCCAATATGTCATGCGGACTTTTACAGTCCAGCAACCATTAACAATTCCAAATCAAACCCCTCACAAGGGGAATACACTAAAAATTACACCACAGACTCTCTACGCAGTCATGGGTAAAATGCCCACAAAACGTGAGCAAATTCCATTTTGGATAGCCCAAAAAGTACTCAAATCGAAGCAGTATTTCCAAATACTAGCCCGTATGAGAAACACAGAATCCTAACCATCAGTTTACCAATGGGGATCTCACCACAACTGGAAGACTACACCACTTGGGGCTCAGTCTTTGCTGCCATCTATACTAAAACACATGGCATTCCGTCAATTGCGGTAATACCTGATGTCCTAAAACAAATTCAAAACGAATACGGGGCAGAGCCTGCTCTAAATTTAGGTATGAAATTACTGAAAAATTTCGACCAGGTCTCAACAATAATATTATCTAATATTAAAGGGGAGGCAGCAGCAGTGGCGATCCGCCAAAAATTAAGGGAATTTGATGTTACAGAACATCAAACTGAGCTACCAGAATAATTGAATAATCTTATGCAGAATTAGGCAGAGATAGTTTTTTTTTTTTTTTTAATAACAAATTTTATTCAGTTTTGTAGTGGTACAGCATAGTCCTGAGGCCGACTCATTAATAAGATACATCTCTTTTGTCGTATTGTACCAGAGTCATAATACAAGGAAAATAAAAAGAAAACATACAATAACCTTGGCTAATCTAGGCACCGGAACGGCTCCCCCCTACCACATCTCTTGATCTTTGATGCCTGGATAGCTGCATCTAGTGTCTGAGGGCTACACCATTACCTTACTACTCTCGTTGTATGAAAGTGTCTGGGGATTCCACTGCCGGAAATTCAATACCCCTGTACTCCGCCCATCTCTGCCATATCCTTCGGTGTTTCTGTGGGCAACCCCGAGCCTGAAACACAGCCAACTCCATTCCCATGCACCAATCCAGAGCTTTTTTCCACTTCCCTATGGGTGGCGGGAGCTACTCTTCCAGTACTGGGCACGATATCCCTTTTGGCTAATGTAAGTACAGTGAAAAGCAAGTGTTGTTTGTACTTGTTGCCTCCAATGCTATCTGTGCTATGGGATCAGACGGAATACTCCATGAGAGCACTTTGCCCAGGCAGGCCAGTATTTTATACCAGTAGGGCTGAAGGGTAGAGCAGTTCCACACTGTGTGCAGGAAGGTACCCGCCTCCCGTGCACACCTCAGGCACACCAGCGACGGTATTACCCCATGCGCCAAAGGCGATGCTGAGTGTAGTAGGCGGTGTAGAAATTTGAATTGTATCAGGCGATAACGGGACGCTATGGCCGCGCCACGGGGGCTCGCCAGTGCCTCCGTCCAATCATCATCCGATAGATCAGGTATGTCGCTTTCCCAGCTCTGTCGGAGTGCGTCTAGTGTTGTACTGTTGTGCGTAACTATAGTTTAGTATATCTGTCTAATCTTATGGGCTTAATAGTCGCCCTTCTAGCGGGTGGAATTCTGGAAGCTCTGTCAATGTTGCGATGTGCAGGGACAGAGCGTGTCGTAATTTTTATTTTTTTTCAAAACCTTTATTGAGGAAATTCAAGTCAAACACATTACACTGTGCAACACTGCAGCCCAGATTTGACACAGGGATAATCAAGTCATACAGTCAAAGACAAGTAGATTACACCCTGCACCACACAGTAGAACGTCAAGGTAGAAATCCCAGCGACACCGCCAGGGGTCACTCCCCTCATGGGGGGACCCACATACAGAAAGAACAGCAGTGGGGAGCGCCCAGAGGCGGGGGGCCAGTAGGGAGGGAGGAAGCAGTCACTGACCAGCACCGGCGGCCGCCGCGGGCGCAGGGCCAGCGGGGAGCGCGGGAGAGGCAGCACCACTGGGGTGAGAACGGGAATGGAGATAAGTCATCAGAGGGCCCCATATGTCAACAGGACGGGACTTGACGGGCAGTAAATCCCAGAACTCCGATAACAGAGTCCGACACCGCGAGGCGTCCTCCAGCCAACTCGCAGCTCTGGGGGCAGGTCTACGACCCCAGCACATGGCCACCCTACGCCTAGCCAGGACCAGCAGCATCGCAATCAGGCGTCGGGAAGCATCAGGACAGAATTTTACGAAACCAAGAAGGCACATGGGGGGGTCAGGATGCACTGTGGCATTAGTAATGTCAGAAATAGTGGAACACACCTCCCGCCAGAATTCAGCGACCTTAGGGCATAACCACCCTAAATGTGCAAAGTCCGCGGCAGGGGCAGCACAACGCATGCAAGTGTCCTTTGGAATGAGCCCGAGCCTGTGGAGCCGAACAGGGGTGTGGTACATCCTATGTAAATACTTAAAATGGATCAGACGGAGCCGGTAATTGGGTGACAGCTTCTTCGTCTGGTTACAGCAATATAGCCAGTCAGCCTGCGCAATGTCTATCCCCAGGTCAGCGCCCCAGGCCTCCCGCGCCCGATCCGTAGAAATAGAGGTGGACGACAGGGTGAGAGCATATAATTTAGTGACTAATTTGTACGGGGACGGGGATGCAAACATGAAATCCAGAGCCGGCATGGTGGGTGGGGGCTGGGGGAATGTAGAATGTAGTTTCCTACATATAGCGCGAAGCTGGTAAAATAAGAGCGTGTCCAGCGGGCCCGAGGAGTCAGGAGGAGAATAGAAAGTGTTCCCAGGATAGAGGTCCGCCACCATCCGCAGACCCAAACGTGTTGCATGTCGAGACATGCCGGAAGGCTGAAGTGGGGGAAAATCTGGGTGGTTCACTATTGGCATAACATTAGCAGAAAGCAAGGGAAGATTGGCGAGCCGATGAAGGCCAGACCAGGCCCAGCGCAGCATCTCGACCGTGTCGACCTCTGCCCGCGGGCGCACCGCTGGCGCGAACAAGGCCGTGGACAGGGGCCAAGGGGATGCCATATCCGTCTCGACGGCAACGTGAGGTTGAAAAGGGGTTGGGTGGATCCAGAAGTGCAAGAAACTGGCCTGGGCGCACAGGGCATAGATCCGGAAATCTGGAGCGCCCATACCTCCGACAGACATGGGGAGAGTAAGGATGTCGTATGCGACCCTTGGCTGCTTACCCGCCCAGACGAGTGAGATGATTAGGGAGCGTAATTTGCGAAAGAAATGAGAGGTGAGAGGGATGGGGACATTCAGAAATAAGTAGATACATTTAGGCAAAACCACCATCTTAGCGATTGCGATCCGGCCTGCCAGGGACAGCGGAAGCCGGCTCCAGGATGGAATCCTAGCTTCTAGCCAATCAACTGTACGACCGAAATTAGATCTCCACAGTTCGTCCGGGTTCCTACTCAACCAGATGCCTAAATAGCGCGTGGGGCCAGTGGCCCACACAAAAGGGAAGTCTGGTGTGAACGGTGTGGTGGCATCAGTCAAGGGAAACAACACTGACTTGCTCCAGTTCACTTGGACGCCGGAGAGCCCGCCAAAGCGTATGATTTCCCGAACCAGTGGGCCGAGGTTTTCCTGAGGATGACGGACATATAGGATTACATCGTCCGCATACAGGGAGACAAGAAGGGAGCGGGCCGAAAAACCTATTCCTCTGTGGGTGTGGTGCTGCCGGAGCCTGGAGGCCAGGGGCTCCATGGCAATGGCGAAAAGCATGGGCGATAGAGGGCACCCCTGGCGGGTGCCACGAGCAATACTAATGGGGTCGCAGACCTGGCCATTTATGTGGAGACGTGCCGAAGTATTGGTATAAAGGAGCTTGATCTTGCGCACGAACATCTCGCTGAAGCCCATTCGTGTCAAGATGTAAAACAAAAAGGGACACTCGAGCGTGTCGAACGCCTTTGTGGCATCCTGCAGAGCAGCCACCGGCGGAAGATTGGGATTGATTTGGTGCAAAACCGAGAAAATTGTGCGGAGGTTTTGCGAGGTGGCCCTACCAGGAATAAAACCAGATTGGTCAGGAAGGGCGATAAGGGGCATAAGTAACAGCAGGCGGGAGGCGATCAATTTAGCGAAGATTTTGTTATCAATGTTGATTAGGGAAAGGGGCGGTAGGAATCGCGGCGGTCAGCAGGTTTGTCGGGTTTGAGGAGCAAAGTTATCATTGCCTCACGGAGCGACTGTGGAAAAAGGCCATTATCGAAGGACTCATTGTACATAGCGGCCAAGTGTGGTACTAGGAGATCAGCATACATTTTGTAGAATGAGGCCGGCAGGCCATCCAGGCCCGGGGCCTTATCCCCGGGTAAGCTACTAATAGCTGCGAGTATCTCCTCCCTGGAGAATGGTTAATCTAGAAATTCCCGGTGATTGTCCTCTAGCCAGACCAACGCAATTGAATCAAAATATTGATCAAAGGCCTCCCGTGGCGGAGGAGTTCCGGCAGAATAGAGCTGTGAATAGAAGTCCAGGAAGCGGGCCTTAATTTCCTCCGGGGAGGTAGTCCTACACGAACCACCGTCACTAAGGGCCGTAATATAGGAAGCAGCTCGTGGTGGGCGGAGGAGATTGGCAAGAGTGCGGCCCGGGAGGTCGCCCTCACCGAAGCGACGAGCCCGACCCTCCCTGCCCAAGAAGGATAACTCGCGGTCAGCTTCTACAGAGAATTCAGTGTGTTTTTGACGTATGAATGCCAGCGTCTCCGGACCGGGGCTTACAGCCTGGGCGGCGTCCAGATCCTTGATTTCCGCCTCGAGCTTAGCCAGAGTAGTGCGGATGGAACAGAGGACACCGGCCTGTTTGGAAATACATTCCCCTCTAACGACGGTCTTAAACCCCTCCCACAATATCGAGGCCGAGTCCACGGATCCCGTGTTTAAGTCAAAATAATTAGTAATAGCTGCATGAATTTCCGCACAAAAGACGGTATCCCGGAGGGAGTTTGGGGGGAGATGCCAGGTAAATGCTCGTTGCAGAGAATGGGGAGGGCGGAGCCGGATCTGGACCGGCGCATGGTCGGAAAAGGTGCGTGCCATTTGTGCAGCGTCTGTAAGCCAAGTCAAGGCATCCGGGGAAATTAGCCAGAAATCTATACGCGACCAACAACCCCTTGCGCCGGTGACACAAGTACCCTCACGAGCGTCAGGCCGAAGGTGGCGCCAGGCATCATAGAGGGAGTGATCAATTAAGATGGATGTGAGGGCCGCGGTGGCGCGCGGGTGAGATGTATAGGAGCCAGACCGATCCAGGGCCGCCAACAGGGTGACATTAAAGTACCCTCCCCAGACCACAGCCGCAGGGCTGCAAGAGGAAATGAGGTGCCAAATGTGATTGAAGAAGTCAGGATCGTCCGAGTTGGGACCATAGACCGCGGCGATCGTCACGGGCTGGGCCAGAAGTGAGCCGTGGAGGATAACATACCTGCCCTCTGGGTCAATATGTGCCTGGGCGGTGTGCCAAGGAAGACCCTGCGTATCAAAACGGAAACCCCCCTAGCATAAGCAGAGTAGGTAGAAGAGTGGGATTCCCCCCAGCAGCGCGCCTGGAGTCTGGAGAGGGAGCCGGGCAACAGATGAGTCTCCTGTAAGAGACATATATCTACCCTCTGTCTCTGTAAATGTGCGTGGATCAGTCTGGCCTTACGGTGGTCATTCAGACCACGGACATTCCAGGTCCAGCAGACAATGTCAGTCATGGGGAGGTGTTCCAGAGTATAACGCGACACAGCGCAGCGGAGGAGCGCCACAAGCAGACGCAGCAGTCAAAACAAGGTGGTCCTAAGTGCAGTGATATGCAATGCAGAAGGGGGGCTCCGCAGACAGGTGTAAGTAGCACAGCAGGGACGTCCGCTAACAGGGCCACATGGGGAGGGCACTCAGGCAGCGGACTAGCAGAAATAGCACTGAAGCACAGGGTTCGCCGATGAGCCGGGGCGATGCCCCATGCACCCAGACCCAGGAAGTGCAACAGACAAGGGGGGGGGGGGACCAGAGGCGTAATGTGATCGTGGACAGAGGATGGCCAGTGACTTGAAACAGGACAAGGAACGAAGCACAGTGCAGTGTCGCAATCAAGACTTGTGACAATAATACTTAACAGACATACGGTGGCGAACTGAAGCCACCACCCCAATAGGGAAACAGAAAACCCCAAGAAGAGACCCACCACCCCATCCCAACCCAACCATCCCAGGCTAAGACCCCTCCCACCCCCCCTACTCAACCCCCCAAGCTACCAGAAACCCCCCAACCCCACACCCACTCCAACACCCCAATTAGGCTGAGAAACCCGCCCCCCACCCCAGGAAACCACAACTAGGAGAAGAAAAAACAACTTTGGAATAGGGAATCATCCCGTGGGGGCATGGCAGGGCTAGGCACACACCCCTGCAGTAAAGCAGGGTGGCCAAGCTTGGGTTGTGTTAGGCTTCACACAAAACAAGCATAGAGTAGAATCAATGTTCGCACTTCAGTCATTATCACTTAGGCGATCTACACCGTCAGTCTGAGATTTAGAAGGAGGGGAGCGGGTCGCTTTGTCGAGCTTCTTGGCGAAGGCGAGGGCATCCTTTGGATCCGGAAAGACCAGTGTTTTTGCCCCCTGACGGACCCTCAGTTTTGCAGGGTAGGCCAGTGAGTACAAGACCTCATGCTTTTGGAGAATACGCTTGGCCGGAAGGAACTCCCGCCGGGCCGCCTGTACAGTGAGGGTGTAGTCCGGGTAGAAGGAGAGTGTGTTACCTTGATGGTAAATGGTGCCCCTCTCTCGTGCCGCTCGAAGAATGGCATCCCGATCTCGAAGATTTAGGATTTTTGCAATGATGGGGCGTGGAGGGAGACCGGGACCGGGACGCGGGCCAAGGGAGCGGTGTGCGCGCTCCACGACGAAAACTGGAGAGAGGGCATCACCGAAGAGTTCCCTTATCAGCTGTTCTACAAAGTCCTCCATTCGTGAGATGTTGGTGGATTCCAGAAGGCCCGTAATGCGGAGGTTGCTCCGGCGGGAGCGGGCCTCCAAGTCCTCGTTCTTCTCCCGGATGACCGCCAAGATCCTGTCCATCTGAAGAAGTTTCTGGCGATCCTAGGTGGCAGCATCCTCGGCGTCCGACACCCTGGACTCAACCTGAAGCAGACGATTGTCATGGGAGTCGACACAGGCCTTGACCGAGTCCAGACGGGCAGAGAGTTGGTCCAATTGGGTCGCGATGCCGGTCACGGTCGACTTGACATCAAGCATTATGGCTTTCAGATCGTCATCGCGACAGGGGGGGCATCCATCGTAACAGCAGAGTCGGCACCCTCGGAGCCAGCTCCGTCCTGTCGGGAAGACCTCCGGAGCTCAAACGCAATCTTGGGCTGTCTTGGGTCAGTCTTCCCCATGATGCAACACCCAGCAGACCGGAAGAAGGCCAACGGTAGGTGGAGATGCCACAGAAGGCAAAAAGAGCAAGCTGACCCCCAATAGCTGGTATTTCGAGTCTAGATGTAGTTTAGCAGAGCCCACACAGTGGAATTAGCCGTGGTCCAGAGGGTAGATTCCAGGGGCGATGGGAGAGGTCCGGGGCCGCCACGCCAGTGGGCGCTATCTCATGACCTGCGAATCCGCATCCACAGTCACACCCAGACACCACTAGCTATTAAAAGAGGCAGCCCGAAAAGCAGCCCCAGCACCCCAACCCGGCACCAAGGACACGGGGGAGCAGGTCCAGTAGGAAACAACACAGGTGTAGGATTGTCGAGTGTGGACCTATCCAGTCCCACGACGCTCGCGGTATGCCCAGAAGACGAGGTTCAGGCGGGTCCCCCCAATTCGAACAGCGTCTGGATAACCACAGCACCACACACCAGCCACAGATGAAGGAGGGTGCCCTCTGCAGGATGGCCTCCGCAAAGGCCGCAGCAGCCAGCCGCCGCCAGCAGGAGCCTTATGAAAGGCCTAGTGCGAGGCCCGTGCCGGGAGTCCACCAGGGCGGGGCCCCGCAAGGTATGCACACGGGGCCGCTCCGCCAGACACAGGAGCAAGGCGATGGTGAGCTGGAGTAGGACAAGCCCGGGCCCCACTAGCCGGAAAGTCAGAGGCAGCGTCAAGGCGGGCCGCCAGAGAGGTGTCGCGGCACGGCGGCAGCAACACAGGGGGTCCCAGCCCGGCCGGGCCGCAGCAGAAGGCAAGCAGGGGAGGTCGCGCAGCACTCAGGGGGAAATGCAGGCAAGGAGACACGGGGGGACCGCCGTCCCCGTCACCAGGTCCGGACTTAGGCGGCCGCCATTGAAGATGGCCAGAGGGAAGCGAAGCAAAGTGGCAGCGGCAAAGCCGCAGCGACCCGGACCCGGTGGTTCGGCCCGCGGACCCCGAACCACGCCAGCAATAGCCCCCCGAGGCGGCATCACTCACCGGGGACTAGATGGTCGGACCTCTGATCCCGGTCTGCAGCGGGTGGCGCCAGGGGTGCGCGCGGCCCCGGAGTAAGTCTTCGCAGCCCTCACGGGAGCCAAATCACATGCCAGGCGCCGCCTCTCGACGGCGTATCTCAGCCGCCCGGCCGAGCAGGAGAACGAAAACAGCTCCCAGCGAATCCACTCGCCGTGAGGAATAAGGAACCGACGCAGAAGTGCAGGTAGGGTCTGGAAGCCTGCAGGATTATGCCGGATTGTTAAGCTTGGCCGGCAGAGCCCACTAAAGTGCGGCCATCTTGCAGCCGGCCAAGCCACGCCCCCAATTAGGCAGAGATAGTTTGGGTGGAAGACCACTGAAACCAAAACTATCTGAAAGTCCTGAGAAGGACTCAATTAAACAAACTCCTACATCTTCTAAAAAGAAGTGGGAGACTAATAAACAAAATTCAAATGAGAAAGGTTCTCAATCCCGAGGTAGGTCTCCTCAAAAGGAGCCCTCTGAAAGGAGGTATAACCTCAGGAATAGGGATAATTTGAGAAAACCTGACAGGTATCAAGATACTGATACACGTTCCTCTCGTCCCTTTCAGATCTCATCACAGACTTCGGAAAGAAGAGGACGGTCAGAACATAAAGAAGAACGCGTGAAATCGAAAAACGACAAACACGCTCCAAAAAATAAAGCAAAACCTCAATTCTCCAAAAAGAAAGTAGCAGGTCTGAAGATCAGACATGCCGAGAATACTGAGAGCACAACTCAAGAACAGAGAATGGGCTCAGACAATGCTGGACAGTGCAGCAGAAGTCACAATAGTTCGCCAGAACCTGAAGGAACTTCTGGAGATAGTGGACTTGAATGAGTACATCACAGTTGAGACTGTAGACACCAGGGTTAGTACTCCACAAACGTTATATGAAATAACACTCAGGATGGAGGGAGACAAACCTAGACAGGTTAAAGCACTCTTTTGGGAAAGACTATCAAGGGGCTATGACATACTTCTAGCAGAAAAAGACTGGCCACCACAATTTGTCAGGGAGTGCCCACACGGCGAGGACATTATTATGCCTGCCTTCTCCAACCATATTCCAATTCACCTAAAATATACATATGCCAGGAAATGGGCAGTGGCCCAGGCCCCAGCATTATATAAAAATCATGTAGGATGGGATGAGGATTCGCCTCACCATAAAATACATCTGAAACATGAACCTACTGCACAAAGGCAGTACCCTATAAAGCAAGAAGCTAAAAAACAGGTCAGGGAGCTCTTAGATCAACTTGAATATCAAGGGGTGATTGAAACATGCACCTCCTCAATGAACAATCCTTTGTTTCCTGTCTCCAAACCAGACAATACATATCGTCTAGTTTTGGATTACAGACACCTAAACACTTGTTCTAAAACTTTTGCAGTGCAAAATGCACATAGCACAGCATTAATGAATAACATTGTGCGTAAAAAATATAAAACAACATTAGACATCTCAAATGGTTTCTTTTGTCAAAACATAGCATCTGAAAGCAGGTACTTAACAGCATTCTCCATAATGGGGACCCAGCGTCACTTTTGTCGACTCCCACAAGGGTTCAAGAACAGCCCAGGTTTATTCTCAGCGAGGGTAACGGAGTTACTACAAATTTATGACAATGAGGCATTGTCCTATGTCGATGACATATATCTGACAGACGATGACCTGGACAAACACTTGAACAGGGTGAGCACCATTATACTGGGTTTCGCCTCTGAGGGCTACAAGTTCAACTTTAAAAAGTCCAGAATTGCCCATCTCAATGTCCTATTTCTAGGATATGAGCTTTCAAGTGAAGGCAAGAGCTTGGCAGCTAACTTTTTAGAAAAATGTGCGCTGCTCCAACCCCCAAAGACGTTAAAAAACTTACAGTGCATCCTGGGTTTCCTAAATTTTGGAAGAACATACATTCTAAATTATGCAGAAAAGGTTAAACCTCTCTTCGCATTAATCAAACCTGATTTTTCGATCAGAAACTGGACACAAGAACACACAGAAATCTTGCGTTCACTACAGGCTAACATGTTAGCAACAAATCACTTACAAACACGCGTAAGTCAACGCAATTTGGTGATCCGAATAATTTCGGGACAATGTGGATTCACATACTTAACCTTCAATGAGGGTGACAAAATCCCAATTGCATACAAATCTCATTTGTATACACAAGCGGAAATGCGCTTCAGTTCAACTGAAAAAATTCTAACAGCAGTTCAAACCGCTGTAGCAAAAGAAAGAGCCTTAGCCCAAGGGAAACGCATTATTGTCGTAACCCCAGTACCGGCTTTAGAAGCGGTCACAAAAGCAAGCATTCCAAATGCTAAAGCATTACATCTGAGATGGATACAATGGGTTAATTCTCTTGCTGCAACAGATGTTGAATATGTTTTTGATCCCGATTTAAAAACACAAGCCTTCCTGCAATATGAACAAGAATGTCCTCTGCCTACTGAAATTCTGCCTCTCGATTAGTACGAATTTATAATTTACACTGACGGATCCGCACAACCCGCAATAGGGGGTAAGCAAGCTTACAGTGCAGCGTGTGCTATCGTTAAAGGTCGCATGCGAGATGGCATCTTCAGACCCATGGTCACAAAAACTCAATCTCTAGGAGATTGTACAGCTCAGCGAGCTGAACTACAAGCATTCAAACTGGCACTTGAAAGTACAGATCGAGAATTCCCCACACTAATAGTGTGCGACTCCTTTTACTGTGTTCAGTCGTATAATGAATATATACAAAACTGGCTTGAAAATGGTTTCAAAGATGCGAAAGGTGGCACAATAAAGCATAAATTGCTTTGGGAACAAGTAGTTCAGTTGAAAAACGAACTACCAAAGGCTCACATGATTCACACACTGAGTCATCAACGTGATGGTGTTCACGTTGCAGGGAATTCATTGGCTGATGAAGCCGCAAAGGGGGCTGTGCAGATGGCTTCCGTAGCTGCGATCACTCGTTCAAAAACAAAAATAGACGGTGAGATAATGTTGGCTGTCAATGCTTCAAGCAAAGGCAGCAGTGCAGCGTTACCAAAAAGTTTCCACTCAAGTACTCTTATGTAATTGATGCGAACAACGTTCCTTTTGCTCGAATCCCTGGAGTGGGGGATAGGGTAATTCCAAACATGGAACGTAGAGCAGCCTTGATTTATGAAACACATTTGGGGGAGGGTCTGTCACACCAAGGGATCTCTAAAACAATCTTGACGTTAAAAGAGATGTACTGGTGGCCTGGAATGAATACAGAAATTCACATATTCATCAACAACTGCTTAGACTGTAAATTACAGCGAGAGAGCCACCAGACACCATGCTGCGAATGCGGCAACCCAGTACAGACACCATTGCTAGACAGCATTAGACTATCTACGCGCCTGCGTCCTACTGGACAAAGGCATTCCCACAAATACTGAATCTAGGTTCCTATGGATATGGCCACAGCGCTCAGCTGACGCTCGAACTGTTATAAAAGATTTGCGAGTCTTTATCGGCACATACGCAATAGGCACGCTACATTCTGACCAGGGTCCTGCGTTTAGCTCTCGGGCTTACAAAGAGGCCATGGCCAGTCTGGGCGTTGCATTGCGGTACTCCTCTCCATTCCATACTGAGGGAAATTCGGTTGTGGAAAGGAAAAACCGGGACATAAAGCAGTCTATAACAGCTAGGGTATTAGGTTCGGGTGATGGGTGGGTCAAACACCTTAGTGGGGTCCAACGTGCATTGAACAATCTGCCAAGAAGTTCTCTAGGGGGGGTCACTCCATATGAGGTCCTATTTGGGACAATAATGTGGGTACCAGACCTTGAACACGTAGGCACAGTGGTGGAAAATAAACCCTTTGATATCAAAGATCGTTTGACTGTTTTACAGGACTTAAATAAATTAAGAACGAAACAAAGCAACGTATTCCTACAGTCAACCACCACTGGGGATCAACCGGCTGTCCCAGCAAGGCCTGTCTGGATTCCAAAAGTTGGGGATCTAGTCAGAGAAAAGATTGCGGACAAGAAGGAATTTGGCCCTTCTTACAGACAACCAGTACCTGTCCTAGCAGTTCAAGGAACAAGAACAGTACTTCTGCCGCCCCTTGCTGGAAGAAAGGAGAAAAGATTTGTGTCCATCGACCTCATCAAACCACAGTATGTGGCCAATACTAAATAGTAGGCCTCGTGGACTCAGACCTAGTAGCAGACGCACTCCTCTAGCTACTATCCAAGAGGTTCAGACTGAAAGACTGATAACAATCGAGAATTCAGCTGTAACAGATGGAGGACTAAGCAACAATGCAATGGAACTCATCCCTCTTGAACACCAACTAATAGTTCGTCCAAATACACCTGTCTACACCAACGTGGCAAGTGATGAACTGGTTCCAGTGATTTCTACAAATCCTGATGCAATTCCAACAATTGATAGAACTGCTTCTGGCTATTTCATTAACTTTGATACGTTCTCAGAAGATCCGAGTGAACCTGAAACGACGCCAGCATCATTCAAATTCAAGCAGCAAGTACAAGACTTTCTTCACTTTCTGAAAAAGACTTATTTGGTTTCTCCATGGATTGAACTCTGGATTACATCTGGACTTTTTGTTTTCCTGCTCTGGCTAGCTTTGGTAACAACTATAAGCATGCTTATAAGTGGCAGATACATCCATGTGAACACTGAAGGAAAAGGCGTAAACGTACTTTTGAAACCTCATAAATCTTACCATCGTGAAGCAAGAGACTTGTCATCAGTGAACATCACAGCTGTTCCTATACAGGATGGTATAGTGTGGGACAAAACAGATTTTGAAATCTTCGGCCCGACGGAACAATTGAACATTCCACATTTGTTTAAAATTTCACTAAGTGATCTAATTACGTCCAGTACCTATTCGGATGATTGGGACTTTGAGACTGTAAATGACATTATGTTTGACCTAGAAAAATCTGCTGCATTTTCTAAAAGCGAATATTTAGAGGGTTCATCAGACTATGAACAACTGTATTGTTATAACCACTATGGTCATCATTATTTGCATAAATCTGCATATCCAAGAAATGTGTTTATGTTTAACCAATGGGAGCATTGTCCTACACCACCATACGGTAGTTCAAAAACATTTGCTAACAAGTTTCCATATTTTTCAGGTTACAACACATCTGATCCATCAATGTTTTACTATAAAAATGTAAACAAGACAGGACTGAAAATTATGTTAACAAATACAAAACAGATTTATTCTGCATTATTTAATGCCCAACTGTCTAGACAGGGTTTCGACTTTTGGAAAGACACAATAGACACAAAAACTGTCTGGGGTACTAAAAATTGGCAAGTGCAGGGGATAGAAGCTTTATTTAGAGCCTGCATCATCCCTGAACAAATAATGTTTCTGAATGAAACCATCCAACAAACATCTTGTCTTGGATTAGCCAAGATCAAAGAGATGAACACACCTTCTGTACCAACACCTGCCAGTGATAATGATACAAAGGCAGTGGTGACAGTTGACAATATACTACAACTCAACAGATCTAATCCTGATTGGAAAAAATGGTTGATCTGGCCCACAGACACGAATAACTGTCAGGAAAGATTCCTGAATAAAACTCAGGGCTTTACTATTAATAGGCCAGACCCAAGATACGTCCAAAGACAACATCCGGGGGTAGTAACAACATACAGTGTAGGAAAATTATGCCTCGATTGGCTGCATAAGTCTACACTACAGGATGTGAAACAACACTTAACCTTACTTAAGAGGACGCAGACCTTAGGGAATTCTTGCTTGGACCAAGAAAACCGCGTCAAAAACGTTTCATATTTGCCGGCATTTATGCTGCCTATAATGAAGCATGGAAAGTATCACAGATGGAGGCCGCAGAACGAATACGTGAACTTGATCGTATTAATTTAGAGAGAACACTCTCTGTGGTCGACAATGGGTTAACAACTTTGTCCTCCAGAATATAGTCATTGGATGGCATTGTATCCTCTGTTATCGACATACTAGAACAAGATTTGGTGATGTTACAACAAGGCCAGTCTCAATTACGTTCTATTATGTTATTAAGCTGGACGCTGCAATCTTCCCGAGCGGGCTATGTGCCTTGGCGTTTTATCAACACAACGGCTCTGTTTGCAGAATACAATCTAACTGATAAACAGATCGAACTGGCACAAAGAGGAGCAAAGTATACAGTGCTGAGCATTGAAAAACTGGAAAAGTTACCATTCACAGTGGCAGAAAAATCAGCTACAGAATGGCTTATTCATGGCAAAATAACATTACCTGTGAGTACTTTTCAGCTTCAGTATTGCCTCAGACAAATGCAAGCAGGCAAATATGAAAGGTTGGGTAAGGAATACATTAAGACATCTTGGGATTTACCGTATACATATAGATGTTGGAGTGGGGATCGTGAAGTTTTTTTGAGCGGTACACACTGTAAACGTGCACTGAGCGGTTCGCTTATATGTCAGGACATTTCCTTGCACGGGGCTTGTAATGGTTCTGTGGCAAATTTGTCTTGCCATCTGCAGGGTACACCAGCTGCTGTGATTAATCCAACGTTTGGACAACTTTCTAATGGGAGTTACCTCATGTTGAATGATCAGAGTTGCTGTGGCATGCTGCCAGGCATCCCATATCTAGTAACGGTCAACTCCAGGGTCACTTGCTGTATGCAAGTATTGTTTCCCCCAATAGACACAGTCAGGGAGTCGCCTCTATGGCCTTCGCTGAACGTCTCTTTTATAAGATTTGATACTTTAAGCAGAATGAAAGCCATGCTTTTACAGCAAACAGTGCCTTTGACCTCGGCCAAAGAAACCTATGATCTACAAATAGCAAGGACTTCAGCTGAGATGCAGACTTTAATACGTACAAACTGCCCTATACATTTCGTAGAAATGATATCACGTATCTTCAACATGTCTGATACAACAGGAATTGTACATGTATTTAAGAGCATCTGCTCCGGTCTGTTAGCACCTTTCCAGGCAATACTCGGAATCATCCCGAACTTTGCACATTCGGTGTTTGGTGGCATACCATTAATTCTAGCACTTGTTGCCGGAATTCTATTTCTCTTCCTGCTATTGCGCTATGGCCAGCCTATTCGCAGACATCACTCCGAGCGAAATGGAGAAAGCTCTCCTTGAACGAAAGTGCCGTGAGCAAATAGTAAAGCTTTTGGGCATGACTCGTCTACGGGACCTTAATACAACTTGGTTCCTGTCATTCAGACCAATCTGGCAAGATTGCATCTTACCTGTTCTACGATGCCTGCTATGCGGTGAAGAATGCGTGTTGGACACCTGTCTAACATTTCCATCAGCAACGCCAACGGATGTCGATACTCTGCTGGTCCCGATAACGGCCCATGCTCTGTGTTGTCCCCAGAGGCTTCCAATCCTGATGTCAGCATTCATTGAGATCTCACAGACGCTTCCGGCTGCTGCTGAGGTACGAAAAAGATCTACAGGCACACAGGTAACAACGGACGTGAACATTGCTGAGGCAACTTATGCTGGAAGCGATTCTTCCCATCTCTGTGTAATTGATCTACTACACGAGGTGTTCCAACTGACGCCGACTACAGTGGATGATGTTTTGTCTATAGAAATAGATGATCTCATGTTTACACCAGACCCGTAAACTGACTCTGATTCAGCATACAGTGTTCCAGAGATGCAGTAACAATTTGGCCTTCATTCTACAAAAACTTGGAACTCTACCAAAAATTGAACTTTTTTCCCATTTTTCGAACAAAAATGGCACTTCAATCTGCTTAAAGTAGAACTAGCCTTATAGTACAGACTTTGCGGTACTTCCATGGACACTTAGGGGCCGATTAGGATAACCGGCGGTAATAATACCGCCAACCGCCATAGCCAGAAAATACCGCCCGCCTGCAACATAGAAATACCGAACGAGCAATTATGATGACGCAAAGCAACCACCGCCCGCAGCGGAAAAAAATGAAAGAATACCGCCCGTCCATGTCAGAGTCCAAGACAATCCGTCCGCCACGGACGCAATACCGCCCGAAAAAGCCAAACACGACCGCGCGGACGGACTACACACCGCCCGTCAAATTATGATCCCCCCGACATGAGGGCGGGAAACCAACACATATCCCGCCCGCAAAGGCGAGCCACAGAAATGAATAACTGACAAGGCGGAAGGCCTGGCGGCCACGTCCGTGCACGGAAATCAGTGGCGGCACAAACAATTACACACAACACGGCCAACAAGTCCACACAGTAAACGACGCCAAAATACACAGACACAGAACCCAACCCAAAAACACATCCCCCTGCCAAAATATAAAATTAGCATAAATCCCAGGACACCACGCCCAACACACCTGAAAACGATAGACCATCACGACACACCCACATAGGTGAGTACAAAAGCAGCCCCCTCACAGACCACAAACCCTTGCACCACGACAAAGCCAACACCACAGCAGAGAACACGGAGAGCCACAGAGGAAAGCAGTATACCACACGCACACACACATCACATCCATCACCACAACCACCACCACCACCACCTAAACACCGGCACCACAAACCCCCTGCACATTACACACCAAACACACCACACCAGCACCACAAAAACTACACTACGCACCATGGCAACACAACGAATGCCCAAGTTCACTGCCACAGAGTTGACGGTCATGGTCGACGAGGTCATCAAGGTGTACCCACAAATCTATGGGAACCAGGTCCAACAGACACCAGTATCCACCAGAAACAGGATGTGGAAAAGGATCGTAGACCAGGTGAATGCAGTTGGGAACGTGCCACGCAACCGGGGGGAAATAACCAAGAGGTGGCAGGACATGAAAAGCCTGGTCAGGAAGAAGGAGGCCAAGAACCGTGAGCTGGCTGACAGGACTGGCAGCGGACCACCCGCGCCATTCAAGACCTTCAAGGCGTGGGAGGAGAAGGTGCGAGGCATACTACATCCGGAGAGTCTCATCGGAATACCAGGGGGAGTGGAGGCTGGTAAGTACAAACAAATGCATACCAGCACACCGCTATGTCATGTCAAGCACTACCAGAATGCCATAGCACCGAGGGCCAAACACCCCCATGTCCAGCACACAATACACCAGACATCTCTCACACATGCAAAAGACACTCCCACACACTCAGCCCAAAGGTACCAACAAACAAAACCATGGGGGCATGTGTACAGTCAGCCAGCACCACAACTCCCACCAGGTCCCCCTGTACCCCAGATGTGCCGGAAGGAGCACTTCCCACACCCACACCCATGTGTCAGCCATAGCTGCACTAACCAACAAGTAACAGGTAAGTAGCCGTACCACAATCTCCGAGTATCGGAGGGGGACTGCAGAAGTCCCCCCACCCAGGCCCCCACTCCTACAGCACAGCAAGATGGAGCACTCCCCACACCCATGTGCCAGCCATTGCAGTGCACACCCACACCCGACAGGTAGATATGTTACCCTACATGGAGGGCTGTCTGTGGATGGTAAACCATCACCACGACCCACAACCCGGCCCCCACACCCACAGACCAGCAAGATGGAGCACCCCTCCCTCCCACAACCATGTGGTAGCCATTGCATTCCACCCTCAAAACCAACAATTGGGTAGACAACTGTACAGGGCGGGGTGTCTGTAGGCCTGCGGACTGTACTACGACTAACATGTGGAACATGTCACCTAGCAGAGCGACAGGTAGCACTGCTCCCTGTTACAAACATGTGACCAATGTGCACCCGGACAGCAATTACAGAGTCATATCCCACATGAGCCATCTCAAATGCAGAAACACGTAACGAGTCACGTCAGCATGCACAAGTCTAACTGGAGTACTGACCCACATGGCGTGCACTGTGTCAGTCATCACACACATCAGCAACACCATCCAAGTCTTGTCCATGTAGTCGTGTCTGCTTCTACCCTTGACATAGTACAACATCACCCATGTAAGTCTGTCTCGTCCAAATGAAACATAGTGGAACACCAGTAATGTCACATACACCACTGGACCCATGAACCACACAGCTACACAATGCACATTCTAAATCTCATCCATCCCACCATCCAGCCCCAGTGACATGAAAGGCATATCAGCTAAACAGTTGCCCCATAGACGGTAGTACAGCAAAGGGTCCTGCCGATGACCAATAATGAGCCTGCTGTGTCTGAAGCGCACGTCACACTGTGAGTAACAACATACAAAATGTAGTCAACACCCCAAGAGCACTGCATTGCTGCACATGGCTGAGAGTAGCACGCACACCAAGGAATCGTACCATCTGCAATACGTCGTGTGGCATATAACCATTACTCACTCACCACAATGCTTGCTGTGGAATGCCCATAAATGACAACAGTGAGCAGATATGCTGGCAAAGTCAGACATACACACACCTTTGTCCCTGTAGTGTCGTGTGGCCAAAACACATGTCCCCTTCTGCACCCATATGTCACTGTACGTACCACAGTACCATATTCAAACACTAAACCGTCCATGGGGCTGTACCCCGTTCCCACCAAAGCCACAAAATGTAGGGGTACTGCAACACACACCAATTGGCATTACAAATCCGTCCCATGCCAGATGCACCCATCACACTATTCCATTGCCTTGATCACGCACACACATTGTAGAGACATACACACGCATCCGGCAAATCAGTGCACAACTGTGCACAAACTGTGCATGTCAGACATCTAACACAAACCATGCAAGGTGCAACACAATAACTTTTCGTCTCCGCCCCACAGGTGACGACCAGCATGATGCTGCGGATGGAGACACCAGCCATCACAGCCAGTCCACAAGCCCCCCACACGGACTCACGGATGTGGAAAGCCTGGACACCTCAACGGACGAGGACTCCCAACCTGGCACATCTGGCGTGGCAGGGCGCAACAGCACACCAGGACCCCTCCTACCCACCAACCCATCTCCCAGGGCTGGTGACCAGTCCCAGGCCCCTGCTGCCACGGTCATTGCGGCCAACACCACCGCCGCAACCACCACCACCATCACCACCACCACGGCCTCCCTGACCACTCAGCCATCCCAAGAGGTGGCACAAACCTCCACATCTACCCTGGGAGCCAGGAGGAGGCCCCGGGTGACCAATGTGGTGAGTGGGCAGGTCGGTGGCAGCAGTCCAGGTGGGAGGAGCAGGGTCAGGCCAACGCCAACAGAGCCTGGGAGCCAAGCCCTGCCGCAAATAGCCAGAGTCCTTGGGGCCTATGAAGAGGCCCAGGGACAATGGGCCAGGTCAGCTTCCGACACGAGGGAAGTCCTTGGGGTGTTGAGGTCCATGGACGCCCGTATGGGCCAATTCGTGACCCGTATGGGCCAACTTGTGGACCTCATGGGCCAGCTAGTGGTGGAGGTGAGGGCCCACTCAAGGCCAACCACTACACCTGCGCCACCACCTGCTGGGGCGCAGGGACGTGCAACATCCAGTTCCCCTGCGTCCACAGCGAGTGGGCAATCCTCAGCCACCACCACCAGCAGCCCACAAACACAACCCCCTCCCCTCAAACGTGGAAGGGGCCGTCCGAAGAGGAAACAGATGTCCAGGGAGGACTTCGCACGCTCCAAACGCCAGTGAGTCAGCCAGCCATGGTGGCCACCCCCTGCATTCACTTGGACTACCATCCCACCCCACACTGCCAGTCGAGTGGCAAATGTCTGTTGGATGCGGACCCAGGACAACATGGGTACACCTTGACCATCACGCGGACAGGACCGTCAACTCATTGTACAGCATGCACCACCTTCTTGATCACCTTTTGCACAATCACATGTCACCTTTAAAATAAATACACCTGAATCACATCCTATGTCATCTGCTATGTTTATTATCAATGGTACACAAACGTCTGCATGATCAGAAATCCATCTGTAGTGTGTTCTGTCGATAGGCCAGGAGAGGCTGTAGGGACCTATGGGTGACAAACAGAACAAGAGTCCATTGAGTGTGTGTGTCACACACTCATCACACAGTACTTGTCATCATGCCTAAGCAATGTACACACATCTCACAGAGCAACAGGGCACAATGTCACAGCCACTCTCAGTGGCATACTTCCCTGGACATGGACCATTGACACACAGCACACAGTGAACAATAGGCCGCCCTGTCAATGCACACATACACATACACAACTACAGCGACATCGGCCGTCGTACATGGACACTCACCGTCAAGTGAAGTAGCGGGCGATGAGCTGCTGACGCTCATTCACTGCTTCCTCCTCTCCACTGTCCTCGTCACTGGACACGGCTTGGCCTGCAGGCGGGGGCCCTGGCTGATCACCATCATCCACTATCAGGGGGATCCGCCTGCGAATAGCGAGGTTGTGCAGCATGCAGCATGCCACAACAATCTGGCACACCTTCTGTGGGGAGTATGCCAGTGCACCCCCGGTGCGGTTCAGGCACCTGAATCTGGATTTCAGGAGTCCAAATGTCCGCTCCACCACCCGTCTGGTCCTCCCATGTGCCTCATTGTACCTGACATCAGCTGGTGTACGAGGATTGCGGAGTGGACTCAACAGCCAAGGCCCATTGGGATATGCAGAGTCACCAACAATCCACGCACGGTCCGGTTGCAGATTGGTCATCAGACGTGGGAGGATGCTGTGGCGCATGATGTGCGAGTCATGGGTGGAACCCAGAAACTTCGCACACACGTGTGTTATAATCATGTCCGCCATGCACACCACTTGCACATTCAGGGAGTGGAAATGTTTCCGGTTCCTATAGATGTGCTCATTGGCCTGTGGTGCAACAAGGCCAACATGGGTGCAATCAATAGCACCAACAACCCGGGGGATGCGTCCGAGTGCATAGAAAGCACCCTTCATCGCAGGCAATCACGGGCCCTGGGGAATCGGATGTACCGGTTCCTGTACCGCATCATAGCCGACAGGACATCCCGTAGCACCTTGCTGAACATGGGCTGGGACATCCCACCTCCACTGCCCACCGTGTGTTGGAATGAACCGGTAGCGAAGAAATGCAGTGCAGCCATCACCTTGGCCGTGGGGGTGAATGCAGTTGGATACACCCTGCGAGGACGAAGGTGGGGCTCCAACATGGCACAGAGGCGATGCAGGGTGGGCCGGTCCAGACGGAACTTCCTGATGACCTCCACATCCTCCATGTCTGACAGCAATTGGTAGGGGCGATGTATGTTTGGTCTCCTCCTAGGACAGATGGAAGTGGACACATGTCAATGCAACACACAACATGGCATTTACACATACACAAAACAAAGATCACTGTCAAAGCAATAGTATCAACGAACAGCTGACAAGTAGGGACAGCACAGCAACATGACTATTACACAGATCCCCTTACCAGTAGCAAGGACCAACGACACATACCATTGCCATGAGCATGCACATGGAGAGTGAGGCCACATTAGCTTGATAGGCATGATGACGGAGTCAGACTGCACATGTGGGTAGCGGCAACACCACGGCAATATACCTAGCTGTTGTGCCTGACACCGCTTCCGAGGCTGGGTGAGTATGGCACACACCAACAACACAACGTACACAGGCTGAGCGGTACACCAATCGCAGCAGCTTGGTCACGCAGAATCAGCCCCAAGGGGGCTATATCAGTGTGGGAGGGTGACAGGCTTTACCACAGCTACCAGGGACTGCTGACTGCCACCCCTCAACAACACCTGCTGCTGCTGCCACCTGTCCACCTTAATGTCGACGACTCTGATGACATGTCCATGTCCACTCACCGGCGAGGAGCTGCAGTTCCTGGATTCCGAGCTCCACGCACACTGCCCAAGGCGAATACCGGCAAAAGTCATGTGTGTGTAAGACAGCTACAGTGTGTGTGGGAGTGCATGTGGGGGACACACATGTCGTTCATCCGCAGCACTATGAGACTGAGCCTGTGGGGTTCCAACATGCACCGCTTACCATGCAAACTACAGGTGGAAGGTGCATGTAGGCTCTCAGGTGTTTCCCCATGCATGTCCCTCCCGAGTGGTGGCACATGGCATTTTCATGTCAGACACCCAGTGACGCAGACACTTGGCAATGCATGATTCTGGGCAGCTATTGCTTGTGTGAATGGCTGGCTGGCTCCCTGCTGGCCTTCTCAGTCTTGGCAGACCTGGGCTGCACATTGACCACCCAATCCTAGTAGGAAACTACACTGACTGTACAGTGGGTTACATGTGTCATTATTTCACGACTCTCCTGATATGCGCTAACTCAGCCCTGTCGATTGAACACTCCAGGCCTTGTGATAGGGATGTGTGTGAGACATGGTGGCACTAATTGTGTCCTCCATTGCGGGGTGAGCCATTCACAGGGCGAGTACGTTGAGGGCTGCGCAGTGCTGGACACAGTGATTCCACCCACAAAGATGTGTAGCCTTGTGAGCCATGTGTCGGTCTACCTGACAATGGACAGTAGATGTGGGCAGACTACACATTGCTCAAGGTGCTGGTATCCTGAATTGAATGGGATGAACAGGTACTGTGTACACACTCCCACCAGCATGCATTCACGTGTGGTGTACACATGCTGTTATGCCATGTCCCATACCATCTTGGCTCTGTTACACGTCTCTGTTCATTGAGGATGGGTCAGCATCATGCCACTGTTATTGGTGGATGTGGGTGATGCTGTGAAGAGTACGTGTGATGTTCAAACCCTCATGTGTGCCATCCCTGCAGTTGGAAGTCCACCAGCCCAAGGCCTTGTGATGAGCCATTGCATCCACGTTGATGCTTCTGAGTACGTGTAACCGACAGTGCAGCCAATCCCACGAAGAGGGTGACGTCATCTGCCGTATGTGTGGCCATGTTGCGGCGACTAATCGGGGGATGCACCCTCGTATTGACAGGTTGGCACGGCGCTGCATGTCACCACTGATGGTCTGCTATTGACAGTCACACAGCCTGTGGCGGATGCGCGTTTGTAGGGGCATCAGCAGCAGGCAGGTGTACAGTACTGTGGGAGTGTGTCCTTTGCAGCGAGAGGCTGCATGTGTCCACAGCCCACCCATGTTCTGGGTAATGTGATGTTAGTTGTGTGATGCAGTGGGTTGTGAGTGTACTCTGTGCTGGGTGCAACTCACATGCAAAGGCGTGTCCTGAGGCTCAAGATGTAATTTGGGCACACAGCATAGTCAATGCGTTCAGAGTCGTAGGCCTCAGGAACAGCCTGTAGTCAGCTGGGGTGGCAATTCACATGTATGTGTGTGGTACTGTGCATACTCTGATTTCGACCTTAACACATGTGTGCGATGCCTCACCACATATTCCTGATACTCACACATCCGGCACACTGTGCAACAGTAGATGTGGCCGTGCGATGGACAGTTGTCTGGCATGGGCTCATGACCATTGTGGACTGTCATGTTGCAGTCAGTGTGTGTGGTGACACATTCTGCTCCATGCAGGTATGTCCTTGACCTAATTCTGTAGTGGTCATCCTTAACACCATCAGGAGAGTGGGTGTGTACACGGCGATGAGTGGCTATGGCCGCAGGGTGACAGTCCGGGTGTTGTTCCATGTGCACAACACATGTGTCACATATTGGCGGGTTCATAACCTGTACGACAGCCATTACGTGTTGATTGTGGTTGCTGTATACATTTGCACAGGTATCATGCAACATGTGCACTTGGAAATGTTCTGTGCTGGCTCCCTTGCACATGTATGTGGATATGATGCCAAATGAGTGAGGCCACCTCGCTCTCCCTCATGTGTCAACTACCATGTGTGCTGAGGGACAGGGGACGGTCAACAGTGGTGAGGCATTGGATGGTGCAGCTGCACAGGAGCTGGGTGAGACAAATGTGACCGGCGCATCGGAGGGGGCAGACGTGTGCTGGATGACTCACAGGCCCATACGACAATTGCTGCGTCAACTGAGTACAGAGGTCCTGTGTCCATGTCTGCTAGCACAGGGGACGTGCACTCTGGCTCCTCTGCAGCCACGCGGAGGCCAATGCCCGCCCTCCCAACTACTTCCACTCGTGCAACACGTGTCGGCACTAGGATGACGGTTGGAGTGTCTTTCACACCAGGCACAGCTGCCCCTGCGACCCCTGCTGCACTCAGTGCCGTGTCTGTTGGGCATGTGCGGCATCTGTGCGTGGGTCAGTCAGCCTCCCTCAATGACTTTATTGCCCATGGCAACACCTGTCCGCAGTTGACATAGTTCATGGAGGGCCTACATTGGCACGTGGGTGGGCTACACCAGTATGTCCAATAGTTGTCCCCCCAGTTAAGGTGGTCCTTGAACTGGGCCACTGTCAGGCTGACATACCTGACCTTCCCCCACCCCCGGACAGTGGCGCATCTGACAACAGCAGGGCACGAGTCCTGACAGAAGAGGTGGTGGCACGCAGACGACATGACAGGTAGTGACGTCACGGAAGATGGCCTGCACCATCAGACTCACTGCCTCCCCTCGCCCACCCCACTGATGCGATTGCATCATGGGAGCACGCGCGTGTGCAGCAGCTCCAATGTCTCCCCAGAGAGGCCAAATAGTGTATGTGTGGCTCCATTCGCTCCAGTCACCGGGCTCACGGTACAATAGGTGGTGGGACGCCGTACGGCCGCATGGTACCCCGACTCGTGCCCTGGACCACAGTGACGAAGCATGGCTGACTCCGGAATCCGGATACACCACATGCAACACACAGCAGCTGTAGCTGCCCTAGCGGCCCATGCCGCAAACGCCATCCCAGACGACATGTCGACACCCCCCGGCGCGCAATGTCATGGCATCCGCTGCCATTGGCAAGGGACCCATGGTGTGTGATATGGGCCTCCTGGTGAGGAGCCTCCGAGCCATCCACCGCCAATGGGTGTCATGCAACTCACACACTTCGCAAGACCATTAGGTAGCTCTGCCTGTGCACCAGGGCTCGAGTCCGGGTACCGTGCGGGTGTACGGCGTCCCACCACCCATTTTGCCGTGAGCTCGGTGACTGGGGCGAATGGAGCCACACATACACTATTTGGCCTCTCTGGGGAGTGATTGGAGCTGCTGCACTCGCGCGTGCTCCCATGATGCAATCGCATCAGTGGGGTGGGCGGAGGGAGGCGATGAGTCTGATGGTGCAGGCCATCTTCCGTGACGTCACTACCTGTCATGACGTCTGCGTCCCCCCACGTCGTGTTCGGGACTTGTGCCCTGCTGCACACTGAGAATGTATTGCCTGCGAGATGTGACCAGGAGCAGGGTGCCATGACCTCCCACCCACCAAGCTCCACTGCCATCCCATGCCCTGGGTAGCCTGTGCAGGTGGACGATGTAGGGGATACACCTGAAGGCCAGGGGTGTACATGTCTCGGCACAGGCCTGGCTGACGCACAGCAGTATCCAGCATGTCCCCAGAGGGAGGGCCAACGTCCACACCTAATGCAGCATGGGTCGTGTGCCCGCCTGTAGTGCACACACTAGTCCACATTCATCCCCAGACAGCAGGTCTTTCCACATACCCAGAACAGTGGTAATGTACCCCGCAGGGTTCGTCCCCACACAGTCTGTATCGACACTGCATGTGTGCACCCACCCGTGCCACAGACCCACCTGTGCCAAGAGGCCCTCCCGCTTCACATGCCACATGTGTGTATTCCACAGTTGTGCTTCTCTCTCAGGGGCGGACATCCAATGTCACTTGACTACATGGTAATCTCACGAGTCCCGGGTGCTTCTCACACTCTCATCCTCTCTCATTCGTACTTGTCAATGATCAATGATACTCCAGAGTCAGATATTAGCTTTAAGGCATGTATTTAAGCTTACTTCCTCTGTGATGCAGGATGTGGACACTACTGGCAGCGTAATGCATGTGGAGGTTATACTTAGCATGGTTACACATTCTAAAGGGGGTACAGGTAGATGTGATAAGTCGTTAATTGTGGAAATGGGGCTTCAGAGTTAATAATGCCCTGCCCTTGCTATGCTACAGTACATTAGCTCATCACTGAGGTGCCCTAGGCTGTGACACAGACAGTATTGGTTTACCCTACCAGACAGCTTGACATCATGAGCACAGTACATCTAAGTCCCATGGTACAGGTTTACGACAATAGTGACTCCGACACACCTGCGTCAGAGGTGGCATCAGAGCATGAGCCCACATGCATGCAGCATAGTCTCACATGTTGTTGCGATATGGTGGCTACTGTACATGACTCAGTGCCCGGGAACATGTTGTGGGGTGTTGCATTTGTTGTCCATGCAAATGTCCTTACACGGAAGTTCAGGAGTAGGTGTGATGACAGTTCTCAAGTTATTCAGCAGGCAGATCAGCATGCACTTACAGGTGCCTGTGTTCAGGTGCGCGGCACGCATATTGTGGCAATGTAGTTCGTGCAATGTTGGCCATGTGGTCACTGTACACAGGTCCCATTCCTCAGCCTCCCCGTGTTCATGCAGGGACACGGGATGTGGTGATGGACAGGGTGCATGTCCCGGTAATGTCAGGTGTAATGACAGTGGTGTTGATGGTCAGGTGTCTGTTTCCGTGTGCATGGTATAGTTGTTGCACAGCTGACTGGCCTCTGCGTGCGGACGGCAGGCATGGTTATGGTGTGGCACATGAATGTTCAATTGTGGGTATTGATTTAGGGACCCATGAATTGACAGGTTGTCAGGTATGCGATGCCTTCCTGCAGTGCATTCCTCGCATTGGTGGTATTTGTGGTTGACATCCAGTGAAGCGGATGGTGGGTTGCAACGTGTTCCTCGTAGGTTGTCCCTTGTAGGATCCTGATGGGACATGTCGGGTGACATTCGATGAAACTGTGATCCAGCATACGTTGTGCGGAGGCACACTGGTTCCATTGCAGTGTGTGTCCTATTGCAGCCACAAACGCCATGCCCCCATACACTGAACAATTCCTGTCGTGGGCGTCCAGGGGTGAGAACAGGTGTACCAGGTCCCCAATTGGACATGCCGGGTTGGAGAGACATAGATCCACAGGCCAGTGGTACGGGCACCTCCGACAGTAGAAAACGGGGATGACGCAGCTGAACATTTCGATGCGGTAAGTTACTCGATAACTTACATTCAGCATGGCCAGATTTGCACAGCCCACTGTCTGTATCAAGCTATTGCTGTACAGCTGCATCTGTCTGGCGTAGGTGTATAGTACTGGTGCCCCGTCCATTTTGCTGCTGGGTGCTGTGGTGGCGTGCTCCGGCTGCCTGGGCTGTCTGCTGAGTGCAACCTCGGACGGTGCTGTGTGTTCTTGAATGGATGTTAGGCGGCAGGACTTTGTGTATGGCTTGGGAGGCGGCCACAGGCCCTCATCCCACATGCTCCTATGAATGGTCAAGGCCAGTGGTGTCTGACTCCTTCCTGATTACTTGCATTTGAGCCACAGGGCACAGTGTTATAATTGTATTTTGTGGTTTTATCTTTCTTTCATGTTCGGCGTTATCTGCCAGTGGATGGTTGACTCAGCATGGCTATGTTTGGGTTGTGGTTGTTCCAATGGCTCCGTTCTCCTGCAGGATATGTTGCAATGTGATTTGGCTGTGGGAATGGAAGGACATTCACTGCTATCTGCTCTCCCGTGTGTGGGTGGGTCACATCTTTCCCGCTGTACATTGGGACTTGTGTGTGGGCGCCGTGATTGTGCACACCTGTTCTCATCCAGCAGGGTTTCTCTATTTTTGACATGGCATGGCTTGTTGTTGCGTGCAGGGTAGTATAGATATTGTTTGTTGTGACTGGCGTGCCTTTTGCGGTCAATGTCCATTGTTTGTGCAGTTCTGTCGCAGCTGCCGTGTGCTTCTCCATGCTTTGCACACAGGTGTGTGTCCTCTTCCGACGTCACTTTGCTCACCTGTTCGGCACACTTGTGTGACTACATTTTGGCAACTGTGAGTTGTCGGTTTGGTCATGGTTGACGCAGGGGGACCACGTGACTTGTGCCTTCAGGGTGGGGCTGGTGTGTGTGGTGTGTTGTTGTGGCCCTGCGGTGTTTGCGTGCAGCCCATGCGTGGCGCTGTCGTTGGCCTCTGCATTGTGTGCATGTGCGTCATCGCCGGGGCGCTGCGGTGCCGTGCCGGGTGAGTCACCTCCTGGTCCGGGGTATTGGGTGCCCAGGGTGTTGCGGGTTGTTTATATTTTACAGGTGGGATATGTGTGGGTACAGTGTTGGATGTGTCCTGACCCCACAGGGGTGTCTAGGGGGCCCATGTACAGTTTTCCCGCCCTTGCATTGTGTGCGGTATTTGCATGCCCTTGTTGTGTGTCTGCCTACCTGCGTCGTCGTTGCGCGTTCACTCCTAGCTGCTGCATCAGGTACAGCATTGGGATGGCCTGGAGTGCAGGATTCATGCTCAGAGTAGGCCGGGTTGGTGTTTCTGTGGTCGTCAATGTGGTTTCCGCCTCCTGTTCTCGTGCGGTGTCTCTTTGCCGATGAGGCTGTTTGGTTGTGTCATCGTAATTTGTACGCCGGGCGGTGCGTCATTTCGTCGGACGGTGTGCCTCCGTTGGCTGGAGCCACGACGTGAACGGGCGCACTTTGATGGCGGGCGGCGTCGCAGGCTTGCGGGCGGTATTAGCCTGACTTTTCACATCCTAATTTGGCGGGAGTGCGGGCAGTTGCTGGAGGACGGTAACTGGCGGTTTTTACCTCCGTTGGCACAGCGGTGGTGTTTCCGCCCGACATCGTAATGACCCCCTAAGTCATCTTGTGTGTCTCAAACAGTTCATTAATTTTCATGACATGAAATGACTTTTGATTTTTGAGAAACTTATCGATCATTTTCTGTCACATGTAAATATTACTGCTTATTTCATTCCAATTGCATTTATTTTCGAACTTTATGCCTGAAATGAAAAGAAATGCTTCTAATGTACAGTACCTTTTGCATTCTAATAGGTTTTTTAAATGCCCTTTTTTAAATGGTTTTATGAAATATTTTAGAAATATGCGGTACTCCATTTTAATGTTTAGCATTTTAAATGTTTAGCATTTTAGTATTATCGTACACACGAAAGTGGAGTGGGTGTTGTATTCCACTTAGGGTGTCCATAAACGGGCTTTCCAGTATCATGTCCTTATATACGCACAATTCTCCCTGCCCTTATATAGGCATAAAATCCCAGCCCTTATTTAGGCATTAAACCGTGCACTCCAAATACAGGCATGGTCTCTGACATCCGTCCACCCTAACGTCACAACGAGTTCATGAAGAACAGACCCTTAGGCTGCGGGAGTTTCCCTAGCCCAGGACTATTGATTTCTTCAAGGCCTCATATATTATGCATGAACCATTATTCCTTAGGGGTTCATTCATGACGTCTTTCGCTGTCCAATTCACGTCAATGCTAACATTGTGAGGTACTTCTAAGGTATAAATATACCTTCCCTAGCCCCTGTAAATCAGAGGAGACCTCGACTTCAGAGGAGCCCGTTTCCCGGCCTGACGCACTGAGAAGACGCTGTCATCCCTGCACGCAGAGAGTCCAGCTTCCAGTGATCTGACTTCCCTTGCGGGGTGTTGGAGTTCGAGTCTGGCAAAGAGATTCCTACCTCTCTCATTCTTCAGGTATGGAGCTGACAAGAACCTAGAGGGACTCTTGGCATACTTGGCATACTAGGCATACTAGACTTAACATACTCTTAGTATACCATAGTAAGGAATACTTCACCTACTTCATACCTCTCCCTACACCTAGGTTAGGTTAGGTACATTGGGGTAGAATTAGATTAGAAACGCATCGTATGAGTACTCGCAATTTTAGTCTGTGTTATTTATGTAACAGCATATGTACTAAAAGATAATGCTAACGCAGTATTATTTATTTCTACTGCTCACACTGTACATTATTTATCTTGCATACTGTCTTGTGATCGTAACAGCACATTTTACTTACACCAGAAACAAGACTGTTCAATAAACCTTTTATTGAAACGCCCGTCTGTTCTTTCTGTGTAACTTTGAGGAAAACTAAGCATGCACGATTGAGCTGAGTGAAATAGTTATCTATTGTTTCCACGACTCTGGGACACGTTCTGATTCTAAAGGGAAACACAGTGGTCATGTTTTGCGGCTGCCAGAAACTACTCCCTTCTTGTTGTCAAGGAGTTTCTAGTGGCCTCTGAGCTAGCTGGCACAAGTAATTAAGTTTAATATACTCGATAGGGACATACTGACCTTAGTCCTATGTCAAACCTATAGGATATATTATTCCAATGCGCAGAGCCTATTAGGGAAATAGGAGCTACACTACACTGGCAGACTATGGGATGGGGGATGAAGTCCAATTTACTCCTGAGGGAGTTTGGGGGCCAAGAAGCCCTCCTGGTACCTCCTGTAAGTCCTATGCAGCGGAATTCCTGAGCGCTTGTCGGAGGCCCAGCACCCTTTCTCCACCACTCTGCAAACATGACTACTACTTAAAGAAGCATCTTTCTGCACCTCTGACTTAGAGGCAGTTTTAATCCCCCTGCCCTATTATATACTAGGGCCTTACAGAGGAGGTCATGCCAATCACAGGGGTACCCCAACCCATAGTGTACCCTAGTGTATGTAGGTGTTTTCACTGTATTCTTAGTGTCTTTTAGCATAGCACTGGCTCTGGGCCTGGTTAGTCAGGGTCAGTTACCACCAGTACCAGTCAGCAAAAAGTGGGGGGCACAGGATGACTTTGCAACAAGGCCTCTTTCTGCACCTCTGTTGGTTCTTTCTGCATATCTCTTGCTTCTTTCTGCACCTTTCTTTGTCTTTCTGGACTTCTGTTGCCTCTTTCTGCATTTCTCTTGCTTATTTCTGCACCTTTTTTCCTCTTTCTGCACATGTCTTACATCTGTAGGCATAGTTAGAAATTAGCATTTAAAAAACCTTTGAAATTCACTGAAAAAACCATAGGTTTCAGGGACGTTATAGTTAGAAATTAGCATTTAAAAAACCTTAGAAATTCACTGAAAAAACCACAGGTTTCAGGGACGTTATAGTTAGTTGGACATTGCACTCGTACAAAACCAGAGAAATTCGGCCGTTATAGTTAGTTGAGCTAACTATAACTCGCGCCCCCGCAATGCACTGCTGATGAAGTCACATATTACATCATTCATGACATGGTCAGTGACATCACTGATGACATCACTGATGACATCTCAAATTACATCACTGATGACATCATCCAGTGACTGTGCGTTCCTGTAAAGTTTAAATATGTTTTATATATATAAATACCAAGGTGTATTGAAGAATGAGTGGGTGTATAAGTGTCTGAATGGATGATTTTGTAGGTGTGTGAATGACTGTATAAGTGAGTGATTAAACATGTCTTACTGAATGCATGGGTTATTGACTAAACTGTGTTAATGTCTATATCAGTCTGTCAGTTGGTATGTAAGCGGCTGCATGGGTTGGCGAGTAGCTATATGAGTGTCTATATGGGTTATTGATTAGTTGTCCGAGTATCTGTACGGGTGCCTGAGTGTCTGTGTGGGTGGGTGGTGGGTGTGTGACTCTGTGCATAGATGTGTGAGTGGGTGATTCACTGGTGTATGGGCTCAAGAGTGCATCTGTGAAGGGCTGTATGGGTAGGTGAGTGTGTGTATGGGTGTGTTGGTGAGTGAATGGATATCTCAGTGGGACATGTGTGAGTAACTACATATGTGAAAGGCAGTATATGTGAGTGTTGGAGTATATAAATGACTATATGTGAGAGTGAGTGATTGTGAGAGTGGCTGTATGGATGAGTGTGTGCTTGTGTCAGTGATTGTAGAAGAGAGTAAGTATGTGTTAGTATCTGTATGAGTAAGTGAGGTGGTGTGTGTATAACTGTGTAGGTGAGTAAATGGGAGTGTAATTGATTCTTTGCATGACTGACTAGGTGTGTGAGTAACTCTATGGATGAGTGGCGGTGTGTGAGTGTCTGTAAAGGTGTATGAGTGCATATGATAGTGCTGTATTGATGAGTGACTGCATGTATGAGTGACTGTATGGGTGAATGAGTGGATGTGTGTATAGACCTAGGAATCAGTGAGTGGGTATGTAGTAACTGGTATTGGTGTGTCTATGGTTTCGAAAATGGTAGTCTGTATTTTAGAGTGGGTGTATCAAAGGTTATATTAGGGTGTGAGGAGGTGCATCAGATTATCACGTGGATGATGTCATGAGTGATGTCATGAGTGATGTCATTTGAGATGTCATCAGTGATGTCATCAGTGATGTCCCTGACCATGTCATGAATGATGTAATATGTGACGTCATCAGCAGTGCATTGCGGGGGTGCGAGTTATAGTTAGCTCAACTAACTATAACAGCCGAATTTCTCTGGTTTTGTACAAGTGCAATGACCAACTAACTGTAACGTCCCTGAAACCTATGGTTTTTTCAGTGAATTTGGAAGGTTTTTTAAATGCTAATTTCTAACTATAACGTCCCTGAAACCTATGGTTTTTTCAGTGAATTTCAAAGGTTTTATAAATGGTCATTTCTAATTGTACTGTCCAAAAAATGCTTTTTCTAAATTTTTAAACTTTTATAAAAATAATGTGATGTTTTCTCCTTTCTAAAATTTGCATGTACCTTTTTTAATTTTTTTTTTTAAAAAGTGGATTTGCGTACCGATCGTGTACCAGTCATGGTGGGTGCGTGAATCCAAGAACTTTGCTGCCATATTGGTTAAGTCGTGTACGGTGCGCGTATGGTATGCGAAGGGTGCACGGTTCTTGACCCCGCGAAACGTCACGTATGTATTTCCGGGGGTCGCACCGGGAGCGCGAATCCTTTGCAAATCTTTAAGTTTTAAAAGTATATGTATGTAACTTTATTATATATATTATACCAAGAGATTACTTAATATAAGTGTAAATATCATATATTTGTAATTGTAATAAAGATATATTATTGTTAAATATATTTTTCGGGATTTGCGCCGGGTGTGCGCCGGTTGCGCGCCGGGTGCGCGAATCCCATGTGACTTCAAAAGAAACAATTTTATTGGTTTAGAAGCTTTCTATTCTAGAAGTTGAAGGACCCCACCCATTTTTTCATTCTTCTAGGAGCATCTTTTCAAGAAACACCTCTTGTGTTTTCTGTGCCTCTTTATTTGATTTTTTTGGTGTTTTTTTCCAAGAGAGGAAATGGCATCTCAAAATCCAGCACAGGATATTCCTGCAGATGAAGGGGAGCTGGAAGAACCAATTAAGAAAAGGAAAGAGAGTATTGTGTGGGCTTTCTTCTCTATCCAAGAAGGAGAAAAGAAGGTGAATGCTCGCAAAGTCACCTGCACTGTTTGCAAGAACATCTTATCTCATGGATCTGAAAAGAAGTATTCCTGCGGGACTTCATCAATGGTCAAACACCTTCAGACCATGCACCCAAACCGTCTTGTGCGTGAACAACATTGGCGCCAAATACAAGAGTCTCAGCAAGATGATCAGGTCGCAGGACCTAGTACTTCTGCAGGATCTACTACATCCACACAAATTGTTCCAGAGTTTGCAGGACTGGAACAGCACTGCATAAAGTGCAAGAAACGTCTTTATGCAGGCAAGCAATCTGTTGCAGCTATTGTTGTTGCTGCAAAGAACCATCATTGTTAATTTTTGTTTTTGCAATGAGTTTCTAATTGCAAAATGTTTTGAAAAGTTTTTTTAGTTCATTTCCTTGTTTTTTTCAATCTTTTGTTTAAAAAAACACCCAAAAATTTATAAAAGAGTTCACAAAACACAAAAAATTTAAAAACAAAAAAAGAAGAAAAAAATGGTTCTTTTTAGAACCGCCTAATTGGTTAAAAATAGACAAACTTGTATGTGCTCTATGAATGACTGCAAGTGTAATGTCTGAGTCATTCTATGAGTGAATAAGTACTGTCTGAGTGAATGAATGAGTGCAGCAGTATTGCCTGAGTCATTGGATGAGTGCATGGATAGTGTTTGAGGGAATGAATGAATGCAGCAGTATTGCCTGAGTGATTGCATGAGTGAATGGGTAGTGCCTGGCTTATTGCATGAGTGCTTGGGTAGTGCCTGGGTGATTGGAAGAGTGCATCGGTAGTGCCTGAGTACATGGATAAGTACATGAGTAGTGTTTGAGGGAATGGATGGGTGCAAGAGTAGTGTCTGAGTGATTAAATGAGTGCATGGGTAGAGTCTGAGTGCATAGAAGAGTGCATGGGTTTTGCTTGAGGGAATGGATGAGTGCAAAAAGATTGCCTGAGTGATTGGATGACTGCAGGCATAGTGCCTGGGTAATTGGAGGAGTGCATAGCTTGTGACTGGCTGATTGCATGGCTGCAGGGGTAATGTCTGGGTGATTGGAGGAGTGTATGGGTAATGCCTGGGTGCATGGAAGAGTGCATGGATAGTGCTTGGGTGCATGTAGGACTGCATGGGTAGTTCCTGGGTGATTGGAGGAATGCATGAGTAGTGCTTGGGTGATTGCATGAGTGCCGCAGAAGTGCCTGAGTGCATGTATGAGTGCATGGGTAATGACTAGGTGATTGCATGAGTGCAGGGGTAATGTCTGGGTAATTGAAGAAGTGCATGAGTAATGTCTGGGTGATTGCATGAGTGCAAGAGTAATGTCTGGGTGGTTGCATGAGTGTAGTGGTAGTTCCTGGGTGATTGCAGGAGTGCATAAGTAGTGCCTGGGTGATTGGAGGAGTGCAAGGGTAGTGCCTGGGTGATTGGAGCAGTGCATAGCTAATGCATTGGCGATTCTATGAGTGCAGGGGTAATGTCTGGGGGATTAGAGGAGTGCATAGGTAATGCCTGGGGGATTAGAGGAGTGCATAGGTAATGCCTGGGTAATTGCATGAGTGTACGGGTAATGTCTAGCTGATTGCATGAGTGTAGAGGTAGTGCCTGGGTGATTTTATAAGTGCATGGGTATTGCCTGGGTAATTGTATGAGTACAGGGGTAATGCCTGGGTTATTGGAGGAGTGCAAGGGTAGTGCCTGGGTGATTATATAAGTGTATGGGTAGTGGCTGGCTGATTGAAGGAGTGCTTGGGTAATGCCTGGGTGATTGCATGATTGCAGGGGTAATGTCTGGGTGATTGAAAGAGTGCATGGGTAATGCCTGAGTGATTGAAAGAGTGCATAGGAAATGCCTGGGTGATTGCATAGGTGCATGGGTAGTGCCTGGGAGATTGTAGGAGTGCATGGATACTGCCTGAGTGATTGACGGAGTGCATAGGTAATGCCTGGGTGATTGCATGAGTGCAGGTGTAATGTCTGGGTGATTGGAGGAGTGCATGGGTACTGCCTGAGTGATTGAAAGAGTACATGGGTAATGCCTGGGTGATTTCATGAGTGCAGAAGTAATGTCTGGGTGATTGGAGGAGTGCATAGGTACTGCCTGAGTGATTGAAGAGGGGTGCATGGGTGATGCCTGGGTGATTCCATGAATGCAGGAGTAATGTATGGGTGATTGAAGGAGTGCATACGTAATGCCTGGGTGATTGCATAAGTGCATGGGTAGTGCCTGGGTGATTGGAGGAGTGCATGGTACTGCCTGAGTCCTTGAAGAAGTGCATGGGTAGTGCCTAAGTGATTGCATGAGTGCACAGGTAATGTCTGGTTGATTAGAGGAGTGCATGGGTACTGCCTAACTGATTAAAGGAGTGCATAGGTAATGCCTGGGTGATTGCATAAGTGCATGGGTAGTGCCTGGGTGATTGGAAGAGTGCATGAGTAATGTCTAGGTGATTGCATGACTGCAGGGGTAATGTCTGAGTGATTGCATGAGTGCAAGTGTAATGACTGAGCATTAGAAGAATGCATAGGTAATGCCTGGGTAATTGTATGAGTGTAGGGGAAATATCTAGAGCATTTGAGAAGTATATAGGTAATACCTGGGTGATTTGAAGAGTGTATGGGTAATGTCTAGCTGATTGCATAAGTGTACAAATAGTGCCTGGGTGATTGAAGGAGTACATAGGTAGTGTCTGGGTGATATTATAAGTGTATGGGTACTGGCTACGTGATTGCAGAAGTGTATAGATAGTGCATGGGTGATTGGAGGAGTGTGGGAACAGTGCCTAACTGTATGGATGACTGCATGGGTAGTGTTTGAAAAAATGGATGAGTGCAGTAAAAGTCACTGTAAACATTAGTTCATATTATCATGCTTATTACATTATTTCATCTTACCTTTTTTTATTAAAGAAGATACAAAACTCAGTGGAACTATTTTACAGTAGTTTTGTTGTAAACTGAATTTAAAATCTTTTCAAACTTTAGTATTACCTTCTGTAAAAAAAAAGAAGAAAAAGTGTTATTGCATATAATATTATAGTTTTAAGAACACAACATAATTTTAGAATTATATAACATATTCAGTTTCCCTTTTTTGTTGTTCTCAGATTCTACTGAATTTCACCATACACAGTGATTCCAATGTAGATCCTCATACAATAGCGGGGAAAAAAATTCAATCGGTGAGATTGTAAACAAAAAACAAATCTGCATTGAAAATATTTACAACAAGTGCAACTATCTGTTTACCTATCTACAGTTTGTAAATTACATTCTTCAACTACATTAAATCTTTTACTTCTCTCAAGTACATTTAGTAAACTATACACTCACATTTACATCGCGTATAATATAAAGATCAAATATAAAAACTACTTCTTTCAAACACAATTTTGCAAATGCAATAAGAATTAGCACAAACAATAATCCAAACAGCAATTGTTCACATCTTCCCAATAGGTCGAATAATGTTTCCAAAACCATTTGCATTAAAAATATCCAAAATAAACTCGTTAATTCGTTTTCCCATCTTCCCAATAGGCCGAATGATGTTTTCAAAACTTTGGCATCAAAAATATCAGATATGAATTTGGTAATTCGTAAGGCAACCGACATTTGAATTCCAAATGGGCATCATTGCAATGTGTCCATCCTTTATTGCACTTTAAATACACAGTATAGGGGCCGATTCCAATTCGGGCAGGAAATCTCTCCGACCGAGCCGGACCCGGAGAGATTTCCGACCGAATCGGACTCTAGCAGCACGACCGAACGAGTACGATGCGCACGCATGCTATCAGACTCGATTCAGTCGGACTCCCATTGAAGTCAATGGGAGCAGGTCGTACAACGCGTACATGGGCTCCCATTGACTCAATGGGCACGAAGCGAACAAGGGCGCCCCCTACAGCGGGTTCGCGTCGATGTGGGTCGCGCCGTACATGCACGTGTAGGGGGGACCCATGGGTCCCCCCTGTGTGCGACTCGCGCAGCTACGCGTGCAGGGGGGTCCGACACGGACCCCCGAAGTCTGGCTCTGACTGCTATTTGGAGCCGGACGGCGCGAGTCGGTCGGACTGTTCGAGGCATGCATCGTACTGGCTCGGTCGGGAAACGTCTCCATTGCGCGGTGCGAGTCGTGTCCGTGCGAGTCGGTCGGAGCGGTTCGGACCCGCGAACGAGCCGGTCGGCGATTTCGCGTACGCTCGCATTGTACTCGCTCGCTCCGTGCATGCGTCCGGGCGAGCGAGTACAATGCGAGATCGGAATCGGCCCCATAGTGTCCAGATGTTGTAGTAGGTCCATCATGAAAAATAATAGCCACTGCTTTAAAAGTTCTTCCTGAAATTGATACTTGACTTGCCACAAAATTTTTAATTTTGGTGTCCAATTTTCTTTCATCTGCTCTACAACGTTGTAGCATTAAAATGACATATTGTCCAAATCTGTTTATAAATAATGTTGACAACATTTCTGATTTGCAATGAGAACATTTCATATCTTGATTAGCTGTTTTTACTAATTTGTTAAAAGACACTGTTTTGCAATCTGGTATCGTCAAATATATGAATCGTTCAGTGTCTATTTCAGTGGTAGAAGAAAATAAACATTCTTCACATTTATGATCCCATCTGTAACTTAGTCCAAACAAATTTTCAATTTCTATTCCTTCATCTTCCAATACTGCAACCATAAACATAAGAAATTCTTGTGCATCTTGTTGTACATTAAGTGTAAATTGCAATAAACCAGTACATATATCCAAAAGACGCCATATGTCAGAAGAAGTATAGATTTTAGTTCTATCAGTTACCAACTTTTGAAAAATATAATGTAATATAGAACAGAATCTTTTTCTCGATTTTCCATAATTTGATGATGAAGATCTTCTAGATAAAACACAACATTCACAATTACATTAGCATGGCAATTGATAACTGAACTATCTTCTAACTGGTATCCTACAATATCATCAACAGTGTCCATTTTCATTTTCTTTGCAGCTTCATCATTCTCTTGAATTGTTTTCTTTTTTTCAACCTCACTAGAATGTTTGTCATATTTTCGTTTTGGACATACTACACGTTCTTCATATACAGGATATTCTCCTAAGTTAGGAGCATAAAGTCTTCTTAACCGATTATACTCTCTTACACAATTTGCATCAGTACTAATCTTATTCTCGTCAAAATCAATCAAATACAAACCAGATAATGTTCTTACTCGAGACAATGCAACGTATGCCATGCCCTCTTTAAACACTGTACTTCCAATTTTTACCAAAGCACTGTCTACACTTAAACCTTGGGATTTATGAATGGTCACAGCATATGCTAAAGAAAGAAGAAACTGTTTTCTACGAACATACAAGTCTTTTACAAGCAAATAACGAACAGCACACCGTCCAATCTGTTTTACCTCTTCAATCTGATCAAATTTAATCTTTAAAAATTCAATTCCATCTCTGTTCTGATAATTAACAAAATCAACAACTTTTCCCATTGCTCCATTTACTAAACCTTTTTCTACATCCAAATTACGCCGTAAAATTACCCGATAGTTCACACATACATATAAAGTCTTTTCTAAACCTGCAGTCTTAGACACCGACTTTTCCAAAGAATTCAATTTTGACTGTAATTTCTCTGAGAGAAGAATAGTAACTCCTTCGTGCTCCATTTTATCAATGGCTTCCATCTTCACTATTGGTTGTTTTTCCAGTTTCAAAAGTTCTTTATTGAATGTAGAACACTCTTGCAGTGTTGGCATTAGGCAAACTATAGACTTCTTTTCTCCAATTTATTTGTACATTATTTCAGGTGCAATGTTTTCATTTGGAAACAAGTTCGTTAGTAGCCGATGTTGTAAAGCTTCTTTACCATGTTTTGTCAAAACACCAATTCTTATATCTTGAAGAATGCTTCCATAATGTTCATCACTTGCTTGTCGCATATTCTTAATGAGTTCTTTATATTCAAAATGAGACCAAATGTTTACATTTCCAATACTTCCCAAAGATTTCCTAGTTTCTTCATGGACAAGTGTTTTAAAAACTGGTTTCCCTTTCACAGGAGTAAGTTGTAGTAGATTGCTGAATACAATGACATGTTTTCCTCCAAATAAAACATCATAATCAGTTTTTAAAATCTGTTGCATTCTTAAATGTACAAAGGCAAGCATTAAGTTTGAAACCATGCTCACCTCCTCAATGATCAGAAGTTTCATTTTCTTTAGTACTCTTGAGACTTCATAACAAGCTTCTCCAGATAGCTTGTGATATTCCAACTTATTTTCATGTTCAACTGGTAGCATGAGTAATCGATGTAATGTAATCCCTTTAATGTTGTGTGCTGCTAACCCAGTTGGAGCGGTTACAACACAAGATAAATGTGATTCAGTGGTTTTGTGTAGATAACTGGTCAAAACTTTAATTAAGAAACTTTTTCCTGTTCCAGGTTGACCACTGATATACATTCAAATAGGTTTAAATGATGTGCGATTGCATTCTTTTTTCATGCAGCAAACCATGCTGTATCTGTTGTGCCACTTGCTGATATATTTATTTTTGTTCAATATTTAGTTGTTCTTCCAAGTTTCCCAACTCAATATTATCCTGTTGTGCTTGTTGCATTGCCGTTTCTACTTCATTCATGGCTATTACTGCTTCATTTTCAAGAATTGGTTGTCCTAATGGATCTTGACTTAGTGGAGCAGAACTTTGACTATCTTGAGAACTGTCTCTAGCTATGGCAGCTGCAATAGTAGTTTCTTGTTCAATCTCTTCATTTAACATTTGTAGATAAGTTGGAAAAATTGTGCATTGAATGCTATCTTTACATGCATTAAAAGAATCTTCATAGCAGTCAAAATCTCCAAGTAATTCCTTTTCACTACGCCAAGGCTTGAAAAGTTGCAAAATTGCTAAATAGAAAAATTCCCTTTTATCTGGAGTTTCACAACTGAGTTTCCTGTGGTTAATAAGATTTCCTTTGGCATGTTTTACCAAACATCCTTCACATCCAATTACTGCACATTTTTCTTCATTTATATTTATTTATAGTTTCTGTAACATTTCTCTTAAAACTGTAATGTTGCAGTATTTCAAAGAGACACATGTTTTCCAGATGTGGACTTCTTTTAGGATAGTACGTATCCAACATATTAGTTTTAACAATATCTGTACTTTTTGGTTCATTCAATGCTAAGTATTCAATTTCTTGTACAGATTTCAATACTCGATTTCAAGTTGCAGCAAGACCTAGACTTACCCAAATGATTCCTCTTGACTTTGAATATAAACTTGCAGACGTCAACCGATCCTAACATTCGTAGGATCCAATCTCTCGATGGGAAAGCATCTTCAAACTAAAGCTGTACAATTTGTTACTAAGAGTCTTCTCTTGTGAAATTTCTTCCCACATTTCTTTCAACTCCATCTTTTCAGATTTGGTTATATATGACGTAACGTAGCGAGCAACAGCAATCAAATTATCTGCAACATACTGGATATCCATGTTTGCATTCCACATTGTCAAAATCACTGGATTGTAGTCATTAATATACTTTGAAACTTCAGTTCTTTTTATGTTGTAAGTATTCTTCGGAGATTTTCGAGTTATAGTACGCCTTACTGCTGACATGAAACTGTTGACTCTTCCTTTTGAAATTACTGGACGTGGGAATCCAAACGACATTTTGTATAAAATTTTCCCTTTGTATTTGAAACCGTAAAACTTGTTGTCTCAAGTTGTTTTCTCCTCCTTCTTTTGGAATGGCACACGTAACATACTTTTCAATTAAAGACAAAACACTTTCATCAGTATCAGTTCGAAATTTTGGTGCATTCTTGATCCATAACAGCATGTGTATATGAGGTGCACCTCTGACTTGGTACTCCTTTCTCCAAAAGAAACCAATAACTTCTCCAAGAGGTGGATTATTTTTATTGCAGATAAAATACATCATAGCTTGAAACCTATGATTAAAATATCTGCACACATTTACAGGATCCAAGGAACACAGTTCACCAGCTGTCTTCAATTCAATGTTTTTAATATTTGAATTTGCTTCTCGTAGAAATTCAAGTAAATCGTCCCATGTGTATTCAGCACAGCTAAGCGTAACAAACCACGTAGGGGTTCCTAAGTTTCTTAACATATATTTAAGTTCTCCGTGACGATGATACCAATACTCATTAGTACCACGTTGACACGCCATCAAATTAATTAACTGAGATTCTAAATGATCGTCTCTTTGTTGAACTTTGTCCAAAAATTCCTTTGCAGAAACATGTGTAAGATGAACTCCTGTTTTTAATATGTGGTTCACTGCATATGAAAGTTCAGACAAGTCACTTTCAAACAGAAGATTAAATAAATATGGAATACACTGTCGAAATCTTGGATCTTCTGAGTACAATCTTGTTGTACGATATTCTGAAGCTGTAATCTGTACTGGTCGTTCATCATATCGTCCACCTTTTCCAGTGGGGAAGAGCTGTGGAAAACAACGAGCTTCTAAACTTTTTTCCCAAACACTCATGGGAGTTCCCTTCGCTTTCTTCATTTGGAATAATTCAATAGTGTTTCCTATCACTTCTTATTAATGTAGAGGATGCATACTATAATGTTCATAAATTTCTTCACTCCTGGAGTTGTCCTCTTTTTCTATTTGGCCAGTTGAAATTTCTCTTTCATCTTCTAAAGATATTTCTTGTTCTTCCACATATACATTTTTATAATAAATATTGTTTTGTACAAGATATAATGTAGCCTTTTGAAGTTTGGTGACATCTACTAACTCTTGCCATATTTTCCGACTCTTTGTTGGTACACCATTAACTTGAATAACTACAGGTTCACTTTCCTCTCTCTCTACACCAACAGTTTCAATATTTTTCTTAAAATCTAAAGGTAAATACACAACTCTTCCTTTTAAACCTCTTTGTAAATCTGTTGGAGGTAGCTTACCTGTTTTAGGCTCCGTACGAACTATAGCCTGAAACGGGTGCTCAGATTGAATAAGAATGGACTCATATGTATTTAAATCTACCAGTTCCGGAGGAATAGCTACCAACTCTAGGTTATTATGTACAGCTCTAGCTGGCATTTTGTTCTCTTCTAATTTGCTGTAACAATATTTACAAATATGTTGATCACTACCCAACTCAAACTGACCTTCCACCAACAAATAAGCACCAAATTGCTCCCACTTATCATTGTTTTCCTTTTCACTTTTTAAATACACATCAACATTCCTAGTTTGACTTCTATAGTGAGTACGTCGACAACAAATACAAATATAGTTTGGTTTTTCGCAAGAAAGTACCTTAAACTTTGTAATTTCTTCTGCAAACTTCTTAGTAGTACTATCTTCTACCTCTTCTTCAACACCTACACTTATCAAACTCTCACTTTCTCTACACTCCTCTTCAGGACCAAAGAAACGAAACTGTATATCATCAGAAACTTTTTACATCCTATACTGAACCATGCAAAAGCGCAGTGTTTATTTCACTTAAAGATAATGCAGGACTTTTTACATACTACAATCTTCTTACTAATTTCCGCATTTCTGAGTGATGTACTGCTAACATTCTTAAATGATGAAAAGTACTTTGACACACTTTTCTTGAAAGACAAGCCAGAGAATGACCCTGCGAGTTAGTATATTTTCTCACTTTACAAGGATCTAGTCCTTGCAACATCTTAATCTTCTGTTTAACACTTTTTTTTACCATAATCTCATAAGAAATTTCGTAATATATCAATAGAGTCCTGTCGTATACTACAAATACTACTACAATCCCACTTATACACTGGAGCTTGTGTACGTCTCCCTTGAACTTCTTCAGCTATTACTTCTTCCACATTTCTAGGAACCATCTTTTCTTTTTCAATTGGACAACCATTTTTAACCTCATAACAACGACCCCTGGTATCAACTGCATGAACTAATGTACTTTGTTGAAAATAGCTTTCTTCATTAAAAAAAGGTTCAGTACTAGAAGTGTCCTTCCATACACCCGAATTGTTTTTACAAAAGTTAGTTCTATTAACCAGTCTTTTTCTTTTACTTTTCTCCTTCATAAAGTGCATTGTTTTATTCAATGTTTTCATTCTCTTCAATACTAATACAAACAATTTTCTTTTCAATTCAAAAGCCTTTTCGACTACACTTTCAATCTGTTCTTTCTTCTTGTAAAATGCTGATCTTCTTTTATATTTTTTGCAATCTTTCAATAAATTTTGTAGTACTCTACTTTTATACATTCTCTTCCTAATGTCTTTATATTCTTCATCCTTTTTCAACATGGATTGTTTTCCTATAACCTGATTTTGCATTAATTTCTCCTCTTTTCTTTTCCTTCTGATTGCTTGTAGTACTTTTCTTTCTCTTTTCCCCATTTTGAAAATTGATTACATTTTTTAAAAGACTTTTAACAAATTCTTTTGCTCTCTTACCAGAAGACTTTTTCTTCAACGTCACATGTTGTACTTCATCTACTTTCTGCTTTTCTCTATCCTTTAAATAGTTCTGTTTTCTTTGTTGTCTTTTCTTTTGAACTTTTCTTGTCATACTGAATATTTCTTAATAATTATGGAGAATTTCTAAAAAAAGAAAAGTTTATTATCTTTCTAAAAATATTTAATATTATTAAAATAATTATATACAAATATTGTCATCTATAAATAAAGAAATACATTGAGAAGTGCCTAGATAAATAGATAAGTGCAACAGTAGGACCTGGATGATTCTACAACTGCAAGGGTAGCACATAACTAGTGCCTGGGTGATTGCATGACTAAAGGGGTAATATCTGGAGGATTATTGGAGTACATAGCAAATCAGTGGGTGATTTTATAACTGCATGTGTACTGCTTGGGTGATTGCAGGAGTACTGAGGGAATGCCTGAGTGATTGGAGGAGTGCAAAGGTAGTGCCTGGGTGATTTTATAAGTGCATGAGTACTGGCTGAGTGATTACATAAGTACAAGGGTAGTACCTGCATGATTGAAGGAGTGCAAGGGTAGTACCTGAGAGATTATATAAGTTCATGGATAGTGGCTGGGGGATTGAAAGAGTGCATGGGTAATACCTGGGTGATTGCATGAGTGCATAGGTAGTGTCTGGGTGATTTCATGAGTGCAGGGGTAATAACCTGGGTAATTGCAGCAGTGCATATGTAGTGCCTGGATCATTGGAAGACTGCATGGGTAGTACTTGGGTGTTTTTATAACTGCATCAGTGTTGGGCCTAGCCAAATATAAAGCAGCACACTATTACATGACTCAACCATAAGTCTCTCCATATTCTTAAGAGCATACATACATACGTCTCTACCTTTTCAAATCATCATCATATCTAAAAGAAATATATAGACAATATTTCTAAAATGTAGTGAAACCTAGAAACTGATACATGTAATAGATCTGCCTGGGTGATAAACACTCCATGCGTAGTGCTTCGATGATTGTATGACTCCAAAGGTAGTCGCTAGGTAATTGCAGGAGAAAATGGATAATGACTGGCTAATTCATCAGTGCACACATACAGGTTGAGTGCATGGATAAGTGTATTAATAGCACCTGAAGGCATAGATGAGTCATGGAGTAGTGCCTAGGTGAATAGATGAATGCAACAGTAGGACCTGGGTGATTCTATGACTGCAAGGGTAGTGTGTGGGTTATTACATGACTGCATAGGTAGACACTGCATGATTCTATGACTGCAAAGGTACTACATAAGTAGTGCCTGGGTGATTCCATGACTACAGGGGTATTATCTGGGGGATTACTGGAGTACATAGCAAGTGAGTGAGTGATTTTATAAGTGCATGAGTACTGCTTCAGTGATTGCAGGAGTAATGAGGTAGCGCCTGAGTGAATAAAGGAGTGCAAAGGTAGTGCCTGGGTGATTTCATAACAGCATGACTACTGGCTGAGTGATTACATAAGTACAAGGGTAGTGTCTACGTGATTGAAGGAGTGCAACATTAGTGCCTGACTGATTATATAAGTGCATGAGTAGTGGCTACATGATTTAAAGAGTGCATGGGTAATACCTTGGTGATTGCATGAGTGTATAGGTAGTGCCAGGATGTTTGCATGAGTGCAGGACTAATGCCTGAGTGATTACAGCACTGCGTATGTAGTACTGGATCTTTGGAAGACTGCATGGGTAGTACTTGGGTGTTTTTATAACTACATGAGTGTTGGGCCTAGCTAAATATAAAACAGCAGACTATTACATGACTCAACTATAAGTCTCTCCATATTGTTAAAAGCATGCATACATATGTCTCTACGTTTTCAAATCATCATCATATCTAAAAGAAATATGTATACAATATTTCTGGAATATAGTGAAACTTACAACTGAAACATGTAATAGATCTAGCCTGAGTGATTGCATAACTTCATGGGTAGTGCTTGGGTGATTGTATGACGTGCAAGGGTAGTCACTGGGTAATTGTAGGAGAAGATGGATAGTGACTGGCTAATTGCATGAGTGCACACATAAACAATGAGTGCATGGATAAGTGTATGAATAGCAACTAAAGGTACAGATGACTCATTGAGTAGTGCCTAGGTGAATAGATGAGTGCAACAGTAGGACCTAGATGATTCTACAACTACAAGGGTAGTGCCTGAGTTATTACATGAGTGCATAGGTAGACACTGCATGATTCTATGACTGCAGGAGTAGTACATAAGTAGTGCCTGGGTGATTGCATGACTGCAGGGGTAATATCTGCGGGATTACTGGAGTACATAGGAAGTGAGTGGGAGATTTTATAAGTCCATGAGTACTGCCTGGGTGATTACAGAAGTACTAACGTACTGCCTGAGTGATTACAGGAGTGCACGGGTAGTGCCTGGGTGATTTTATAAGTGCATGTGTATTGCCTGAGTGACTCATTGAGTAGTGCCTAGGTGAATAGATGAGTGCAACAGTACGACCTGGATGATTCTACAAGTGCAAGGGTAGTGCCTGGGATATTACATGAGTGCATAGGTACAGCCTGCATAATTGCATGACTGCAGGAGTAGTACATAAGTAGTGCCTGGGTGATTGCATGACTGCAGGGTTAATATCTGCGGGATTACTGGAGTACATAGGAAGTGAGTGGGTGATTTTATAAGTCCGTGAGTACTGCCTGGGGGATTACAGAAGTACTAACGTACTACCTGAGATAATAAAGGAGTGCAAAGGTAGTGCCTGGGTGATTTCATAACAGCATGACTACTGTCTGAGTGATTACATAAGTACAAGGGTAGTGTCTATGTGATTGAAGGAGGCAACATTAGTGCCTTACTGATTATATAAGTGCATGAGTAGTGGCTACATCATTCAAAGAGTGCATGAGTAATGCCTTGGTGATTGCATGAGTGTATAGGTAGTGCCTGCATGTTTGCATGAGTGCAGGACTAATGCCTGAGTGATTACACCGGTGTATATGTAGTACTGGATCTTTGGAAGACTGCATGGGTAGTACTTGGGTGTTTTTATAACTACATGAGTGTTGGGCCTAGCTAAATATAAAACAGCAGACTATTACATGACTCAACTATAAGTCTCTCCATATTGTTAAAAGCTTGCATACATATGTCTCTACGTTTTCAAATCATCATCATATCTAAAAGAAATATGTATACAATATTTCTGAAATATAGTGAAACCTAGAAACTGAGACATGTAATAGATCTGCCTGAGTGATTGCAAAACTCCATGGGTAGTGCTTGGGTGATTGTATGACTCCAAAGGTAGTCGCTGGGTAATTGCAGGAGAAGATGGATAATGACTGGCTAATTGCATGAGTACACACATAAAGGTTGAGTGCATGGATAAGTGTATGAATAGCACCTGAAGGCATAGATGAGTCACTAAGAAGTGCCTAGGTGAATAGATGAGTGCAACAGTAGGGCCTGGGTGATTCTATGACTGCAAGGGTAGTGTGTGGGTTATTACATGACTGCATAGGTAGACACTGCATGATTGCTATGACTGCAGGCGTAGTACATAACTAGTGCCTGGGTGATACGCATGACTACAGGGGTAATATCTGGGGGATTACTGGAGTACATAGCAAGTGAGTGGGTGATTTTATAAGTGCATGCGTACTGGCTAAGTGATTGGAGGAGTGCATAGATCCTGAAAAGGTAATTGGAGGAGTGCAAGGGTATTGCCTGGGTGATTGAACCAGTGTATAGCTAATGCATTGGTGATTGCATGAGTTCAGAGGTAATATCTGGGGGACTACAGGAGTACATAGAAAGTGCCTGGGTGATTTTATAAGTGCATCAGTACTGCCTGGGTGATTAGAGTAATACTGTGGTAGTGCCTCAGTGATTGCAAAAGTGTAAAGGTAGTGCCTGGGTGATTTTATAAGTGCATAGGCACTGGCTAAGTGATTGGAGGAGTGCATAGATCCTGACAGGGTGATTGGAGGAGTGCAAGGGTAGTGCCTGCATGATTAAACCAGTGTATAGCTAACGCATTGATGATTGCATGATTACAGGAGTTATGTCTGGGGGATTAGAGGAGTACATAGGTAATGCCTGGTGATTCCATGATTGCAAGAGTAATATCTGGGAGATTACGGGAGTACATAGAAAGTGCCTGGGTGATTTTATAAGTGCATGTGTACTACCTGAGTGATTGGAGTAGTACTGCAGTAGTACATGAGTGATTGGAGGAGTGCAACATCCTGAGTAGTAGCAGAATACTGAAACTGCAGCACAAAAGTCAGGTCTATGACATGGTGTACACTTTTGTACTGCAGCTTCAAAATTCTGTAACTACTCAGGGTGTTGGGCGTACTCAGAATAAAGCATAAAAGCTAAACATGAGTCTGCTATAAATCTCACCATATTCCTGAAACTATACATGCATATATGTCTACCTTTTGAAATCATCATCATATACAACAGAAATAAACAAGTAGACTGAACTTTACATTTCAAAGACACACCTACATTTCTGCAGTGTATTTCAAGTGTACCTTTCCCCAGACTCATAGAAAGTAGCCTAATCAGTAATCCCTTCTGCTAACATGTCTTAAAACTCACTTTTGTGCTGCAGCTTCACCATTCTACGAATATTGGGCCTAGTCAAACATAAAGCAGCAACCTATCACATGTTTCTACCATAACTCTAACCATATTCCTAAAAGCATGCATGCTTCTATCTATACCTATTGCCAAAAGCATTACACATATTAGAATACATGTGCAAGTAGAAACATAACCACACTCACAAGACCATAAAGGCCTTAAAACTTGACAGACTACACTTAACATTTCAAACACACCTAGATTTATGCGGCAAATTTCAAGTGAACTTTGACACAGACTCTTATAAAGTACCATAATCAATAATTCCTCTCCCAACATATCTTAAACATCACTTTTCTACTACTACTGCTTCACTATTCTAGTAGTAATCAGGTATAGAGCATAGCTAACAGCAAAGCAACACTTCACTTATCTTTCATGAAAGTCTCCCATATTTCTAAAACCATGTACGCATATGTCTGTACCTTTTGCTAGCAGCATCATATATAAAACTAATACACAGATAAATGTATACCTGTGCTTTATACATCTTCAGACGCATAACACATACCACAATATATGTGCAAGTAGACATATATCTCAGTCACAACACCATCCACAGCTCAAAACTTCACAGACTACACTTCAATTTTCAAACAGACACTGAAAATGATGCGGTATATATGAAATATAACTTTCCACACATCATACAAATTACTCTAATAAATAACATCTCTACAAACATCTCAAACCTCACTTACAGGCTGCTGCTTTACCATTATACAACTACTTATAATGATACACCTACCCAAATACAAAGCAGGAACCCTTCACATGTCTTTACTAAAAGTCTCACCATATTCCTAAAAGCATTATATGAATATGTCTGTACCATAACACTATCCAAACCTTAAAAATTCACAGAACAAACTTCCAATTTCAAGCAAACACCAAAAATTATGTGGCATATTTCAACTGTACCTCTCTAGAAACATAAAAAAGAAGCCTAATCAATAATACCTTATGTCAACATCTTTTAAACCACACTATTATGCTGCATCTTCACCATTCCACTACTACTCACAGTCTTGAGCCTACCACATAAAAAGCAACAACACCTCTTTGTTATACGTCATGCACCTTCAAATGTATAAGACATATACAAGTAGAGACACACTTGAGACAGAAGTCCATGTACACATTAAAACTTGACAGACTCCACCTCCAATTTTGAAGCAACAGCTAAAATTATGCGGTATACTACAAATGTACATATCCACACACTAAAACAAACTACCATAATCGCTAATCCATCTTCCTTTATACACATATTACTATACAAAATCTATTTCAAACAACATTTAACTACAATAAAACAAACTACAATACACATCTCTACATTTAATAATATATTTCAAGCATCACAGTTCATCAATAATTTTTAAAGATTAAAAATAAACCTAATACACCTCACAAATTTATAACTCACCTTCCAAATTGATTTGTAGAATTTAAAATATCACAAACTCATAAAAGATTTTCTTATACACACAATCAATATAATGCACCATTCTCAACAAGGTAAAAGCAGTAATGGCAAACGTTCCCTCTCTTTCTCCACACAAATACATGTAAGTAACAAATCACATTGCTTCCTACATTATTTCAAATTGTAAAACACATTTCTATTGGTTAGACATATTAACCCTTACCAACTGACTTCTAAAAGTGCACAAACTGGTTCTGGAATTTTTTGGAGTCGCGACTCCACCGTGCACCAAAGTGATGGAGCCGCGAATCCATACGGAGTTCAAAAATATATCACAGATAAAAATACCACTATTTTTTAACAACACACCACTTCTAAAGATAGTACTGACTTGGGAAATTATACTTTAATAACATATCACCTAAATATAAATTACAATTTCACATTTTAAGTCCACAGTTAAGTTTCAACCCTTCCCCCATTCTGCTTAATGCCAGTTTCCATTGTAACAGTTCATTGAACATTCAACTGAACTGACAGGTCACAAGTTCACCATATTTTCAACTCCAGCACACAAGGTTACAAATGTAAACAGCAGGTGTGGTTGACGTTTGCAAAATATCTCCTTATCCTATCTACTGTACCTTTCAAACATTTTCTACTAACCAATAAGGAACATGCTTTTTAAAGAAAGTAACATGCACCCTATTTTTGAGTGTGCAATCTTCTTAAACAGCCAATCAATTCTCTACTTTTTAAGAAACAGCATCTTGTCCACCATTTTAGATACCTCTCATTCTACCAACTGACTACCTCAGCTACAGACATCTTTTCATAACTTACAGACATCCCTTCAAGATGCTTACAGTATGAATTGTTGGACACAGCTATGTTTTCTGGTGCAAAAGGTATGCTGAACGCAGAGGTATTGACAAAGACCTAGCTTTGCAAAATGTGGATATTATTAAATGGATTGCACAGAGAGGATTAAAGTGGCACCAATTGATGCCTTTGGTTAAAACCTTTTTGCATCTCTACCCCCCTGACCTCATGATTGTGCACTGTGGTGGCAATGACCTAGGCACATTGACTGGGGTAGGTCTGGAAATGCTAATGAAGGACACCTTTGCACAATTGATGTTGCTTTTACCTCAAACTGTCTTTGTATACTCTAATATATGCCAAAGACAGAAATGGAAGTGGTCAAATCAATTCTGTCCACAGATTGAGAAAGCTAGAAAAAATGTCAATAAAGCTGTTTCTGCTTACCTTAGAGACCATAGGATCGGCTCCATCTAGAGCAACAATCTACGTTTTGATATGGATGACATCTACAGAAGTGATGGAGTACACTTCACAGATCAAGGAAACAGAGTCTTTCTCAACAACCTAAAGCTGTGCATCCGCACTTACATGTAGCAACAACAAACTCATATTGAAAACAAGAACTCTTTTTAGAGCCACCCTATCACATAATAGTGAATATACATTTTTTTTTACACATACATATTTGTTTTTTTTAATTTTGTGGATTTGCGCACCCGACGCAAATCTGCAAAAGCATGAATTCAATGTACTACAACACAATACACTTTTCAAGTTTAACTATTAATTTTTAATTTTATATATTTTTAACAACTCTATCAATTGTAATCTTGTCATTAACTTCAATCACAGTAACTCGTTAAAACAACTTCACAAATACAACACTACCTTCTAAATTATATACTACTTAATTATTTATTTATGGTTAATTCGCGAATCCAATGCGACGTTACACGGGGGGCGCGCTGAGAGCCGTGTTGGGGTCGCGACTCCAAACTCAAAAGAAAAAAAACCCACCCCAGTTCCATTATTCGCTATTTGCCCCGGGGACCCCATCCGCCAGGGCCTGCCAGCATTTATTTTTTTTTAATTAGGAGGGGGACCGCGTGGCCCCCCTCCTCAAGCCAATAATGGCTCCGGGGACCCCATCCCCTGGGGCCTGCTACCATTTTTAAAAAAACAAAAAAGGAGGGGGACCGCGTGGACCCCCTCCTCAGGCCAATAATGGCCCCGGGGACCCCATCCCCCGGGACCTGGCCTCAGCGTTGAGGACCGTGGGGGGAGCCCCAATGCCCCCACAGTCCCTGCCGGCTTCCTGCCTCCTGCGGGAGCCCGCATTGCTTTTGGGCAAGGGGAGCTGCTAACATGCAGCTCCTCTTGCCCAAAAGCAATTCCAGTCCAGTTAAGTCTCAATAAATTAATCCTTGCTCAACCTTTGGTAGCTTGGCTGACTAGCAGTCAAACTTAACTTAGGAGACAGGTGTGTAATTGTAAGTATAAAGAATTTAATATCACCAAAACAGTAAATAAGTAAAAGACACAACATCTGGTCACCCTGGACCAACACCAACTCAAAGTTTCAGGCCAACCACAATGCAGTGCGGGTCGAATACATCAAATTGTAGGGGCCGGTCAAGTTTTTACCTTCACACTTAGGGGTCGATTCCGATCTCGGCCGGAAGTGCACCTAACACTATTCGTCCGGAAAAAAACCAAGCCGAACGCGTGTTTCCCGACCGATTCGAACATTCGTACGAACGAGCAAGTACAATGCGCATAACTGCCCAGATCCCGACCCAGCCGTACGTACCCATTCCAGCTCCTGTTCCCCGCCCGAGCCGGTTCCGTAAACGCAGAATCGAGTCACACGGAAGCAAAAATACAGCACCTTCCGGCCGGACTAATACGATGCGCCTTACGTACGCGCCGAACACGTCGCTACGTCCGGCACGTCAGAGCATCCGGGAGAGCCGCAAATAAGCTCCGATTCGCGCCACAAGACGATCCACAGCTACGAGACGAACAAGCCAGCGACGAGTACAAGTCGAAGCAACGAGAAACCCGAACGAGGCGAGACCAACCATGAATCCATCGCGCAGGTCCTACCAATACTCTACATCTATTACCGGAACAGGTACGGACGCGTACGGCGCAGACGGTAAGTCAAACACCCACTACACAAACAAACGACACGTACCCGACATATGTCACACACACATAGGGATGCAGAAATGACGCACACTAGCAACAGCAGAACCATAGGGGCGGGATGGCTATCACCAATGCCATACATACCCATAGGGGCCTGGATGCCTACCACTACCACCACCCCTACTCGGGGGGCTGGATGCCTACCACCAACACCACCCCTACCCATGGGGGCTGGATGTCTACCACTACCACCACCCCTACTCATGGGGGGCTGGATGCCTACCACTACCACCACCCCTACTCAGGGGGGGCTGGATGCCTACCACTACCACCACCCCTATTCATGGGGGGGCTGGATGCCTGGCACTACCACCACCCCTACTCAGGGGGGGCTGGATGCCTACCTCTACCACCACCCATACCCATGGGGGGCTGGATGCCTACCACTACCACCACCCCTACTCATGGGGGGCTGGATGCCTGTCACTACTACCATCCCCACACATAGGGAAATTGATGCCTGTCACTACCACCACCCCTACTCAGGGGGGGCTGGATGCCTACCACCACCACCACCCCTACCCATGGGGGGCTGGATGCCTACCACTACCACCACCCCTACTCAGGGGGGGCTGGATGCCTACCACTACCACCACCCCTACTCATGGGTGGCTGGATGCCCACCACTACCACCACCCCAACTCAGGGGGGGCTGGATGCCTACCACTACCACCACCCCTACTCAGGGGGGGCTGGATGCCTACCACTAGCACCACCCCTACTCATGGGGGGCTGGATGCCCACCACTACCACCACCCCTACTCAGGGGGGGCTGGATGCCTACCACTACCACCACCCCTACTCAGGGGGAGCTGGATGCCTGGCACTACCACCACCCCTACTCAGGGGGGCTGGATGCCTACCACTACCACCACCCCTACCCATGGGGGCTGGATGCCTACCACCAACACCACCCCTACCCATGGGGGGCTGGATGCCTACCACTACCACCACCCCTACTCAGGGGGGGCTGGATGCCTACCACTACCACCACCCCTACTCATGGGGGGCTGGATGCCTACCACTACCACCACCCCTACTCAGGGGGGGCTGGATGCCTACCACTACCACCACACCTACTCAGGGGGGGCTGGATGCCTGGCACTACCACCACCCCTACTCAGGGGGGGCTGGATGCCTACCACTACCACCACCCCTACCCATGGGTGGCTGGATGCCTACCACTACCACCACCCCTACTCATGGGGGCTGGATGCCTGTCACTACTACCATCCCCACACATAGGGGAATTGATGCCTGTCACTACCACCACCCCTACTCAGGGGGGCTGGATGCTCACCACCAACACCACCCCTACCCATGGGGGCTGGATGCCTACCACTACCACCACCCCTACTCAGGGGGGGCTGGATGCCTACCACTATCACCACCCCTACTCATGGGGGGCTGGATGCCTACCACCACCCCTACTCATGGGGGGCTGGATGCCTGTCACTACTACCATCCCCACACATAGGGGAATTGATGCCTGTCACTACCACCACCCCTACTCATGGGGGGCTGGATGCCTACCACTACCACCACCCCTACCCATGGGGGGCTGGATGCCTACCACTACCACCACCCCTACTCAGGGGGGCCTGGATGCCTGTCACTACTACCATCCCCACTCATAGGGGGATGGATGCCTACCACTACCACCACCCCTACTCAGGGGGGGCTGGATGCCTACCACTACCACCACCCCTACTCAGGGGGGCCTGGATGCCTGTCACTACTACCATCCCCACTCATAGGGGGATGGATGCCTACCACCAACACAACCCCTACTCATAGGACGGGTATTGCATGACACAACCAGCATACTCCAACATAAGGAATGTCAGAAAAACACATCCCCCAACACCATGACAAGCGTGTGTAGTCTGTGTCAAATGCCTACAACACTGAACATGACATTGAACATACAATGTGACCCCCTATCACATGTGTCACACATAAATGTGTGTGGCCTCCTCAATGCAAGCAGACCATGACCACTGTGGCAATGGGGTCTAACACCCCATCATCACAGTGTCCAAAAGGTAAGTGTGGGGTCCATAGCTGATGCACATTTTGAACATTGTGGCAATGGGGTCTAACCCCCCATCATCACAGTGACCAAAAGGTAAGTGTGGGGTCCATAGCTGAAGCACATTTTGAACATTGTGGCAATGGGGTCTAACCCCCATCATCACAGTGACCAAAAGGTAAGTGTGAGGTCCATAGCTGAAGCACATTTTGAACATTGTGGCAATGGGGTCCAAACCCCCATCATCACAGTGACCAAAAGGTAAGTGTGGGGTCCATAGCTGAAGCACATTTTGAACATTGTGGCAATGGGGTCTAACCCCCATCATCACAGTGACCAAAAGGTAAGTGTGGGGTCCATAGCTGAAGCACATTTTGAACATTGTGGCAATGGGGTCCAAACCCCCATCAACAGTGACCAAAATGTAAGTGTGGGGTCCATAGCTGAAGCACATTTTGAACATTGTGGCAATGGGGTCTAACCCCCCATCATCACAGTGACCAAAAGGTAAGTGTGGGGTCCATAGCTGAAGCACATTTTGAACATTGTGGCAATGGGGTCTAAACCCCCATCATCACAGTGACCAAAATGTAAGTGTTGTCATGGAAAAAGCTGCAAATGCCAAACAGCATGGATGATTCCTGGTCACAGAACAACAAACACATCAGTGACATAGTAGTGCTTGTGTCCCATAGCAACATAGATTGAGTGAGGCAAACAGTGCAGTGCAAATAAGACATACCTATGGCCATGTGCAGACAAACATCACCCATGGGGGCTGACATTGTCAACATTCATCAATAACACAATGACAGAAGTGACCATCATAATGCAGAGCCACATATCTGCACCAATGGACACACAAATGTAGATATCCTGTGGAGACTGTAGATGTGAGGTGAACAAATACCATACCATGGCAGCAATGGGACATACAAACCATGATCATTGTGCTGACTGATGACCTAGGAGTCCCAGGGACAGCAGGGGAAACCCACCAAACAACATACAGCCAATGGCACACTAAAGATATGCCAATGCAGTGGTGCAGATGCACAAACACAAACAGGCAGCCTCACACTTCATATCAAACACAACAGGTGATGGGGGTGTGCCAGTGTCCCCAGGCAACCACACAACACATGAGGAGGCCTGAATCCCAATTACACAGATGTGTATACAGTGCCACACAAAAGTAACTCATGGATCGGATTCCCTTTGTGGGCAATCAGGCATTGTTAGATGAGAGGGAGCCCAAATTACACATGTCACACAAGCTTGTAGGAACAGCAACTAACACAGCAAGAGACAGACCCACCACAGCACTACCCCCAGGGACCCCACATTGTGGTGACACTGGCCTGCATGATAATCCCACTGTGATGACAAAGCTAGATGTCGTTCACACTGTGAACCACAGTCATGTGTCCTGAGCAACAAACTACCATCACACCTACACAAGCACAAATCAATCAGCACGGCCTGTCAGCCAAGGCCAATATGGAGGTAGGGGTCTAGCCGTGCAACAACTCTCATTTGCACACACTCAACACCACACACCTTGATCTCCACCAATGTGCAGCAGTGAAGCTCACATGGACTGGTGACATTGCACATGCACCCATGACAATCCCAGGGGTGGTGATGGGAACTAAGGTGCAGAAACCCATCACATATGGCCAGTCAACAAGACTCGTGAATGTCTGACACACTGCACAGTACGCCGTACATGGGCATGACGTCAATTCCACACCAACCAATGGGATCCCGGCCACAGTCACACACCAATGAAGAAGCCAAGGTCACCCACAAAGAACACACATAGACAACTTCCAACATTGCAGCTCTGACCCTGAGGAGTGGCAGCAGTCACACACACAACGTGTCACAATCACTGAAAGCTACCACAGACTGTAAATTACATGACTTGTGTAACCAACAAGTGCCAAGGGGAATCCTGACTGTGTCTCATCTGTGTTTGCCCACATCCCCAGCCCTGACAGCAAACACACCTATGGATGACACCCTGATGACCAGTAATGTGCCATGCACCCACATCCCAGAGAACCCAGGGCGAAGATTTTGGGGGAACATAGGTCAACTCAGCAAGCATCACAAACCGGAACATCACTAGGGATCCCAGCCTGCGTAGCAAAATGGAAGTGAACACACACAGACATGCTCACACAACACACACCTTGGGCTCAGGCAATGTCACGGAATTACACACTGCCATGAGGGGACTCCACTCCTGTGTAAGGAAAGCTGTGCCATACGTTGTCTCTGCAGTGCTCTATCATGTCAGCAGAACACTTGGTCACTCAGTCAACAATTAGCACCAAATGAAGGCTCTCGTCACATCAGCCTGGTCATGGGAGTGTCACCGAAATCATCTGCACAGATCCAACACACATGTATAGCAAGTTGCACTGTTAACACAGATGAGTCCTCCCCCATTGATGCCCAAACATGCATGTCCAGTGGAGATGGTCACACGGTCAGGGAAATAGACAAATTGAACAATGGCAAGCACAACAGATGTGCAGGGGTTTAAGCCACAGATGTGATATTGCAAATAAAAGTAGGAAATCTCATTGGCAAATATTGAAAACATGACACCCTCATATTGCTGCAAAGGATGACATGGATACACACCAGGATAGGACACATTCCCCCTGGACCACATGGGGTCCTGCACAGTAACACTTCATTTTCCTGATATAAAAAATCACCATCACTGCAGCAAGGGCATGGTTAGCATCATCAACATCATGTACATCTGAAGCAAAACCACTAGAGAACAGAAAGTAGCTTTATTCTGCATATGTGGATGTAAAATTGAAAGTCCTGAAAAAACACAAAGGCCAATGGCCAGTCCATCAGTAAAGTCCGAACAGGGTGACAGTGGCAGATGTCACCCTTTGCTTGCCTGCACTGCTACGGACCAGGGACATTCCCCTCGGAGGGGCATACGGGGGCAGGCCAGGCACCGCAGGGACAGGATCAGGGCTCACCAGAAGGAGGCAGGGAAGGGGTGGTGGGTGCTGGAGAGTCACTGACAACTGCAGTGGAGGTGTCTGACATGGTGTGTGCCGGCACAACTAGGGGGCATGAGTCAGATGGTGTGGGTGCCGGCACGACTGCAGTGGGCTGGCCAGATGGAGTGGACAGGTTCCCCACTGCAGTGCCCAAGTCAGACGGGGTGGTAGTGGACTCCACTGCAGTGCCTATGGGGTTCAAGTAAGGTGGGCAGGACAGAGGGGGAGGACACGGTCTCCACACCAGTGGCACAAACATGCGCAGCGGGGGGGTGGGGCTGGAAGAGCAAGTAGTAGGGGGAGAAGGCCGGATCATTTTGGGGATGGTGTATCTGTGGGTGGGGGAACCTGGGGCAGGGTGTGGTGGGGGAACCTGTGTAGTGGGGGCCTGAGGGATGGAGGAAGGAGACTGTGTGGTTGAGCTGCAGGGCGGTGGCGGGGTCTTGCTCTTCCGGATCCAGGGGGACTTGTGGGTGGGGGCCTCAGTTTGTCTTTGTCTGGGGGAGGGTGTCCGGGGGTGAGGGGCACTCCCTCTGTGTGGGTGGACTTCCTCTTCCCCCTGTATGCTGGATCAGCTGGATCGGAGGGAAGAGGCCGAGGTCACAGAGGAAGAGCTGCTTTGTAGGTGGGGTTGCAGGTGAGGCAAGGGAAGGGGTCTTGGAGGGAGAGGGATCGGAGGACTGCAGAGTGACTGTGGATGCCTGTGTGTGTGTCTGTTCCCCATCCCCTGTGGGTGTGGTATCAGTCCCCTGAGGATGCTTGCATGCACGTTTTGACTTTGTTTTGGGTGTGTCTGTGCTGCTCATGTCTGTGTGTTTAGGTGATTGTGCAGGTGTGCATGTGCTTGGGACAGGTAGGGTGCCAGGAAGTATGGATGGGGCAGAGGTAGGAGGGGTGAGGGACTGTTGGAGGAGGGACACTGCTGCCGTCAGGGAGGAGGCCATGGACTTATTGCTCCTCTGTAGGGCAGACATGCCCGATGAGATGCCCTCCATGAACGACACCAGCTGTGTCAACAGAGTGGTGTGTGCATGGAGGACACACAGCATTGATGTCTGCCCTACATGGAGTTGGCGAAGTAAGTACACAGACTCCTCACTCAGGGCAGCAGGGGACACAGGGGCAGGGGTGCGGTGCCTGGCACGAAGGAGACACGCTCCCGAACACGGGAGCCTCCACGGACCTCTGGAATGGGAGCCAATGGGAGGGCTGTGGTGGTGGTGGTGGTGGTGGTGGTGATGGCGGGGCCAGCCATACTAGCTGGGGTGTGGTGGCTGCTGACACCCGCCTCCACAAGGGAGTCATCCTCCGAGCTGCTGTGGTCCTCAGCTGAGGTGGATGGTGCTGAGGACTCCTCGGTGTGGCTCCCCTCGCCCTCCGTGCCACTGGGTCCCTCCGACCACTCATCGGCTGCTGACCCAGTCTGGCTCTGCAGCTCCTCCTGGTCCGTGGAGCTGTCCCCTCCTGTGGCCGTGGATGTATCTGCAAACAATTAAGGAAACAGACAAACATCAGTCACCTGCACGGACCGCACACACCACAGTAAGTACCGCACATTACAGAGCAAGCCCTGGCATCCTTAGTTGAACATTGCCAAAAGTGCTCACACAGATTAGGAGAAGCCAATTGTCAGTCTGTGTCATATTTAGGCGCTCAGCGCGGGGGGAAACACATTGACGACACACACCAGATAATAGCCTGAGGAGAATGGAGTGTGTATGTTTAAGAACCACCACGCCCATTTTTGCTATATAAGCACCTCCTGCAGGTAGGCGGGTGCTTGTCAATCCAGCCCTGATTTCCGACGCGAGGAACTGCTTCACGAATCTCGTTGTGTGCAGTTACCCTCGTAAACCAAAGACCTGCTTTGAACTTACCCGACGCGCCGAAGCCGAAGCGCTAAAGAAACCTGCAGTGGAATTGCCTCAAGCACTGAAGGGCAAAGACGATTGAAACGCCGGAGGGCGTTTCGGTGCGCTTCAACCGCCGCATAGGCGAGCGGCCGTTTTCAAATACAACGCGCTGAAGCGCGAATGGTGAATCCTCACCGGATTACTTCCTGGAGTGCACGTGAGCTCAACGCCCTTGTTTGAACACCGCTTTCCTCCCGCGTATTCAGCGCTGGAGAGCTGGGGAGGTCGGAACAGTGCGTAAAAATTCGCATCAGCCACGGCGCAGCCAGGAGATTATTTTCCTGCTTTTCACCGAACCGAGACTAGGCGCAAGAATCTGCGAGAACTCCATGAACCCTAGTTTATCTCAGCAGTTGTGGCTTGGAATGAACTACACCAAGCTAAGTACAACTCAACTTACCTGTATTCTTATCTGATATATTCTTGCTGAAATCATAGGATGAATGCGACGTAGCTAGCTGTAAGTACCTACACATAATCTTATGTTCTTTAGTGGTGACTGTGTACAGTGTTCTCATGTACATGCTATGCTTGTGTCTCCCTCAGATATTAAGGGGCTAGTCGGTAGGAGTGGAAGTCTTCAACTCCGGGACCAGGTTCCTTTGAGGATTCGGCTGTCGCATCTTTTTGTTTCCTTTATCCCTTTTTTCCCTTTCCCCTATCGTGGTGTTATCTGTTGGAGTGGTTGTTACATCCCCGCAGGTGATACCATTGGGGGGGATAGGGTTACTTGGCATCTTCCTTCGCTCCCGCTGTATCCGGCTTATAAGGTCAGTGGTTATTTAACCCGTCCGTGACAGTCTGATGGTCAACCATGGCACTCACATCCCTCCTGGCCTTGCACCCATCTGTCTGGTGCCTGTCGGATGGTAATACCCCAGTGTGGACACATGCACCACCTACACAGTTGTTGGACATTGCAGAGAACACGGTGAAGTATGTGAACATGCACACATCACATTTCTTGCCACTGAGTCAGTACAGGTGTCTGGATAAAGGGATGGCCAGAGTCTAATTTGAAATACATGTGATGCATACCAGCACCAGACACCATGATGCACCCATGTCCTGATAGTCAATGCCACAATGGGGTGCATGTAGCACATGTCACTCCCCTGCAGGATCACTCTTAGGAAGTTTAATGCCATGGCACAGGCATGCCTGCAAAGTCATACATCACTGTCTCCAGTCACATGGGCAGGGCATCCAGCCTACAACAGTCTGCACTGTGTCACAATCCTAGGTCATGGGGAATGCAAGTTCTGTAGCTGACAAGTGTACATGTCCATCCCCCACAAACCACATCATCTGAACTCTTATTTGTCCACGTCATACCAATTGGACATATGGGAGACATGAAACACAACTCTCTGAACCTGAGCACCTCACAGTCTGCTGTGAATGAAAAACAGCTGCCTGAACCTCACAGTCGCATACACCAGTATGCACAGTCAAGTGATCAAACACCTATATGTCACACAAGTATCGCCTCCTATGGTCACATCTCAGATGGCATGCTGAGCCCTAACCGATAAACACCCCAGTAGTCCTGACAACGAAGCCACAGCACAATGACACAGAGGCAGACACCTGAGGGAACATTTCACTGAGCACAACG